>CM050916.1:19722977-20322977 GCA_027742785.1 Vigna reflexopilosa | reverse complement strand
TATCATTAGCATTTTTAACGCCATAAGAAAAAAGGACTAACGTGAACCATTTTTACAAAATACAGGACATTAGTGAACTTTTAAAAGAAAGAAAAACAACTTTAAAGATACAAACCGAAAGACTAAAATAGATATTAAACCAAAATAGAAATAGAATTTGCTATACGTATTCATAATTTATGTATTTCATAGTTAAAGTTTTTCCTTCTAACAAAAATCAATATTCTATTTAAGATGCATAATTCTTTTTCTGCATATATACTTACTGATACGATGTGATGTTGGATTTTAATTTTAGTTCAAACACAAACTAGTATATTTTACGAACTATTGTCAAATACTCACAATTAAATATCGATCGGTATATTGATATTTGAATTTACATTAGCTAGTTTTAGACTCACAATAAAACTTATCAAATATTTATTATTTGCAAATTAATTATATATCAAGTTAAATATTTTTTACTCAAATGCATAACTTTCAATATTTTGCAAATTTCATTAATTACGTGCTGTGCATTCCGGTATCTTATATATATATATATATATATATATATATATATATTCATAATATACTCATTTGCTAAATATATAATACCAATATAGTTTATATGTCATAAAAATAATAAAAAAGGTCATTTAAATTCATTTTATTATAATGATTTTATTTTATTTAACAAATCACGTGCTTTTAATTGATCGATAAAATATAACAAAAATTGAATTAGGAAAGTATATATAAACCATTGGATTATGATTCTTTTATGTTATAACGTTGAATGATAACTTTTATAATTACGTGAATAATTTTTGTCAAATTAAATTTTTTTTTGAGAATCTTGTTGGAACAGATTTTCAAATATGATTTTTTTTTTAAGTTTTTATATATTTAGGTAAGCTGGTTAGTGTAACCGTAATTTGCATAAAGAGGGTGGAGAAGATTGCGTGGCCACCGAGTTCTAAAATAATTCCCTTTTTCTTTTTCCCTTTACTAATACCCTTCTCATATACCGTCTTACTCGAAGTATCAGTTTTCAAACTTCGATTGCATCACTGATATTTCTCTCTTTCTTTACCTTCCTCTCTCTCCCTCCGCCGAAGATGGCGCCGCCTGCGGCAGCAGTTGAAGGCGGCCAGGCACCGCAAGGGAGGCAGCAACAGCCGCAAGGAGGGTTCGGCCTCACAGGAATCATACGCATGGTCGTTTTCTGGTACTTCGCTTCTAAATTCTTCTCTCCCAAAAAACCTACCGAACCTTCCGCTCTCATCTCCAATCTCTTTCAGAAAGCACAGCCTCTGGTACTCTCTCTCTCTCTCACACACACACACGCACACTTTCAGCGCTGCTAACTCAACTTTTATTGCATGATCTCACTTCGATTTTATCATTATTATTATTTCTCTAAATTCGCTTGTCTTGCAGTCACTTAGATTGATTTTTGTACGTAGGTTAGGTACTTATACGATTTCGATGATACTTTTAGGTTATGATTTTTGATTGAGTGGAATTTCAATTTCCTCGCTGCGTAGTGTGATGAAGAGTTATGAAGTTAAGTGTGTAGTTTTGTGCACGATCAGAAGTATCAATAAGTAACTTGTACTGAAAATCGAAATTAGGTTTTTGTGTAATTATCTTACTGGTCTGTGTTCTGATGCTGACGCGAGCTGCAGAGGCTTTCCTAGTTGTTGTTCTTTTGCTTTTGTTGTTAATTAGGTTGTCTTCTGGATGCTATTTTTTTTTTCAGGATATGTGGCTTTATCTTTCCGAGAACGAGAAGTTCAATGACTTTGGTTCTGAAAGTTCACTTGTATGGCATGAAAGCAATATTCCGTATGCTGTGTGGGGACCTGAGAGTACCAGGACTCTTACTCTGGACTATAATCCATCGGAGGTATAAAATTGAAACTTGAAAATGCTTACTGCTAGCTATCCCTGGCTAATTTACACTCCTTTTCGAAGAAAGGTTAAATTAGTTCCCATAATTTATGGTTTCTTTTTCTACTTTAGTCTTTGAAGCATAATGGGAGTCTATATGCTCATGTTTTCTTCGCACACTCTGGCTTTTCACCCGACCCAAGCGATCCAGAATACCAGCCTCAGGCAGCATTTGGAAGGACACATCGTATACCTTTTTAACTTCTTATTGATATTTTAGCATTAAATATGTATGACAAAGTTCGTTTACGGGTTGTGTTTATTTTTGTTGGCCTCAGCTGTTGTGACGTTCTTGCCCAAGTCTAAGGCAGATAAAAAGAAAAGTCTGTTGGGAAGTTCGCCAGATTCTAGTGAGGCTCAAGTGACATCCAAGGTTTGTTATTGCTCCTACACTTTTATAATTAGCTTGATGTGAAACTGTTATGATGGTACTTTGCCTTGAGCTCAAGATCTTTATTATAGTGATTGATTTTTTAAACTTAAAAATATCATATTTTATTCTGCATAATGTCAAAAGTTCAGTTACCTTTTTAAATATCCTATTTCGTCTTACGATCTAACCCATGTATTATTTTGTTATGCAATATACAGTTTTCATATTCCTTTTGCCCCCTATTCATGGAGCCTTTTGGGGAAGCATATAGTATGCTGTCATTAATTCTGTAGTTGTTATCAGTCGTTACAAGTTTTGGCCATAACTTATTGTTAAAATCTTAATCTGTAATCCTATATCTTAACCTTATTGGCCAGAAGAGTTGCCCCTAGATCTAATCCTTATGATTTGGCTCAGTATGTTTACAGGGAACAACTTGGACCAATCAATATATTTTTATTTTCTTAATCATAGTAGTAAGTATCGGATGCATGAAACAATACAATTTCTCACTGGCGATGATACGAATTGCATGAAGAATCATTTTTGCTCCTAAATTGTCTTCTAATCGCACAATTTGTTGCATGAATCGCGTTTCGAATCCGGAATTATGGCTTGAACCACACCATGGATCGCTTTTTGCTTCAGTCGTCGTCACAGGAGGGGAGTAAGTGGTGGGTGGGACGGCTGTAGCTGTGGGAGTAGTGGTGGTGGAGGGAGGAGGAGGAAGCAGAGTCTTCGATGGAGGAGGCTCCCAGTGGAGTTCTCTTGGTGATGGATTTGAATGCCGTGGTGGCCATAGGAGAAAGGAGAAATTGAAACGCAAAATTCTAGGTTTGCGAAAAGGAAAGTGTAGTTAAAAAACATTGGCAGAGAGACGGGTAAAGCCGAAGAGATTTGAATATGTAATCTTTTAATTATATTTGGTATTGAGGCATTATTGGTATTCGCAAAGTACCATACTATATAATAATGAAAGATGTTTATATTTAAGGTAAAATAATATATAATAAATCAATTTAATAAATGTATTTTTCATATTTATATATTTAAATATATATTGTATTTTTTAATGTTGATGAATCTTACTATTCATGATAAACAATTCACGATTCAAAATTTAAGGTCTCCAATACGTGATACGATTTGCGATTCAACTACTTTGTTCTTAATGAGTTTGGTATCAATCATGTTGTCAGTTTTTCATTTGGTTAGTGTTTAGTGCTTTCCATGATGACATGTTACTGATTGTTCTCTTGTTAGGTGGTTGATGAACCTGAAGAAGATGATGATTCTAAGGATGATGGTCCTGTGGAATGGGTTTCATATTGGAAACCAAATATAACAATTAACTTGGTTGCTGACTTCACTCAGTATGTTTCTTGGGATTCATTTAATTTTTGGCACATTTTTTTAATTATATGTTCTGCCTTTTTCGTTAACATAATTTCTGTTTAAATTAGATGACTGCTTATTATAATTTTTTGAAGGAAGTGTTGTGCTGGAGTTGAGAGAGATTTCAGATAAATTAATTTAGTTTTGCATGAAGTATAAGAGGGGTGTTAGCAAATAGTTATGCATTTCATTTGGAATGAGATTTCATTTTTGGTGTGAATTGGGTTGTAGGTTTGGAACTTAAACAAAATGTAATGTGGAAGATTCAGTTAGTTAACCATCAGTTTGTAATCCAATCTACAAAACTAAGAACATTATATTTTCATAAGAAATCAGCTAAATTCTTTAAATTTCTGGGCATTGTATCTACATCTTATGAATCAGAATCCTACATATTTGTGACCCATGACTCTGCCATCAACCTTCCATCTCTAGAGGGTACATCTTAGCTCCTTCAATCCACTTCACAAGGAGTCTGTTTTATATAAGCTGATTTCAATAAATACAAATAGGAGATTGTATAGATATGCTTTGTGTTTAAATCATATTCTAATAAGTCTAATTCTAATCAGATATCCCTATGATTATGATGATCCTGATTAAATAAGGAAACAAATCATAAAATATAAAAGAATAACTCCCAAGAAATCATCTAGGATACTCCAAATTATTATAAAATAATATGAACAAATATTTCTCGTATTTCAAACAATTATTAATGATAAATTTGTCCTTAATTTATTTTTCAGTTGTGTGTGGAATATGGGTTATCTATATTGTAGCCATCGTAGTTACCTATTTGCTATTTAGTGCCACGATTGCTAGGTGGTGGAGCAGCCGCCACCCCATCAAAAAGGAAGTCACTATGAAGCAGCTCCTTGCTATAGTGACTGTTGCACCACCATCTGCAGCTGAAATTGCAGTTAAAATGGGTTTTGCGGCCACTCCAGCTTTTGGCCATTGAATATGAAAGTACCCCTGAAACCAGGTTCATTTAAGGGAGGTTTTGGGAGGTGACAACTTCTAAGCTTGTGCCTTTCTGCTAGTCAGTCTCCTTTAATTGACCATTGAGTTCATCTGCTGCTTTTCTTACTATTCTTAAAGAATAAAGAAGGAAAAGGTGGATAGGATGGGGGAAACAAATTAGGGTTTTTTTGCAGGGGTTGGTGTTGGGCCTGCACTCATAACTGACCCACTATCTATTCTAAGTAGATTCCTACTCAAAAGGTTATTTTATTAATCATAAATTGTATGTTCTCCATAGTATTTTTTGTATAATGCCCATCTCACTACATTTTTTAGATTGAGCCTTCTGTGCCTTTATATAGGAAGGACAAATATTCTTGTTGGTATTCCTCTGTACTGCTGTAGCCTTTGGTAACAGTGAGAAATTTGAGATGAAATCAGAATTGGGTATGCTATGATGAATCTTAGTAGTAGAGTTTTTACTGTTTAAATTTCTGTGTTTTCTTTGTAGTTGTCAGTTTTTGGCTCGTGGGAAGGTGTTTGATGTTTGTATTTTGAGACAAAACTTGAGCTTTTAACAGATGGACTGTTACATTGTGAAGTATTACCACATAATTCTCTCTGGTTTTGATGGGTTGATCCATGTTAAACCTACTAAGCCAAAACCCAAATGTGATTTTGGTTTTTTATCCCACTATTGATGGGGCAAACCCTTCCCAAACCTGTTTGAACAGCACTAGATGAACAGGTATTTATATCTGTGGAATTATGCATGTAATCTCACTCTTAGGTATTAGTTGTATATTTAATTTAAACAGTACTTCTCTTTTCTTGTTTTATTTTTTAAATTTAAAATAATTTTTATTTAGTGTTACCTTGGTAATAATAGCTCTTGTGAGCAGCTCCATAGACATATAGTTGCCATTGCAACCGTGGTAGAAATGTATTGACTCATCTTAATACATTTTTGAAACTACAACGGAAATTATCAATAGTTGTTTATGGTTTGTATATTGTACTATACCAATCCCATGATCAACTTCTAGATTTGTTTGTAGCTGAGCCATTTAATTGATGTATTTTTTATTGATTCTGCATATTGTTATAATATATTTTTACTGTTTGTAGGTACCCAAAAACAGGTGTAGCGCCAAACATTGCTCCATGTATCCTTATTATTTACTTTGTTTGTTATTAATTATTATTTTTTTTTAATTTTTCTCCCTTTCTTTGCATTGGTTTCTGGATGTCTTGTCTATCATTTAACATAGAATGTTCACATTATGTGAGATTAATATTGAATCATGAAGAACTTATAGATGATCACTGAATACTTTCTGTGTCATTTCACTTTCAGTAAGGTCTTATTTTTGATATTTCTCTTATTTTTTTGAGTTTCTCTTTTTTTGTTTGACTTTCAAGTATATCGACAGAGTAACTGGTGTGTTCGTCCAAGTTAGCTGACTATATGTTTATATGACCTAGTTTCCTTAACTTTGGGTTCCCAGACTTGAACATTGATCCTTTCACTGGGAACTACTATCCAATTGTTTATTTCAATGAGTTCTGGTTACTCCGGGATAAGTTGATACCTTTGAACGAAACAGTGACTGAATTACGACTTAACCTGGAAGTTGGTCCCATTAGTATGACGAAGTGGCAGTTATTCCTGCAGATTGACCAATCCTTCCAGATTCACCGTAACTATGGAAGCATGCTTGAAGGCGAGGCTGATGAACTAAAGGTTTGTAGGTTCACAAACTTTTCTCAATTTTATATAATTATCAATTTATAGTATATTTAACTTATTTGATGAAACGTTCATGTTGAGTACTTGTGTACTATGTTAAATAATGATTTGTTTGAACTGAGGCCTGGTTTTTATTTTCTTTTTTTCTGACTCCTTCTCTATGAACTTGACTTCACATTTTTTTCAGTTGTGATACTTGTTCTTGAACTATTGTCCTTTTTGGTTGTACTGAATAGTTTTGCCGTGTTCAGCTGCTCAAGTACAGCTTAAAAGAATATTACTTTTAAATAATTTTTTTAATGAAAATATCTCCTTTTGGTTTTTTGAAGACATTTTAATAAAGATAGTATTTGGTACTTATACAAAATCTTATTTCTTTATTGAAAGAATGAGGGTGGTAAGAGGTTCTAATATTATGTCACGAGCTAACATTCCTAAAAGTTTGAGCTCTACGGTGGAAAACCTGATTTTCGTTTGATTATTTTCTTTTGTTGTTTTTGTTCTTGTTTGTGCACCCATCATCAACCCTTTGCATGTGCAATTTTTCATTACATATTAACATTTCCTACCAGATATTCTGTTAGGTTCCTGAGTTGGAAACCTAACTAAGACAACCCACTCACACACAAAAACAAGAATTAACACTGTAAAAAGAATGGGTATCTGTATTGATATTCAAAGAAAGTACACTGATAGCACTAATGGAGGCCTAATCCCCCTCTTAGCCCTAACGGAGGCCTAATCCCCCTCACAAGGTTCAAGACCTGTCTATACTAAGAAAATTCACTCCCCCCCCACAGAATTACCAAAAGGCTTATTTATACTCTCTCTCCCCCTAACAGCCTAACAAACTTTCCCGCTCTTTACTTCTATCCTAAACCCATTACCCATTATACCCTGCCACCCCATATCCTAACATTACACCCCGCTGCAAAACAACCTTGTCCTCAAGGTTGGAAACGGGAGACTTGATCTCATGGCTCCTCTTCATCATCGTGTTACCCTATGGAGGAAACCTACTGGCTATGCCCTCCAATTCAAATCAGGAGGCTTGGGTGATGGAAAATCCTCCTCCAATGATTTCCATTCTTCATCACGGGGAGGGTATTGTAACAAATGGAACAATGGAAGAGACAGTTTCACCAAAAGGTAAAGGAAGCATGAACTGAACGACCGAGGACCTCTGCACCGAACGGTCGAGTACTGATGCACCGAAAGGTAGAGGACGCTCACCATAGTTAATTTTCCCTAGTATAGAGTTACTTCTCTTCGTTCTGATATCGTTCGTCCTATAATGGTCAATATTGTTCGGTCCCCTATCAGACCATACAACTTCATCGTTTTTGGCTGAATAGGGCCTCCAGCCAGGTCTAATTCAGTCTTAGCTCCTTCACTCTCCTCGTCATCCTCCGCCAACCTAACCATCCGCCGACTCCTTTTTGGGCAATAAGGGCCTGGACAGAACCGTCCCCAACACTAACACTTGAAACACCTTCCCTCCTTTCTCCATTTCAAGAATTGAGTAAGGTAGATTCAAGGTGTTCCATACTGACCCCACACTCTCGGCGGCTTCAAATCGGCTTGGTTGATTGAAGTCGCACCGTTGGGCTACTCTTGATCGGCCTGGGTTATAGCTATTGGCAACAGTCGCTCGGCCTGGGTTATAGCGACTGTCCTCGGACCGTGTCACCTTATCGCTCGTTCGTCTCCCAGACCACTGGTCTTTTATGGCCTCGGACTGCTCGGCCACTCGACAACTCTCGATCTGCCTGGTTTATAGTGATTGGCCTCGAATCGCTCAGGGATTCCCAATCTACCTGGGTGATTGGCCTTGGACCGTTCTGCGACTCTCGATCGGCCTGGGTTATAGCGATTGGCCTCGGACCGCTCGACAACTCTCGATCGGCCTAGGCCATAGCGATTGGCCTCGAACAGTGTCACCTCTCCGCTCGGTTGTCCCCAAGACGACTGGTCTTCAATCCCGCTCCCGTTCCCCACCTTTGCGCCTCCCTGGAACTCCTCAGCATCCCTTGCAATCCGCATCGCCACCATCAATTCCTGCGGATAATGTGGTCGGACTTTATTCTGGATGTCCTCTTGCAATCCCGCAAGAAAATATCCTAACAGTTATTCGTCCGGCACCCTCTTCGTTCGACCCGCCCATATCTTGAAGTATTGTACATACTCGTCCACCGTCCCCGTCTGTTTTGATGTCGCAAAACGCTCAACAATGGTTCCAAACCTTACCACCAACACATCTGTCAATCCTGCCCAAGAATGGTTCTTGGCCTTCTCCCTCCAGAATCGGAATCAGTACCCCGCGCTACCCTTCATACTTATGTATGCTAATCGGACCTTCTCATCCTCCGATACCCCTTGTAACTCAGAAGAATTTCTCTGCACGATTCCCTCGAAGACGGGCAGCTCCACCAGTTTCTGCCCACTGTTTTGCCCCTCAGTACGTTCGACTTCCCTGCCTCCTTCTTCATCTTCCTGCCTTCCGCCGACGTTGACAGATCCCTCCTGTCGCTCCGTTGCCAACTCCTCACAAACGGTGCCCCGATTTAGACCGCCAAACCTCTTCGTCAGAGCGTCGGTGAATCGCTTCCAAGTCGGATGCCTAGTTTTCTTCCGTCAGATGCGAAACCAATATCTCGCCAAACCTCCCTCCATGCATGTAGCGCGAGCTTCATCTTCTCCTTCTCCGTCACGCTTTGGAGATCAAAGAATTCCTTTGCCTGTGCGATCCAGCTAGTGGGATCCACACCTTCATAAGTAGGTAGTTCAACGCGCTTCCTCCAACTGCTTCGCACTTCTCCTCTGTCCTCTTTCGATTCCTCCCGAGTTTTTCGGCGGTCGTCGTTCGCGTCCAACATTGACGGAATCACGACTTCCTTCGGAGCTCCGATGCTGGTTCCTGGTTCGTCGTTCACGAGCGCGTCCAAACACTTGTAGTTTGCAAGTTACCGCTCTCATCAACGCTCTCAACTCTTCTACTGACGATTCAATCGCAATCAACCTTCCTTCTATTCTTCTTCTTCACATGCGCTCTGTTCGCTCCTCCAATGAAGATCCGGCAAGTCGGACCAATTTGTTAGGTTCGTGAGTTGGAAACCTAACTAAGACAACCTACTCACACACACAAACAAGAATTAACACTGTAAAAAGAATGGGTATCTGTATTGATATTCAAAGAAAGTACACTGATAGCGCTAATGGAGGCCTAATTTCCCTCACAAGGTAAGACCTGTTTGTACTAAGAAAATTCACTCCCCCCCCAGAATTACCAAAAGGCTTATTTATACTCTCTCTCTCCCCCTAACAGCCTAACAAACTTTCCCACTCTTTACTTCTATCCTAAACCCATTACCCATTATACCCTGCCACCCCATATCCTAACATATTTACTTCACAATACTCATCTCTATGTTTTCTATTAGCATCTTGGCATTTCATCCATAAAGTGCGTACTTATTTATATACTGTATATTAATGCTCCTAAAGATTTTAAAATGGAATTTCGAAATGTAAGAAAAATCCTCTATTGTGCATCTTTCTCACTGTATGAATTGTTGAGTGTCTTGTTTCTCTAATAGGCTAGTATTTGATTTTGTTAATTATATCAGAGGGTGTTCTTGGAAGGAAATCCTTACCTGCTGGCAATTACCATGGTTGTTTCACTTCTTCATTCAGTCTTTGACTTCTTGGCTTTCAAGAATGGTAAGTCTATTGTCTAGCAATCTTTGAGAAAGCACCTCCAATAATATATATGGTTTTGGTTAGAGGCATAGGTTATCATCTAATTATTTTCTTTCTACCCAGACATCCAATTTTGGAACAAAAATAAATCTATGGAAGGTCTCTCCGCAAAGACTGTTGTTGTTAGCTTTGTTTGTCAGCTTATTATCTTCCTTTATCTGCTTGACAACGACACCTCTTGGATGATTCTTGCTAGCTCTGGAATTGGTTGCGTTATTGAGTTCTGGAAAATTGGAAAAGCCATGCGCATAGAGGTTTTTTTTTATCTCTTGGCTTTTTTAATACGTAATTCTCACATTTTGATTGGTACCATCTTTTGTATTTTTAATATAAAAATGGCATGATACTTTTTTGCCCTCTTTGTTATGATACTTTCTACTGGTTTGCATATGCAGAACATCTGCTGAGACCTTTCATGCTTACATATACAGTTTATTTTTTCACAGAATTCATGTTACATTTACATTCTGGCTCTGTTTGCGACTTTTCTGCTGTTCCTTAACTATTTTCATTGACACCTGCCATCTGTAATTTAATTTTTCCCAGATTGATAGGACAGGAAGGATACCTATGTTGAAGCTTCGTGATCGAGAGTCATATGTCCGAAATAAGACAAAGGAATATGATGATATTGCAATGAAGTATTTATGTTATGTTTTGTTTCTCCTTGTTGCTGGATTTTCTGTTTACTCACTGATGTATGAGCGTCACAAGAGCTGGTATTCTTGGATTCTGTCTTCTCTCACAAGTTGTGTATACATGTTTGGTAAGCACTCTTCTAATTGGGTATGCTATGATTGTGTTTTCGTTGATACTACCATATATTAAATTGTCACAGAGCTATCTAAATTATTTAAATTAAAAAGAGGTGCCTTGACTCTGGTAAATTTGTTATTAATTTTCCTAACCATTGTCACTTATGCTTCCCTAGCAATATTGTACTCTGGCTGAATCAGTAGTTCTTTCGTGCTTTTTCTGATGGTTATCTTAATCTCGAGTGCTTCTAGGAAAGCCGAGATTTTGTGAATGAGTTGAAAGTTAAACCTTAATGGAAGAGCATTTATTCATTATTTTTGAGTCAATCTTTATGCTGAAGTAAACATGACTATTTCTGAGTAAAAAATAAATTAGAAACAAAATTAGAATACTTAATTCTCATTCTAATCATTATTATGCTGTCCTTGTACTGAAATATAATAAATATGAATTTCTCCAATGGGAAATACGCTGCTATTTTTCTTTGCTGCGTTTTTAGTTTTCTTTTGTTGAATAAAAATATCGACAGTGTCTTGGTTCTTCTGTCCACTTTTTTACCCGCCTTTTTTCCCTTATGAGCAAGGAAAACCATGCTATTTTTCATAACAAGTATTCACCGAGGATGTAGAAGTTACTAAGTGGACATGTATGAGAATTCCAAACCAAGCACCCTGTCATGCATTTGACCAATATCCATGTAGATTATTATGATCATTAAAGTCACTAGTATTGTAAACTTTGTAATGTTTGTACTCTACTGGAAAACTGTTGCAGGTTTTATTATGATGTGCCCACAATTGTTCATCAACTACAAGCTCAAATCTGTGGCTCATCTACCTTGGAGGCAAATGACTTACAAGTTTCTCAACACCATAATTGATGACCTTTTTGCCTTTGTTATTAAAATGCCAACACTGCATCGGCTTTCTGTTTTCCGTGATGGTAAGATTATGATCATGACCACCTGCTATTCTGTGCAACTTGACCTGATAGTGGAATAACTGTTGATAAAAGTCTCATTACTTATCAGAATTAGGAAGCAAGGTGCTACTAGGCTGACAAAGCTTATGATATTTGAATGTGTTCTATGGTGGAAGCTGTCTCTTAAATTTATATTTATATTTATATTATATTATATACAGTGATGAGTTTGAGTACCAGTCTATCTGAGAGCTAATGAAGTTAAATTTGAGCTTAATGGTTGTGCATTAGCATGATGAGGGTAAAGTAAAACCTTGTTTCTTTGAGAAGGATTCCCAGAAGAAAGGTGTACCTTCTCCATGAGATGTTTGAAGTGATATTATTAGTTTTTAGAGAAGGAAAGGACCTTTCGTTTTTGTATCATACTTCTGACCTCGGCTTGCATTCACGGACCTTCCTGACTTTCACATAGCTGAAAGAATTTCCATTCTTGAATCCAGCCTTTTGTTCCATAATTTTACAAATTTGAATGTCATTTATGAAACTGTATTCTAATTGTGACTTTCCTCTGAAGATTAGGTACTTCGCAAGTATATATATCACACTTATCAAATGCCATTTATGAAACTGTATTCTTATTGTGACTCTTCTTTGAACTGAAGATTAGACTTTGCAAGTATTATATCACAGCTCATCGAATGTCTTGTATCATTTGTCTTAGTATCTTCTTTTGTCCCTGCCTTGCAGATCTTATCTTCCTCATATACTTGTACCAGAGGTGGATTTATCCAGTGGACAAGAAACGTGTAAACGAATTTGGTTTTGGAGGTGAGGATGATCAGGCTGTGGCCGAAACAGACGCTGCGAAGGAAGAAGAGAAGAAAACTAATTGATTTGGTTTTCTCAACTGTTCGAGAAAATTTGACAGTACATGATACTGTAGAATTCAGGGGATTAAGTTATTTTTCTCCCCCTTTTGTCACACATTTGCATTTAGAATTTTGTCTAAAGAAAGCTTTAGTTTGGCCTTGCCTACTGGAATTTTTACTAGGACCAAAGGATGGCGGCGACCGTCACGGTTGACTGTAATGGTCTTGCAGCTTTTAGTTTTTACCCTTCTATAGCTTTTCTTTGTTTTCAAATGTCTTATTTTTGTGATAGATGACCCTTTAATGTATTATTTTATTCCACCCCTATGTATTTTTAACTAATTTATTCTTGGTTTTGGTTTATTTTGTATTGTAATTTGTTTAGCGTTTTTATGTTTAAAACCAAATCAACTCAGTTCCACTGGCTCATCTTCCCGAATCTGGACTGCCATTGACTCCAATCAGGGAGTAGGGGAAAGATCGTGTGCTTTTATATTGCAACACGTTATGGATAACAAATAGCTTAATGGGATTTGTAGTTGCAAGGTTGTACGGTGGCTATGTTGTTCCTATGATATGCTTCTCTTTAGTTGTAGCCATAGACACGACACGAGACATTGATGCATATGTAGAATTAGTTGTTAGTTTAATTACGCTCAACCCAGTAGTAAATCGATTTACTTTTCAAGGAAACCCATACTGTGTGGAGTTGCGAATTGGGGGAGGTTGGTTGACCAAGTTCACGTTATTAGTCTAGAAATAGGGCTGAGCAGCGGTTTGGGTAGGATTCATATTCAAATTAATCAATTAACCAATTCAATACAATCCAAATTCAGAGTTTTAAAATCTACATATGACCATTAGATTTATCGGTTAAACAGTTTCGGTTTACTCTGATTTCAGTGAGTTTTAAAATATAATTTCAGTGAGTTTTAAAATACATCCGATCATTAGATTTATCGGATGAAAAAGTTTTGGTTTATTCTGATTTCAGTTGTGTTCAAATGAATAATTCGGTTGGAGGTAAGGTAGTGAAGAAAACCACATCCTACGTTGTGTTCACATGGATGATACTGTTGAAGAGAAAATGCGAGATGAATTTGCAAATTAGGTCGTGTTTGTTTGAGGTGATATACAACGATGGAATTAGGGTGATTTGTGAGATATAGTTGTTTCCATAACTTCGTTAATATGCTAAAATTTGCGATGATTTGTAATAAAAAGTCATGTTTGTTCTTATTGCTTTGTAAAATACCACCACAAAAATAACAAGTAGAAATGGCAAGATTCGATTCCAAAGATTGGATAATCCATTCCACCTCAAGCAACAATATTGAATGTTGTTGTATTCGATTTTTCTTGCATATTTGGTTCTCTCACTTGTATCAACTTTTGCTCTACGTGGTATTCGATTCTTCATTCACAAGTTTGTGTGTATTCGCGACGACTGTGGTAATGGAGTCAAGGGAGGAGGACGACATACAATACATGACATAAGTTATAAGGACCTGTAATTATATTAAATAAGAAAGAAAAGAAATTAAATTAAGGGGATGTTTTTTCTTTATTTTATTAATGTATAAACCATATCAACTTTACCAAACTCTGCACATTTTCTTCAAAGCCACATCCTCTCTCTAAAACTTCAACCCTAACTTTCTCTACTTTCTCTCTACCAAATCTTGAAATTGAACCGGTGTATTGTCATTTAGGTGGTGATTCTACGTTCCCAGAGTCGAGAGCTTCGACTTGAACAGATCGATTTCGCGTTCTATAGCGAGGGTTACTGTTTTGGGGCTTCTTCTAAAGTGTTGTGCTTATAACCACGAAGGTAAGGGGAGCTAGTGTCTTGTTAAAAATTTGTTGTATGATCTGTATGTATGTTAAATTCTGAGCTGGTATGTTGTTGATATAAAATTGTGTTATTATTGATAGTTGGAAGAATTGAGGGTTTTAAAGGATAGAAATGAAATTGGGCAACTTGTAGAAGTGAATTTGGATTTTTAAAGTGTCAAAAGTGGTTTGATACACCTAGTCTTGGATCTAGTGATCAAATGGATGTTTGTTTTAACTTATAAACGTGATTTTCCATCAATACAAATGTGTAAAGAACCCCTTTAGTCATTAAAACAGGTTCCAAGTGCATCAAAAGTCAAATTTCATGGTTGCTGACAACTGGTATGGGGCTGGGCGCCCTCTGGTTCGCCCCAAGCGCCCCTGGATGCGAGGCAATTCGCGTCGAGCGCCCCTGGGCGTACCAATATGTTGTTGTCTTTGTTTTTGATAGTTTGTGGGGTTCCGGATGTCCATTTTGGACGTTCCTTAGGTCGTTTTGGGGGTTTTGAACCTATCTGGAACTGTTGGTGATGGTTTCAAAGCCATTTTCTTTGTCTAAGTATGAACTAAACTTTGTATTGTTGTTGGGGAATCAATGTAATCTTTTGAAGCTCTCATATATGGAATTTTGTGTTTAAACATCATATTTATGATACATGCTTTCTTTCATCAATAGTTAGGGTTTTTCCTCTTTACTCAAAGCATGCATTGTTTAACTCATTCGATGTCATGATTATTGATTTTGTTGATATGGACACATACGGGGAAATCTAGATCCGGGGAAATTCTCCCAATAGCATATTGCCTAAACAAAGGGATATAAGGGTTGGTTGCCTTTAAGCTTCTGTGCTTCAAAATTAATTATTAGGGATGCTAGGAATTGTATGAACTCGTAATTAAGGATAGACTTTCTTCGCAAGGTGATTTAGAGAGTGACATTAACATTAATGAAAAGAATGATGAATTCCTAAATTATATGAGAGTGGATAAGATGAAATTGATTATCCCAACAACATACTCATCCATCTAATTCATTCAGTGTTTGTGTTCTTCTTTCCCATTGATCATCACATGCATACATGTTTACTTTTATCTTTTGCATTTGAAACCTAACAATTTGTTCTTAAGTCTTAAATAATCAAGAAATCATATAACTAACTAGGCCGTGAGTCCTTTGGGAGAACGATACTTGGTCTTACCGAGTTTATTACTTGATACGATTCGGTCACACTTGTAGAGGGTTAAACAAGTTTTTGGCGCCGTTTTTCGGTGTTCATAAATTTGTCATCAGGGTGCCCTAGAGGTGCCTTGTTACTCACAGAATGGACACAACCTTGAATTTCCTTGGCTATCACTTGCCCAATATCAATGTTCAACCCCCTGAGAACACAATAAAGGAATATGGCTGATAACAGTTGAAAAACCGTTATTTTTATCCTTAATTTTGATATTAAAAACACCCTTTCTGACTTAGAAAGTTGCTTTAACTCATGTTTTCGCTTTAGTTTTGTGAATAAGAGAGTTGAAGGTGAATTTAATGGTTTTGTGCTAGATTCCCTTGATTTTGTAGGCTATTGGAATGATTTGAAAGAAGAGTTAAAGTATTGAATGGTTGGAATACATAAAAGTCAACCAGAATGCAGAAAACTCAATCAGAGTGCAGAAAAGTCAACCAAAATGTAGAAAAGTCAACCAGAGTGCAGAAAAAGTTGCGCTGAGCGCTAGTGCCGCATTTATCGCTGAGTGCCATTTTGGCGCTAAGCGCTGACGACATAGGCTTGGACCTATTTTCTGTTATTTTTATGGGCTTGGACCTGTTTTCTGTTATTTTTATGTTCTATTTAAGGACTTGCACGTCCTAGGGATGGTATCTTTTGATGGCTTGAGCACAGAAACACACTTTTCACCCCTTGGGAGTAGATTTGGAGATGTTGATGGCTCTCCTCTTCTCTTTCTAGGGTTTTTCTATCTCTTCCATTCTTTCATTCCATTGTTCATCTAGTTCTTCCATGACGATGGAGAACTAAACCTTATTTGTTGTTGGAAAAGATGTAACCTCTTAAACTCTCATATATTGATTTGATTCTTGATTATATATGCTTTACTTCATTAATTGTTAGGGTTTTTCCTCTTTACTCTATGCATGCTTTGTTTAACTCATTCAATTGCATGATCATTGATTTTGTCGATATGGACACATACGGGGAAATCTAGAACTGGGGAAATTCTCCCGGAAGCAATATTACCTAGACATAGGAATAGGAGGATCGGTAGCCTTTAAGCTTTTGTGCGAATGTAATGCATGATTAATTGCTAGGGAGACAAGACATTGTAAACTAGTAATTAGGATTAGGCTTTCTTCATCGAGACATCGATTTTAAGGTAAATTAGAAAGTGGCATTAACATTAATGAAGAAGATGAATTCATATATGCATGAGAGTAAATTAGGTGAAATCTAAACCCAACAACAAACTGTGCCAAAGATACAAGCCCTAGGACGTCCTAAAGCTTATATACTATTTTAAAAATTACAGAAAAGAAGGCCCAAGCCCAAATTAATGGCGCTCAGCGGTAAAATACCGCTCAACGGTAAGTGCGTGTGTTGAATTCTTCCCCTCAGCTCCACTTTCACCCCTCAGCAGTGCCAACGAGTGTTAAGTAGTGTCGCTCAGCGGTAAAATGGCGCTGAGCGGTACTTGCGGCTTCACCTTTTGCACTTTTTGTTTCCTTTTCTGATTCCAACTCTGTCCTACTTCACTTCTTTCATCAAATTCACCTCAAAACATGCATAAAACACTGAAATCAAACATACACATGTCGAACTCTCTTATTTCTGAAAATGTAAGCAAAAACATGATTCCAAGCTAGTTTCTAAGTGTTAAAGGTTGCTTGTAGTATCAATTTCAGACATGAAAATAACAGTTTTTCAACTGTTATCACAACCCCAAACTTAGAACTTTGCTTATCCTCAAGCAAACAAGATGTAACTCAATCTTCCACCAATCACTACAATGATTCACCACATTCAAAATCCTATTTTCAAGATAAGTAAGTACTCAATTAAGCTCATGACAAAGACTTCAATCAAGACATGCTCATGCTTTAGTGTTCACACAATCACCTAATATCCAACAAATGCTATTTTTCATGAATGATCAGTCAACTAACCATGGATGTTCATGTGCTCAAGGAATCTTTCCTCACTAGATAAAGTGTTTCACTCAAACACACAAGTGTATAAGAGGTATTCACTCATTCACTCTACTATCACAATATCACATGAATTGACTTTGCCTTTCATTTAACCACAATCAAATACATTCACAAGCATGCATCATCACAAGGACTTTTCAATGGCTTATAATGTGGCTGGGCTAACAAGAAAATTAGTTTTTCTAGATCACAAAACCCTTGAGTTAAGAGAATCATATAAATACAATCATTCTTACTTATTCCCAACTTTTCTTTGCATTGAGCTTTGCTTTTTCTTCTCTTTTCTTTCTCTTTTTCTTTTTCTTTGCACATACTTAGCTCTTAGCTCAATGCTTTTTATTTTCCCTTTTTCTAAATTTCCTAACAACCCCAAACTTGGACATTTATCAGTACCACAGAATATTTTCTACTTAACTCAAGGTAACGCTTTTCACAAAGGGTTTTCAAATCATGTTCAAGGCTAAGGGTTCAAAAGATAGAACACATTGTTTTCTCTTTTGTTAGGCTAAAATCATGCATTTGGCTAACAAAAGGGTTACCAACAAATGGCCTTGATCATATGATGCAAACAAGAAATTGATTCAATCATAGAAAACCTGGGCAAAGTCATTCATGCTTTCAAAGTAATAACATTCAATCACAAAAACTCTAGAGCTCAAAACCTCACATATAAGCTCATTCACATTCCACATACACATCATGCTTAGCATCATAATCACAATCATAACATCATGCATTTGTTCACAAAGCTTGTGAACCACCTGTATAAGCATGTAAAGTGCACAATCTCAACATCACTCAATATCAAAGCATATCAAGCACTACTTATCACACAACAATCATAAGCAAATCATCATAACAGACAAAGTTTCCAATTGAGTACATCAAACCCTATTCTAAAAACAAAAGCAAATAAGTTCAATAATATAAAACTAAACAAAAGCATAAAATAACTCCTGCTCTAGTGCTGATAGCATCCATCAGTAAATGCTATCTCAGTTCCTCATCAGTCTGTGCTGTCATCTGTATCCTCCTTCTCTTCCTCATCTTCAGCATCCTCAAATGCGTCATCATCAACATCATCTTCATCCTTCTCCATGGCTGAAGCTTCAGCTGCTCCATCTCTACCGCCTTGGGCCTGCTCCTCTGGCCAAGCACCACATTATGGAACTCATCCATAGTCCACCTGTGTGCTGGGGGTGTATCATACATTCCAACAATCATCTCAGTAGTGGGCACTTGCCCTCTATGGATAGAATGCAACTGTGCACCTATAAGAGACATATACATGTCCCTCATGTGGAAAGGCTCTGCTTCATGTGTCTCTGCAGATGTCTGACTCTATTCTTGTCCTCTTTCTCTGTGAGGACGGCGTGGTGGAACTGGCTGAGCTGCCTCCTCACCTCCACAGTATTGTCTGTAATAGGCCTCATCAATTGCTTTCCTTGGCCTCTCAAATGGTGGAGCAGAAGTATCCACCCCAGCTATCTTGCACAGGTGTGTGATCTGTAACACCCCTTACAGAGTGCCACTGGAAAATAACAAATCCAAAATTTTACGCCAGTTTTTTTTTTTTTAAATTTAACATAGCAGAACTAAACCATCATAAGTCTACGTATCTTATAACATAAGGTTAAAACCTTACAAATATCAAATTCATTATTCAAAGACATAAAATTACTTTTAAACATGATAAGTCCCCCCTAGTATTTCCCATAACTCTCGTCGTGCTACTTCATCTCTGCCTCATATGCAATGCCATCTACTCCCGTACAAGTATGATCATCGTAGGTGGAAACCACAACCACAACATTTCAGGGTGAGTAACGAAGAACCTAACATAGCATATAATTTCATTATCAAAATATCACAACTTAGATTTTCCTAGTCACAACCTTACATTACAACGCAATATTCAACTCATAACTCAGATCATCACCACTCAGACTATCAAAGTCACAATATTAATAACTCATATCATCACTACTTAGACTATCAAGTCACAATATTATAATACATCACAGTATTAAACTCACGACTCAATCGTTTACTCAAGCTTCTGTTGTTTCCTTGAATTTTGTCGTACCACACCTGTTTCGCAAAACAGGGCGATTCGAGTCGTCTTCCATCGCAACTTCAAACCTATCTCCCCGACTCCTCAAGGAATTACGAGTAAAAACTTCGGTTAGGCGCACCCACCGAGCACTATACTCACACGAGCCAAAGTCATTGGGCGAGACATCCAACGCTCTCCATTCCCCGCGCACGAGGAAAGGGTGACACTCAAACCTCAGTCTCCGCAGAGACTCAACACACTATCGTATCGCAATACGAACACTATCGATTCGACAAAAATTCTAAGGGAATGACAGAACGCTTGCTCTCACAATTTTACCATCACAATCATCACCATCATATATAAAGTCAACTAAATTCATTGACTAACAAATAAAAAAAAATCACAAATAATTAAATAACTTAATTTAATTATTTATCCTACTGCCGCACCCCCGTGAAATTACTAATTTCACACTTCCATGAACTAGAACAACATTTCTAGTGCACCCCCACTTTTTACTAAATTCCCAACACCAAAGAAAACACCTAATTTCAATACACCCCTTTTTACTCTAAACACACTCCCTTCTACATCTACCCTTTTAAGTGGGCCCAAGGCCATTAATTTACATTTTCTCTCACTTCCAAGTAGGTCTCACATGAAACCACTCATTTCTTACCAAACTTTCTCTCTCTCTCTCTCTCTCTCTCTCTCTTTTAGCCGCTTTTTACGTAACCAAAACCTCTTTCCTCTTCTTTTCTTTTGTTTTTTTCTTTACATTCAATTTTGGTTTTCACATTCAATTAAACAAAATCACTTCACCCACATTTTCTCACCAAAATTCCGTGGACCCCACTCCCTTTTCTAGCTCATTTTTCTTCTCTTTCCTAAGTTTAAAGTTTATGACTTCTCTCCCATGCACAGTGAAGTTTATGTAACAATCTCTCCATCCCATTTTACATTTTCAATCTTCTCTCTCTTGCCATTAACTCACGGTCCCACACCATTTTATCATCCACACTTTTATTTTGTTCTTTTTCTACACATTCTCACTACACTTACACCAACCCACCACACACACCTACACTTTCCCCTTTGACTTTTCAAATCAACTCATCTCTCTTTTATTCAATTGTTACGGTCCCACACTTATTCTACACCACTTTCACTCTCTTTTCTAATATTAAAACTTACCAATTCACTTTTCCTGCACATACTTTTACGCACACCACCATCTTCGCTCCTATTTCATTTTTTTTTCTACTCTCTCTTTCATTAACTCATGGCCTCCACACCTTCTTCTCAAGCTAAAAGTTTATTTTGCTTTTTCTTCTTTCCTACACATTTTACGTAACACACTCTCCACACATTTTCACACTACCTCTTTTAGAATTTAACTATTCTCTTTTTCTTCATTTCCATAACATTCCAAGTCAACTCCAAAACTCTACCCCAAACTTTCATTCTTCTTCACTGTTTTTCATCAAACACATATACCCCAACTCAACAAACATCACTTTCACTCCTCTCATTCTCATAATTCTTTCTTTCCTCTTCCAACAATGGAAGAGAATTCTCAATACCCTCTTACCCACACTCGTGGTTAAAGAGTGTAGATAAGTGCTCCCAACAATATATAATTCTTACAAGGTAATAAGAACCAAGATATACAAAATATACATGATTTTAAAGTGTACCCATGACACTTTTTCATACACAAACAACACCCCAATACATCCAATATGTATACCCATTACAACAAGACCACTTTTTCATAAAATATAAACATGTATAATCCATTAACTACCCCATATAGTAGAAAAACGAAAATGAACATGTGAATACCCATTCTCCATGCAACAACACATGAAACTTAAACCCAAAAGAAAAGTACATGCCTCAACATGTTAACTTTAATCCCAACACACAAGAAAGAAAGCATGCAACAACATTATATTGTTACCTTCTATATATCCCAAGTTAAACCCCTTACTTTTTGAAGACTTCCTTTGCAAACCTTGAATCCATCTTCACAAGACTTGCAGCACCTTGGCCATCCATGCAACTCTAGAAGCTCTCCACTTCACCTCTCTCACGGATTTTGCAGCAACGACTTCACTCCCACGTGCAGAACCCATTTCCTCCTTTTCCCACACTTGTAGATCTGTCCAAGAGACACCATGGCCCCTTAATCCACTAAGAAGCACTTAATAATTGGAAAGGAGGTCTGCCCACGCTCCTCTCTAACCCAAGGGACCAACATTATGGGTTTGGAGCATATTCCCCAACTTTCCATGCAATCCCCACGTGTTTCAGATCTGAAAACGTGAAAACTGACAACGCTCGCGCTAGGGCACCCCTAGGAATAGGGCGCTGGGCGCAAGTCCCCCCAACAGCACAATTGTCGCAACTTTGACAGTCCGGTTGACCCCCTTTCCGAAGTCGAAAATACACGTATGAGTACTCAAATCGAAGCTCTTTGAGTCTACTATCCAATCAAAAAAAGAATCAACTCAATTGATATTTTCTACAAAAAGTTATAATTAAAATAGTAACCCATGTCAAACTTTGACAGCATTCTATTTTACATTATAACTTGAACTTTTTACAACTCGGTAAAATCTTGAGGTTCTAGGGTCTTACATGATCAAAGAAGGATGTCCTAAGGGTGCTTTGCTGTTTATTGTCTTAGCACCCATCTGTATCTCATTAGCTATTACCTGTCCAATGTTGACATTCAAATTCCTGATCACACAATAGAGGAGTGTCGTGCTAAGAGTGATGTCTGAAACATGAGAACATGGCTGAATGTGGGCATGAGAAAATGCCATCCAATACTTTGCAAGAGGGTTCAAGTCAGTTCTCCTAATGTTCACCACATAACCAGTTCTGTTCCTCTGAAAATGTCCTCCAAGTACACATAGAACACTCTCCACATCATCAAAATCAATGCCTTCTTCCATA
This sequence comes from Vigna reflexopilosa, assembly GCA_027742785.1. Taxonomy (NCBI): domain Eukaryota; kingdom Viridiplantae; phylum Streptophyta; class Magnoliopsida; order Fabales; family Fabaceae; genus Vigna; species Vigna reflexopilosa. The sequence continues at coordinate 20,300,177 of CM050916.1, read as the reverse complement.
CATAGAGTAAACTGGCACTCATCACCAACCCATTCAGTACCCAAGAAGCTATTGATAGAGTCAGGATCATACCTAATAGCGTGGCCTCTAACATAGCCTAGGTAATCCTCAGCCGGATAATCACCAATCTTCCTTGCATTGGTGTAAAATTCCTTCACCACAACTATATTGGCTGGTGCAGGGTATGTGGCTAGCTTCCCCCAATTCCTTTCCAGCAGTTGCTCTCTAAAATGAGGAGCAAAGTTAGGTATCATTCTGACTTTCCTCTCCATAAGGAGCCTCCTATCTTGAACAACCTTAAACTGCTTCTCATGTTTGCGAGATAGAAACCTACTAGAGTGGGGTTGTTATGGTTCCTTATCTTTCCTTTTGCCTGAAGAGGATGTCATTCCTACATCAAACACATATTACAAAACCACAAGACATATTGTTAATCATTAGTAAACCAAAAACAACACCCTGAATCCATGCTAAACCACCGCTAAGGGTCAAAATTACCCCTCAGCGCCACCAGTGCATCAATCCAGCACAAAAATTCAGCCAAAAACCAAAGTCTGTCAGAGTGCCGCTCAGCGGAATTTTACCCCTGAGCGGTGATTCTGCAGATTTTTGAAAAAAAAATACACTTTTGACCTTTCCTAACTCCACCCACATACAATTTTCATACTTCCATATCAAAATCAATCAGTTCAATGGGTTCAAACATCAATTATTTCGTCAAATCATGCACAGGAATCAAAACCCATAAAACTTCATGCTTCAACAATCATATTCATCAAGAACCCTAGAATGAAAAATGCTTGACCTACTTGGGTGGAGATGCTAGATGAGTGGAGAATGCTTTCAAACTGTGAAGAACAATGATGCTCTCTACCAACCCCAAACTTAGATGGAAAACTAGTTAGAAAGTGAGTGAAAGGGAGATTTTCTAAAGAGGAATGAAGGAAAAATGTAGAGAACCTTTGGAAAAGTGTTTAGGAGTGTGTGTGCAAAGAAGAATCTGAAAATAGAGGCCAAAGCGTGACTTAGGGTATAAAAATACCCTAATGGGCTCGGGTTCCGCTAAGGGGCAACCTAAGCCCATTTTACGATACCACCGCTCAACAGCAATTTGTTGCTCAGCAGCACTTTCGTGTTGTGCTTTTCTTCTTCCTAGCTTAACCTAGGTGCCTTCTACTCATGCCCCTCAATTGCTCCCTGCAATTAAGTTCTCAAATCACTCATGCATCCAATCCCTATCATGCAACTAAAGCAGAACAAACAACAAAGATACAATCAATCAACTGGGTTGCCTCCCAGGTAGCGCTTGTTTAACGTCACGAGCCTGACCCAAAATCCACCAACACCCATCAGTAGGTGTGTCAAACCTAATATCTTTCAGTAGATACTTAACCACCTAGCATCCTTCAGTAGATGCTATACCCAAAAAAAAAATTTACATAAATAATGTCCAAGTTTATAAAAATTTACATAACCAAAATAAAATCAAAAGAAAAATTGTCTTTAAATCACTAGGATGGCTCCCAACAAGCGCTCTTTTAACGTCACTAGCTTGACCCAATAAAGCTCATGTTCCATCTTCATGGTTGATGTTCATATCACACCAACTCATCAACTGCTTCCGATCCACTTTTCTGACTCTTCTGGAATGTGGAGACTCTATCTCTATCACCTCATTTTCTTTGTAGTCTTTCACAACCCACAACTTGTTTTTGAATTTCATGGGTTTACCAAGTTGGAGTTGTTCTTGCATCCAGTCATCATGGACCTTTCTTCCTTTCCCATTTTTCTCTTCTTCCTTTACCTTAAAATAAAACAATGTTTACCTTTGACATTTGGCTTTTCATCTTCAAGGTTAGTCATGAATACATTTTGATATGTAGCTTTATGACTAGCTTCTTCCTCCTGCATTTGCCTCTCTCTTTTGAAGACATCTACAACAACTCTTTTTCTCGGTCTTGGAACACCAATATGCCTTCATCCACATCAATGATGGCTTTGGCCATTTTCATAAACGGTCTTCCGAGAATAGTGGGTACCCTCTCATCCTCCATCTCCATCACCACAAAGTCCAACAAGAACTGTAGTTTGCCTACACAAACTATAACATCCTCTGTTATACCATAGGGATTCTTTGAGGATCCACCTGCCATTAATAAATTCATCTTTATAGGCTTCACATCAAGATCACCAATCTGCTCAAGTAAGGAATAAGGCATCAAGTTAACACTTGATCCTAAATCAAGTAAAGCCTTCTTTATCCTTTTCTTCCCTATAGCGCATGGAATGGAGAAGCCTCCTGGATCTTTTGCTTTTGGAGGGAGTGGCTTCTTTTTAATAGCTTTATACTCCATTGTCTCATCTTCTCTACGTCTTTTCTTTGTAGAGACTTCTTCCTCAGCCTTTGTATAAACTGCAATGTTTTGTAATATCTCCTTCAAAGGTACATCATTATCCAACATCTTGAATATTTCTGTAAAATCAAATTGTTTCTCATGATTTATTGGAAAAGGAAGAATGTCTTCACTCTTTATCTCTCTTATATCTTCTTTCTCTGTTCTCTCTTCTTTTTCTTTTTCTCTCTTTTCTCTCTCTTCTTTTTCTTTCTCTCTTTCTAACTCAACTGTTTCAACATTTACACTCACTAACACCTTACATTCTTTCCTGGGGTTAACCTCAGTATTAGCCCCAAAATTCTTGTCAGGCCTTTCTTCCAACTGCTTAGTAATTTGACCCACTTGCATCTCCAAGTTCTTAATAGCAGCTTCAGTGCTCTTTTGAGTGGATGCAGTTGTTTGTATGAATTGCTAAAGAGTTTCTTCCATCCTTATTGATCTCTCAATAAGTGTAGAAATTTGTTGCCATAAGGTTGGTTGTTGTTGTTGCTTGTTAAATTGCCCTGATTGTCCAACTTTCCCACTTTGTCCTTGACCAATACTTGGGTGTGGTTTCCACCGTTGATTGAAATTCCCCTGATGGTATGGAAATTGATTGGCCATCAAGTTAACATCCTCTAAAGCTTCCACTGGAAAGGCGCATTGAGCATTGATATGGTCACTACCACAAAGTTCACACATTTTTTGTTCAACATGTGCAATAGTCTTTAACTCTTTTGGCAGTTGCGCAAGTGTCTTTGTGAGATTCTCCAATTGTGAGATTCTCCTTTGGGAGAACGATACTTGGTCTTACCGAGTTTATTACTTGAAACGATTCGGTCATACTTGCCGATTGTAAAACAAGTTTGTGACATCATATTTTGGTGTTCATAAATTTGTCCATCAGTCACCCCCACATAATTCACACAACTGTGGTTGAACCTGTGCAATAGTCTTTAACTCTTTTGGCAGTTGTGCAAGCATTTTTGTGAGATTCTCCAATTGTTGAGTTAGTATCTTGTTCTGAGCTAGCAAGGCATCATTGGATTGCAACTGTAGAACTCCTTTTTGTTGAATAGGAGCTCCTCTTTCACTGTTCAGCTCATTGTCATTAGTAGCCATGTTTTCAATTATTTCAGTTACTTCCTCTGGAGTCTTCCATTTAATATTGCCTCTAGCTAATGCGTCTAGCATCAACTTGGTTTGTGAACCAAGACCTCCAAGGAAGAATAGGACTACTTCTACTTCGTCAAATCCATGCGTGGGAGTCTTTCTTAATAGGCTTTTGTACCTATCCCATGCATGACCTAGTGATTCCTCCATGCCTTGCCTGAAAGATGAGATCTCTTGCTTCCCTTTGTTGACCTTGGATTATGGGAAGTATTTCTTCAAAAACTTTGTCACCACAGCTTCCCACTCTATAAAGTTCCCTTCTGGAAAAGAGTTCAACCAAAGCTTAGCATTGCCTGCCAATGAGAAAGAAAACAAGCTAAGTTTGATTGCTTCGTCAGGCACCCTATTTATCTTCACTATATTGCAAATTTCATTAAAGGTTGTGAGGTGCTCATATGGGCTTTCATGTGACAACCCATTAAATTGATTACTCTTAACCAGTTGGATCAATGCTGGTTTCACCTCCATGTTGGCTGCATTGACCCTCGGTCGTGCTATGCTGTTAAAATGTTGAGGGCCAACTACATTGGTTTAATCTGCAAGAGTCCGTCTACCATTATTCTCCTCCATCTCCTTAGTGCTATGGTGAGAACCTTGTGGTGAAGATTGTACGAGATCTTCAGGAGGAGGGAAAAGTTCTCTAGATGTACAGATTCTTCTCCTCCTTCTACTTTCGTCCAAGCCTTCAAGAAGAGGTTCTGAGGTTTTCTTGCTTCTAGTACGAATTACTTCCTGCATACACAAGAAAACAAGTCCCTAGAAAAATTTGTTAGCACAAAAAGATAGAGAAGATAAAAAGAATAAAAAATAAGAAGATCAAAGAAAGAAAGATAGAAGATAAAAATAAAAATAGAAAAATAAAAACAGAAAACAGAAAACAGAAAACAGAAAATAGAAAATAAAAATAGAAAAATAAAAACAAAAAATAAAAACAGAAATTCAAATTTCAAAATTTAAAATTTCAAAATTAAAAATTCAAGTCAAAGATAATCAATAATCACACAAATAAACTAGTTAAACCACGAGTCCCCGGCACCGGCGCCAAAAACTTGATGACAAATTTCTGAACAACGAAAACGGCGTCAAAAACTTGTAACCTCGGCAAGTGTGACCGAATCGTATCAAGTAATAAACTTGGTAAGACCAAGTATCGTTCTCCATAAGGACTCACGGCCTAGTTAGTTATATGACTTCTTGATTATTTAAGACTTGTGAAAATAAACAAATTCTTGAGGTTTCAAATGCAAAAGACAAAAAGTAAACATGTATGCATGAGTTTTGATCAATGGAAAGAAGAACACAAACACTTGGAACGAATTATATGGATGAGTATGTTGTTGGGGTAATCAATTTCATCTTATCCACTCTCATATATTTAGGAATTCATCATTCTTTTCATCAATGTTAATGTCACTCTCTAATTTACCTTAAACCCGATGTTTCGGCGAAGAAAGCCTAATCATAATCACTAGTTTACAATGTCTTGTCTCCCTAGCAATTAATCATGCATTATAGTGAACGGAAGCTTAACGGCAACCAACCATCATATTCCTATGTCTAGGTTTATACTAATGTTGGGAGAGTTTCCCCAGATCTAGATTTATCGTATGTGTCCATATCAATAAAACCAATAATCATGACATCGAATGAGTTAAACAATGCATGCTTTGAGAAAAGAGGAAAAATCCTAACTAATGATGAAAGAAAGCATGTATCATAAATATGATTTTAAACAAAAAATTCCATATATGAGAGTTTCAAAATATTACATTGATTCCCCAACAACAAGAAGAGTTTAGTTCACCATATTCATGGTGAAACTAGATGAAATACAATGAAAGAGTGAAAGATAGAACCCTAGAAAGTTGAGTAGGTAGCCTTAGCATCCAAGATCTTCCTCCAAGGGGTGGAAAGGCGTGTGTTTGCTTCGTACTCTGCCAAAGATACAATCCCTAGGACGTCCTAAAGCTTATATACTATTCTAAAAATTACAGAAAAGTAGGCACAAGCCCAAATTAATGGCGCTCAGCGGTAAGTGCGTGTGTTGAATTCTTCCCCTCAGCTGCGCTTTCCCCCCTCAGCGGTGCCAACGAGTGTTAAGTAGTGTCGCTCAGCGGTAAAATGGCGTTGTGCGGTACTTGCGGCTTCACCTTTTGCACTTTCTGTGTCCTTTTCTGATTCCAACTTTGTCCTACTTCACTTCTTTCATCAAATTCACCTCAAAACCTGCATAAAACACTGAAATCAAGCATAAACCTATCCAACACTCTTATTTTTGAAAATGTAAGCAAAAACATGATTCCAAGCTAGTTTCTAAGTGTTAAAGGTTGCTTGTAGTATCAATTTTAGACATGAAAATAATAGTTTTTAAACTGTTAACAGTGGCCACATGTCTTCCCATCCTTGGAGAGGATTTGTGGACACTTGTCCACTCCTTAGAAGGCCTCATTTTTGGCTAATGAGAACAAAGGTGGGAGAACATGCTTTTAAGTTTAGAAGGAGACACCCTTGACCTATAAATAGATATGTCTCCACCCTCGTATTTCATCTTTGATGTTGAGTAATGTTATGCTACCCATTTTTGGTCATACTATACTCATCTTAGATCAAGACTAGAGCAACCCATGAGGCCCCTCTAGTCACCTTCCTCCTTGAGTTGGCCCAACCTTTCTTGGAGCCACCAAACACTACACCACCACCACCATATCTCCCAGAGGCTTTGATCTTCTACACCATTCATACATTAGCTCATCATCCTTGGACCATTTACCACCACATCTCCGCAACATTCATCCAAGGAGCACCCCTCCATGCACATCTCCTAGCTTTGGCCCAACCTAGGCAAGGAGGTTGCCATGACTTATTAGCACAAAACAAAAACAAAATAAAAAAATCAAGTTAAAACTAATCAATAAACAGAAATAGAATAGTTAAACCACGAGTCCTCGACAACGGCACCAAAAAACTTGTTAAGACTCCCGCAAGTGTACCGAATCGTATTAAGTAATAAACATGGTAAGACCAGATATCATTTCCCTAGAGACTCACAGCCTAATCAGTTATGTGATTTCTTGATTAAATAAGACTTGAAAATAAAAGCTTTTGGTTTAGAATGCAAATACAGAAAATTAAATATGCATGCAACTTGATCAATTGAACAAAAGTGTAGAGGTGAACGGATGAATTTTATATTATGAGATGAATATGTTGTTGGGGTTAGATTTCACCTAGTTTACTCTCATGTATATACGAATTCTACTTCTTCATTAATGTCCATGTCACTATCTAAAATACTTAAAACCCGATTCCTCGGCGAAGAAAGTTTATCCTTAATTATTAGTTCATATGATTCCTAGCATTCCTAATAATTAATTTTGAAGATCAAAAGCTTAAGACAACCAGAACTCATACCCCATTCCTGAGCAATACTGCTTCTGGGAATAATTCTCCAGAACCTGAATTGTAAGATACCTTCCGGTACTCATGCAAATCATACATCATGCTAATGAATGAGTTAAACAAAGCAAGCAATAAGCGAAGAAGAATTACCCTAACAATTAATGAAAGAAGCATATATAATCAAGAATCAATTCAATACATGAGAATTTACAAAGGTTTACATCATTCCACAACAACAAATAGAGTTTAGTTCACCATTAACATGGTGAAACTAGATGAATAATGGAAAAGAATGAAAGATAAAACCCTATAAATTGAAGATAGGAGCTTCCGCATCCAAATTCGCCTCCGAGGGATCAAATAATGTGTTTTTGTGCTTATTTCGTCCAAAGATCCAATCCCTAAGACGTCCAAGTTGTTAAATAGAACATAAAAATAACAGAAAACAGGTCCAAGCTCACTCCGCTGGCGCTCAGCGCCCTACTTAAGGCGCTCAGGCGGCGTACGGGTCAAAACTGGCACTCAGGGTTAGCTCATAATGCAAACAGGCATGGTGCGACTCAAGGAAGTGGCGCTCGGCGCCCCTAAAAAGGGCACCCAAGCACGGGCCAGGGACATCCTACGCTGAGGGCTCCAAAAAAAAGGCAGTCAAGCATGAGATAGTGTACTCTGATGTTGAGGGCCCCTAAAGTGGCGCTCAGCGTTGCTACGATCCTCCTTTCTAATGCTTTTCCAATTCTTCCTGAGTTCCAACTCCTTACTACTTGTTAACGATTGAAAATACCTTTATTTGTGATAGTAAATACACCCTTTTCTGCTTAGAAACTTGCTTGGAATCATGTTTTTTCATTAAGTTGTGTGAATAAGAGAGTTGAGGTTGAATTTGATGATTTTATGACTAATTTCCCTTGTTTTGATAGGTAATGAAAGAATGCGAAAAGCAGAGATGAAGTGCTAAGGAGTTAGAGCTCAGAAAGGCCTGGAAAAGCACCAAAAGGAGGAACCGCACGAAGCTTGGGCGCCCTATTTGGAGGCTTGAGCCTCGGAAAAATGACGTCCACCGCCCAGGTGCCCTCCTAGGCCGCTTGAGCGGCGGACCCTAAAGCCTGGGCGTCCAATTGAAGGCTAAAGCCCTACATGAGGATCGTCCACCGCTCGGGCGCCCTAAATGGGGCGTCCGAGCATCGTGCGTCGTGGATTAGGCCCAGTTTTTTCTCTGTTTCGACTCTTTTGGACCGGGCCCTATTTCTACTCTTTTCCGACTTTATTTAAAGGACCCAGGTGCTCTAGGTTTTGTATCTCTGGCTGGAGCAACACAACAACACACTTTTCTACTCTCTAAAGGCGGATCTGGAGGCGGGAGCTTCCTCTTCTACTTTTAGGGTTTCACTATCTCATGCTTTTCCATTATTCATCTAGTTTCTCCATGCCTATGGGGAACTAAACTCTATTTGTTGTTGGGGAATGATGTAACCTTGTGAACTCTCATGTATTTGAATTTATTCTTAATTATATATGCTTTTTTTATTAATTGTTAGGGAATTCATCTGTTTCAATGCTTGCTCCATTTAACTCATTTAGTAGCATGATTTATGAATTGCATGAGTGTCGGGAGGTTCCTTACAATTCAGGTTCTTGTTGAATTCTCCCAAGGGTAATATTTCTTAGGGATGAGGGTATGAGTACTTGGTCGTCTTAAGCTCTTGATCTTCAGACTTAATTTTCTAGGAACGCTAAGAATTGCACGAACTAGGAATTAAGGCAGGCTTACTGCACCGAGGGATCGGGTTCTAAGTAATTTAGTGAGTGACGTTAACATTAATGTAAAAAGAAGAATTCTTATATACATGAGAGTAAACCTGATGAAATCAAACCCTAACAACATAATAATCTTATTTTATAAACAACCTCCGTTCATCGTTGTGTTCTCTGCTATTGATCAATTGCTTTCATATTTAATTTTCTGTCTTTGCATTTTAAACCAATGATCTCTTTTTATTTAAGTCTTAATTAATCGAGTTATCACACAATTGTCTAGTGCCGAGAGTCTTCAGCGATACGATACTTGGTCTTACCATTTTATATTACTTGTGCGATTTGGTACACTTCCCAATCCATCATCACTACTTCAACTCTTCTTCCAAATCATCTCAATTCTGGTTAAAAACAAGGAAATCTAGCATAAAAGCATTAAATTCACCTTCAACTCTCTTATTCATCAAAACTATGATTCCAAGCTAGTTTCTAAGTAAAAAAGGGTGTACTATGTGAATGTGAAGTTATCTCAATGGTTTCAAAGGTATGGAAGAGAATTCCAAGAAGGAACTTCTCACTAGTGGCTTCCAAGTATTGCAAGTATGAATGTAAGAAGCTTGATTCTGATGGGTTATCTTGACACTCTAATGATCATCCATGCTTAAGTAGAGAGTGATGAGTCATGTCGTGAGAGGAGTAGGAGGTCCTAGCCTGTGGACCTTTCTTCAGTTGGCAAAGGGCAAGCTAAAGGACTAACCTTGTGTGACAACTTTGAGTGGGTCAGCTGTTCCACCACACAAGTGCAGAACCCACCATGGTCCTAGCCTGAGGGTCTTTCTTCATCTGGCAAAAGGCGTTTTAACGGACTAACCTTGTGTGACAGCTTTGAGTGGGTCAGCTATTCCATCACACAAGTGCAGAACCAACCATGGTCCTAGCTTGGGGGCTTTTTTCATCTGGCAAAGGGTATTTTAACAGACTAACCTTGTGTGATAGCTAAAGGGGGTTAGTTGTTCCACCACACAAAGGACAGAACATGTTATAGCTTGACATTCATAGTATATTCGATGAGTCAGGTTTATGGTTGTTGTGTGATCCTACATAGTGTAAATCTCTTGGGTTGAGTAGTGATATATATATATATATATATATATATATATATATATATTTATATGACAATTTAAATATTATGTGATGCTTATTTTCATACTAGTTTACCCTTGTTTTTGTCTGTGTATGTTTCTTTTTTGCAATGATCATCTTAAATGGTGTGAGCTTAGGGAAGAGTTTTTCTCTAGTCGTCTCATCATGAAGAAGAGGGTGAAGCAGCAACATAGATATAATTTATTCTCAAAGTGTAGGATCTCCTTTCTCAATAGTTTTGAAAAGTTTCTGATAAGTTATTTGCTATTTAACATCACATTTTGATAGTTTTTTACTATTAAAATGAGGTGTTACATATAATATATTTTAAAATATAAAAATATATTAAATTATATTAAAATACTAAATTATACTAAATATTTATTAAAAATTAAATTAAAAAGAAAATTTAAATAAACATCTTAAATGGGTTTCCGTTAACATCATTATTACTTGTTTAATTTTTTTTTATACTTTGTTTTAATTTTTCAAATTTTATTTATTTATTTTAGTTGAATAAAATATATTTAAAAATATTAAAATATTAAAATATTAAAATATATCAAATTATATTAAAACATTATTTAAACTAAATATTTTTTAATTTTTAAATAAAAAAATATAAAAAAGTATGTGAAATGGATTTTGAAATCCGTTAATACGTGTTAGCGAAATTCCATATCTGTTTATTGTAGTTTTCAAATTTTTATTTTAAATTTAAAAATTAATAAATATTTAATTTAATATATATTAACATTTTAATATTTTAAAATATATTTTATTAAATTAAAAAAAATAAAAATTATTTACAAAATTTGAAAAAAGATTTGAAAAACAAATGGTTAATAAATTTCGAAACCTGTTAACAAATTTGAAAATTCATTAAAAGTGATTTTGAAATCTTTTAAACGTCTTTTTATTTAATAAATTTTGAAATTTGTTAAAGTTTTTAACAGATTTCAAATGAATTTTAAAATTTATTGAGGGTCTTGACTAATTTCAACGCAGACAAAGAAAAAGAAAATAGGGAGTGCAACATCAGACAAAAAAAGTTAAAAAAAATGTCAAGTTGTGAAATTTAAAAAGAAATTGAAAATGCAGAAGCCACTGAAGATGCAGGAAGAAACAGCCACCGGGTGTTGCCCTCCACCACCTACCTTTCTCCCTCTACCTCTCCAATTTTCTTTAATTCCAATTATATCTTCAAATTAAAATTTTTACTTTTATTATTTTACTATTTTAATTTATTTTAAATATAGTTCTCCTACTTTACTCCCTACACCCAATCTTTCTATCTCTCATTTCCGTTTAACAATTTGTCTTCTGTTTTACTCTGCAATCCCATTTGTCTTCTCCGTTTCACTTCTCCTCCTCCCTTTCTTTCTTCTTCATTTTCTTTACATTATTAAAATACATTAAAAATATATTCAAAAATAATAAATCAAAACATTTAAATTAAATTATTAAAATATTTTCAAAATAAAGAATAAACTAATAAAACAAACCCTAAAATAAAAAACATAACCTTTAAACGGAGGTGACATCCTTCATCGGATGTCAACATCCGTTTAAGGAAAAACGGATGTCGACATCCGTTTTACCTTAAACGGACGTTGAAGGATGTCACTTCCGTTTAAAAGTTACGTTTTTATTTTAGAGTTTTATTTGAAGGTTTATTCGAATACGCACCTAGAGGAAGCAACACACGCACTGCACCACGAGAGCGACACTGCACCACGAGAGGGAGACTGCTTGATAATTCTTTCCACCACCACCAACCTTTGCAACTTATAGTATCTCACAGCAACAAAAGAAAGATAGGAAGAAATATAATGTTAAAATGAAAGAAAAATATTTTACTGATGTACGGGGGACTAGAATAGGTTATTAGTGGAATAGATTGTGAATAGGTAAAATTAAAAAATAACAAGATAGTGTGGAGGTGTAGGATATTTTTGAAATAAAAGAAAATAATGAAGAGGTGTAGAATATTTTTGGAATAAGAGAAAATAATGGAGAGGTGCATAAGTACTTGAGATGGTGGAGGGAACAACACCCAGGTTCTAGTTCACAAAAGGCCAAGCCCATTCCAAACATCTACCCAGACACTAAGTTTAGGTAGTGGGTTATCTTTTTTCATTATAGATTCCTAAGATAAATTGTTGATTTTATAATTTTTTATTTAAAAAAATAAGTCGAAAAGATAAATGAATTTTAATATTTTTTAAGAATAATAATATTTCAACAATATTTTTTTATAATATTTTAACATCTACGTGTTATTATCTAATTGTTTCATGGTGATATTATTATTATTATTGATTATAAAGTAATTTTGGATAAATCATAAAATAACACGTAAATAATGATAAATATTATAAAAAAATGTTGTGAAAATATTATTATTTTTTTTTAATTATCATATTTCTTGTTACTTGACATCTCATCATTTTGTTGCAATTAACAGGGATTGGGTATGAACATGGTCTAAAATGGTAAAAACAATTGCCGCTCAGTAGGCTGTCTGTTCCACTAGATGTGATGCTTACAAATGTGCGCAAATGCCTAGAAAATTATTCAAAAAATACTCCTAAATAAATAAATGGATGTTATTGATTTTGTTGTTTCACTTTTGTTATTAGTTTCTGTTGATTATGACAAATTCGATGCGAGTAAGGAAAAATATATATTAACAGGGCAAAATCGATTGCAAAGAAAATTTATTGACAGTTAAATCAGCCAAAAAAGGGTAATCCTTTCTCCTGATATATGAATGGCAAAACACACCAACTATTTTTTTCATCATAACATTGACATAAAAGCGACATGTAAACAAGAACCTCTGTTAGGAGGGGCTTTAGGAATCACAGGCTGATAGTACGGTTCTGGAAAAGAGATAGAACTAGAATCGGACGAGACTGATTTTTGGTTAGTAAATGTTACATGCCATTTCTACAAAACTTTTTAAATTTTAATAAATTATAGAATAGTATGGTATTATTTTATATTTTATATTGTTTATTTTAAATATGTACTGGAAAATATATCTCAATTAGTCTCTCTACTAGAGTAGACTTTTAATTTGGTCCTTACATATAAAAAGTTATTGAATTGATTCTAATACGAATAAAATAGTCTCTTATGCATTCTCTGTTTAATTTGATACATACACATGTAATTATTGATTTGGTTAGTATTTTATAAAATTATTTGTTTTTTCCATGCAAAAGTTGTTAAATTTATGAGTTTATATAAATTTGTGAGTGTTATAAACTCGTAAAAGTTTACTTTAGATAAATAAAAAATTATATGAATAATATTTTTTAATTTAAATAAGTTCCAAAAAAATTATATAACTTTATACAAATTATTCTTAAAAATAATGCTCTAACATTTTTACTGCAAATAAAAACTTAAAGAGAAAATAATGCAGCAATTGAAAACAATTCGAAATTATACACAGAGGAGAGTGACCGAGAAATTAAAAAGCGAAATGTCTGAGAAATTAAAGAGCAAGCAACTTCAGCAATTATTTTCACTTACACAACCAAAGGAAGATGGTGCAAAACAGTACGACGAAAGAGGAGAGGGCGAAATAGTGCAACCCACTGCGAGTGCGAAACAGTGTGGTCGACGGCTGACGGAAATCGCGAGCGACTTAGAGCAAAGTGCTGGGTGAATCGCAGGAGATGAAGGAAGAAGATAAGCTTCGTATGTGCGCCTAAATCAGAAAACCCTAATCTGGTGAGCCTAAAAATAAGTCGTTTTACATTAAAAAAAATCTTCATGAACTCGCCAAATCAGAAGCATGCTCTCGATTTCGATCGAGATTGCTTCCGAGTTAATTCGGAAGCACTGAGTGAGCATGTAAAGTCGTCCGAGTTATAACTGGCGAGTTTGATTACTTATATGTAAAGATTGGCATGCTGTTGGTCTAATTTAGTTTCTGGTCTTCTGGTTGAAAAAAAGAGTAATTGAAACGATAATTATACTTAAGATTGAAAAGAAATAATTCTTGAGGGCTTAATTGATCCCTCTCACAATCTTCTATTTATAAGAATAAATTGATACACAAATACATGATAAATAGGGTAATCCTAGACACAATATAATCATGATAAATAGGGTAATCCTAGACACAATATAATCATGATAAATAGGGTAACCCTTGACACACTATAATGATGATAAAATAGGATAAATATCCTAACACTCCCCCTCAAGCTGGAGCATACAAATTGTATGTACCAAGCTTGGAACAAATAAACTCAATCCGAGGACCCCTTAATGACTTAGTCAATACATCTGCGAGTTGATCGTTTGACCCAATAAACTCAGTACATATTTCTTTGGTCAACAACTTTTCACGAACAAAATGACAATCAATTTCTATATGTTTAGTCCTCTCGTGAAACACTGGATTTGATGCAATGTGGAGAGCAGCTTGATTGTCGCAATACATCTTCATAGTATGGATGTCACAAAATTTAAGCTCTTGAAGGAATTGTTTCACCCATATAAGTTCACATGTTAATGATGCCATTGCCCTATACTCGGCTTCCGCGGTTGATCGAGCTACTACATTCTGTTTCTTACTTTTCCATGAAATAATGTTTCCTCCCAGAAAAACACAATATCCTGTTGTAGACCGTCTATCAATAGGTGAACCTGCCCAATCTGCATCACAATACCCAGAGACATGAATGCTTCCTTTATCTTCATATAACAATCCTTGCCCGGGAGCCTTCTTTACATACCTTAGAATGCGAATGAGAGCATTCCAATGGTCAACACATGGAGCCTGCATGAACTGACTAACCACTCCAATTGCAAAGGATAGATCTGGCCTTGTAATAGTGAGATAAATCAGTTTGCCAACCAGCCTCCTATACCTCTCTGGATCGGAGAATAATTCACCTTCTTCTGTCCTTAATTTCTGGTTTGGGTCCATGGGACTGTCTACCGGTCTACAATCAATCATGCCTGTTTCTTGTAATATATCAAGAGCATACTTCCTTTGGGAGATTACAACTCCATCTTTTGATTGCGCTACTTCAATGCCTACAAAGTATTTGAGACTTCCAAGATCCTTGGTTTGAAAATGTCTACACAAGTACTCTTTTAGTTGAGATATTCCAACAGCATCATTTCCTGTAATGACAATATCATCAACATATACTATTAAGTAAACACATTTCCCGAGAGAAGAATGACAATAAAAAACTGAATGGTCTGCTTCACTGCGTTTTAGCCCAAATTTTTGAACAATGGAGCTAAACTTTCCAAACCAAGCACGTGGGGATTGCTTAAGGCCATATAGAGATCGATGCAATTTGCATACCATACCAGACTCCCCCTGAGCAACAAACCCAGGAGGTTGCTCCATATAAACTTCTTCCTCAAGATCACCATGTAGGAAGGCATTCTTGATATCCAATTGATGAAGTGGCCAGTAACGAATGGCTGCCATGGCAAAGAAGACACGAATAGTAGTCATCTTGGCTACAGGAGAGAAAGTGTCACAATAATCAAGACCATAAACCTGAGTGTAACCTTTGGCAACAAGCCGAGCTTTGAGCCGATCAATTTCACCATCAGGGCCAACTTTAACTGCATACACCCATCGACAACCAACCGCCTTTTTTTCTGGGGGAAGGGGCACCAGCTCCCAAGTATTACTGTGGTCAAGAGCCTGCATTTCTGCAATCATAGCTTGTCGCCATCCAGGATGATCAAGTGCTTCTTTCACATTCTTGGGTATAACAACAAATGACACTGAGGATAAAAGAGAAAAATAGGAGGGCGACAATCGATGATAGCTTAGAAAATTATAAATGGGATGAGGGTTCCGAGTGGAACGAGTACCTTTTCTGAGGGCAATAGGCCATGCTGAATCATTTGCACCAGGAGGCGTGGGAGGAGGTGACGAGGGAGAAGAATCTGAAGTAGGAGATTCACCATTGTCTTGGGGAGGTGGACTATCCATTGAGGCCCTGTGTGGGATGATCTCAGTATGTGGAGAAACAGGTGTAGAAGGATTGTGATCAAGACTTGGAATGACAGAGACAGTGGAGCTATTTGACTCAGCCATTGGAATAGGAAGGACTTGCTGGAGGATAGAAACATCCTGAACAGATGGAGAGAAGTAAGGAGTCTGTTCAAAGAATGTGACATTGGCAGACATGTAATACTTCTTAGTTTCAGGAGAGTAACACCGATATCCTTTTTGAAGTCGAGAATAGCCTAAGAAGACACATTTGAGAGCGCGAGCGGAGAGTTTGTCTAGACCTGGAGACATGTCATGAACAAAACATACACAGCCAAACACTCGGGGAGATGTATGAAAGAGAGGATCATTAGGAAACAAAATGGAGAAAGGGACTTTATTATCAAGAGAGGAGGAGGGCATCCTATTAATAAGATAACATGAAGTTAAGATGGCATAAAAGGAGGATGAGAAATACTCTTTTGCATTATCAGTTCTTAATATTTTGATTACTTGACCAAATTGATTCTTGATTTCATTCAAAAAGGATGTAAAGATAACTAACAATTCAGAACGATTTTTCATAAGATAAACCCAAGTACATCTTGAATATTCATCAATAAAGGTAACAAAATATCTAAAACCAAAGGAGGAGATACGACTAGGTCCCCATATATCAGAATGGATGATGGAAAAACTAGAATTACATATTGATTGAGACCTTTTAGGAAAGGAAGATCTAACATGTTTTCCTAATTGACATGACTCACATTCTAAAGTTTGGAGACCACTAAGTTCAGGACACATCTTTTTTAATTTGGACAAATGAGGATGGCCAAGTCGATCATGTAGCACTTTAGGATTAGGAGCAGCAACACAAGACACCCTTGGACGAGATCCAAAATGGTATAATCCGCCAGCTTCATATCCTTCTCCAATCTGTCTCCCCGAACCACGCTCCTGTATAACAAAAGATTTATGATCAAAGGTTATTGAACAATTTAACATTTTAGTCAACTGGCTTAAGGAAATTAAATTAAAAGGACAATTAGGGACAAAAAGGACTGAGTTGAGATTGAGGGAGGGAGACAAAGAAACATGACCGACTCCTTTGGAAGAAGTTTTAGATCCATTTGCAAGGGTTATGAAATGAGGTTTTTCTCGAAAGGAAATAGATGAGAACAAAGAGGTATTACCAGAAATGTGATCAGAAGCACCTGAGTCAATTACCCATGAATTTTGACATTCCATAAATTGAGAAACGCAGACTGTTGATGTATTGGGAGATTGAGATGGTTGTGCCAAGCTGTTAGACTTTAACCTTAAATACTCTTGATATTCATCCTCAGAAAACATAGAAGTGGAGGTTTCAGTTTTCGAAGTGGAAGTTTCAGTCTTCGAAATATTGGCGGTTTTGGAAGGGAAACCATGTAAGGAGTAGCAATTCTCTTGAGTATGACCCATCCTTTTACAATATGTGCATTGAGTACGTCCCCGACCTCCTCGTCCTCCTCCTCTAGTGCCACGTCCTCCTCTTCCTCGTGTGGCAACCATGACAGATGGTTCCACTAGTTCATGCGCTTCTTGAGTTTGAGATACCGGGACACGCAGAAGGCGAGTGGTCAATGTTTCCATAGAGGGAACCTCATGACTAGTTAGAAGTTGATCTCTGAGATGATCAAAATCGGGATGTAGGGCACGAAGGATCAACACCATGTAAAATTTGTCTAGTTTCTTTTTGATATCCTCTAATGGATCTACTTTCAAAACATCCTAAGTTCTTCGACAGCAGATTGGGCTTCAGCCATGAAGGACACCATATCATGGTCTGCCATTTTAAGAGATGCAAGCTTGTTCGTAGTGTCATAGAGACGTTGAATATCGTTGGCATAAATGCTTTGGGCTTTCTTCCAAAAGGAGTGACAAGTTTTGAAAGCCCTCAAAGATACAAGAAGTTTGGGTTCCACTGATTGCCATAACAGGGTACACAACTGGAAATCTGCTTGTTTCCACTGATCAGCTTTTTCAGTAGGCACATGGCTTCCATCTCGCTCAAGGTGGTCATAATGCCCTTGGCCAAGGAACCACATTTCAACAGCAACAGACCATGATAGATAATTTTTTCCATTTAGCTTCTCGGAGGTAATTGATGGACTTCCAGAGAAGGAAAGAGTACTGCCAGACGCCATCTCTAAAGAAGACAAATAGTACTAGCGAGGAACAAGAAAACCCTAAGGGTTTAGACGAAGGAAACTGTGACAGTGATGGACGACGGTGGCCGGCAACGGCGGGCGGTGAACGGTGGCCGGCAACGGCGGGCGGTGAACGGTGGCCGGCGACGGACCACGGTGGCCGGACGGTGGCCGGCGGCGGCGACGGTGACCGGCGGTTGACGGTGGCCGGCGGCGGGCAGCGGCGGACGACGAAGAACTATGGCGCCGGACAGATATATATTACGAGACAGAAACCAGAGCGGCATCGACCCGCTCTGATACCAACTTAAGATTGAAAAGAAATAATTCTTGAGGGCTTAATTGATCCCTCTCACAATCTTCTATTTATAAGAATAAATTGATACACAAATACATGATAAATAGGGTAACCCTAGACACAATATAATCATGATAAATAGGGTAATCCTAGACACAATATAATCATGATAAATAGGGTAACCCTTGACACACTATAATGATGATAAAATAGGATAAATATCCTAACAATTATAATAAAGGTGACTAGTCAGATTTTAACAAATATATTAGCCATGAATAAACTAATTTCATACATCATTGGGTTGTCCTTTACTCTTTCTGATCCTGAGAATGGTTATTTCAGTTGTCACATGTAGGTGCTTTGCTGAGGAGGTTTTTGCCGGATCTTGTTAATTACCAAATTAGTCCAGGTTCAAGGCCATTCCTTCCTCCTAAATTTTGTTTATTTTCTCCTTAGTTAAATATCGAAACTTATTAACTGTTTGTTAGTTTATAAGGAGAACACACAATTATTAACATACACTAAAATTCAGTTGTTTTTTGTTTTTTCAGGCTGCTGAAACTAAATTTTAGTTGTATTTATCCTTCCACAAGTTTTCTGATACTCTCTATACTTTATAAGTCTTGTTTAATATGATAACCCCTTTAGGTTTTATTTATATATACCAAAATTCTAAACTGCACCATTATCCACTCATTTTAAAACTAAATCCATTTGTCCAATGGACATATACAAGTCTAACAGTTCTTAATATTGTAAATTCGTAATATTAAAAGCTTTAGAATTTATACTACGCGTTTTGTCAAGTTTGTCAAAAGTCCAGTTAAAAAATGAAATGAAAGGTTAGAAGATGTGAAAACATGGTGTGTTCTTGACCCAATGTGGAGACTAGTTATGTCTGATATGCCTTTCGTAACTTGCTTAGCAATAACCAATTCAAGGGTTGTTGGAATTTCGAAAGTTTTGTTATTTGGAGTTTCGAAAGAGTAGCTGGTCACATTATGTTTTTGGGTTTTGAGCTTTTTAATGATTATTTGACGTTGGATTTGTCGGGATCTTGAAACCTTTTGTTATGAACATACTTATAAAATGTTTTTTGGATTTGGCCAAAGTTGTTGGAATTCATTTAATTGTTGTACTAGGTTTGTTTTGGTTTTGGAAGGTTTCATATAACAGGATTGTATGGTGGTGGAATATGGGTATCCGATCCTTATAGGAGCATGCGATCCTTAAATATTGCCTAAGATGTATAAGGTTTTGGTCCTTTTGTACAGGTGGGGGGAATTGCTTCTAATCATATTTAATGCTGATTGTTTTCAACATTAGGAATAGATTATGCCACTTTTCAGTGTTGGTATTCTTCTTCTGAAGAGCAAAATCAGGTAGTAGATGTAAAATTTTGCTCTAACAAAATTAAAAAGTGAGGCTTGGATCAAACCACTAAACTTATCAATAGCTAATCATACTGTCACTTGTTTTCTTAATATTAGAATGTGCAAACAAGCTATTTGCGGCACATCAGAGGGGAAGGGAAACGAACATGCAGTCGATGGATCACTGATTCAACGGAATATTCATTTTTAGATTGAATTGGGTTTCTCTTTGGATTGTGTTTTACTTTTTCATTCCCCACTTTATTGGGGACACCGACAGGGACACTGACCCTTTTTATATCCTGTTGTAGCACTTTGTGACATAGGACAGCTACTGGTACATTACGCTAAAATCATACGAAAAAACTTGAGAAACATATAAGTTTGTCAAACTAAATTTGATTATTAAGCATTGACATTATTTCATATTCTAAGTTGAATGCAGGTTGAAGGAGAATAAACAGGAACATAACAACCACAAAATTAGTATTTTTGTCTCTCCAATCTCTTGAGCTCAGAGAACAGTCATGGACAGACGGACGAACCCCACCAGACCAGTAGCGATGTCTTCCTCTTCCATCACTGCCACCACCATCATAACAATTCAAAACTCTGAGCAATCAACCTCTTCATCTCAGCACCAACAGCAACCTGAAGAAGTACTTTTCCTCCCCCTGAATCGCAAGAAGAAAAAGGTCAGTTGGAAAGAGGGCACCGTAGACAATGAGTTTATGCAGAAGAAGAGTTCCAAGAAATGCTGTATCTTCCATAAAGAGAGGCCCTTTGATGAAGATGACAGCGATGAAGAAGAACATCACTCTGATAAATGCCCTCACGATAGTGGGTTTGGCTGTAAGAATCATGATGAAGCTGGCCCAAGTAGCTAGAGAATTGATTCAGCTGAGCGGTGATTAATGAAAGCTAAAGAATATATTTGTAGAGTAACTGGTGAAATCGTTGAACTTAGCTTTGCAACTCAATAATTATTTAATTTCGGTTGCAATTATAAGATTACGACATTGAAACTAGAGGAGGATGTTCAGTTTAAATTTGATTGTCACAAATAATTGCCTACTTTAGTAGTGAAAAAGAGTTTCACTAGTTTTTGTCACAATTCCTGTGTTTAAAGAATGAGAGGTCTTTCCGAAAAGAAAGTTCGTTCTTTTGGTTTGATCCTTCGGTCTGCTCTACTGTACCATACTTAGACCAGCCACCAATATGTCGTGGAATAGCTCACAAATTCACTCAAAATCAACTACAACACAAACACAGAAAACTGAGTACGGTGCAAGCGCCGGAAACGATAAAAGGTAAACGGGAGGATACATAAAGAACAAGCATACACAAGAATTAAAACGTGATTTGAATGAAATATTATTGACGGAGAAAGTTTACTAAATCAGAAATTACAATACGTAAGTTTCTCTCTCATGGCAAACTTCTCACTTGAGATAACGCAAATGTTACAACTCATAGTTAACCTAATACGAAGTGTACAAGGTCCTATATATATACATGGATTATATAACTCATGGATTAGGTTGAGGTGCAATGAATCAAACCTACTCAACATAGGTGTAGTGAATATGGAAGCAAGTTATACAAATTGCCTCTACACTACATACTACATTTGTTCTTACTTCAAAAAACTCATGCTTCATCTTTTACCACATTTAAGACACACCATTCTTTTGTTTTCTCTTGCTTTGGAAACATCACACTCTTTTTTTCTTTTTTTATCTCATCACCATTTTGTCATCATCATTTCATGCAATTGTTTTAAACATAAAAAAAATCATGAAAGTGAGTTTTTCTTTTTTTAACAAAATATTCTTTATACTAAGTTAGGAAATTGAACTGCAAATCTATTCAACCTAACCTAGTTATTTACTAAAATTGTTTGAGTGACTTACCTTCCTTGTTAACACACTATGGTATAACCTTTTTATTTATTTCGAATTCATAAAGGTATTTTATATATTATAATCAAATTTATAAATATAGAGGTATTTTATTTTTTATAGCTGTAAATATTTGATTGAGATCTATTTTGACTTTTTAAAATACTGAACACAAAAATATAAAGTGAAAAAAATGGGCAACAAAAATAGCCCTTAACAACTAAAAAAGTAACAAGATTTGAATAGTAAATATATTATCTATTATATTATTCATAAGATGAAACTTTGTAAGTACACATATTTATTAATTATTGGTTTACCATAGGGTCACAATATCCATTGAAAATTGAAAGACACTTTAAAATATACTCAGCCAAAATTTGACTGTGCATATCTTTTATAAGAAGCTTCTCCATCCAAATGAGTTTTTTAATTTATATATTTAAAGTAGTTTCATATTATTTACTGTCGTTGATTATATTAGGAGAACTTTGTACTGTATATTAAGTACGATTTCGATGGTAACAGTTGATTTTATATATTCTGAAAAAGAGTTTTGGATGAGATTAAATTGTGAATATATATATATATATATATATATAGTTAACTTTGTATATATATACTTTATATACAAAATGACAGCTAACAAACACGATTGGACTAATGACACTTCACACTAATAATTAAGCTAAAGCACCTATTTATAGTACTAATAGTTTTGTCAAACATATAGAGGCCTTTACTATAGGCAAAACTAAATTTATTAGCATAATTATTGAATTCAAGAAGTGACCAAATCCAGCTATGCAAACTTAAACAAGCATTAATACTGTTTAAAACTCACTATTAGTCCAATTTATACTGAAAATGATTTACATTGTTCACAAAAATTGAATATGATAATCTTAAGCTATTTTCTATATGGAACAAACTACTTTTATTAAAAATATAAACCAAATATTATTTAGTTTTAGTTTGAAAAACTAAACCATCATAAAAGAAATATTACTTACATTCACCATTATTTCTTGAATGATTATTATTCTAAATGAATATTTAAAGGTGGTCTTTTACAGGTAAAGTTAACTCTAAGTTGTAATGTATTTTATTAAACGTTATTTGTCTTTCACTAGTAATTTGTTTTCTTCCATAATATTGCAGTTTAATATTATATATATTAGTTTATTGGATATGATTTATTTATACACAATATATATATATATATATATATATATATATATATATGATAAAAAAATATTAGATTCTCATATCTATATCCAAAAGAAGATAAAAAATATATAATTCATAGTTTTGCTTTAGAATTGTTGTCTCTACGTGTAAAAGTTATTTGATTGTTTTTTATTACATATAATCATAATAGAAATATGAGATAAAAGTATAAATGTGAATTAACATAATAAATCATATATAAATCAAGGTTTAACGCATGTCTATCACATTATTATTTATATTATCACATATTTACAATTTAAAACATCCACAGGTAAAAAAAACAACTTTCACGTTTGTTATTTTCGATCTTTAACATATGTAAAAACATCGACATTATATTAGGAGACATTAATTTAATGTCAGAAGATAAAAAAGACATTGATTGACATTGGAAAACAAACAATGCTCATGTCCTATAACACTCAGTGACACCCTTTCCGCTTAACGAAAGTTTATGAGTGGTTGATGAGTACATATTTATACCCTCATTCAACTTTTAATATTAGATTCTTAATTGTTTTTTGTACTTTAGTAAAATATTTTAATTAGGATTTGTTATAATTGAGTTTATTTAGCATGAGCTACAAAAACATGTTAAAAATAACTTTTTAGTTGCATAAATATTCTATGGATATTTTGATGTATGTTAGTGCAGCTACAGCTAAGTTGAGCTCATTGAAATGTGAAAATAAATTGATTAAAGTTTCATGACACCTTAATGATAAATTCAAGAATGAAAAATAATCAAGATCACGAGGAATTAATCCAAGCGTTGGATGAAAAAGTGAAGAAATTTAGCTAAGCCAAGAAAATGTAAGATGCAACAAAAATTGGATCTTACCGTTTTCTCTATATTTTTCTACTAAAAGGGCTTTGATAATTGAAGTGTTTATAATTTAAATAATTTGGAAAAAATATATCTTAAGATATTTTATTTGATATTGTTAAATAATTACCTTATTTAACTATATCAATAAATATCAAAGATAATATTTACCGAATCTTTTTTAATCTAGCATATATCTTCTCAAATATTTTTGGATCTCCACAAAAATCAAATATATTTTGAAGATATTGGATTATTTAGAAGATAATTAGAGGAAATTACATTATCATAAAGAAGATTACAATAGTAGAGAAACCTAAAACAAGTCCAATCCAAATTTTATATAAAGAAACTTAGGAAAACACACTAGGGGAGTGCTAAGCCTCTAGGGTTAATTGAGTTAGTAATTTCTTAATTGGATTATGAGGTTAAATGAATAAATTTGTTTCTTCTTTTGATTCTTGTTGTGATTTATTTTTATCCACGTCTTTTACTTTTTAATCAAGTAAAAGTAATGATTTTTACATTATTGCAATTTAGCATGGTGTCAAATCTACATAACATATCAATCATATGAGTCAAATGATTTTTAATTTTAGTTGAGAATCTAGATTAAAGTTAGAACCTTTCATATGATTGAATGAGTTTTTGTCAATAATTGAGAATGTACTTTGATTAATAGTAAAAGCTTTACAAGAATTCATCAAGAATGTACTTTGGTTAATTAGCTATCTTGCTTCTGTTTCTTTATCATGAGATTAGTCAAGATATAATGATGCTTTAGCCAATCAAGCTTCAACTATGGTGCTCACATAACCAAGAAATACGCAATAGATGCAAACCTCATGAATAATCAACAAACAAGCAAGAATGTTATCATAAAATGCATGGAACAATTCCTCACCAAAGACAATGTTTCACTCAAGCACTCAAAAGTGTTTCACTCAAACTCAAAGGTGTATAGTGAGGTATCACTCTTACACTCTACCATCACAATGTCACATGAATCAACTTTTCCTTTCATTTAACCACATATCAAACACACTCACAAGCAAGTTATCATCACAAGGACTTTTTAAGGCTTGTATTGAGGCTGGGCAAAGAAGAAAATTGGTTTTTCTAGACAACAAAATCCTTGATTAAGAGAGTGCACAATTCATTTATTCACATTAACAATAATCTCTCTTTCTCCTTTTATGTGAGAAACCAAATCTTCAACTTACTCCCAACTTTCCTTTCATTGAGCTAAACCTTTTCTTTTTTCTTCTTTTCTTCTCTTTTCCTTTTCTTTTGCTTTTTGCTTTTGCTCAATGCTCTTTGATAAATTTCACAAAGTTCTTTCCGGTTTCTCACCACTCCAAACTTGAACCATTCTCCATTACCACAAACACATACTCTTCTTAACTCAAGGTAAGGATTTCAAAAAGGGTTTTTCCACTTTTCAAATTTAGGCTCAAGGTGCAGAGGTTAGAGAAACATTGATCTTTATTGGGTTCACCTATAAACATTGGCTCTAAGGGAGAAGAAAAACATGGCCTTGATCATTTGTAAAAAGCTAGCAAGTGGTTCAATCATAGAAAATTAGGCAAAATCAGTCATGCTTCCAAAGCAATAGCACTCAATTAATCAAAAATTCTGGAGCCTAGTCTCTCACAGGTTAACATAAGTTCCCCAATTTGATAAACATCCTGCCCAACATATTAATCACAATTGAAATCATCATGCGTATGTTTTTACAATATTATGAGCAACCACCTGTGTTATTAGCATCATGCATCATCTCAACATCAATCAATATAATTAGCATCATAAAGCAACACTCATCACAAACATAACATCACCATCAAACCATTGCATCACAGATTAAATTTTAAGCCAAGTACATCATAACCTATTCTAGAAACATAAGCAAATTAAAGTTCACAAAAATAAAAAGACAAGTTTAGAAAACTGGGGTGTCTCCCAAGTAGCGCTTGTTTAACGTCACGAGCCTGACCCAAAATCCTTCAGCATCCTTTAGTGGACGCATATCTTTATCACCAAAACCCATCAGTAAGTGTCTAGTAACATAATATCCTTCAGTAGATACTCAATCACCTAGCATCCATCAGTAGATGCAAATCCTTTTCACCAACACTCATTAGTAAGTGTCTGATAGCATAGTATCCTTCAATAGATACTCAATCACCTAACATCCATCAATAGATGTTGTGCTTCTTCTCTTGAGGATCTTATGCTCCTAGTACAGATTTTCGAATTTTATTCTGCAAACACTAAAGAACACTACACTAGAGCACCTAATTAGCACAAATAGATAAAAAATTAAAAAGAAAAAAAAATTGAACAGATAGAAAGATAAAAAGATAAAAAGATAAAAAGATAAAAAGATAGAAAGATAGAAAGATAAAAAGAAAAAAATAAAAAGGTTAAAAGATAAAAAGATGAAAAAATAAAAAAATAAAAAAAAAGATAAACAGATAAAAATTAAAAAATAAAAAGATAAATAAAACTAAAAAGATAAAAAGATAAAAAGAGAAAAATATAAAAAAAGAAAAAAATAGGTTTAAACCCTCTGTTGGCCCTCAAACATGAGACACAAACTCAAATCTGAAGACAGTGCATGAACAATGCTTCTAACATAGAAGCTTAGTAGCCACTAGATGATAGCTCATTAGACGATTCAACCAAATTGTACATGATATATATTAGACGATACAAGACTAATCATCTTATCTTCACTTACTACATGTATTGTCTACTGCATGTAATTTTTGAATCATTTAACTACGACAGTCATCTAGAAACCTCTTAAACAAGATCATATTGAGTTAAATCTTCACAATTTGTGTGTTTTTATCATACTATTTTTGTTTATTAAGTTAAAATTTAATTGCTATCATTTTTATTATTTTATTAAGTAATGATTATTTTCATAATGCTATTATTCTAGATAAGTTAATTTATTTGTGTGTTGATTATTTATATTAGGTAGGAAAATTGTGAGATTATTTTTATTCATATGGCTATTGTTTTTAAGATAAAATAGTGATATTCAATTAGTATATTTAAAACAACGGAAAAAAATTGATTTAATGCAAATAATACTTTTTCCTAGTTACTTCTAATACGAATAAGAATAATGATTCTCATCCAAATGTATAGTAATGATCTAATTTATTATATTATAATATATTATCATAATTATAAATATTAAAGAAGACTACTAAAGTAAAATAATTATAAATATACGAATATATAATAT
Organism: Vigna reflexopilosa; assembly: GCA_027742785.1. NCBI lineage: Eukaryota > Viridiplantae > Streptophyta > Magnoliopsida > Fabales > Fabaceae > Vigna > Vigna reflexopilosa. Next base: position 20,273,258 of record CM050916.1, on the reverse strand, counting down.
CCACGGCTTTTTTTTAATTATACAGTAATAATTCACATTTCAAACATTTTTTCAAATCTTTAAATTTTTTTTTATGTGTAATCATTACTTACAGCAAAAGTTGGTAAGTAAAATTACAAAAATTTATAGGTGAATTCATCGTAGCAAACTTTACCTACGAATACATGAAACCATTACTATGTTATTAGAGAGACTGTGAAATGTACATAAGTATATGATTTCCATATATTATGATAATTAAAACGGAGGATTGAAAGTCAACTTTGGGCAAGGAAGAAAAAAGTGAAATTTTGGGAACATATAAAAGAAAGAAAATAAATTAAGGAGAAGTTTGGAATTGGATTGGGAGAGAGTGAAAATGGAGTTGGAAGCAGTGAAGAGGTACTTGGAGAAAGGAGTGGGAACATCATCGGAGGTTGATGGGTTGCCACCAAGGTTTCTGGAACCCCTAATAATGAATTCGCTTAAGGTTGATCTCATCGAACCTGGTCGCATTCTCTGTTCCATGAAGATACCTCAACGTTTACTCGTACGTGCACTCGCTCACGCCTTTTTCTTCTTTCGTCTTTTTTTTTTTATATTTTTATTTTCTCGTTTTAATTCTCTTATTGGATTTTGTTTGTGCAGAACGCTGGCAATACGTTGCACGGTGGTGCCGCCGCTGCGCTGGTGGATGTGGTGGGTTCCGCCGTGATTCCCACAGTTGGGTATTCAGGTCCCAATACGGGGGTTTCCGTTGAGATTAATGTTTCCTACTTGGATGCTGCCTATGTCGATGTATCTCATCAAACTATCTATCTCCTTTGATTATTGATTTGTGATTTGTTATGATGATCCATTCACTTGATAAATGAATCATAGTACGGTGTCAGGCTTGGTTTGGGTGCTGATTTTTGTTCCTTTAATTGCTCTTCAAAATGCAAGGGGTCATATTTGGTGTTTCTTCCTTGGACTTTCTGTCACGCTGTATTGAATTGAGTAACAGTGGCGTTAGAAGAACATTAGTTTAGTGTGTATTCGTGGTCAAGGGGGTAAAAGGGATATGGGTTTTGAATTTCCGAGATGGTAAAAGGGATATTCGTGGTGAAGGTTGCTGAAATGTGTAGTTTTGACCAAACATGTTGCTCAAGTTCTAGACTTGGCCACCTTAACTTCTCTGATTATTTGGGAACTATTTTGCAAATCATCAGCAGAAAAGTAAAAATCTTTATCTCTGCCTTTTCTATTTGAGGTAGGTGGGGGTGTGGTGTGTTGGAGAACTTGATTGGTTGACATGAACTATTCTTTGAATTAATGCAATATCAGTCTGATTGTTTCAAACATGTAATTGGAGGAGTGGAATTTAAGGAGTTGTTATTGTGGTTTCTGATAATGGGTAATGCAAAAATATTACTGCGGTAATAATACTTTTACATTGTTGTGTAAGGAGGAGATTGAGATCGAGGCCAGAGCACTGCGTGTTGGGAAGGTTGTTGCTGTTATAAGCGTAGAGTTTAAGAAGAAAAAAACTGGCAAAATTTTTGTCCAGGGAAGACATACCAAATTTCTTCCTGCTTCCAGTAAAATGTGAAGGACCAAATTGCACCCTAATATACGGTTCAAGTTAAATGTTGTCTCGCCCTTCTGATTAAGTTTCCTCCATCTCATGCAATTACTTCAATACTTTGAATTTTCTGTACCAGTTCTTGTTGTTACAAAGGGGCATCTCGTTATTTTTAAACGATGAGGACCATGTATGCTCGAAGTTGTTCTCTACCTTTTTCATTTTGAATCTTATAATGTATGTATATATTTGAATCTTGACAATCATTATTACTTAAATCTTCATTTATTGATGGATGGATATATAGTCATGGGGAGCGATGTTTGTTCTTTATTGGCCTTCTGAGCTGGTCTATTCCGATTCAGTTCCTTTTGAAATGACACTCGTTGTTTTCATTATATCAATCGTATAATCTATTTGTCCCGTTACAGTTTATACAAATTAGCTCAATGAAAGAGTAACTCTTGCGAGATTCACTTGTCAGTGGAGTAGCAGACCAGCTAGATAGACATTTCCTTGTCATTGTTCTCTCTCTTGTTTTAAGGTTCTAAAGCATAAATTCTTAATTGATTCTCATTTAACCACACTTATCTCGTCATGCTGCGTGTGTAAAAAGTTAAAGTGAAAATATAAAGCCGTCCAATTCTTTTCCTTTTCTGAAACTATACAGGTACCGAAGGTTATTTTTTAACCATGGGTCTATTCATAAATGCAAGTTTTGGTCAGGCTACTCAAGTTGTCCATACTCACCAAAGTTTTTCTTGTTCAAAATTTCATCACCAAATAATTATTTTAAGGTACACTTATTTAATCATCAGACCCATGTCCTATAATATTCAGAGCATCTCTGAAGTTGAGGGTGCTCCTCATGGTTCGCCTGCCGATTCCTCCATTGCCCTTTCTCATCATGGCAGCAAATTCCCCATAATCTATCTGTCCATCCTGCACAACAAATCTTCCATTAACCCAAAGAACAGGTAGTGTTGAAGAAACTTATGACAACTACAAACAACCGCTAGATAGCAGGAAAAAAAAAACGTATACTTACGTTGTCTTGATCAATTTCTTTGACAATTTCATCAATATGGACATCCTCCAAACCGAAATCCTTACAAGCCTGTTGTATCTCATCAATGGTTATGTAACCACTTCCATCTTTGTCAAAATAGGAGAAAGCTGACACCAGATTTTCCTCCCTCTCCAACTTATTCAAGTGAACCGTAGCAGCAATGAATTCACCATAGTCAAGTGTCCCACTGTTATCAATATCTGCCTGTAACGTGCAAGATCATACATCTCGTTCAACAGTTAAACATTCAAGGCAAAACATCACAGATAACAAAAGCAAATGGACTTACTGCATCCATTAGATCCTTGATTTCAGACTCCATTAGATCAGATCCCACCCGCTTTAACCCTTCTTTTAGCTCATCAAATGTTATAGTTCCACTATTATCTGCATCGATCATCTTAAATAACTCCTTCAGACCACCAATTTCTTCCTCAGAGAGCCTCTCCGCAATAACCTTTAAAGCATACAAAATTGTAAATATCACGGTATTAGGATTTGACATGGAATACTAGGAAATGGATTTCAACTCCCCATTCAAGAAGAGTTTCTGATAGAATTAGAAAATCAAGCCATTAAGTCAAAGCTGAAAAACTTGAAAAAGATTTAATACTCAAACTAAGCAACACAACTATGGCCCAAGGCTGGGAAGAAAGTGACAGCAATTCATTTGTGTTTATTTATGACAATTCAACTAAAGCACAACATAAAAAATTGACATTGATAAAAAAAGATCAGAAAAAAACGGACGTAAAGAAACAGTTTTGGATAATAATCATGCCAAATGTAAAACAAGGTCACGTTCCTTCAGAACTGAAACCCTGCAAGCCACATCTTCCAATTTTAAGGTTAATGCATGAAAAACAATACAACTGTCAAGTTGAGAATGTCTTTGGTTATATCGAACACACGTATAGGATAATGGAGTTCATAACAGAGAACCAAAACTAACAGAAAATAAAAGAAAAAATCAGACTTCATATCAATGAAATTCATCTAACTGATGACAGCTGCTGATAAAAGACAATGGCCTCCACCCAGTATATCGGTTCCTGGTTCTAATGTATGTATAAGCCCTTGTTCTTGCTTTGGTTATAAGGTTGGTTAAGAGCCTGAGCAAGAGTTAATCTTTATTTAATGTGTTTTTAACAACAGTACAACGTGGACATATAAAAAGCCATTTATCATATTATTCACTGTAAAAAATTCTTCAAATTCAAAATTTTTATGTTCCCTATGGGGATAAAGATTCAAAAACTTTTGGTTCAAACAGATGTCCAGTGATTCTTTGAATGCCTATCGAAACAGGTGGCATTCCTGCAGGCAAAAACACACTCATACCAGTGTTTATAAATGTTTATATTATAAATGTTTTTCTATCGAATTCTTCTTTCCATTCGACGAAAAAGCCGACTAAATAAAAAAGAAGTATAAATTAAAGAGATTTATTATACCAATGTTGTACCGAAAAATAAAATAATAACAACTCATACAATATAAAGTGCAAAAAAAAAATTAAGATAAATAATGTACATACAATAATAAGTTCTTATTATGACACTAGCTGCACTACATTACTTTGCATAAGATATCTCTTATTGTACCAAAAGCCCAGAACCAAAAAGAATAAAAAAATGAAGTTCAAATTACAAAACGAAAAATAACTATTGATTGTTATATTATAAACTATCAAAATTAAAAAACATGAGAATTATTTATTATAAAAATAATCATAGCATTTTTCTAAGTAATCACATAACATTAAATTGTATTTTTCTCTTTACTTATTTCTTTCACTCTTATTAAAATACCACTCTTACTAAATATATCTACACGTGTAGAAAATGATCAAATTACACTATAGTAACTCCAAAAGTATTACACTATCTTTAACTATTCATAATATTATAATCTCATAGTACTGATATAATCAATTTAGAAATATACGTTAGTAAAATTCATCTTCAATCATAACAATGATAAAATGGTCCACTGCCAAGATCTCATTATACTTCACATTGCAAATGAAAATATCCATTCCCACGATCAAGGAGTCATGATATTATGAATTTTAAGTAGTAAATTAAAAACTTAAACGAGTGATTTTTTAAAATTAAAAGTTAAAAGAAATTATAATTAACCTAATTTCTACCAAAAATTGATATAATTAACAATCCATTCTAAAAGAAGACAAAACAGGGTATTCATAAGAGATTAAATTGTTTTTAAATGGTCAGCACTCAGCACACAGAAATCATTACGCCCAACTAAAATGGTTTACAGCCTTACACGTAAAGCCATCTTTTTAAGTTTGTTCATTGCAGAGAACTGCTTTAGGCGTGATAAAACAGCAGAATCAAGAGGTTTATCTGGTGCAAGGTTGTCATCAACAATCCATGGGTGACCTGACACAGAAACCACACAACAAGTGTTACAAGTTTGAACTCCTTTCCCAAAATTGTGCAAATATTCATAAAAATCATGCTGGTTGCTTGCTCAATATAAAAGATGTTGAATAGACTCACAGAGTACTTTGTGAGCTGTAAGCCTTGTTTTTGGATTCCGATCAAGCATTTTTCGAATAAGATCCTTGGCACTGTCTGAAATGCAGGGCCATGGCTCGGACTGGAAATCAAGTCTTCCTAGTAAAATCTGTCGGAAAATCCCCTGCTCAGTTTCTGAAGATGACAAAAATGGCAGAGAAGTATCAGTAACGATGAAAACAATTGATAATTTAAGGTGAAGGTGACATGTAACTACCAGCCCAAAATGGTGGCACCCCACTTAATAAGATGTACAAAATAACACCAGCACTCCAAACATCTGATTCAGGTCCATAATGCTTACGCAGCACCTCTGGGGCAACATAGTACGGGCTTCCAACAACGTCACAGAAGGTCTCACCTGAAAAGTATATCATTGTGTTAACCATCCACAATATGGAAGGGATTCCAGATTATCTGGTAGTGATTGTGTTATAGATACCGTATTAAATCATACATCAGTCATATGTATCAACTAATAACTAAACCATTTATGGATTGCTGGTTCGTTATATACACCCTATTGCCTTTCTGGCTTCATCTCCGTTGAACCCAATAAAAACCATAAAAATAAAATTCACTTTTTTATATATGTCCCGAAACATGAAGATCGTGATTTCAATTCAATCTACGAGACAAAAATAGAATTCATCACATTTTGTATTTTGGTATTAAACTATATCTGTATCTAAGATGACATGAATTTGTCAACTCATCCACATGGAATCAGATTTGTAAAATTAGTGAAACTTCATTAATTGCTGCTCAAACCAACAACTGCTGCTTTTACAGAAAAGGAGTAACAAAAAATAGGCTTATAAAACCATTAAATGAAAATCTCAGTAACCACTAGGCCAAGAGGCTCGACTTCATAGCATATTTTTCATATAAAAGCACTAAGAAAACACCAAGCCAGAATCAGCTACTATGAAGCATTCTAAAATATGATTCTGTATTTCTGCTTCGAAGCAGCAACAAGCCGGCGGAAATAGATCGATCTATCCAAATTAAACAATGACTAAGCATCAATCAAGGGAAAGATAAGAAAAAATAATGAAAACCAGAAGCAAGAATTTTTGTTAAAGTGCTGATTGAGGTTAGAAGCGGAGCTACTGTTAACGCGCAAAACGATTTCAGTACCTGATCAAAATGAACGCATTCACATTCATCCTTAAACAGGACCCCACCAGCAATAACTAACCTCGAATCGATCGCATTCAGAACTAAAGTCAGATCGCAGTGAGGACGAAAGGAGAATGATGAATGAAATAGATCGGAAGCAAACCTGGCTTATAAAAGACAGAGAGGCCAAAATCGGTGGTTTTGAGCTTGGCATCTTCCTCAACAGTGTCGAAGAGAAAGTTCTCGGGCTTGAGGTCCCTGTGCATGACTCCAAGGGAGTGACAAGCCTCGACAACCTCAAGAATGGTCTTGATGAGGTTGGCGGCCTGGCGCTCACTGTAGTGGCCCTTCTGAACGATCCTGTGGAAGAGCTCGCCTCCCTCGCAGAGCTCCATGACGAGGTGGACGGAGGAGGTGTCCTCGTAGGTGCCATGGATCCTCACCACGTTAGGGTGTTCGGAGAGATGGTGCATTATCTGAATCTCCCTCCAAACGTCGTCGTAGTCCTCCTTGCACAGAAGCTTCCGCTTGGGGATTGACTTGCAGGCGAAGGTGCGACCCGTGGCGTTGTGCGTGCAGAGGAAGGTCGTGCCGAATTGCCCCTGACCCAGCTTCCGCCCCAGTGTGTACACCTCCCTCAGGTTCTCTGTTCGGTACGGCAGCACCCACGCAGTCTTCGGTGCGCCCCCGCCACTGCCCGCCTGAGACTTCGACATTGCCAACACTCTCTCTTTTTCTCTGCCGCTCTGAGTCAGATAAAGGGAAACCAGCAAAGAAAGGAAGACCCAGTAAAAATTGAAAACAAATAAATAAATAAATAAACAAAGTTATGTGCTTTGTGTGCGAGACTTTAAGTCTTACCACCCAAGACACGCCACTCTCCTCTTTTTATACTACTTTTCGATGTCACAACTCACCAACTTTAAGCTCTTACAAAATTAAATTAAAATTTAAATTATAAATAATTGTAAGAAAAACTGTTTTTATTCTAGAACAGTTGTTAACTATTTTTTCAAGAAATTTTTATTATTTATTTATGAATTAAATATGTTTTTAATTTTTTTAATTTATACATGAAATTATAATTATTTTTTATTTTAAATTTTGATATATCTTTTTTTAAAATTTAATGATAGATATAGTTTTCTTAATTTAAAAACGTTAAATTTTTTAATGTATTAAATTGTATTTTTTATTGGCATAAATTATGTTAAATAATATAAACAGTTTAAATATTAATATATAATTTTTTTAAGCAGTTAAATTAAAAGATTTATATTCATTCATTTTTAAAATTTAAAACTTAAATTATATTAAAATTTAAAATAAAATAAATTTTATATTTATATTTAAATTTAAAAATTAAAAATATACTTAACTTATATTTATTTATTATATTTATTTAGTTTGTTGATTTTAATAAATACTTAAAGTCCGTCAGAATATCATGTTAACTCTCCAAAAAAACATTATGTTTGAGAGTAATTCATGTACTAAGTTGTTAAGAAATTACTACAGACTCCAGACTCCAGACTCCGGGCACACTACAATTAACTAGTTACATTTCAGCAAAATAAAATTTAGGTATAATTTTGCTTTCTCAGTATTATATTTTGAAATAATACTTTCAATTGTTGGATAAGTATTTTACTGATTTCTTAAAATATATAAAACGTAACTAATTAAAAGTAAAAGCAATTAAAATAAGTTATTGTCATAGACAATGTTCTTGAAATATAAGATAGGAAATTCACTCCTTATTTATTAATGTACTTCTTTTTTCTGGTAATACATATATCTGGAAATATATTTCAATAATCTTCAAAAAACACATGAGAATATTTATTTTCATTCTAATACTTTTAAACTGAAATAAGATTATGTAAAAAGAAGTCTGGTTAATATACTTATCTGGTGTACACAGTTTTTTTTTTTTAATTTTACTTTCTTAAGTAATTGTTTTTAAAATTAAAATAATTATCTTATTCTTTCTATCTTTAAGTAAACAATTTAAACCTTTTTAAATTAAAATTTTTATTTTATTCTTTTATGTAATTATTTATTTAAATTTAATTATTTTCTAAAACTAAATTAATTATTTATAATAAAAAATTTAAATACATAGTATGTGTTTTCATTAATGTAATGTAAAATTGATTGAGCCATTATAAATATTACATTTTTCTTCTCTTTGACCAAATAATTTACAATCAAACTTTATTTTCTATTATTTCAATGAGAATACATGACACTTATTGCTAAAAATTAATTACAATTTTTTTTTCTAATTTTGTTTTTTCCATTGGCAATATTTCCCTAAGACTCAACTCGTTTATATTATAATATAAAATATTTTTGATCTTAAAGTTGATATTGATTTATCTCATACTGTTCAAGTATTAAAACAGGAAAAATTTTCATAGTGATATATTTTTATACAATTTCAAATTAGTTAATATGTATGAATGTTTGAAATCTAAAAACATGAAAAGGGTTCATGTGATAAAATTTAAAAATATGTCATGTATAAAAGATAATAAAATTCAAAATTTGAGGAAAAAAAAAAACACTCCAAAGATTTTGAAATTACATGCAATATGTAATGGTCACATGCTAACTGAAAGAAGACGAAAGTCTAAGTTACAAGTCGGTGTATTTTAAATTATTTATTTTACAATTATAACTTTTATGTCTTTTTATAAAAATGTAATGTTATCTTATACTTTTTGGTTAATCTTCTTTTACTAATACATTTTTTGTCTTCTTGTTTGTTCTGTTAGATAGCATGGATCTCTTACTTTATTTTATTATGATTTATTTATTTAAGAATAAAATGGAGATTAAGTAAAAAAATGTGTAATATTTAAACATTTAATAAAGTCGTTACATGTTGACTGGTTTAAATGTAATTGATTTGTTTTGTAAAATTAACTTATAAACTACCTCAAGACTTACAAGTTAAATAATTAAATTAAAAATGTTTGAGAAAATTAGCTAGTAATTTATTTGATACATACAAAATTATATATATATATATATATATATATATATATATATATATATATATATATATATATATATAACTTCTAGTAATTTATTATCTTTAGAATTAGGATAGTAATTATGAAACTTATTGCATAAAAGAGTGATGAATACTATGATAGGAGTTTATATTAGTAGTTTTCTTTTTGTGATATGATGTTTTCTTTTGCAACAAAAAATTATAATTTAATCAAATAAAAAAATTACGCCTTAAAATTATTTTTGACAAAAATTCTTAATTTTCTTCATAATTTTATGTTAATTATTTTCAGTCATATTTTAACAAATAGCTAATGTACACTGGAACTAATTTGCACAAGTGGAAATGCATTGTTTTGTATGCATTGCTTTGTCAGTCAAGTAAATAATATATTTATTAATAATGTAAAATACTTCTTACTTTTATATATATATATATATATATATATATATATATATATATATATGAAAGAATTTTTTGTTTAAAGAACTTGATAAGATGAGCATTATATATGTCTTTTTGTGTTCATGAAAAATCTAAATTAAAATCTACGATGACACATAAATCAATATATTATATTTATATGGTTATACTACTTTTAAAATGGTAATACAGTTACTATCCAACTTTTTAAATAGTCTCTATATTATATATATGACTTTAATATTTTTGTTTTTTAAAAAAAAAACATATTTATACCATAATCGATATATTGTATAGATATTGACGAGTTTTATTATGTTTTTGCCAACATTAACACTTTGTCTGATGACCTTATGTTGTTTAGTTACAAGCTAATCAAATTCTATTGGATTTTAATTTAGACTTATATACTTTAATGATGTATTATAATTTAAATTAATATATTTTGAATCAGATAATTAACTCATAAAGTAAATGAATCATGATTCACCCAATTTCATATGGTTAGAGTTCACAAATTCATAATTTATAAATAGTATACCTATCGAGGTAAATAGTTTATGTTCATTTTTACGCATCAACTATTATCTGATACACCTTATTAATTTGGGCATTTGGGTGTTTTTGGCAAACACATCACTGTTCATCCATGGAGGACGAGCATCGAGAAGAGGACGGAAGGAAACCTACTTGATGTATAGAGAATTGAGGAAGTCCATAAATATCATCTTCATAGGGTACATTTGGCTCCGTAAGTACAATTGGCACCTATACCATTAAGTTGAGAATTATTCAATCAAGAAATTTACTCCTTGATTAAGAAGAAAGATTGGATACAAATCAACAAAACTGGTTAGCCAAGATTTTGGGCTAAGATTGAATACAAATCTGGTGTCACTAAAAAGGTGGCTGATGCATTGTCACAAAAATTGGAGGAACTAGAAACTACAAAATTAGAATTAAAGAGCATTTCTAGACCTTTGTGGCAAGATTTTCAAGAGATAATGAGGGAAGTACAACATGATTTTGTACTTCAAAAGACCATTAGTGATTTGGAAGAAAACTCTGACTCACACTTGATAACGGTTGAATTTACCGTTATTTGTGATGCAAATTTTATACTAAATCAACCTTTTTTGACTTTGAAATATGTTTAAACTCTTGTTTTAGTTGAATTTGGTGAATAACTGAATAGAGGTTATACTTAATGATTTTTATCACTAATTCCCTCAATTTTGTAGGTTATTGATATGTTTTGGAAGAGGAGCAAAAGTATCAGGGAGTTGGAACCTAGGAGGGACAACAAAAGCACCGGGAAAGAAGGCTGAAGAAGGCGCAGGGCGCCTAGTTGCCCTTTTCTTGGGCCTTGGGCGCTGGTTGTCACGCAACTACGCCTAGTTGTCCCCTTTAGGGGCCCTCAGCGTAGGAAGTCTCGGAAGGGCGCCTGCTTGCCCCCATTTAAGGCGCTGAGCGCTACTCATCTCGTAAGTACGCTTGGGCGCTCCATCCTGGGGCGTTGAGCGCCAGCCAGCTACACCGCATGACGCTTGGTTGCCCTCAACCAGGGCGCTGAGGGCCAGTCACTTCGCAGTTGTGCTTGGTTGCCCTAAGTAGGGGCGCTGAGCGCCAGTGACTTGGGCTTATGGGCCAACTTTGGATCTATTTAAGGACTTGCACGCCTTAGGGTTCATATCTTTTGACGGCTGAAGCTCAAAAACACACTTTTCGATCCTTTGAAGGCAGATTTGGCATGCAAGAGCTATCCTCTTCTCTTTCTAGGGTTTTTATCTCATTCTTCCATCATTGTACACCAAGTTTCTCCATGACAATGGAGAACTAAACTCATTTGTTGTTGGGGAAGATGTAATGTTAAGATATCGGCAAGTGTACCGAATCGTATAAAGTAATAATAAATGGTAAGACCAAGTATCGTTTCCCAAAGGACTCATGACACTAAACAGTTATGTGATTATCCAACTAATTAAGACTTTTGAAGAAGAATTTAGTGATTTTAAATGCAAATGTTATGAATGCAATTTTGACCGATTGAAAGAAAAACACAAAGGTGAATGGATGATGTTGAAAATATGAGACAAATATGTTGTTAGGGTTTAGATTTCACCAAGTTTCCTCTCATGCATATATGAATTCATCTTCTTCATTAATATTAATATCATTTTCTAAAGTACTTAAAACCTGATGTCTCGGCGAAGAAAGCCTATCCTTAATTACTAGTTTACAATGTCTTGTCTCCCTAGCAATTAATTCTACATTACATACGCACAGAAGCTTAAGATAACCAAAACTCATATCTCTATGTCTAGGCAATACTGCTTTTGGGGGCAATTCTCCAAATCTAGGTTTCCCCGTATGTGTCCATATCACGAAAAGCAATAATCATGCCATGAATGAGTTAAACATAATAATGCATAAAGCGAAGAAGAATAACTCTAACAATTAATGAAAGAAGCATAAATAAATAAGAATCAATTTAAATACATGAGAGTTCACAAGGTTACATCATCCCCCAACAACAAAGAATGTTTAGTTCCTCGTCGACATGGAGAAGCTATATGAATAATGGAATGAAAAAAGATAGAAAAATCGTAAAAACTGAAGAGGAGAGCTTCCGCATCCACTTCTGCCTCCATAGAATTGAAGAAAATCTGAATTTGTGTTAATTCTTTCAAAAGATACCCTCTCTAGGTCGAGCTAATCCTTAAATAGGGCTAAATTGGGCCATGGGCCAACGTTTGTGGCGCTTAGCGCCCCTACTTAGGGTGCCCAGGCATGACTACGAAGGAGTGGCGCTCAACGTCCAATAGAGGGTGCTCAAGCGTGAAATGTTATAGGGAAGATGGCACTTAGCGCCCCAAAAAGGGCACCTAGGCGTGACTGCGAGCTTCCACCGCTGAGGGTCATGAAAAGGGCGGCTAAGCATGACGCGACCTTCTACAACCTTCTCTTTCGGTGCTCTTTCTGTCCTTTCTAAGTTCCAACTTCTCGACAACTTAACTCCTCTTCCAATTCATCCCAATTTCCTACAAAATCAAGGGAATCTAGGTATAAAATATTCAAGTGTAACCTCAACTCTCTTATTTACTAAAATAAACCAAAATCAAGAGAACAAGCAAGTTTCTAGATCAAAAAGGGTTCATTTGATATCGAAATTTACTCTCAAATAATAGTGAAATCAACCGTTATCACAACCCCAAACTTGAAACTTTGCTTGTCCTCAAGCAAAACAAAAATGTAACTTAGCCTAAACAACACTTCAATGATTCAGCATATCACAAACACTTTCTTCCAAGACAAGTAATCACCTACAACTGCTTATCATACAAATCTCAGTCGAGATATATTGATGCATTGGTCAATCAAATTCACTATGATGCTCATATTATCCCACATATAACAGATGCAACTCATGAATGATCAACGGCCAAGCAAGAATGTTATCTTATAATGCATGGAACTAATCCTCTCCAAAGACATTGTTTCACTCAAAAAGTGTTCACTCAAGCACTCAAAAGTGTATAGCGAGGAAACACTCTTGAACTCTACTATCACCATGTCACATGAATCAACTTTGCCTTTCATTTAACCACAATCAAACACACTCACAAGCAAGTTATCATCACAAGGAATTTTCAAGGCTTGTAACGTGGCTGAGCTAAGAAGAAAAATTGGTTTTTCTGGACAACAAAGTTCCTTGAGTTAAAAGAGTGCATAATTCATTCATTCACATTAACAATTCATCTCTCTTTTACTTTTTATGTGAGAAACCAAATTTCCAATTTATTCCCAACTTCACTTTCATTGAGCTCATTCTTTCTTCTTTTATTTTTACTTTTGCTCAATGCTCTTTCATGAATTTCACAAAGTTCTTTTTGGTTTCTCACCACCTCAAACTTGAACCATTCTCCATTACCACATACACATACTCTACTCAACTCAAGGTAAGGATTTCAAAAAGGGTTTTTCAACTTCCAAATTTAGGCTCAGGGTGCAAAGGTTAGAGAAAACATTGATCTTTGTTGGGTTCACCTATTGGCATTGGCTCTAAGGGAGAAGAAAACATGGCCTTGATAATTTGTAACAAGCAAGGAAGTGGTTTAATCATAGAAACATAGGCAAAATCAATCATGCTTCCTAAAGCAATAACATTCAATCAATCAAAAAATTTTGAGCCCAACCTCTCACAGGTTAACTAAAGTTCCACAATTTGATAAACATCCTGCCCAATAAATTAATCACAATTAACATCATGCATCAGTTTCTAACAATCATGAGAATCCACCTGCATTATAAGACTTGACCATGCATCATCTCAACATTAATCACACAATAAAGCAGCACAAGATAGCAATTACTCATCACACATATTATAGACAAACCATTCAAACATATCATCAAGCTAAGTACATATTTCAAAGTCACAGTTCCACAAATTAAAGTAAAAAAAGAAAACTCCTGTTAAGATAGAATTCATCAGTAAATGCTATCCAGCATCCATCAGTAGATGCTTCTCAACAAATCTAGCATCCATCAGTAGATGATCTCCACAGATCAACCTCGACTATCATCTGAGTCATCCTCCTCATCTTCATCATCTTTCTCTTCATCTTCCTCTTCATCTTCCTCTTCCTCCTCCTCTTCTTCATCTTCCTCCATAGCCACAGTACCAGAGGCTCTAGCTCCTCCACCATCCTGAGTTGGATCTGCAGGCCAAGCAACATAAGCCTGAAATTCTTCCTGAGTCATGAACTTCCTCTTAGGAAAGGTGGAAGTCAGATTCATCATTATAGCCTGCTTGCCTCTATACAGCGCCTCCATCCTACACTCCATTAGAGAAATGTACATGTCTCTCATCTGGAATGGTGCAGCATCCTGAGCAGCACCCTATGCTTGCCCCTACTGATCCGGCTATGGCACTCTCCTGTGAACCCTTGGAGGCTCAAGTGCTAGCATAGGTATTCCAGCTTCATCCAGCATGTAGTACTGGGTATAATATGACACATCAATTTCCTTCCAGGGTCTTTCAAATGGAGGATGTGAGACATTCACCCCTGCTAACTCGCACAAATGGGTGATAAGAGAAAGGTACCCTAAAGGTGCTTTATTGCTGACAGACTGGGCACAATGCTTTATTTCATTAGCTATGACTTGCCCCAGATTAATATTCAGCCCTCTGAGAACACAAAAGAGGAATACTACCCTGTTTGTAGTGATATCAGACACATGAGAACAAGGTTGGATGTTGGCATGTGTACATGTCATCCAATACTTAGCCAGAGGAGTCAAATAGGCCCTCCTGATATGGATAGGTGCATGACTTCTGTTCCTCTGAAACCTACCACCTGGCATGCACAATGTTTGCTCAACATCAACATAGTTTATGTCCTCCTCCATAGCAAGAGCAAATTGACATTTCTCTCCAATCCATTCAGACCCAAGGAAACTGTTGATGGTGTCCACATCATAGGGGATTCTCTTTCCTCTCACATAGCTGGAGCACATCTCATGAGTAGCCCCACCAAAGTTCCTTGCATTGGTATAAAATTCCTTCACCACGGCTATGTTGGTCGGTTAAGGGTAAGAGGCTACATTCTCCCATTGTCTCCTCCCCAGCTCTCTTTCAAACTCAGGAGCCATGGTGGGTATCAGTCCCACCTTCATCTCCATCAAAAACCTCCTATTTTGTACAGTCTGAAAGTTCCTTTCATGCATAGGTGATAGGAACTTGTTGGAGTAGAACTGTTCCTTTCTCTTTTGTCCTTTATCAGAAGTGTGCTTGATGCGCTTTCCAAATGAGGAGGTCATACCTGCACCACAATCAAACACAATACACTTTGGTAATGAGTAGTCCATAATATTTATGCATTTCAGCACATCCTCACTAGTCAAACATAACCATCCTAGCATCTAAACACCTATAAACATAAAAAACCTTTTTCTCCAACGCTGAGGGCAGATCAGAGGGCCCTCAGCGGTACCTGCACATGACCATAATCACCAGAATACACAAACACACACCATAAAACAGCCGCACCGACGCTGAGCACCCCTTAGTGGCCCTCAGTGCCATACCAGAAAAATGCTCACGGCCCTAGTTGGCCAAATGCACCACACACACACTTTCCTCAGTGCAATAATCATCAATAATCCATCAAGCAACAATTTATTCAACAGATCTAACACATATCATGCATAAACTTCAAAAATCAAAACTATCAAGAGTTAAAAATTGAAAATGCAAGATGCTTACTTGAGTGGAGTTCAAAATCTTTCAAAAATTTGCACAAGAGCAAGTGAAAACTTAGGGATTCTCTGCACAATAGCTTTAGCAACCACGAAAACCCCAAACTTGATGAATGGAATGAAGCAAAGAGTAGTGGAGATGGTGATTTTTGGAGAAAAGATGAAAGGGGAAAGTAATAAGGACCCCTAATCAAGGCTTTTGGTGGCTGGAAAGTGGAGGAATGTAAAGTGAACGAGAAATCGCGCCTATTAGGGTTAAAAGAGTGCAATGGGCCTAATGATGCTGAGCTTAAAAAGCCCATAAAACCTAACAACGTCGTTGGGGCTCAGCGCCCTTCTGAAGGGCGTTCAACGCGACGCGTTACTTCTTCTCCCCTCTTTTCTTGCTTTTGCTAAGTGTTTTTAGGTATGATCTCTCAGTTTCAACCCTTAATTTTTCAAATTTTTGCTCTTTCAAGGCTTTCCAACTCAAGCATAACATCTCACACTTAAAATAATTAAACTCATGATGCACATCAAACCAAAAATCCTCAAAAACCTCCCTAAAACTAAATCATATCAAACAAAATAAACACAAAAATTTTCAAAAACACTAGGTTGCCTCTCAGCAAACGCTTGTTTAACGTCATGAGCCTGACGCCATAATGTTAAATTTGAAGCTTTCATGTTGGTATTCTTTTGCTTTCATCACACCAACTTGTCTTTACCAACTTCCTGTCTACCTTCTTGACTCTTCTAGAATATGGAGCTTCAATCTCAATAACTCCATTCTCTTTGATCTCCTTCACAACCCATAACTTGTTCTTAAATTTGACTGATTTGCCAAGTTTGAATTCTTCATCTGCACACTTCAAGTCTTGGTGAACTATCTTCTCTTGAATCTTCTCTTGACTTTCTTTCTCCTCTTCATTTACCTGTGACAAGAAACAATTCTTACCTCCTTTGACTGATTTAGCAGCTTGTTTAGATACACTAGTCTTTAGCACTTATGTATCTTTTAGACTAGCATTCTTCTTTTGAATCGACTGCTCATCACCAAAGACATTGAAAATCACCTCTTCCTCTTGGTCTTTAAGTATTAAAACTACATCATCTACATTGATGACAACCTTGGTTGTCTTCATGAATGGCCTTCCAAGAATTATATGAATCTTCAAATCTTCCCGCATCTCCATTACCACAAAATCCACCGGGAATTTTAATTTATCAACTTGTACCACAACATCCTCCACTATGCCATGAGGATTCTTGGTAGATCTATGCGCCATTTACAACACCATCTTTGTCAGTTTGACCTCAAGACCACCAATTTTCTTTAGCATGGATAAGGGCATCAAATTGATACTAGCCCCTAAATTAATTAGAGCTTTCCCTACATCACACTTTCCAATAGTGCAAGGAATAGTGAAACTTCCCAAATCTTTGACTTTAGGAGGGAGTGTCTTTTGCAAAATCACATTGCAATTTCCCTGTACTTCAATGGTTCTCTCATCTACATATTTCTTCTTTTTGAGGGGCTTTTTCAACCATCTTGCACATGCAGGAATTTTGGTGTAGTGCTTCAGTCAGTGGAATGGTAATCCTCAATTTCTTGAACATCTCCTTAAAACACCCTAATTGTCTCTCTTTTTCCAATCTAGTAAACTCTTTAGGGTAAGGAAGAACTTTCTGAATTTTTCTCTCTTTCATCTCTCCCTCTTCTTCTTTTCTTTCTTCCTTTTCTTTATTCTTCTCCTTCCTCTCAACCTTACTTTTCCTCTCACTCTCTTCTTTCTTTTCACTCAACTCATCCTTTTCTTTTCTCTCTATTTTTCTCTTTTCCAACCTCTCACTACTAATGCTTATGATAGCATTACACTCCTCTTTAGGGTTAACTTCAGTATTAGCCCCAAACAACTTTTCAAATTTTTCCTCTAACTTTTTAGACAGTTGGCCAACTTGTATCTCCAAATTCCTTATAGCAACTTCAATGCTTTTGTGATTGGAGATAGACACTTGCATAAACTGTTGGAGTGTCTCTTCTAACTTTGCAGTTCTCTCATATAGTGAAGGTTGTTGTTGTCACTGTTGTTGTTGTTGTGGTATATTATATTGCCTAGCTTGCCCTTGACCCATGTTTGGGTGAGGTTTCCACCCTTGGTTGTAATTACCTTGGCGAAATTGATTACCTTGACCCATAAAATTGACTTCTTCTTGGGTCAATTCTGGCATAGCACATTGACCATTAATATGATCACCACCACACAGCTCACAAAGTTGCTGTTGAACTTGAGAAACGTTCTGCAACTCCCTTGGCAACTGAGAGATTTTCTTCATCAGAGTCTCCAATTGTTGAGTCATAATCTTATTATGTGCCAACAGAACATCCTGAGGTTGCAATTGTAGAACTCCCTTTTGTTGCAATTGAGTCCTTTCACTGTGCATCTCATTATCATTTGTAGTCATATTTTCAATCTTCAATCAGATCATAGCATCAATTTAGTTTGTGAGCTTAGACCTCCAAGGAATATAATGACTATTGTAGAGTGAATGAGTGACCTCTATATACACTTGTGTGATTGAGTGAAATACTTTATCTGGTGAGGAATGATTCCATGAGCACTTGATTACATCTATGCTTAGTTAATTGATCATTCATGAGAATAGCATCTGTTGGAGAGTATGTGATTATGTGAACACCATGATGAGTAGTTGTGAATCAAGGCTTGTGTGCATCTTGACTGAATTATAATTGTTGAGCTGATTTGAGTGATTACTTGTCTTGAAAGAAAGAGTTTTTGAATGTGTTGAACCATTGTATTGATTTGTGAACACTGATTTACATCTTGTTTCCTTGAGGACAAGCAAAGTTCCAAGTTTGGGGTTGTGATAACAGTTGAAAAATGTTATTTTTATACTTAATTTTGACATCAAAGACACCCTTTATGACTTAGAATCTAGCTTGAAATCATGCTTTTTCTTATGTTGTGGAAATAAGAGAGTTGGATGGGTTTTATGCTTAGTTTTCCTTGTTTTGGCAGGAATTTAGAAGAATTGGATGAAAGAAGTTGAAGTAGCAAGGATTAGGACTCAGGAAAGGAAGGAAAAGTGCACAATTCAAGTATCACAGTCACCGCTCAGTGCAACTATACCGCTGAGCGCCAAGCTTGCTTGTTGAGTACACTGTCTCGCGCTTAAGCGTCATTGCTGAGGGCTAATTCTGAGTGCCGCACTCACCGCTCAGCGCCATTTTGCCGCTGAGTGCCATTAACTTGGGCTTGGGCCAATTTTCTGTATTTTTTAATAAACTATATAAGGGTTTAGTCGACCTAGGGTTGGTATCTTTGGACAGAAAGAGGCGAAATCACATTCCTTTCACCCGTTGGAGGCGAATTCTGGATGCGGAAACTCCGATCTTCAACTTTTAGGGTTCTATCTTTCATTCTTTTCATTATTTTCATCTATGTTCACCGTGTGTATGGTGAACGAAACCTCTATTGTTGTTGGGAAAATGATGTAATCCTTTGAAACTCTCATGTATTGAATTGATTCTTGATTATATATGCTTTACTTCATTAATTGTTAGGGTTTTTCCTCTATACTCTATGCATGCTTTGTTTAACTCATTCAATTGCATGATTATTGATTTTATTGATATGGACACATACAAGGAAATCTAGAAGTGGGGAAATTCTCCCAGTTGCCTAGACATAGGAATAAGAGGATCGGTTGCCTTTAAGCTTCTGTGCGATTGTAATGCATGAATAATTGCTAGGGAGACAAGACATTGTAAACTAGTGATTAGGAGTAGGCTTTCTTCACCGAGACATCGGGTTTAAGGTAAATTAGAAAGTGACATTAACATTAATGAAGAAAGATGAATTCATGAATACATGATAGTGGATAGGATAAGTCGGAAACCCCAACAACATCATCATTCCATATTTTACATCAATCACTTTTGCATCTTTCAATCCAATTGATCAAAACTTGCATTCATGTTTATTTTTCGCAATTCAACCACAATGATTTTGTTTACAAGTCTAATTTAATCAAGAAATCACATAACTGTCTAGGCGGTGAGTCCTTTGGGAAACGATACTTGGTCTTACTATTTATTATTACTTGATACGATTTGGTACATTTGCCGAAGTGTTAACAGGGAGTTCCTTTTGTGGATCATTCATCTTTGGCCGAGGATTTGTGCTGGTGAGTGCGCCATGTGACTACTGGTTCGAAGCTGTTGAAATCCTGCCGCCCTCTAATTTTCGAAAATGGGTTTGGGCGGGAAAATACGTGTCGTGCGCGTGATGGTGGTAGTTGAGGCGTCTTCGCATCCAGACCGTTGATCGTGGTAATTTTTTGACGGTGAAGATGCATTGACGGTTATAAATTTTTTTTCTATAAATAGGAGGGTGGGGACATTGTCATTTTCACTCTTTCTTCTTTTTCTTATGTCTTCAGAGTATTCTTTTTCCCTTAGGTAATAAATGTCGATCGTCCACGTTGAGTCTTCTTTGGATTCGTCGGGCAGAAGTGGCAGGGGGTCAACGGGCGGTGATGGCGAGCGTGGTTCTTCTCTAAGCTCGGTGTCCTCCTCCTTTTTGGAAGAGTTCGATCGGTCATCGGGGTTAAGCTCTCTTGTACATAATGAGGATCAGTCGCCGGAGCCTAACTCTCCCACGTATGTGGATAAAAGGATTATCTTCGGGATACCCATCCATCATCTCAAGGGTGGTATTCCCATAGATGATGCGCCATTGGAGCCGACTAGTGACGTGACCGTTATTCCGGGGTACGACTAGGCACCGCACGATGCAAGTTTGTTAGCATTGGAGTATGTTACAAAGAAGGCGTTAACGTGGAGAATCGGCTAGCTCTACATTGTCAGAGACGTGGAGGATTCCCGATTGATACGGGCGGGAGTGAGCAGAAGGAATGGGCGGGTTTATCACGGGAAGGGGTCAAGTCCGGATGATTTCTTTTTCATGTACGCCAATTTTTTCGATCAACTCTGCGTCCGGGTACCTTTCACCATGTTTCAAATGGCCGTTCTCCGGGAGTTGAACGTTGCTCCTGCTCAACTACATCCAATTGCATGGGCGGCTGATAACGGTTGAAAACCGTTATTTTTATACTTAATTTTGATATTAAAAACACCCTTTTTGACTTAGAAGCTTGCTTGAACTAATGTTTTTGCTTTAGTTTTGTCAATAAGAGAGTTGAAGATGAATTTAATGGTTTTGTGCTAGATTCCCTTGATTTTGTAATCTATTGGAATGATTTGAAAGAAGAGTTAAAGTACCGAATGGTTGGAATGCAGAAAAGTCAACCAGAATGCAGAAAAATCAACCAAAGTGGAGAAAAGTCAACCAGAATCAAGAAAAGTCAACCAATAAACTAGAGTGCAGAAAAAGTTGCGCTGAGCGGCATGGGGCACTGGGCGCCAATTATTGCTGTCTCACGCTTGCCAAAATTGCTGCTGAGCGTCATTTTGAAGAGCCGCACTTACCGTTGAGCACCAAAAGTGCCGCTGAGCGCCATTTAAGTGGGCTTGGACTTGTTTTCTGTTATTTTTATGGGCTTGGACCTGTTTTTCTGTTATTTTTATGTTCTATTTAAGAACTTGCATGTCCTAGGGATTGTATCTTTTAATGGCTTGAGAACAAAAACACACTTTTCACCCCTTGGGGGTAGATTTGGGGATGTGACAACTCTCCTCTTCTCTTTCTCGGGTTTTTCTATCTCTTTCATTCTTTCATTCCATTGTTCATCTAGTTCTTCCATTACGATGGAGAACTAAACTTTATATGTTGTTGGTAAAGATGTAACCTCTTAAACTCTCATGTATTGAATTGATTCTTGATTATATATGCTTTACGTCATTAATTGTTAGGGTTTTTCTTCTTTACTCTTTGCATGCTTATTTTAACTCATTCAATTGCATGGTCTTTGATTTTATCGATATGGACACATACGGGAAAATCTAGAACTGGGAAATTCTCCCGGAAGCAATATTACCTAGACATAGGAGTAGGAGGATCAGTTGCCTTTAATCTTCTGTGCGAATGTAATGCATGATTTATTGTTAGGGAGACAAGACATTGTGAACTAGTAATTAGGAGTAGGCTTTCTTCACCGAGACATCGGGTTCAAGGTAAATTAGAAAGTGGCATTAACATTAATGAAGAAGATGAATTAATATATGCATGAGACTAAATTAGGTGAAATCTAAATCCAACGACAATATCATCAACTTCATCCATTCATTCTTGTGTTTAGCCTTAATTGATCAAATTGCATTCATGTTTATTTTATTGCATTTGCATCCAAAAACCCCAAAATTTGTTCTTTAGAGTCTTAATTAGTTGAGTAATCACATAATTGTTTAGTACCATGAGTCTCTTGGGTAATGATACTTGGTCTTACCATTTATTATTACTTGATATGATTCGGTACATTTGTCGAGGTCTTAACAAGTTTTTGACTCCGTTTTCGGGGATTAAAAATTTGTTTATCAAGTTTTTGGCGCCGTTGCCGGGTACTCGTGGTATAACTATTCTATTTGTGTGATTCTTAATCGATTAGACTTTTTATCTTTTTATTTTTTTATTTTTTTATCTTTCTATCTTTTTATCTTTTTCTCTTTTATCTTTTTCTCTTTTTTTTATCTTTTTAGTTTTTTTTATCTTTTTTATTTGTTTATCTTTTTATTCTTATTTTTATCTTTTCATCTTTTTATCTTTTTATCTTTTTTTTTCTTTCTATCTTTCTATCTTTCTATCTTTTTATCTTTTTATCTTTCTATCTCTTAATTTTTTTTCTTTTTAATTTTTTATCTTTTTATCTTTCTATCTTTCAATCTTTCTATCTTTCTATCTTTTTATCTTTCTATCTTTTCATCTTTTTATCTTTTTAATTTTTTTTATCTGTTTGTGCTAATTGGGTGCTCTAGTGCAATGTTCTTTAGTGTTTGCAGGATAAAATTTGAAAATTTGTACTAGGAGTACACGATCATCAAGAGAAGAAGGACATAGAAGGTCGTAGGACGCGCCTGGGTGCCCCATTAAGGGCGCTGAGCGCCATTCTTCAAGTGTCATGTTTAACAAATTCTGTGCATGAAGTGGTTAAAAATATCAAAGAGAATGGAGTTATTGAGATTGAGGCTCCTTATTCAAGGAGGGTAAAGATGGTGAACAAGAAGATGTTGCAAATAAGTTGGTGTGATGAAAGCAAAAGGAACACCAACGTCATAGATGCAGATTGTGCTTAATGGTGTCAGGCTCGTGACGTTAAACAAGCGCTTATTGGGAGGCAACCCAATTTCTGACTTTTTCTTTTGTATTTGAATTTGCTTTGCAGGAATTACAGGATCTACTGATGGATGTTGGACAACATCTACTGAAGGATAGGAGGACTCAGATGGCAGCATCTACTGATGGATGCTGCTATGATGAGGGTGATGAATGATAGCGTCTACTGATGGATGTTATGTGATTAAGCGTCTACTGATAGATGCTACTAAAGGCGTCTACTGATGGATGCCGATGAAGATGAGAAAGCTTAGCATCTACTGATGGATGTTGATGAGAAGGATTGGCATCTACTGATGGATGCTAGAAGATTCAGATGAGAACATCTACTAATGGATGCTACTGAGAGCATCTACTGATGGACGCTATGCTACTAGACATCTACTGATGGACGCTATGCTACTAGACATCTACTGATGGATGTTACTAACAACATCTACTGATGGATGCTGCTGGATCAGGATTTTTATGTTTTTGCTTTATTTTATTTGAATTTTGTTTTATTTTTATTTTTGCTTATGTACTTGGTTTAATGAGTTGTGTGCAATGGTTTGGTATGATGTGATAAACTGTTATTTGTGATGAGTAATATTCTTGTGTTTGCTCTATTGTTCTATGATGCATGTTGAGTTAATGATTGTTGAGGCCTTTTAAGCATAGATGGTGATTGCTCATAGTATTGTTAAAAACAGATGCATGATTCAATTGTGATTAATATGTTGGGTAGGATGTTTATCAAATTGTGGAACTTGAGTTAACCTGTGAGAGATTAGGCTCCAGAGTTTTTGATTGATTGAGTGTTATTGCTTTGAAAGCATGATTGATTTTGCCTAATTTTCTATGATTAAACCACTTGCATGCTTGTTACAAATGATCAAGGCCACATTTTTTCTTCTCCCTTAGAGCCAATGTTTATAGGTGAACCCAATAAAGATCAATGTTTTCTCTAACCTTTACACCTTGAGCCTAAATTTGAAAAGAGGAAAAACCCTTTTTGAAATCCTTATCTTGAGTTAAGTAGAGTATGTTTTATGGTAATGGAGAATGGTTCATGTTTGGGGTGGTGAGAAACCGGAAAGAACTTTGTGAAATTTATCAAAGAGCATTGAGCAAAAGCATAAAGCAAAAGAAAAAGAAAAGAGAAGAAAAAAAAGAAAAGAAAAGGTTGAGCTCAATGAAAGGAAAGTTGGGAATAAGTTGAAGATTTGGTTTCTCACATAAAAGGAGAAAGAGAGTTAATTGTTAATGTGAATAAATGAATTGTGCACTCTTTTAACTCAAGAAATTTTGTTGTCTAGAAAAACCAATTTTCTTCTTAGCCCATCCTCAATACAAGCCTTGAAAAGTCCTTGTGATGATAACTTGCTTGTGAGTGTGTTTGATATGTGGTTAAATGAAAGGCAAAGTTGATTCATGTGATATTGTGATGGTAGAGTGTAAGAGTGATACCTCACTATACACCTTTGAGTTTGAGTGAAACACTTTTGAGTGCTTGAGTGAAACACTGTCTTTGGTGAGGAGTTGTTCCATGCATTTTATGATAACATTCTTGCTTGTTGTTGATTATTCATGAGGTTTGCATCTATTGTGTATTTCTTGGTTATGTGAGCACCATAGTTGAAGCTTGATTGGCGAAAGCATCATTAGATCTTGAGTAATCTTTCTATGATAAGCATTCATGAGTGATTTACTTGTCCTAAGAGAAAAATGTTTTTTGGTGTGCTAGACCATTGTAGTATGAGTATTTTGTTTCAGCCAAGTTACATTTTGCTTTAGGACAAACAAAGTTTCAAGTTTGGGGTTGGGATAACGGTTGAAAAACCGTTATTTTTATACTTAATTTTGATATTAAAAACACCCTTTTATACTTAATGGTTTTATGCTAGATTCCCTTGATTTTGTAGCCTATTGGAATGATTTGAAAGAAGAGTTAAAGTAACGAAAGGTTGGAATGCAGAAAAGTCAACTAGAATGCAGAAAAGCCAACTAGAATGCAGAAAAGTCAACCAGAGTGCAGAAAGTCAACCAGAATAAAAAAAAGTCAATCAGTCAACCAGAGTGCAGAAAAAGTTGCGCTGAGCGGTAGGGGGCGCTGAGCGCCAATTTTTGTTGTCTCACGCTTGCCAAAATTGTCGCTGAGCGTCATTTTGAAGAGCCGCACTTACCGCTGAGCGCCAAAGGTGCCGCTGAGCGCCATTTAAGTGGGCTTGGACCTGTTTTCTGTTATTTTTATGGGCTTGGACCTGTTTTTCTGTTATTTTTATGTTCTATTTAAGAACTTGCACGTTCTAGGGATTGTATCTTTTGATGGCTTGAGAACAGAAACACATTTTTCACACCTTGGGGGTAGATTTGGGGATGTGACAGCTCTACTCTTCTCTTTCTCAGGTTTTTCTATCTCTTCCATTCTTTCATTCCATTATTCATCTAGTTCTTCCATTACGATGGAGAACTAAACTTTATTTGTTGTTGGTAAAGATGTAACCTCTTAAACTCTCATGTATTGAATTGATTCTTGATTATATATGCTTTACTTCATTAATTGTTAGGGTTTTTCCTCTTTACTCTTTGCATGCTTTGTTTAACTCATTCAATTGCATGAACTTTGATTTTGTCGATATGGACACATACGGGGAAATCTAGAACTGGGAAAATTCTCCCGGAAGCAATATTACCTAAACATAGGAATATGAGGATCGGTTGCCTTTAAGCTTTTGTGCGAATGTAATGCATGATTAATTGCTAGGGAGGCAAGACATTATGAACTAGTAATCAGGAGTAGGATTTCTTCACCGAGACATCGGGTTTAAGGTACATTAGAAAGTGGCATTAAAATTAACGAAGAAGATGAATTCATATATGCATGAGAGTAAATTAGGTGAAATCTAAATCCAACGACAATATCTTCAACTTTATCCATTCATTCTTGTGTTTAGCCTCAATTGATCAAATTGCATTCATGTTTATTTTATTGCATTTGCATCCAAAAACCCCAAAATTTGTTCTTTAGAGTCTTAATTAGTTGAGTAATCACATAACTGTTTAGTGTATTGAGTCTCTTGGGAAACGATACTTGGTCTTACCATTTATTATTACTTGATACGATTCGGTACACTTGTCGAGGTCTTAACAAGTTTTTAACTCTGTTTTTGGGGATTAAAAATTGGGGCGTCCGGGCGTTTACGACGATGTGTTCGGCTATTGGGATAACCCCGACGATCCCGGTTTTCATTCATTACTTCGACGTTCGTCCGCTCCCCAAGGGGGGTTGGGTTTCTTTCACATCCATCAAAGATAGGACCATCTTCCGTCCGTACTTTGACTCGTACAAGAATTTCAAGAATGAATTTTTCAAGATCATTATTCACGAGGCCGGCCGTCATGAGTTTCATGACGCGGCAGGGAATCCCTTGTTCCTCCGTCCAGTTCTAAGGCTTCTCCAACTGGTAATGTTGTGGTTCCTTCGGTCGTCGCTGTTGCTGCGGGAAACGATCCCCCCAAGAACCCTCCGGTTGTATTCCTAGATTCATCATCTAAGGCGGCCACCACCTCCGCCCAACCCTTTGTAAGGAAGAAGAAGGGGCACAAAGAGGGGGAAAGATCTACCTCCAAGAAAGGGCGCAAAGAGAAAGAAGGGTCCTCCTCCCGATCTGCTTCCAAGAAGGGGCGTAAAGGGAAAGAGGGGTCCTCCTCCTGGCCACTTCCGGATGGGGTATTCAGCCCTGCGTTCAACATAAGTGAACAAACAAATTTTCACATGAGCTCTACACACCGGGCATTGATCGAGCCGTTATCGGAGTAGGATTTGACCAATGCGATGCTAAAGATGTCTACCCGGGCGGCTTCTCTAGCTTGGTACCTCAGGGAATATGTTGATCGTAGAGGAGCTGTGGATGTCCGGGCCGAGCTGCTGGCCGAGAAGAAGATTTCTGATGATCTTCGGGCGGCAATGGAGGAGGTGGTCTTGGCTCACGATGAGTCTGATAAGAAAAATGAAGAGCTTCAAGTTGTGCTTGATGAGGCCAAGGAGAAACTAGTTGATACCACTGATCGGCTTTATGACGCCCGGGCAAACTATGACCGACTGGTGGACGAGTGCGGGCAACTAAAGGTGGTAGTTGCCCGCCAAAAGAAAATGGAGAGCGGACTCCTCCAGAAGAACCGAGCACTGGCGGACGATTTGGCGAAAGCTAAAGAGAAGATATCCGAGTTGGACGCGGGTATCGTGTTTGAGCACGATGAGGGTTTCAACAAAGCTCTCCGCCAAGCGTCCTTCCTCGTTGATACAAGAAGGCCTAGCACCATTGGACCTATCACAAGAGGGATGATCAAGAAGCTACAAGATGAGTACTCTCCCAAAGGCCAAACCCTCTTTGCTATCTTTGGATGGAAGATTGGAGACCTAGAAGATGCTTGTAAGATGCCAAAACATGGAGAAGGGTAAAAGTGGACTTTGGCACATGGGGGGTGTGCGCATAGTAGTCTAAGGGGTAGTATTAGCTTATTTCAATTCCTTATGCGCATATGTAATAAGCCACGTGAATAATATGGCTTCTAAAAGAACCATCACATTTTGCACATATGGGTAAGGTGGCACTTGATGTATTTTGTGGATCTCCTTACTTCACATACATTGCATTGCATGGAGCTGAGAGTTAGCTATATAAGCTACTAGGATAAGCATGTATATCACTTTTGGAAATATATAGAAGATGAATTCTGCACTTTGCAAATTTCTCTCATCCGAAAGTCCTCTTTGTTTGCTTGCTTTTTCCATTGCTATCTTCTTCCGTTGTGGAAGCCGCCTGAGATAGTCTACCATTCCCTCAAGCCAACTTCCATTTCACTTCATCTAATCACTTCAATCCGCTGCACACATTCCACTTAATCCAACCAACACAGAGAGCATTCTCTGCTACAAATTCTCCAGCCCTGTTCCACTGATTCTTCAATTGCAACAGAGTTGATTGCTTCATCCAGACTCACGGATCTGCTCCTATGCATCCTCCTTGATGCATCAAGTGGTATCATGAGCCTAGGTTCAAGTTAGAACCGTGAGATAAGTCCAGATTTCTTCCATTTCTTTGCTGTCAAAAATTTCCTGGTTGTTCTTGATGTGTTTCTGAAAATTCTGCACTGTTTTTCAGCAATTATTGTTGTGTTTAGGATCTATTCTTAATTTCATTGGCTACTAGCTGTCTTTGCTTGAGTTTTCCTTCATTTTATTCGGCTGTTTTTGCTTGTTTGAGTCTATTTTACCATTTAAGCATCATTTCTGGTGTTGTCTTAGTCATGTTTGGTTAATTTGCTATTCTGTCATCAAATCTGGTTTTTAACCCAGTTTTTACGGTTCTGAAAGTGTTGGATGTGGCTATACCAATTAAGAGCAATGAACAATCAAGATATGAGCTCAGGTGTTTAAATTTTTGCCTACCAAACTCAGAGCTGCATGGTTTCTGTTCTGTTTTCCAGAAAGTGTACTGCTGTAACAAAAATTCTGCTGTTCATATAGCCTTGTGCACTGTTCTATTGAACAACAGTTGAATGATCCATTGTCTGAACCATTTGGAAGATGAAATGAGTTGATTCCAAATAGTTTGTCATTTTCCAAGCATTTGGCCGAGATGCATGTGTCTTCTTGAGAAAATTCTGCTTAATTGTGTGAGGTTAGTATTAGATCATTGCTAACCATCATCAACACTGAATTTCTGCATTTGTGCAACTTTCAAATACCATTTCTAACTCCTCTTTGCTGTTTTCAAATCAGAATTGCTTTTGAATCAAAATTTGACCATGCTAGTTGTTAAATTTAGCTGAAATATGGTACTGTAGTAGTGATTTTCTGTTTTATATAGTTTTGATGTATCCAATTAGTTCCAACAAGTCATAAATCATCATCAAAACATGTTTGAATCATTGGAAAATAACTAGGTGCAGTACTGTTCATTTGGTCTATTTTTCTGCATTGAAAAAAATTGACTCTGCTGCAAAACTGTGCTGATTTTTCTATCAAATTCTGCACTGCATTACTTTGCTTGATTCATCATTTTTAGATGCAGTAAAAGCCATGGTCCATTTAAAATATTAAGATAACAATTCAAAAGAGATATTACAAATGTTAAAAGGCACTTAGGACCATTGCATCATCAGTTTCGAAAGTTTGAAGTGTATAAAAATCGGGTGCAACTCATTCAGGCATTTCATCAAACAGTTTTGTCAATTTTCAACGCATAGCCAATTCGTGTGTGATTCTGATCTAAAGTCTTTTCTTGTGTTTTAAATCTGATCTAGAACCATTCTTAGGATCTATTTGAGGTGCCACCATGTTTGAAACTCCTTTCATTGCTTGATTTTCGATTTTTCTACATTCTGCACAACAACTGTTTGAAAAATTTCCTGGTGTTGCTGTCTTTTGGTTGTGAAAGTTACAACATTTGAGGTGATATTTTCAGTGATTAATTGGCTTGTTGGGTAGGTGGTTTATACCTCAGAAGGTGTATCACGATTGGAAGCATCAAAGAAGGTTCAATGAAGAGGAGCAAAGACAAGAAGATGGTACTTTGGATGGGAAAACCGTGACAATTCTGCAGCACACTTTAGAAGTGCAAAGTTGTGTTCTTGAGTGATCACTTGCAGCTGAGAGGATTGTTGTGAATTAAGCATAGTTCATTCTTTGTTTTGAGAAGCCAAAGCTGCACACATCTTTCCCTTAGCCAGTTCGCATTTTTTTTCTTACAATTTACCAAATTTCTTTTGTAATTTCCTTTGGTTTCTTTGGTTGTAAGTTCCAAATCTAATCAAGTGAGGTGCTAGAGTTCACAAGTGCTCTTCCCTCATTTGTAACTAGAATCAAAGAAGTCTCACAACCTAAAATTGAGTAGTCGGTGAGTGTGTCTTAGATCCAAAGTCTAAGCCTTACCTAGGAAACCTCACTTTAATTGCTTTTCCAATTCTCGACTAGATAACATATATCTTGTGCGAATAGGAAGCTCTCTTAGGGGTCCGAATTTAGAGTTAGGTTGTGTCTTATTCTTTGCTTTGTGTTTTTCTTTGTTGTCTTTAAGACTTAATTGGATTTAAGAGTGATTTTGATCTAAGGACTCTAGTCAGTAACTAGAAGCATATTTGGCAAGGATAAGGCTTGGTACTTAAGCATTCCTAGTGAATCACCTCCCTTACCTGGAATATTGCTTTCAAGTGAAATCTCTAGTCTTTACTTCAAGAATAACATTTAAGTCCATCATAATGTCTAGAAGGCATTCTCCTAGGATTAGTGATAGTGAAAAAGAACATTTTTCTCTTCAAACTTTAGTTAATGAATTCAAGGAAATAAGAAGAGAAATGAATGAAGAAAAAGTCAATAGAGAGCTTCAAAATGCTGTTATTCAAGATGAGTTGAGAATGATAAGGAAAAGTAAGTCTAGGGGAAGTCAGAGTGACAACTCTCAAGAGGGAGGGATGACCATGAGTCTGGGTGATTATTACCCTCATCAGCCTTCTACTTCTAGAAGGCATAGGAGAAATTCTCATGCACCTCCACCCCCTAAAGAAGTCAATGTTGTGTTGCCTCACTTCCATGGGAAGGACAATGTAGAGGCTTATCTTGATTGGGAGATGAAGGTAGAACAATTGTTTGAATGCCACCAAGTAAGTGAAGAGAGGAAGGTCTCTCTAGCTACCCTAAGCTTTCAAGGGTATGCAATGTACTGGTGGACTGCCTTGGTCAAAGAGAGGCTTAGACATCAAGCCCCTCCCATCCACTATTGGAATGATCTCAAGTCTGCCCTTAGGAGGAGACACATTCCCTCCTACTACAATAGAGAACTCATGGATAAACTCCAAAGGTTACAACAAAGGTCCATGACAGTTGAGGAATATAGACAAAAGATGGAGTTGTATATGATGAGGGCAGGCATAGTGGAGGGTCCAGAAATTACTTTAGCTAGATTTTTAAGTGGGCTCAATTTTGACATAAGAGATAGGGTTGAACTTCTACCTTATAGAGATTTGAATGATCTTGTTCAAATATGTATAAAGGTAGAACAACAAAACTTAAGAAAATCTTCTTCTAAAAGAATTCAAGTTCAACCTACTTTTGAAAAGAAAATTTTTAAAGAAAAAGAGCCATTTAAACCTCTAGCCAAAATAGAAGAGAGACCCAAGAAAGAAACACCCTCACACACCAGAACAAGTGAAATCAAATGCTTCAAATGTCTAGGAAGGGGTCATGTAGCTACTCAATGTCCTACAAAAAGAAACATTATTTTGAAAGACAAGGACATTTATAGTAGTGAAAGTGACACCCCAACTAGTACAAGTGAGAGTGAGGAAGAAGAGAGGGAAGAGGAAATATATGCTGATGATGGGCAACTTCTCATGGTGAAAAGGATACTTAGCAACCAACCAAGTCTTGAACACATATCACAAAGAGAGAACATCTTTCACACAAGATGTAAAATTCAAGAAAATCATTGTTCTCTCATTGTTGATAGTGGATCTTGTTGCAATTGTTGTAGCACAAGGTTGGTTGAGAAGTTGAAGCTTGATATTATACCCCATCCAAAACCTTATAAACTTCATTGGCTAAATGAAGATGGGGATATAATAGTCAAGAATCAAGTGAAGTTGGTATTTTCCATTGGGAACTTCAAAGATGAAGTTTTATGTGATATAATTCCCATGGAAGCATGTCATGTGTTACTGGGGAGACCATGGCAATTTGATCATCAAACTATCCATCATGGTCTAACCAATACCATTACTATCCATCAAAAGGACAAGAAGTTTGTGCTTCATCCTTTGACTCCTACCCAAGTGGCTAAGGATCAAGCACAAATGAAGTCCTTAAGAAAGCAAGAACATAATCAAAAGAAAAAGTCAAAAAGAAAGGAAGGTATAACAACAAGTGTGCCACCTAAGGTCATTCAACATGAAGTCCTTTTAAACAAAAAGACTTTAATCAATACACTTCAAGTTGAGCAACCTTCATATCTTCTTCTTTGTCAAGGGACACTTACATGCACATCTAGTAATTCAAAGACTTCAACTCTCTCTCCATCCATTCAAAAACTTTTGAAAGAATTTGATGATCTATTCCCACAAGAAATTCCAAAAGGGCTTCCACCCATAAGAGGAATTGAACATCAAATTGACTTCATTCCAGGGGCAGTTCTTCCTAATAGGCCAACCTATAGGACAAATCCCCAAGAAACTAAGGAGATTGAGACACAAGTCCAAGAGTTGCTAGATAAAGGCTTAGTTCAAAAGAGTCTAAGTCCCTGTGCTGTACCAGTGTTACTTGTACCAAAAAAAGATGGGAAGTGGCGCATGTGTTGTGATTGTAGAGCTATCAACAACATCACAATCAAGTATAGACATCCCATTCCTAGGCTTGATGATATATTGGATGAATTGCATGGAGCACAAATATTTTCAAAGGTAGATTTAAAAAGTGGCTATCACCAAATAAGAATTAAAGAAGGTGATGAATGGAAAACTGCCTTTAAGACCAAGTTTGGATTATATGAATGGCTAGTTATGCCTTTTGGTCTTACAAATGCTCCAAGCACATTCATGAGACTTATGAATCATGTCCTTAGGGATTGCATTGGGAAGTTTGTAGTTGTCTACTTTGATGACATCTTGGTATATAGTCAAAATTTGCAAACTCATGAAAATCATTTGAGAGTTGTTTTAACAATTCTTAGAACACACAAATTGTTTGCAAACTTTGACAAGTGTACCTTTTGTGTTGATAGTGTCATATTTCTTGGATTTGTGGTCACCAAAAATGGGGTTCATGTGGACCCAGAAAAAATAAAGGCCATCCAAGATTGGCCTCCTCCAAAGAATGTAGGAGAAGTAAGGAGCTTCCATGGGTTGGCAAGCTTTTATAGAAGATTTGTTCCTAACTTCTCTAGTCTTGCTTCACCTCTCAATGAGTTGGTGAAAAAAGATGTTACATTCCATTGGGGGGATAAACAACAAAAAGCTTTTGAGCTACTCAAAGAGAAGCTCACACAAGCACTCATTCTAGCTTTGCCAAATTTTTCCAAAACTTTTGAGCTAGAATGTGATGCTTTAGGAATTGGCATAGGTGCAGTATTATTACAAGAAGGACACCCAATTGCATACTTTAGTGAAAAACTTCATGGTGCCTCTTGTAATTACCCCACCTATGACAAAGAACTCTATGCACTTGTGAGGGCTCTTCAAACTTGGGAACATTACCTTGTTGCCAAGGAGTTTATCATTCATAGTGATCATGAATCACTTAAGTATTTAAAGAGTCAACACAAGTTACAAAAGAGGCATGCTAAGTGGTTGGAATTCATTGAACAATTCACTTATGTTATTAAATACAAGAAAGGAAAATCCAATGTGGTGGCTGATGCTTTGCCAAGAAAAATTAATCTATTAGCCACATTGGGAGCTCAAATTGTTGGATTTAATAACATTCTTGAATTATATTCACAAGATCTTGATTTTGCTCATATCTATGAGGAATGTCTCAATAAGCCTCAAGGAGGATTCTATGTGAAAGAGGGGTATCTTTTTAAAGAAGGAAAAATTTGCATTCCCCAAGGTTCACATAGAAAACTCCTTGTTAAAGAGACACATGAGGGAGGATTAATGGGACATTTTGGGGTAGAAAAGACCCTTGGCATGTTGAAAGAAAAATTCTTTTGGCCTCACATGAGAAGGGATGTTCAAAGGCATTGCTTTAAGTGTATAACTTGTTTAGAAGCTAAATCTAAATCAATGCCTCATGGACTTTATACTCCTTTGAATGTTGCTTCCACCCCTTGGGAAGAGATAAGTATGGATTTTGTGTTAGGTCTTCCCAAAACTTCTAGGGGTTTTGATTCTATCTTTGTGGTGGTAGATAGGTTTAGCAAAATGGCTCATTTTATACCTTGCCACAAAGTAGATGATGCAAGCAACATTGTAAAGTTATTCTTTAGAGATGTGGTTAAACTTCATGGTCTACCTAAGGTAATAGTTTCGGATAGAGATACAAAATTTCTTAGTCACTTTTGGAGGACCTTATGGTCTAGATTAGGGACTAAGTTATCTTTTTCTACTACTTGTCATCCTCAAACAGATGGTCAAACTGAGGTAGTAAATAGATCTCTTTCCACTTTACTAAGGGTAGTTCTAAACGGTAATCACAAATCTTGGGATGAGTATCTTCCTCATGTTGAGTTTGCCTACAATAGAGTAGTTCATGGAACTACTAAATTGTCTCCTTTTGAAGTTGTTTATGGTTTTAATCCTTTGACACCCATGGATTTAATACCCCTTCCAAATGCTATTGATTTTGTTCATCAAGATGGGGTATCTAAATCTAAGTTTATCAAAGAATTACATCACAAGGTTAAAAATCAAATTCAACAACAAAATGAGAAATATGCCAAGCAACACAACAAGGGCAAGAAAGAGTTAATCTTCAATGAAGGTGATCTAGTTTGGGTTCATCTTAGAAAGGAAAGATTTTCTCAACTAAGAAAATCCAAACTCAATCCTAGAGGAGATGGACCTTTTAGAGTGATCAGGAGGATAAATAACAATGCATATCAAATTGATCTTCCTCCTGAATATGGTGTTCATGCTACCTTCAATGTATCTGACCTTAAACCTTTTGCAGGTTATGCAAGTGAAGATGACGATCCTATGGATTTGAGGGCAAATCCCTCTCAAGAGGGAGGGGATGATACAAGAAGGCCTAGCACCATTGGACCTATCACAAGAGGGATGATCAAGAAGCTACAAGATGAGTACTCTCCCAAAGGCCAAACCCTCTTTGTTATCTTTGGATGGAAGATTGGAGACCTAGAAGATGCTTGTAAGATGCCAAAACATGGAGAAGGGTAAAAGTGGACTTTGGCACATGGGGGGTGTGCGCATAGTAGTCTAAGGGGTAGTATTAGCTTATTTCAATTCCTTATGCGCATATGTAATAAGCCACATGAATAATATGGCTTCTAAAAGAACCATCACATTTTGCACATGTGGGTAAGGTGGCACTTGATGTATTTTGTGGATCTCCTTACTTCACATACATTGCATTGCATGGAGCTGAGAGTTAGCTATATAAGCTACTAGGATAAGCATGTATATCACTTTTGGAAATATATAGAAGATGAATTCTGCACTTTGCAAATTTCTCTCATCCGAAAGTCCTCTTTGTTTGCTTGCTTTTTCCATTGCTATCTTCTTCCGTTGTGGAAGCCGCCTGAGATAGTCTACCATTCCCTCAAGCCAACTTCCATTTCACTTCATCTAATCACTTCAATCCGCTGCACACATTCCACTTAATCCAACCAACACAGAGAGCATTCTCTGCTACAAATTCTCCAGCCCTGTTCCACTGATTCTTCAATTGCAGCAGAGTTGATTGCTTCATCCAGACTCACGGATCTGCTCCTATGCATCCTCCTTGATGCATCACACGTGGGGGTCAAGCAGTCGTCTGCCCTGGGTTTTGATATAGAAAATGATGTGTTCGATGGGGGTCTTAGTCTCACTCGAGTCACCGGCCTCCGAGTGGACGCAACCAGATTTGGAGAATCCTCCGAACACTGAGGCCGCAGAGAGAGAGGTTGAGATTAAAGATGTTGATGAAGTCGAAGAGGTTAATGACGCCGCGGATAATGATGACGGTCGTTTGGCCGAATAGGGTTTTTAGTTTCATGTTAGGGGTCTTTATTTTTTGTTAAAATTTTTTTTGATGTAATCATTCGTGTGGCCGGGCGGCCAACATCTTAACGTGTTTAGGTGTTGGCTTTACCGGTCCACTGCTGACTTTTTGTATACCCCCATATGCATCAATACAATTTTCTTTTTCCGATTCGCCTAAGTTATTATTATTTTTCTATCGGTCGTTTGATTTTATTATCTTGTTATCTTTGTCAATGACTTTTATCGATGGAAATTCATCTATGATAATCCACACTTTGGCATTCGCACCGGGTGGATTGTTCTCCTAGGAGGAACTTTCCATCCACCATCCGACCAAGTTGACAGTGGTTCCATTTGGAACTCGCCAATCATCAACTTGGATCTTGGCACAATCCGGGCGGCAGTGGTTCTATGGGGAGAACTCGTCGTTCACCGTCCGGCCAAGTTGACAGTGATTCCGTTTGGAACTCGTCGTTCATCAACTTGGACTTTTTCACACTTCGGGCAACAGTGGTTCTATTGAGAAGAACTCGTCGTTCGCTGCCCGGCCAACTTGACAGTGGTTTCGTTTGGAACTCGCCGTTCATCAACTTGGATTTCTGCACAATTCGGGCGGCAGTGGTTCTATTGGGAAGAACTCATCATTCACCGGCCGACCAAGTTGACAGTGGTTCCGTTTGAAACTCTTCGTTCATCAACTTGAATTTCTTTTTAATTAAGTGTGCGTTGAATTATTCCCTTATCATGGAGATCTTTGCCAAAAGTGGGACGCCCTGTTGATGGACAAATTTATGAACACCAAAATATGATGTCACAAACTTGTTTTTTAATCGGCAAGTATGACCGAATCGTTCAAGTAATAAACTTGGTAAGACCAAGTATCGTTCTTCCCAAAGGACTCACGGCCTAGTTTAGTTGTGTGGTTTATTGATTAGCTAAGACTTAAAGACGAAATATTTGGATTTTTATATGCAAAAGACGAAAATTAAATATGTATGCATGAAGTTTTGATCAATGGCAAAAAAACAAAAGATAAACACTTTCAATGAAATATATGTATGAATATGTTGTTGGGGGTCAATTTAATCTTTTCCACTCTCATATATTTTAGGAATTCAACATTCAAATCATCATTGTTAATGCCACTCTCTAAAGTACCTTTCAAGAAGGCTTCTCCCTAATCACGAGTTCATACAATTCCTAGCATTCCTAATAATTAGTTCATAAGTGCAGGAGCTTAACGACAACCAATACAATATTGGGAGAAATTTCCCAGATCTAGACTTCCCCGTACGTGCCCGTATCGACAAAACCAATAATCATGCATCGAATGAGTTAAACAATGCAAGCATTAAGCAAAGAGGAAAAACCCTAACTAATGATGAAAGAAAGCATAGATCTTAAATAAAATATGTAAAAACAAATTCCATATATGAGAGCTTCAAAAGATTACATTGATTCCCCAACAAACATATAGAGTTTAGTTCACCATATTCATGGTGAACCTAGATGAATAACAATGAAAGAATGAAAGATAAAACCCTAATAGTTGAAGAGGAAGCCTCAGCATCCAAGATCCTCCTTCAAAGGGGTGGAAGAGAGAGTGTTTGCTTTGTTTCTGCCAAAGATACTAACCCTAGGAAACCCTAAAGCTTATATATTATTCGTAAATTACAGAAAATTAGGTCCAAACCCATAAAAGTGCCGCTCAGCGGTAAACTACCGCTCAGCGGTAAGTGCGTGAGTTGGTTTCTTCCCCTCAGCGCCCATTTTGCCCCTCAGCGGATCCAACGTGAACTCCTGAGTGCCGCTCAGCGGTAAACTGCCGCTCAGCGGCAGTTGAGGCTTCTCCTTTTGCACTTTTTGATGTCTTTTCTGATTTCATCTCTCTCCTTCTTCACTTCTTTCACCAAATTCACCTTAAAACCTGCACAAAAACACTGAAATCAAGCATAAACCTGTCCAGCTCTCTTATTTCTGAAAATATGGATAAAAGCATGATTTCAAGCTAGTTTCTAAGTATAAAGGTTGCTTTTAGTATCAATTTTAAGCATGAAAATAACAGTTTTTCAACTGTTATCACCTGTCATTGTATTAATCATCTCAAAAGAAAATGTACAATCAGAAATGACTATTAACTAAAATGAAATTTGAGGTGAGTGGCATTCCAAGTGTTTGGAATGGGGCGCCGTCCGGATGCGAGAGTTTGTAAGCTCTGTTCTCCCAACTCGACCGACAACATGGCGTCAATACCATATGTCAAGTTGAAGGGCGTCTCTTCCGTTGTTTCGTGTGGGGTACACCTATAAGCCCATAGCACTTTCGGGAGCTCATCAACCCATGCGCCCTTCTTCTCGCCCAATCGCTTCTTTAGTTCGGCCACGATCGTCTTGTTCACTGCCTCCACCTGACCGTTCGTCTGAGGATGCTCCACCGAACTGGTGACGTGCTTGATTCCCAGACCCCCATAAAACTCTGTCAATTTTGTCAACGAACTGTCGTCCGTTATCCGTAACGATTGTCCGAGGAAGGCCGAATCGACACACTAACTTCCAACATAACTTTTTCACCTGCGACGTCGTGATGGTCACCAAGGGTTCAACCTCCACCCATTTGGTGAAGTAGTCAACAGCCACAAGGAGGAACTTTTTCTGCGCCCGGCCTACGGGGAATTGGCCGACTATGTCCATCCCTCACTAAGCGAACGACCAGGGTGACATCATGGTGTGCAAGGTGTGCGGTGGTACGTGTGTATTGTTGCGTGGGCTTGGCAGGTGAGGCACTTCTGAGTAAAGGACCTAGTGTCCTCCTCCATGGTCGGCCAGTAGTATCCGGCCCGTTGATGACAAATTTATGAACACCGAAAAATGGCGCCACAAACTTGTTTAACAATCGGCAAGTGTGACCGAATCATATCAAGTAATAAAACTCGGTAAGACCAAGTATCGTTCTCCCAAAGAACTCACGGCCTAGTAAGCTATATGATTTGTTGATTATTTAAGACTTGTGAACAATTGATTGTAGGTTTAAATGCAAAAGACAATAATTAAACATGTATGCATGAATTTGATCAATGGAAAAGAGGAATACAAACACTTTAATGAATTAGATGGATGAGTATGTTGTTGGGGTTATCAATTTCATCTTATCCACTCTCATATACTTTGAGGAATTCATCATTCTTTTCATCAATTGTTAATGTCACTCTCTAAATCACCTTGCAAGAAGGCATATCCTTAATTACGAGTTCATACAATTCCTAGCATTCCTAGTAATTAGTTCTGAAGTGCAGGAGCTTAAAGGCAACCATTATGCTATTGGGAGAAATTCCCCGGATCTAGATTTCCCCGTACGTTCCCATATCGACAAAATCAATAATCATGGCAATGAATGAGTTAAACAAAGCAAGCATTAAGCAAAGAGGAAAATCCCTAACTAAAGATGAAAGAAAGCATGTATCTTAATATAAGATGTTAAAACAAATTCCATATATGAGAGTTTCACAAGACTACATTGATTCCCCAACAGCAATACAAGGTTTAGTTCACCATATTCATGGTGAAACTAGATGAACAATAATGAAAGAATGAAAGATAGAACCCTAGAAAGAGGAGGAGGTAGCCTGAGCATCCAAGATCTTCCTTCAAGGGGTGGAAAAGAGAGTGTTTGCTTCGTCTCAGCCAAAGATACAAACCCTAAGACGTCCTAAAGCTTATATACTATTATAAAATATACAGAAAATTAGGCCCAAGCCCAAAATAGTGCCGCTCAGCGATAAACTACTGCTCAGCGGTAAGTGCGTGAGTTGTTTTCCTCCCCTTAGCGGCCTTCTCACCCCTCAGCAGAGCCAACATGGGTTTCTGAGTGCTGCTCAGCGATAAACTGCCGCTGAGCGATAGTTGCGGCTTCTCCTTTTGCACTTTTTGATGTCTTTTCTGATTCCATCTCTATCCTTCTTCACTGCTTTCACCAAATTCACCTTAAAACCTGCATAAAAACACTGAAATCAAGCATAAACCTGTCCAGCTCTCTTATTTCTAAAAATATACCCAAAAGCATGATTTCAAGCTAGTTTCTAAGTGTTAAAGGTTGCTTTTAGTATCAATTTTAAGCATGAAAATAACAATTTTTCAACTGTTATCACAACCCCAAACTTAGAACTTTGCTTGTCCTCAAGCAAACAAGATGTAACTCAATCTTTTACCAATCCATATAATGGTTCACCACATTCAAGACTTCCTTTTCAAGATAAGTAAGTACTCAATCAAGCTTATTGCAAAGATTTCAGTCAAGACATGCATATGCTTTAGTGTTCACAAAGTCACTTAATATCCAACAAATGCTATTTTTCATTAATGATCAATCAACTAAGCATGGATGTTTATGTGCTCATGGAATATTTCCTCACTTAAGTAAAGTGTTTCACTCAAACACACAAGTGTATAAGAGGTATTCACTCATTCACTCTACTATCACAATGTCACATGAATCAACTTTGCCTTTCATTTAACCACAATAAAAAACATTCACAAGCATGCATCATCACAAGGACTTTTTCAATGGCTTATAATGTGGCTGGGCTAACAAGAAAATTGGTTTTTC
Source organism: Vigna reflexopilosa (assembly GCA_027742785.1). NCBI lineage: Eukaryota > Viridiplantae > Streptophyta > Magnoliopsida > Fabales > Fabaceae > Vigna > Vigna reflexopilosa. The sequence continues at coordinate 20,232,700 of CM050916.1, read as the reverse complement.
TGGATCACAAAACCCTTGAGTTAAGAGAATCATATCAACACAATCATTCTTATTTATTCCCAACTTTCTTTTGCATTGAGCTTTGCTTTTTCTTTTCTTTTCTTTCTCTTTTTCTTTTTCTTTTCACATACTTAATTATTAGCTCTTAGCTCAATGCTTTCAATTTCCCTTTCTATTTTCCAACAACCCCAAACTTGAACATTTGTCAATACCACAATATTTTCTACTGAACTCAAGGTAAAGCTTTTCAACAAGGGTTTTCAAATCATATTCAAGGCTAGAGGTTCAAAGGATAGAACACATAGTTTTCTCTTTTAGTGGGCTAAATTTATGAATTTGGCTAAAAGGGTTATCAACAAATGGCCTTGATCATATGATGCAAACAAGCAAGTAATTCAATAATAGAAAACCTGGGCAAAGTCATTCATGCTTCCAAAAGAATAGTATTCATTCACACAAACTCTAGAGCTCAAAACCTCACACATAAGCTCATTCACATTTGACATAAACATCCTGCTTAATATCACAATCACAATCACAAATCATGCATTTGTTCACAAAGCTTGTGAATCACCTGTATAAGCATATAATGTACATCTCCACATCAATCAATATCAAAGCACCATCAAGCATTACTTATCAAACAACAATCATAAGCAAACCATCATAACAGACAAAGTTTCCAATTGAGTACATCAAATCCTATTCTAAAAACAAAAGTGATTGATAAAACAAATCCTACTCTAGTGCTTTAAAAAACTCAGCCCCATCAATGATGCTCTCTCCCAACCCCAAACTTAGATGGAAAACTAGTGAGAAAGTGAGTGGAAGGGAGATTTTCTAAAGAGGAATGAAAGGAAAAATGTAGAGAACCTTTGGAAAAGTGTGTAGGAGTGCGTGTGCAGAGAAGAATCTGAAAATAGAGGCCAAAGCGTGACTTAGGGTATAAAAATACCCTAATGGGCTCGGGTTCCACTAAGGGGCAATCTAAGCCCATTTTACGATACCACCGCTCAGCGGCACTTTCGTGTTGTGCTTTTCTTCTTCCTAGCTTACCCTAAGTGCCTTCTACTCATGCCCCTCACTTGCTCCCTATAATTAAGTTCTCAGATCACTCAAACATTCAATCCCTATCATTCAGCTAAAGCAAAATCAAAACAAACAATACAGATAAAATCAATCAACTGGGTTGCCTCCCAGGTAGCGCTTGTTTAACGTCACGAGCCTAACCCAATCCAGCACCCTTCAGTAGATGCAAATCTTTCTTACCAACACCCATCAGTAGGTGTATACAAACATAGTATCCTTTAGTAGATACTCTTCCGCCTAACATCCATCAGTAGATGTAAACCCTGTAACAAACTTATAACAAAAACAAAAATACCCAAAAGTTCAAAATTACATCACCAAACCAAAAATTAAAAGTTGTTAAATCAGTGGGTTGCCTCCCAACAAGCGCTCTTTTAACGTCACTAGCTTGACCCAATAAAGTTCAAGTTCCTTCTTCATGGTTGATGTCCATATCCCACCAACTCCTCAACTGCTTCCGGTGTACTGTTTTGACTCTTCTAGAATATGGAGATTCTATCTCTATCATCTCCTTTTCTTTGTAGCCTTTCACAACCCACAACTTGTTTTTGAATCTCACAGGTGTACCCAGTTGGAGTTGTTATTTCATCCAGTCATTAGGAACTTTTCTTCCTCTTCCAATCTTTTCTTTTTCCTGTACCTGAAACAATAAACAATGTTTACCTTTAACCTTGGGCTTTTCATCTTCAGGGCTAGTCATGAGTACATCTTGAAATGCAGCTTTATGACTAGCTTCTTCCTCTTGCTTCTGCCTCTCTTCTTTGAAGACATCTACCACAACTCTCTCTTCTCTGTCTTGGAGCACCACTATACCTTCATTCACATCAATGATAGCTTTGGCCGTTTTCATAAACGGTCTTCCAAGAATAATGGGTATCTTTTCAGTCTCCATCTCCATCACCATAAAGTCTACCAAGAACTGGAGTTTGTCCACACAAACTATAATATCTTCTGCTATTCCACAGGGTTCCTTTGAAGATCCATCTGCCATTACTAAGTTAACCTTTACAGGCTTCACATCAACATCACCGATCTGCTCCAGTAAAGAATAAGGTATCAAGTTAACACTTGATCCTAAATCGAGTAAGGCCTTGTTTATCCTTTTCTTCCCTATTGTGCATGGAATGGAGAAACCTCCTGGATCTTTTGCCTTTAGAGGGAATGACTCCTTTTTAACAGCTTTATACTTCTTTGTATCATCATCTCTACGTCTTTTCTTTGTAGAGACTTCTTCCTCAGGTTTAGTATAAACTGCAATTTGCTGTAATATCTGATTCCAAGGTACATCATTGTCCACCATCTTTAATAATTCTCTAAAATCAAATTGCTTCTCTTGATTTATTGGAAAAGGAAAAATATCATTACTCTCTATCTCTCTTCTCTCTCCTTTCTCTTTTCTCTCTTCTCTTTCTTTTCCTCTCTCTTTTTCTTTTTCTCTCTCTTCTTTCTCTCGCTCTCCTTCTTCTAACTCAACTCTCTCATCATTTGTACTCTCCACCACTTTGCATTCTTCCCTGGGGTTAACCTCAGTATTAGCCCCAAAATTTTTGTTTGGCCTCTCTTCCAACTGCTTGGTAATCTGACCCATTTGAGTCTCCCAATTCTTAATAGCAACTTCAGTGCTCTTTTGAGTAGACTCAGTTTTCTGTATGAACTGATGAAGAGTTTCTTCCATCCTTATTGACCTTTCATAAAGTATAGAAATCTGTTGCCATAAGGTTGGTTGTTGTTGTTGCTTATTGAATTACCCAGTTTGTCCAGCTTGCCCAGTTTGTTCGTGACCAATGCTTGGGTGTGGTTTCCACCCTTGATTAAAATTCCCCTGACGGTATTGATTGGCCATGAAATTAACATCTTCTAAGGCTTCTACTGGAAAAGCGCATTGACCATTGATATGGTCACCTCCACATAATTCACTTAACTGTGCAACAGTCTTTAACTCTTTTGGCAGTTCTGCAAGTGTTTTTGTACGAGTCTCCAGTTGTTGAGTTAGTATCTTGTTCTGTGCTAGCAAGGCATCATGGGTTTGTAACTGTAGAACTCCTTTTTGTTGTATAGGAGCTCCTCTTTCACTGTTGAGCTCATTGTCACTAGTAGCCATATTGTCAATGATTTCTGTAGCTTCCTCTAGAGTTTTCCATTTGATATTTCCTCCTGCTGAGGCGTCAAGCATCATCTTGGTTTGTGAACCAAGACCTCCAAGGAAGATTAGGACTACTTCTACTTCGTCAAATCCATGCGTGGGAGTCTTTCTTAATAAGCTTTTATATCTGTCCCATGCATGCCCTAGTGATTCCTCCATGCCTTGCCTGAATGATGAAATCTCTTGCTTTCCTTTATTTACTTTTGATTGTGGAAAGTATTTGTTTAGGAACTTGGTCACCACTGCTTCCCACTCTGTAAAGCTTTCTTCTGGAAAAGAATTTAACCAAAGCTTAACGTTGCCTCCTAGTGAGAATGGAAACAAGTTAAGTTTGATTGCTTCGTCCGACACCCCATTTATTTTCACCGTGTTGCAGATCTCATTAAAAGTTGTGAGGTGTTCATATGGGCTTTCGTGAGACAACCCATTAAATTGATTACTCTTCACCAGTTGGATTAATGCTGGTTTCACCTCCATGTTGGCTGCATTGACCCTCGGTCTTGCTATGCTATTAAAATGTTGAGGTCCAGCTATATTTGTGTAATCTGCAAGAGTTCTTCTGGCATTATTATTCTCCATATTCTCGGTGCTATGGTCAGAACCTTGTGGTGATGGTTGTAACAGAGTTTCCGGAGGAGGAAAAAGTTCTCTAGATGTACGGATTCTTCTCCTCTGTCTACTCTCGTCTAAACCTTCAAGAAGAGGTTCTGCAGTTTTCTTGCTCCTAGTTCGGATTGTCTCCTGCATACACAAGAAAACAAAACCCAAGAAAAATTGGTTAGCACAAAAAGATATAGAAGAAGATATAAGATCAAAGATAAGAAGAAATAAAAACAGAAAACAGAAAAAAATAAAAACAGAAAAATAAAATAAAATAAAATAAAATAAAATAAAATAAATAAAATAAAATAAAATAAAATAAAAACAGAAAAAATAAAAACAGAAATTCAAAATTCAAAATTCAAAATTCAAGTCAAAGATAATCAATAATCACACAAATGAACTAGTTAAACCACGAGTCCCCGGCAACGGCACAAAAAACTTGATGACAAATTTATGAACACCGAAAAACGGCGCCACAAACTTGTTTAATAATCGGCAAGTGTGACCGAATCATATCAAGTAATAAAACTCGGTAAGACCAAGTATCGTTCTCCTAAAGAACTCACGGCCTAGTTAGCTATATGATTTGTTGATTATTTAAGACTTGTGAACAATTGATTGTAGGTTTAAATGCAAAAGACAGTAATTAAACATGTATGCATGAATTTGATCAATGGAAAAGAGGAATACAAACACTTTAATGGAAGTACGGCCGGAGTCTCTTGGATGCATTCAACAAGGCTAGGGCTATCTTCTCCACTTGCTGGTATCGTGTTTCGGCCTCCTGAAGGGTCCGACTTACGAAGTATACCAGCCTAGGTTTGGGTCGTTCTTGAAGCAGCACAATGTTGACCACCGATTCAGAGACGCCCAAATAGATCTGCAACTCTTCTTCGGGTAACGGGCGGTTCATCACCAGTGGATTCATCAAGATGGCCTTCACCACTTGGAACGCTTTTTCACACTCAGCATCCCACATGCTGCTCGACCCTTTCCTCATCTTCCTTAGCACCAGTCGAACCCGTTTAGCCAATCGGGGGATGAATCGCGAAAGAGCGGTGAGCCGGCCGATCAATCTTTGGACCTCTTTAAGGGTGACCGGGCTTTGCATCTCCAGCATGGCTGCACATTTATCGGGGTTAGCCTCGATTCCCCGGGCGGTAAGCATGAACCCGAGAAACTTCCCGGCAGCCACCCCGAACGTGCACTTCGTTGGGTTCAACCACATCCCAAACCTCCGAACCTGTTTGAAGACGTCTTCCAAGTCTTCCAAATGTTGTCGGCTGTTGGGGGAGCGGACGACCACGTCATCAATATACACATCCATGCATCGACCGATCTGCCCAGCAAAGATCCTATCCATTAGGCGTTGGTACGTGGCTCCGACGTTTTTCAAGCCGAAGGGCATAATTTCATAACAAAAGTTAACCTTATCTACGATGAATGTTGTCTTCTCCCGGTCGGGTTCGTACATAGGTATCTGGTTATACCTAGACTATGCGTCCAAGAAGCTTAACATGTTGTGACCCGAGGCCCCGTCTACCAACGCGTCCATGCTCGGCAAAGGATGAGAATCCTTAGGATAGGCCTTATTCAGGTCAGTATAGTCGGTTCACATGCGTGATTTCCCGCTAGCCTTCTTCACCATGACCACATTGGCAAGCCAAGTGGTATATGTCACCTTCCTGACAAATTCGACTTCCTTCAGCTTCCTGACCTCCTCTTGTACAACTTTTCTCTTCTCTTCTCCCATTCGCCGCTTCTTCTGCGCTACTGGTCGCGCCTCCTTAAACAACGCCAATTTGTGTGACATAACCGAGGGATGGATCCCTGGCATGTCGACATCCGTCTAGGCGAACAAGTCTCAATTCCTCCATAAAACGGACCGGATCTCTCTCCCTAATCCTGGTTCTAGCCCTCGGGCAATAGTGGTGGTCACGGAGGCGTCCTTTCCTACCAGGATCGGTTGTGTCTCCCCCGGCGATTCCAGCCGGTCCTCGGTACTCGTCCGTAGATCAAGATCCGTCTTGGCCACTTCGGACCCACTTGTCCTTCTTTTCACCGTGCGGGTGTGAAGCTTTAGGCCCGCCACGTAACATTCTCTTGCTGTTTTCTGGTCCGCCCGGACCGTGTAGATTGCTCCTCTGTTGGATGGATATTTCAATATAAGGTGGGGGTTGACACGATTGCCCCTAAGGAATTCAGACACGGCCGACCTAGGAGCACATTATAGGAGGTGTTAGCTTCTACCAACAGGTACCTGACCATCTTCTCCTCACTGTCCCAAGTCGAGTGCGTAAATCCACATATCCCCTGGTGTCTACCCTTTCACCTGCGAAGCCGACAATCTGCTCGTTGTACGGGACAATGAGATCGTTTGACATGTCCATTTGCTAGAAGGTTTTCTAGTAAAGGATGTTCACCGAGCTTCCCTAGTCAATCAGCACCTTGCCCACGATGTAACGGGCAATCTCCGCTGTTACTACCATTGGATCATCTTGATCGGGCTCGGGTGCATGAAAGTCTTCGTCTGAGAACGTGATGGGCGACATCGTCTTCTAGGGTTTATCAACCGCGTGAACAGATTGTAAGGCCCCCACATGACGCTTCCGAGCGGACAACGAAGATCCTCCCCCCGCGAAATAGTCAGAAATCGTGTTGATATGCCTCCGCAGGGTACGGTCGCGACTCCTACTACGGCTCCTGCTTCACCGTCTCTTAGATCGCGGACGGTCTGTCTGGTCATGCCTAGACCTTTCTTGTCTTCCCGGTCTTTTGGGACTAGTCCGTCGCCAACTTAGTCGATTCAAGGGTGCTTGGGGACGGTCGACCTTTACGTACTTCTTTAATTGCTCTGCTTGGATTAATTCTTCTATCTTGTCCTTTAAGGTCACACACTCTTCTATGGTGTGGCCCAAGTTTTTATGGTACAAACAGTGTTTGTTGTCGTCCGCCCCTGGCGGAGTAGGTCGTCTTTTTGGTTCTGGGATCAGTTCAGCACTTAGGGATTCCTGAAAAATTTTCGCCCGAGGGGCATTCAATGGGGTGTACTGTTGAAATCGCAGTCCCCTGGGTGGTTCTCTCTGCTTGAAGCCTCCAGACTTCCCAGTCTGACCGTCTAATTTCCTTCCGTTGGTCTTTTCTCCTTTACTCTCCTGATTCTCCTTCTTGTACGACTGCTTTATCTCCTCCACCCTTATCTCATTGGCCGCCCTCTCTCGCAGTTCTTCCATGGTTTTGGGCGTTCGTCGGCAAACGCTGTCCTTGAATGGTCCAGGCTTGAGAGTAGGTAGAACGTATTGCAAGGCAAGTTCCGGGCTTAAACCCTTCACCCGCCGGACTGTCTTCTGGTAACGATCCATGAATGCTCTCAAAGTTTCTTCCTTCCCCTACTTCAGGTTGACCAACTCGAAGATAGTCAAGTCCTGAGTGCTACTGTCGGCGAACTAACTGTTGAACATGCGCTGCAACCCTGCGAAATTCTCTATGAAATGGGGATGAAGCGAGTTAAACCACTCGAGTGCCTCCTCTTCCAATGATAAGGAGAATGCTCGACACCAGATGGCGTCGTTACCTGTATGGAACGCCATTGTGTTCGAAAAGGTCTTGATGTGGGCTTCTAGGTCCGTCGTCCCGTCAAATATCTTAAGCTGGGGCGAGACGAACTGCTATGATATGTGGACGTCCATGATTGCCTGGACGAAGGGGAGTAATGTTGACAAGGTTTCGGTTTTCACCACTAACTGTTTGTCCTCCACGACACTCTCCGCATGTATGGATTTGACCTTACTTCCCTCGACCTCCAGTTCCGTGGGTTTCCACGTTTCATCCGGTGAACCGCTAAGCTTGGTTTTATCTTCCACAACAACTTTCCCGCGCTCCTTATCGCACTGCTTTCCCTCCTTCTCTCTTGCTCCTGACTCCCTCTCCTGGGCAATTCGAGCTGAGCATTCAGCCGTCATTGCTACGAGTTCTGCTTCTTGGCGCTACTGCATCTCCTCCATCTTCTGTTGCAACATTCGAATCATCTCAACTGAGTCGTCAACACTCATGTTTCTCGTGGTCACCATTGGGTTTATCAAGCAACTCAGCCCCACGGTGGGCGCCAAAATGTTTTGGTTATGGGGCTGAGTCACCAAACTCCTTCACAATTTTGCCTTCTTGTCATCCGGTCATGCTCCAAGCTCCGTTGTCTTGCTTTTCCGTCCAGGAGAGAACCTGTCAAAGATCCTCCAATGCCAAAGTCAGTGTGTGAACCATTCAACAATTCAATAAAACAGTAGTAAATGTGTGGTAAATGTAACGTACCTACCACTTACCTTTGACCTGTATTTATAGTTTTTGTCATGGGCTTGAGATTAGTGAAAAGTTAATCACGACCCAATTTTAGTCCAATAGCTTTAATCGCTACTTACCTTGATCCTATATGGTCTTCCTTGGACCGTCCGGTTAGGTTGATCTTACATGGTCTTTCTTGGACTATCCGGTCCGTATGATACACACAGATATTATTACAAAGACTAGGGACAAAGGAGCATAGAAAAACCAAAAACAGAAAAAATATACACAGATTTCATAAATTTATCAGTTTCTAATTCATTTTTGCTTTTATTTTTCCTATATTTATTCCAATTTTCTTTTCCTTGTCGCATGTGTGTATGGTTAATTCCCATGATCTTCTTTTCTTAAAAAATTCTTAGAAAAATATATGAAAACGGTAAACTTTTTAAATCATCATTAAATTATAGATTACATGTAAATAAAATGATTATTTGCTGTAATAATTACTTTAAAAGCTATTTCTTAGCTTTAACTAAAACTGAATTGTAATTAATTTAGATGACAAAATATATAACTTATAACAAGATAAAATATATTGTAATTATCCGAAACTTAAACTCCATCTTTTTTTCTAATGTGGAACAATAATAAAGTAATTCATAAATTAAAGGAAAATGGTTAAGTAGTTAAGCTTTAGCGGTGACGTTAAGGGAAAAAGAATAGCTTTAGTGAGAAGAGTCGCTCGCTCGCAAACGGAGACCAAATCGTCGCGAGTGGCGAGGGGTTGAACCTAGCCGCTCTCATCATCGACAGTTAAAGAACTGAACCTTTTTGGTCAGATCTGAGATTTAGAACGCTTCGTAATCTCAAACCCTAACTACTCCGGTGGCCAAAGCCAACGGCGATTCGATGTCGAGTTTCCAAGTCGGCGGCAAGGTTGTGGACCGCGTCGATTTGCTCAGGAAGAAGCAATTGCCGTGGCGCCTTGACGTTTGGCCTTTCGCCATGCTTTACTGTGCGTGGCTTTCGGTTATTCTTCCCAGCCTCGACTTTGTGGATGCAGCGATCGTTTTAGGCGCGCTCCTTGCGCTTCACATCCTCGTTTGGCTCTTCACTGGTTGGTCTGTTGATTTCAAATGTTTCGCTCACTATAGCAAGGTAAATTGTTTTTTTGTATCCGTTACGAATTATTGCTAAGTGTGTATAGAGTTATCTTAGTTTTTTTTTCTTCGGTTTGTGTTCAGGCTAAAAATATTGACCAGGCTGATTCCTGCAAGATTACCCCGGCTAAGTTCTCGGGTTCTAAAGAAGTTGTGCCGCTTCATTCTCGGAAAAGTGTAAGTCCTGACAACTTTTTAATGGTTGAATTGGAGCGTGGTAGAGTGTTTATGTTATTCTTTTTTTCATTTGGAAGATAGTAAGAGTTGAAAAACAGGATTTCAGAGGAGGAAAGTATGTTGACTTTATGCATGATAATACATACTAAAAAAGTGTACTGGAAGATGATTAAAGCTCAGTGCAATGAGAATTGGAAGAGTATGTTAGTTAGTTAGTGTCTTGGGTTTAGTTCTTGAAATAAGATGGGTCTTGATATGTTGTAAGGTTCAGTCCTAGAAAGAGGATTTAAAATAAATTATGATCTTTCTAGATTGACAATTTGTGAACCTCTTCCGAAAGCAAATGCATTGTGTAATTTGAAAGAGGTGGCTAAGTTGTTGCCTTTAAGTTTATTCGGATTTTTTATTTGTTTTTTTTTGTCGTGGATCAATGCCTATAGAAGGAAGGTTCTTACTATCTGTGCTCAAGGCCTAACCCAACTTGCAAAATAGGCTTTTAAGGTGGATTGCCTAAGCCTTATAGGCACTATTTAGTTCTTATATATAGTCAATTAGGGTCTCAACTGCCCAAGAGCTACATGTCTGGCTGCACTCTAGGATACTTTAGCTTGGTCTTTGTGGTTAGTCCTTTCATAGGTAGCCCTTTCCATCCCAGTGATGACTGCGATTTTCTTGAGTGATTTCCTTGGAATAGCATGTAATGAAATAATAACTTTTATAGAATGCTGATGAATTGCCACACTCAGATACTTGGCTATCTGTTTTTCTTTGGTTTGGGGGTGAGTGGTGGAATTTGTGCATGGAATATATCTCAGGAAAACTATCAAGTTTTGGTAAGGTGGTACTAGATTAGTGGGTCAATTGCCTTAGAAGGGGTTGGTATATTATTTTTCTTTAGTACTTGACGAGATTAGTACTAATTAAAATTGTGAATAGATTTTGGAGCATTCTTCATATGCCAATTTAGAGGTTTTGAGCTATGGTTTGGAGGAAAGGCAAAAGATTCAAGGACTTCTATTCGTTGCTACCTCTTATGGACAGAGCAATCTTAACCTTTTTATGATGCTCGAGATAGGACAGTTTTTTGTAAGGAGAAGTTTGCTGGTGTATTATGGGGAGACATTCCTCTTTCTTTCTATTGAAATACCGGGTATCTATCTACTTGCATCATATCTCCATTATTCACGGAGTGATTCTTGTTTTGTAAAAAAAATTAAGTAATCCATATATTGCATGGAGGAGCTGGAAGGAATCCTTCAAGTACAACTGAGAGAAAAAGAAAGCCAGTTACACATGGATGCTCACATTAGGAGCAGCTTGGGTAATTTGATTGATATGTCTTTCTGATTGAGAAGTTTCCCAGAAGAAGAGTGCACGATGAGTGTTATGATGAAAATGGAAGGGCTTCTTTTTCAATACTTGCAGTCATGTGTTCTGAACACAACTTAGATGATGTTCAAGAATGAAGTCATCGGACATTTTAGCTGTTCATGATCTCACATCTTAATGAATTTTCATGGGGCTGAAGCAAGAGGCCTCTATGGAAGATAAGGGAAATTCAAGACTTTTTTATGACCACTTTTTGTCAGAGGTCGGGATTACCTTTGGAAATCGCATTGAAGGGGATCAAGGAGGAGAGGAGTGTGGAACTAAAAGAAGCATAGTTGGATCCTTGTTTAGGAGTGGAGCTTTGTCCAAATGGATAATTGTTCAAGTGGTCTATAGGCTTGGCCCAATAAAAATTTAAAACCCATAGTAAACCCTAATACACACAACTTTAAAACACTCTCTCTTATTCTTTTCCAGCTGCCTGCCCTAACTTACTGCCACCAATAGCTACCGCTGCTGTCATTGCTCGCCGCCCCAGTCAAGTTTGTTTTTTTTTCTTTTAAATTTTTTTCTTCTTCTCCACTTTTACTATAATTATTTTTCAAAACAATACCTATTTTTCAGCAATGGATGAGTCAAATTTAAATACAACTGTTTCTAATTATTGTGGGAAAGTTATGGAAGGAGTTACTAGAGCAAAAGAACATCCCATTATTGTGGTGTTTTGATATGATGTTATTATTATTTGAATTTCTAGACATAATATTATTACTTTTGCATTATAATTATATGTTGTGGTATTATATTTCTTTTGACCAATGTTTTCACCATAACTTGTTATGGTTTCCTTTATAACTTTATAAAGGATTTTTGAATCTCTGATATTTTCTGTTATTCGATATTGATAACACTAAAGATAAGGCAAATTTATAGTATATAAGTGAGTGCAAATCTCATCTTATAAGCCAATTTTGTAAAGTTGAGTTAGGTTTAAAATTCACTTTTTAAGATGGTATTAGAGTCATCCAAATCCTATTTTAACAAAATTTGTTATTTGTTGGGTTTATCATGCTACCTGCCATCAAACCTTTATCGGACTACCCATTGATGTTTTGTGTCACCTGCTAATGGGATGGTATCGAATGACCTTCTATGCTCGAGATGTATATGTCTTGACATGATGGGGTGTGTTGAAGATTCCACATCTACTAGATATAAGACGAGTTTACATGATATAAGTAAGTGCAAACCTCATCTTATAAACTGGTTTTGTAAGATTGAGTTAGGTTTAAAGTCTACTTCTTAAAAATATATTTTATCTAATAGATATAATTTAGTTATTATATTAATATTCTTAGAGAATTTAGAGAAAGAAACTCTCACTTTTATTATCTTCCTTATCATCTAATACACACTAAACACATACTTATACAATAAATGAGAAACAGTAATCAACAATCAACAGTAAATAGTAGGATCCTACAGAGCCTATATCTAAAAACATATTACATTTCAACAAATATATTAATTTACAGTTTTTAAATCATGATTTCTCATAAAGTTATATAATATAAAAAAATGTAATTACTAATGGTTCAACAATTACACTTGAATTGATAAATTGTGGATACGTGTTTTCACTGTGAGGTTCAGGGGGAAGTATATGGTAGAAGGAAGTGAAAGGAAGGGAGAGACTATTATATATGGTCTGTACAGGGGTTGTTTTCAGTAGTTTTTGGAGAAAATTGTAAGTGAAAGGAAGGAAGAGACAGGTCCTTTTGAAAGCTGTCTGGTTTTCACAGGAAGATCATCCAAGAACCTGTCTTGGAGTTCTTTACAGTGTTAATAAAATCTGGGTACCTATCATTCACATTGAATGCTAACACTATTTGACAGCATAAAAGTACTTAGAAAACTTAGCATTGGTCTTTGTATTTTGACAAAATGGGGTTGAAGCTATTTTGCTGTTGGAGTTGGCTTTGCAAGCATTCTTTGATCAGTTCTTGGTGGGGCTGAATTCAATATAGATAAATAGATAACCCCATTAGATAGTTACTTGTAGAGTAGGGTTTTACTCAAAACACTCTAGTGTTCTTATGGGATTCTGTTAGTATGAAAGCTTTAATCTGTAAGTAACTCAGGGTGTATCGTACCAAAATTCCAAAGGATTTGAAAAGATATTACTTTTTTATTATAAAGTCCTATAGTATTCAATGAAGACTTTTAAATGATATAAACAATGTAGTCAATACTGCAATTTAAAACATGGAATCACACAATGTCATGATTCTGCATACCACGTCCAATTTAGAGTCCAATGCAAGGTTGCACTAGGGTGGGATTGATGGGATTGTTGTAATAAATGTTAAAATGTTGGAATTGTTGTGTTTTCATGTTCTGCTGTGTTCTAGGTTTTGGGTTCTGCATCTGCCCAAAACTGTTCTTTGGTCAATAAGCTTTGGCTTAAAACCCAAGGCCAATTAAAAAAATTATTTTTCTTCAAGCAAATGTGGTTTCATGTTACTAAGTAGTTGGTGTCACGCTTCTCCCTCCTTCTTGTCTGCTAAGCAACACCTTCCCCAAAGTTGTGGCTGTTTTGATTGCTTGACCACACCATAGGGGAAGCTGTGTGGATGCATATTACTCAAGATTTCACCCTTTCTCCTTCACTCAGTTTTGAGTGCTTTTCTTTTACTCTCTCTCTCTCTCTATACATATATATAAATATATTGTATTTGTTACGTACCTGAGTACGTAAACTAACCAAATATAACCTTTCACACTCTCTCACACGTAACAAAACAATAAACGAATGATATTGGATAAATGAATCTCTTGTATTGATGGTAATATCTGAATAAACAAAGGTAAACAATAATTGGGAGCATAACCTCCTTCAATTACTTCGAGAGCATAACCTCCCTCACAAGACAATAATGTCTGTCACAAAACTCAATAATCAAAAGCCTCCCTTTAATTCTAGACTCTAACTTTATTTATATTAATTATTTCCAGCCCATCTCTTATTAAATATTCCTCTATCTGCATTTAATATAAATATCCTTATATTTAATATAAATATCCCTATATTTAATATAAATATCTCTATATTTAATATAAATATCTCTCCGTATATTATCCTAGCATATATCCTTAATTATAAATATCTTATATTGAATATTTCCCTAAATATATATTTATTTACTCTAATTAACTTATACTATATTTATTTACTCTAATTAACTTATATTATATTTATTTACTCTAATTAACTTATACTAAATATTCTCTCTGCTCATATACTTTCTAACCCTTATTATTACCCCTACCTTAGGTCGTAACATTACACCCCGCTGCAAAACAACCTTGTCCTCAAGGTTGGAAACAAGGAGCTGGACCTCATGGCTCCTCATCAATTCATGTCTGGAGGTTCGGGTGGTGGTAAAACCTTCTCTAATGTCTTCCATTCTTCATCCAGCATTCTGGTTACCACTTCTCCTAAATCATAAGCCCTGAGGGAATGGTTTTCAATGTCTTTCAGTACTTCACGTCGCGCTCTTCCTTTTGCTAGTGTACCAAACACTGCAAGCCCCCTGTTCTTTTTGTCGGCCCATCTCTTCACAGACTCCATTGTTCTCTCCAGGGTATTGATTCTTCCATTTGCCCTTCCTTCCAAAGCCTTCATCCTTCCTTCCAATACTAGTCCGTTTGGTTCAGGTAGTTTTCTCACGCTCGGTTCTGGCCGTCTCCTCCCGTTCGGCTCGGTAAGTCCTCTCTCTATAGGTTCCGTCCGTTCTTTCACGTTCGGATCCAGCAGTCTGCTATCGTTCGGTTTTGGCCGTTCGCTCACGTTCGGATCCGTTAGTCCACTATCATTTGGTTCCAGCAGTCCCTTCCCATTTGGAGCTTGGACTTCATGGCGTATTCCACTCAACTCTGCCTTCAACCTCCTTAGGGAGAACTCCATGTTCTTTATTCTCTGCTCCATGCTCTCCAGTTTCCCTTCAACTGCATTTATTCTTCCCTCCATGATGTCTTTCACTCGTCTCTATTAGGATCCGGCAGTTTCCTCCCTTGACGATCCGGCAGTTTCCTCCCTTGACGATGCGGCAGTTTCCTCCCTTGACGATCCGGCAGGTCGGACCAATTGTTACGTACCTGAGTACGTAAACTAACCAAATACAACCTTTCACACTCTTTCACACGTAACAGAACAATAAACGAATGATCTTGGATGAATGAATCTCTTTTATTGATGGTAATATCTGAATAAACAAGGATAAACAATAATTGGGAGCATAATCTCCTTCAATTACTTTGAGAGCATAACCTCCCTCACAAGACAATAATGTCTGTCACAAAACTCAATAATCAAAAGCCTCCCTTTAATTCTAGACTCTAACTTTATTTATATTAATTATTTCCAGCCCATCTCTTATTAAATATTCCTCTATCTGCATTTAATATAAATATCCTTATATTTAATATAAATATCCCTATATTTAATATAAATATCTCTATATTTAATATAAATATCTCTCCGTATATTATCCTAGCATATATCCTTAATTATAAATATCTTATATTGAATATTTCCCTAAATATATATTTATTTACTCTAATTAACTTATACTATATTTATTTACTCTAATTAACTTATATTATATTTATTTACTCTAATTAACTTATACTAAATATTCTCTCTGCTCATATACTTTCTAACCCTTATTATTACCCCTACCTTAGGTCGTAACAGTATTTATGTAGAATTAGAATCTATAATTGGTGTTATGATCCCACAATTTAGGATCTTGTGAGCGCTTCATAATCCCAACCATCTCAATTTTGATTACCTTGGATATAAATAAGTCTTGTGATATTCAATTAAGATAATAAGGATTTTGAAGTATGTCATTGAATTCTAGTGGTATCAATTATGGATTTTCAGAATTAAAAGTTTGTTTGTATCAAAGTATATAGATTTTGATGAATCATTTTCAAAAAGGAATTTTGAGGGACTTCACCTGACTTTTTAGTAGGAAGTATATCCATCAAATAATCTCACATAAACCCTTGAGACTTTCCTGGATTCTTTTTCTTTCTTTTTGTTGGTTAGGTTTTTCTTTCTACTATCTAACACAATCTATTATTCTCTCTTTGTTGAAGGGCATAGAGGCATTCATGTGCTGCACTAAATAACTTCACAAAAATTGTCATTTTGATGGATTTCCAATTGATCCAATTTATGAATCTTTATTTTCAATATTATTAAATTTGGTAAGAAGACCATAATCTTGAATTTATTATTTTAACTCAAGAGCAGAAATTAGAAGATGATTTTACTTTTGTGTATCCACACCTTGTATTTCTTTTACTCTTGTAATTTTAAGTGCTCTAAATTCAGAGTTCTTTTTCAAAATTTTTAAATTCTTACACTATGACAACTTTATTTAAGTCCAAACTATAAAATCTCAATTATAATAGTATTTTAAAAAGATCTGACAATTTAATATTTCTTATAGTCTTTTAAAATGTGCAAGACTTTAATGCTAAAGTAGTCTTTTATGATCCCAATCCAATACATCCCCTTAGTTCAGTTAGTTAGTCTTTTCTGTTCCTTTCTGTACGGCTATAAATGCCTTAGCTGATCACTTATGTAAATTGGCTTTTTCACTCGAAGTATAAACTAGTCACTCTGACTCTCTAAAACTGAAAACAGAAATCTTTTCAATTTTAGAGTGGAATCAAGACTGAGGCCTTTGGGTCAAGGAGGGGCAAACTGTTGAAGTTCTGCAAGTTTGCTGTTGAATTCCAGAATATCGTGTTTCTATCATATAAAAACAATTTTAGAGGGTTTACTGGGTTAGATATATATTCAGATTGACCACATTGCTAGCTTGATGTGTTTGTTCTTGATTTTATATTTATTGATTTTGTATTTCGTGATTGTTAGGAGGATAGGTTTTCAGGTTGGAAAAGAAGAATAGATGTATATATATGTATAATATTTTCATAATTTTATGTTTGAAATTTATTGTATAATTTTTATCTCATGTTCTTGTTAATGCATATTCTGCACGAATTCATAATTGTGAGTCTGTGATGCCTTTTATATCAATACTTTCAAAAGTAAACTGTGCTGCGTGTATGCAATTTTCTGAGTATGTTTGTTGGCATTATTTTAATTGTTTTGTTTGTTAATCCAGCTCGCCCCTTTTTACATTGTTGTTTACTTTTACAGTTTGTGTTTTGATAAGAAATTTTATTTCTCTTTCTTCCTCTTTTAGAGGCCCTTCCTTTGATTTGTGTATCATAGTAAAGTTCTTAGTTATGCAGTCTGCAGGTTCTTCATCAGCTGTGGATTTGGAAGAGAACTACTTTGATTTTAGAAAACAATGTTTTGTGTATTCAAAGGAGAAGGGAACATTTTGCAAGCTTTCCTACCCTACCAAAGAAACATTTGGATGTTACATCAAATGCAGTGGCCATGGCTCTGAAGCTAAAGTTCTTGCAGCTACTGAGAAATGGGGACGGAATGTGTGGGTTTCCTTATTCTCTGGTCATTTTATAATTCTTTAAAACATAATTTTTAATTCATAATATTTATGGATTGGACTTGGTTTGGCTTAGATGTAATACCCTAATTTTGGTAATTTTGTTGATTCTTGATTTTGTTCTCTCTCAAGAAGACATGCATCATCTGATCTATTTGCATTATGTTGCTTTAGTTTTTCTCTCTAATAATTTTCTACATGTTGATCTTCTAGATTTGATTATCCTCAACCAACGTTTCAGAAATTAATGAAAGAGCATTGCATGGAGCCTTTTTTCGTATTTCAGGTACCCTTTGTTAAATAATATTTAGTTTTCTGTTTTTTGTCTGTAATCTTCAAGCAAACTCTTTGACTTGCTCTTGTTTATATTATGACCAGGTTTTTTGTGTGGGGCTCTGGTGTTTGGATGAATATTGGTATTACAGTTTGTTCACTCTATTTATGCTCTTTATGTTTGAGTCAACCATGGCGAAAAGTAGATTGAAAACTCTAACTGAGTTGAGACGTGTTAGAGTGGACAGTCAGATCCTAATGGTACATCGCTGTGGCAAGTATGTTATCTCTTTCTTAATAATTAATAACCCTATTTTGGATTTAGAGGAGTAAAAGTTTAATACTTTCATTTATATTTGGATTATAGGTGGGTTAAACTCTCTGGTACAGACCTTTTGCCAGGGGATGTTGTCTCCATAGGCCGCTCTTCTAGTCAGAATGGGGAGGAGAAGTCTGTACCAGCAGACATGCTTATATTGGCTGGAAGTGTGATTGTGAACGAAGCTATTCTCACAGGCGAGTCTACTCCTCAATGGAAGGTGTACCTCTTTTCTGAACTACTCACTAAAGTATTTGTCTGATAGCCTATGGATATATGATATAATTAGAAGTATAAATTGTTTTGCTGGGAGGGGACTTATTTTCTTAAATTCTGTGTAGTTGATTCTTGTCTGATTGCCAAAATTGCATTTTTATTTGTTAATTGGTTTGGATATCTTTGGTAGTAATTACTTCTGGAGTATTTCTCGGCATACTTCTATGCTGCTTTTAGTCTTGAATATCTAAAAGTCATAGATATTTGATTTCACCCAGGAAGCTGATCAACTTGTCATACTATTAATATTTAGTTTGTCCTTTGGATACTGTTGAGCCATAGTTGTGCTGCATAATTATTTTCCTGCTCTCTCTATTTGTTTTTAATATTATAGTCCAACTTCATTGATGATTGTTATACAGAGCATTAATACTGACTTCAGTTTGTTATTTCAAAAAATTAAATGCTTATGCATGTCCCTGAATCCGGTTTACTTGTTTATTATTATATATCTGAACATGCAAATTCGTTATTGTATTTGCTCTTCTTTCGCATAAAGGAATAAATAAGCTTGGGATAGAACATCTTTAATATTATGGTTGGCTGGTATATCTAAATACATCTCTGACGAGTCTATGGAGACTGGACCTTATTTTGTCATGTTCTCTTGTATGAATCTTATTCAGAATGTTTATTCTTTTAGATTTCAATTGCGGGTAGGGGTATGGAGGAGAAATTGTCAGCAAAGCGAGATAAAAGCCACGTTTTGTTTGGTGGGACAAAAATATTGCAGCATACCCCAGATAAGGTTATATTCAAGCTGGGAAATTATATGGTTTTTGTTTATTGTTCAGCTAGTGTTCATGCTTCTCATTTTATTTTTAATTTTGTTGGAGTCAGAGTTTTCCTCTTAAAACTCCTGATGGTGGCTGCTTGGCTGTTGTCCTGAGAACGGGTTTTGAAACAAGTCAAGGAAAGTTGATGCGAACAATCTTATTCTCTACAGAAAGGGTAAAGTGATATAAACCTTACCGAGGCTGATTTTTTGATTTCAGTGTTGGTTTGATGATTTTTCTTGTTATTTCTGAATTGACTAGGTGACTGCCAATAGCTGGGAAAGTGGATTATTCATTTTATTCTTGGTTGTGTTTGCTCTTATTGCTGCTGGTTATGTGCTTGTTAAGGTAATGATGCTCTGCAGATGCATGGTTAAGATGGTATGATCTTAATCGTCAATTGTGATATGGCTTGATAAATTGTTAATGTTTTTGCTTGCAGGGGCTGGAAGATCCCACAAGGAGCAAGTATAAACTAATACTAAGTTGTTCACTTATTGTTACTTCTGTGATACCTCCTGAGTTACCAATGGAATTATCGATAGCTGTTAATACTTCTCTTATTGCCCTGGCACGACGTGGGATTTTTTGCACAGAGCCTTTTAGGATACCATTTGCTGGAAAGGTACCTGGAGGCCTGTCTAAACGTTTCTACTCATGTACCTTGTTTGGTATAGAGATCATATGACATTTTTTTTATATAATTTCTTGTCCATACCTTGCCATACAGGTTGATATATGTTGTTTTGACAAGACAGGGACACTTACATCTGATGATATGGTATGCCCATATTAGACAATGATATTGATTTAGCCGTTTATACTATTGGTTGCGGTCTAACTTTTTAATTCCCACTTTGTAGGAATTTTCTGGAGTTGTTGGGTTGAATGGAACTACAGATTTGGAGTCTGATACAAGTAGAGTGCCTGTACGAACAGTTGAAATCCTGGCTTCTTGCCATGCATTGGTGTTTGTTGAGAATAAGCTGGTATGCCTCTCTGCCTGGTGTGATTAAACTGAACCTTAGGTTTTAGGCTTGGCTATAGTATTGAACGAAATGGATCCTTCTAAAGGAAAAAAAACTTGACATTTGTCACCATTGTCATATTCATGAATTTATCTAGGAGTTAGGATCTTACACTGTTAGGTTCTTGGGTATGGAACCTAACTCAGACAATCTCACACACACACAATCAAGAACTCAACAGTAAAAAGAATGATTTCTGTATTGATATGAAAACAATGTACACAAAAAACATTAACGGAGGCCTAATCCCCCTCACAAGGTCCAAGACCTGTCTATACAAAAGAATATCACTAACTAACTTTTTAGGAGACCCCCCCGACCTTCTTATAGAGGCAACCCCTTCTAACTACCCAACATACTGTTCGGTCCTTCATCCTTCATTCTCTTAATCGTTCGGTTTGTGTCCCCCTGCCTTATATCCTATCATTACACCCCTCTCCAAAACAACCTTGTCCTCAAGGTTGGAACAATGAAGCTTGAGCCCATGGCATTGTGATATGGTCTTAGCATAGGAAGGGAACCCGTTGGCTACTACCTGCAACATCAGGTCTGGAGGCTTGGGTGGTGGCAAATCCTCCTCCCCATGTCTTCCATTCTTCCTGGATTATTAATGTCTAGCATTCTGGTCACCACCTCTCCAGAATCGTAGGCCCTGAGAAAATGATCTTTAATATCTTTCAGTGCTTCAAGAAACTCTCTCCCCTCTGCAGGTGTAACACGAACTGCAAGCCCTCTTTGCTCCCCTTGGTTCTCGGTGGCCACATCCACCACCTTTATTGTTTCAATACCACTGATCGCTTGCTCCGCAACACCTTCACTATTAATTTTATTATTATTATTATTCTCTTCAATACTCACCACGTTGTGCTCACCCTCTTCTCTTTTCACCCACGGAAAGAATGGTTTTTCCTCATGCTCTTCTTCACGGTTGTCCTTGTGCCTTTGTTCAAGTTTGGGCTTTTGAATGTGGTGCTTGAACTTACTATGTTAGTCCTTTTTTTTGGACCCAATTTCCACGGGGGCGTCAAGCGCATCGTTCCCTGCTTCGGTATCGCTCTCTGGATCAGCCATGCTCCGCTCCTCACGCGCCCTCACAACGTGTTCGACGACCTCAATCTATTCGTAATCGAAATTCGGTGGCAATTGCCTCCAGCGGCGACGGTTCCCTTGAAGCGGTCGTAGTTAGAGAGCAACGCATGCCACTTGCGGCGGCATTGAGCAAGGTTGCACTGCACGTCCAAGGCCACACAGTTCAAGGCGATGATGTTCCACTGCTGGTAGGAGGGGAGCGTGACAGAGCACTCAGCTTCCACCGTTGCGACTTCGTTCACCAGAATGAGCGACTCGATGATGCTCCATTCCGGAGTCGCTTAAGAGCACATGCAACGAAATGCGTCAGCCGTACCTGAAACATCAATGACGTCATCTTTGTAAATCTTCATTTTTTTTGCCCTCCAAATCACACCACCATAGCTTCCTTTAGTCCTTTCCAAGAACGATTCTTGGCTTTAGCCTTCCAAGCCTGGACCCAAGACCCAGCACTTCCCTCCATGCTAATGTATGCCAAGTGCACTTTTTCTTCCTCTATCACCCCCTGAGTCTCAAAAATTTTCTTCGCCCCAACAATCCACTCCATAGGATCAAACCCTTCGAAAGTGGGTAATTCTACCCTTTTTACCCAATTAGGTTGGGCGTCTCCTCGGTCTTCATCCAGTTCCTCCTCCAAGATCTCTCTTCCCCTTCTCCGAATCTCGTTAACAGAATGTTGATCTTCCTCTGAACCATCTTTCTTTCCTTTCATGGAAGATTCATCACTTCTTGCTGAGTCCTTTATCTGAATCTTGATATTCTGCATCATTTCTTTTATTTCTTGGGTAGTTCTTCTCCATTTTGCTAGCACTCTTTTCTGTTCACTGGCCCACCTCTCCACAATATTGATTCTTCCTTCCAAAGTATTGATTCTTCCTTCCATCACATTCTCCTCTCCAAGGGATCCGGCAGGTCGGACCAATTGTTAGGTTCCTGGGCATGGAACCTATTAGGTTCCTGGGTTTGGAACCTAACAAGAAAACACTCAAAAGATAGAAACAAAAATGAAAGAATGAGTTTTGCTATTATTCACCGTAAACGAATCTCTTTACAAGGACTGAGTTTGGGAGCATAACCTCCTTCTAGAGAGCCTAACCTCCCTCCTCAGGATGACAAACCCTGTTAGACTACAATCAAACAATCGACCCCCCACTACAATTGATTATTTGCTATTTGTACAACCAATAACCCCGCTCTTCCTAACTGCTAAGGCAGTTAAGGCAGTTGGGCATTTAATGTTTTATTCCTTCACTCGTAAACTCTCCATCCCTAACAGAACCTAACTCAGACAATCTCACACACACACAATCAAGAACTCAACAGTAAAAAGAATGATTTCTGTATTGATACGAAAACAATGTACACAGAAAACATTAACGGAGGCCTAATCCCCCTCACAAGGTCCTAGACCTGTCTATACAAAAGAATATCACTAACTAACTTTCTATCCCGGCCTTCTTATAGAGGCAACCCCTTCTAACTACCCAACATACTGTTCGGTCCTTCATCCTCCATTCTCTTAACCGTTCGGTCCGCGTCCCTCTGCCTTATATCCTATCACACACAGTGGCAAATTCACGGCAGAAGATCTGTTCCCATGTTAAACAAACAAGACTAGTATATTCCGTAGTCAATATTTTTCTCAAATTACATTTTTCTCCTCCTATAATGTTCTCTTTTATAGTTTATGGAATGCAAAATTTAGTCAAGAAAGTTAATGAGTATTAAACTTTTAAGACCATGGCTGCTTGATCCATAAGTGTTCTTTTGTGAAATAATAGAAGAGGATTCTTGAAAAGTTTATGCAAAGGAATTCTTCATTTCTTTTTCTTTATCCACTTGACTTTTTTGGAGCCATTTCTGTAACCGAGGTTTGCCCCTCATCTTATCATGTTTTCCCTTTTATTTGATTGATATCAGTGTAATCACTTTTTGACATTCTGTTAGAAGTTACTTTATTGGTGTCAAGCTACATGCCTAAGTCAAAGTTTTGGAATAAAAAATAAAACTTTTGTTTCTAGACTTGGGAAAGGAATCTTCCCTTTTTGTTTCTGCAAATCTGTCACTCCATATTCTACCTTTTCTATGTTATACTAATTTTCTATGCTTGAACAGTGGATCTTCATGATTTTGGGTTTAGAGCTAGAAGGGCTTTGTTTGTTTGCTCCTTTTACATCTGCTGTTGTTTGTTGCTATTATATTCTTATTAATGAATTCCTTAATTTCCCCAGGTTGGTGATCCTCTCGAGAAGGCTGCACTAAAAGGAATTGACTGGAGTTATAAATCTGATGACAAGGCTGTACCCAAGAGGTAAATGAATTGTTGCTGCTTACTTTTGTTATCTAAATTATGCTTTATTCTCTGTGCAGCTAAAAGATTGTCTTTTCTAATCATGTGCAAGGTCAAATTTTATGGCTTGGAAATTTATGATATTTTGGCTCATTAAATTTTATTGTTGCCAGTAATGATTGGCAACCTGGTTTACATTCTGTCGCTCCTGTTGTCTGGGCAAGGGAATATAGTGATTAAAAAAAGCAAGGAATTTGTTATTTCTTGGGTTTCAAATGCTTAATTCTTGTTCTTTCTTTTTCCTTATTAATGTATCCATCTTGTTTGTATTTCTAAAACCCTTTCTCATTTTTGTTTTTTCTTGAAATGTTCTCAGATTTCAGGGGAAATGGCCATCCTGTCCAAATTGTTCATCGGTTCCATTTCTCATCTCACCTAAAACGAATGGCAGTTGTTGTTCGCATTCAAGATGAATTTTTCTCCTTTGTGAAGGTTTGTGGGTTACTCATTGTCTGTATGCCTCAAATATTATTGATTTTAGTTGCTTATTGGGTATTATATACTTTGGCTTATAGTCAATAAAACCATGACTTGGGCATTTATACTCCCCAAGTAAAAAGCTCTGTAGTATCTTTTATTTTGTGTTGTTATGAAATGGTCAATAAAGTCTGAGTTGGGGAAATGGAAAATTGATTGGAAAAATAGCCAGGTGTGTTAACTAATCATCAAAGTATGGTGCACAAATATTTTTTTCTAACTTCTAATATTTCCTGTAAGAATTAATAACGTCCAGAAAGCATATTGTTTTCGTTTTCAATGTTTTGAATACCATTTGCTATTTAAAAGCTTTCCGTTTAAGATTTGTGTTTTAAGTTTAAATCTTCTGGTGGGTTTTTCCTTGTATGATTAAGGCATGTCTTGTATTAATAGGGTCTCGTAAGAGGTGTCAGGGCTAATATTGACAATCTGTCTAAAGCCTAAATTGTGAAGAATAGTTTTCTATTGAATTCTCTCTTTATTACTCCCTCTATGTAAATGTGTGTATTATAAATGATAATTTGTATCATATTATTTATGCTAATTTTGTATATAAAGATTGCTGCTTCTCTGTTTATTAATCCTTTTTCTTTTTGAAATTAATAAGGAAATTAATTGTAAGAACCCATCAAATTTTGTAAAATGAAAAAATCATCTTTAAAATATTAGGGCCTACAAAATGAAAATAAAAATTATATTGGGCATGTTACCCTTGGTTGTCTTCACTTTGATTGACTTATGTTAAATCCAAGTCCCACATTGGCCAGAAATGTAGATAAAATATACTCCCTTAAGCTAGCTTTGTGAGTGCGTTAGGTCCAGAATCTGTTTCTGATGTATGTGTTGGCAGATTTATATTTTTAAAATTGTAAGTGATTATCCTAGTTTGTTAATAAAAAAACATTCCTTCTCACGTTGAACTCCTTAAAAAAAGATATGTTGTAATTTGAGATAATATCTTTAGAATCTTCCTAATTAGAGGAATATATATAATCTTTGATTTTATTTTACTTTCCTAGTTTCCCTATTTCCCTTTATTTTACTTTCCTAGTTTCCCTATTTCCCTTTATTTTACTTTCCTAGTTTCCCTATTTCCCTTTTTAGGAGAATTAGATTATTACAAATAGAGAGTATCAGAATGTATTTTTTATGATTGAGAATAATAAATCAGTCTTATTTTCCACATGGTATCAGAGTTTGTCTGATCCGCTTCCGCTATCTTTGCTGTCTGCGGGCAGCCGGCCACCATGGCCGCCGACGGTCCCCTAAAAGTCTCTTCTTTAACATATGTTTTTAATGGGCTCCAATTGCCCTAGTCAAGTTCTACCTTAGAATTCTAGCTTTTTCTCCAGCATTACCAACACGTCTGTCCTTCTTATAACACCTACACAAAACTGTGCTTCCAGAATCTGGCCTAGCTATAAGCTATACTTCTAGAGTTCAATCTGACCTAGCTATAAGCTATACTTCCAGAGAGTTGAATCTGACCTAGCTATAAGCTATACTTCCAGAGTTCAATCTGACCTAGCTATAAGCTATAGTTCTAGAGAGTTGAATCTGACCTAGCTATAAGTTATACTTCCAGAATTTGTCTCAGAATGGGATTCCTTTTCAGACCAGTAGTTGCACCTGTAGTTTAAGTAATGCCCATAGTTGGCATCTTCACTGACTTCCAATCAGAATCCTCGTTCACTGTATTCCGCTGTGCATCGCCGCTCTCCGTCGCCGGCCACCATCGCAGTTTTGACCGGTGACCAGCAGATCTGGATCGTCTCTTCAAGCGACGGCCAACTGCGCCGGTTCTGATGGCTACTTCTCATTCACGCGCCGCCATCGAGCGCCAAATCAGTCCGATAGTCGTCGTCGCCGCCGTCGTCATTTTCTCCGGCGAAGATAAGGGTTGGGTGCGCCTCAAGGAGCGTGACTCAACCCTGGTAATCCACCTCTCAGAAGCCTCCGCACGCGACGCCTTTCTTCAGCTAGTCTCGGGTGCGTGTTCGTCACGTGCCACGCTCCCGGTGTCGGAATCACACCGCGCTGTTGTCGGTCGTGTCGCCGGACCTCCATCTTTGTAATCTGCTCCTTCTGATATGTCACTTTAACGCCATCATCTCGCCACTATACTGAATCACTGGATATACTTCATGACCTGCTCTCTCGACAGGGAGACCTCTTTCGACGCCATCGCGTCAGTTCTTTCCTCTCCATTACGAAGGGTTCTCTACCTCTCCATTTGTTTCTGTTTCTCTAGCAATAGTGCTTCGTTCCGCTACTACCATAATCGGCGCCGACGTAGTTAGTTGCCATTGTGGTAGTCAGTTTTTGTAAGCTTTGCGGTTTGTCGCTGCCGCCTCAATAAGCTGCTGCATTTTCTTTGGTCAAGAGTAAGAGTGCCTCATGAAGTGCACTCGTCGTCGTTTCCGCTGTTTGCTGTCAGTGGAAATATTTTCAGCCCCTGCAGAGAACTTCCTTCTTGGGCTAGAGTTTAGCCCGTACTTCTTGTGATACAATGTTAAGTATCACCATTTAGGAGTAGTCCAGCAGAGAACTTTGAACCTCCAACATGTCTTTGGCCTTTTGATGCCATCATAAGTCCCAATCTTTTGGTTTCTGACAATGCCTTGTTGTAACAGCTCACTGAGAGTTGTTCTATGAGACCACTCGCTGATTTGACTCGTTCATGTTAGGGGTTTCAGATTTGTCCCCAAGTACGGATCGATTCTCACCTGTTCTTTCACCTTCACGTCATTGACGTGTGTTCAATCGTGAGGGCAAGAAAAGTTTCAGCCGCTATAGGGTGGTTAAGTCCCTACAGGTTTGTTGCTGTTCAGGACAGTAAAGTCCTTGAAGGCTCGTTGTTGTTAGGGTAGTTAAGTCCCTAAAGGTTAAGACAGTGAAGTCCTTGAAGGTTCATTGTTGTTAGGGCAGTCCCTAAAGGTTCGTTGTTGTTAGGGTAATTAAGTCCCTAAAGGTTCATTATTGTTCAGGGTGGTTAAGTCCCTAGAGGTTTGTGGTTGTTAGCCTTTGAAGGCCTCCCATATGTTACTCATGGAAATCATGTTCTTGAAGTTTTGTTGCTGTTCGCCACTATTGATGGCAATCCATTTCTTATAGTTTGTTGCTGTTTGCTGCTGCAAGTCATCATCCATTTTTTATGGAAATCTCCCTTGTCCATTGCTGTCCAAGTTGAAGTTTCATGGTGCTAGTGTTCACCTTCGTCCATTGCTGTCCAAGTTGAAGTTTCGTGGTGCTAGTTCGTCCTTGTCTATTGCTGTCAAATTTGGTTTATTGATGTTCTCTGCAATTGAGTTTGACTATTCCAAGCTTGGTTCATACAATCTTGTATGATCCAGCTTGAGGGAGAGTGTTGTAATTTGAGATAATATCTTTAGAATCTTCCTAATTAGAGGAAATAGATATATAATGTTTTATTTTATTTTACTTTCCTAGTTTCCCAATTTCCCTTTATTTTACTTTCCTAGTTTCCCTATTTCCCTTTATTTTACTTTCCTAGTTTCCCTATTTCCCTTTTTAGGAGAATTAGATTATTACAAATAGAGAGTTTCAGAATGTATTTTTTATGATTGAGAATAATAAATCAGTCTTATTTTCTACAAGATATGCATGTGATGCAGCAAGTGTTGATTTGATAAGTTATTGGCAAATTGTAAAATCATTATTTTGTTTTCTGGGATTTGGGAGTTGGTTCTATTAATGTTTGGCTAACCAGTACACTTTTTTTCATTTTCCTAGAGCTTTTATGCATATTAAGTTGGTAAAATGTTTGAGTGGACTGGTTTGATGCTACTCTAAAGCCTGCTTCTTTCTTAACCAGTGAGTTACGGTGTTGTTTTCCTTTATTGTTTCCCTCTCAAACTCTTATGACTTTTTATTTCAGGGTGCTCCAGAAGTTATACAAGACAGACTCATTGAGGTACCACCATCATATGTTGAGACCTACAAAATGTACACACGTCAAGGGTCTCGTGTTCTTGCTCTGGCCTACAAGTCCCTTGCTGACATGACAGTGAGTATATTATGGGTTTTCCATTATTGCATGAACCTTTCTCCAATGTATATTCAATTATGAACGGAGAACAAGAATAATTATTTTAGTTTACTGCCTTATTTTATTTGTTGAAGTTGGTAAATATTGTTGATTGGAAAACATGTTCCTTGTGTGTCTATTTTGGCTTTAACTTCTAATGAGACCTATTTTTGTACAGTTTGACATTCAAGTTAATTTCCCCTTTTTATTATTTGGCCAATGTTGATTTGAAAGTTAAGTATAACTAAGTCAGAGGACTGCACTTTCCCATGTTCTCTGTGGAAGAATGCTTGGTTCCCTTCTATACCATTTTGTTGCTTCATGAATTACTTTCAACACTTGCTTGTCTATTGTTGCTTATTATTTTTATGCTTGAAGGTCAGTGAAGCTAGAAGCATGGATAGGGATACTGTGGAGAGTGGATTAACATTTGCGGGTTTTGTGGTAATCAGTTAACATTCTCATACCTTGGAGTTAATTGTAGACATTCTTCTTTTTCATTGATGCTAAAAGTCAATTGTGTCTGTTTTCAGGTATTTAATTGTCCCATAAGATCAGATTCAGCCACTGTTTTATCTGAATTAAAAGAATCTTCACATGACTTGGTAAGTTTGGTATTTAAATTAGCTTCTCTTTCAAGAAAAATAATTACTTTCTTGGATGTAAAAACTCCAGCCTTTATGGGGAAATGAGCTGGATATAGCCTCTTTTTGTTACTTTAGTAGCTGAAGTTTAGCTAACATGTCCGAGAGTAAATTTTAAAAATTTTGTTGAAAATTTGCTATTAGTTTCTTGATGTTTTAAATTTTAATATATATCATGATACGCATACATATGTTCAAGCACTTTGGAATTGAGCATAATGGGATTGTAGAATCCATGTGGTCAACATAGTGGGAACAGGGCTTGAAGAAAAGTAAATGTCAAAAATTAGTAGTCCTAAGCATGGGCATTTAGGATGGATAAAAATCATAAGTTTAGGTATAAGATCAGTAGTTCGAAGGTTGGGGTCAAGATAGTTCTAATCATGTGTTAGACAGTTGGATTGTATGATTCAGCAACTTTTGCTTGCTGCTATTAGTAGAGAACACTCAAACAAGATTTCTAAGATTATCTTGGATGACCCCATCATGCTGTCTCTCATTTCTGATATACAAAACCTTCACATGAAATCTTTACACCTCAAGTCCAACAAACTCTACTGTCATTCATTGAACACTTCCGTAACTATCTGTTAGCACTATTTGAGCTTTGATAGTGGGTTCTGACCTGCAACCTGTGTTTGCTACTTGGTTATGGCTTGCGGGTGGTCTTTGAGTAAGAAAAGGTGTATGTTATTGGTTTTTTCCCTGCTTTCTGTTTCTGATTTTACCTATATCTGCTATCAGTTGAGGCAATGGTCAAGAGCTTGCTGGTTTGTTATTTGCTTTGAGTGCTGTGTTTTATGTGCTCGTATAATTTTTTTAAGACTCTGTTTTCAGACTTTGGTTATATTCAGAAATTTCCTAGTTGGTGTTTGGACCGTGGGAAAGGGGAATTAGTTGATACAGTTAGGATATTGATTAGTTTGTTAGGGTGTTAATGAGTTAAATAAATATGATGACGTAGGGTGTTAATGAGTTAAATAAATATGATGACGTAAGGAGAAAGAGGGGGATGTTCAATTTTGTAGATTGAGCATTAGCTCTTGTGAAAGGAGAAATCCCGTGTGAAGCTGAAATCCTTTGAGAGAGAATGTTAGCTCTCCTATTTCCTGTTTTTTTCATTTTATATCACAAAAATCTTTCTTTTCTTTCTCTTTCAATTCTTGGTTCCTAGAAATCAGTCAGACCTGTTGTTTTCAAGGTGCATGATGGAGAGTAGGGTGAGTGCTTTGGAGAAATTGGCCAGTGTCATGGGAATATGCTTACAGGTTTTTTAGGGGTTTCCTGACCTTTGGTGTTCTGAAATACTGTATCCTATAAATACAGTAGTATGTTGTATCAGAAGTTTTAAGTGAAATAAAAACAGTTTTATCTATTCTAAACTCTTTAAGTCAGGTTTAAAAACAAGAATGGTTTTCATAAGGCAGTGTTTGGTAGACATGAGGCAAATCAAGAAAGGAAATGAGTTTTCAGATGGTGAGAAAAAATCAGTGTTCAAGGGCAAGAATATGAAAGAAAGTGGCTTTGTGAGGGAGGCAGCCAATTCAGGGGCAGTACAACATTCTTGGAAGCACTAACAGCACTTTCTTATAGAGTCAAGAGAAATCATTCCTGAGGGGAAGAAGGTTAAAGATGGGGAAAGGGTGGGGAGACACATCCCTCTCACATGAAGAAGATTGAGGGAATACAAGAGATCAAAATATTGGAAAGGTGGATGCAAAAGCAAGACAAGTGGAGATTGATACACACTCTGATAGGTTTCTGATTAAGAAACCTAATCAAGAACCCTCTAAATAACATCTCAGAACAGTAAGAAGACAAGAATGGGAACAAAATTGAGTATTATTCACAAAAGAATTCTCTGTACACTTACAATAACAAGGGCTTAACCCCTTTCACGGGACAAAGCCTGTTAACAATTCAACTACCAAAAGTCCCTTTCCTACTAAGCACCCAACTATTTATACAACCGTCATTTCCGCCCTTCCTAGTAATAAGCAGTTAGGTTCCTAACTGTAATAAGTAGTTAGGTTCCTAACTGTAATAAACAGTTAGGTAGTTTAACTATGTATTTCTCTTCATTCTCTCAAAAATTCTCCATCTCTTCTCATTCCTATCATTGCCCTCTGCCTGAAGCTCAATCTTGTCCCCAAGGTTGAAATTGGGGTACTGTTCCCTGATAGCAACTTCTTCCCACGTCGTCCTATCTTGTCCTCCCTCCTGCCATTCTATCAACAATTGTGGCACTTCCTCTTCCCCGTTTTGAGTTAATCTCCTCGCCAGAACCCTAACCGGCCAAAATTAGGGTCCATCGACTTGCAAATCTGGAGGCAACTCCTTCTCCACTCTTTGTTCTCCTATTGCCTTCTTTAATTGTGATACATGAAAAACATGATGTATGCGTGCTGTCTCGGGTAATTGAAGCTTATAGACTACCTCTCCCACTCGCTGAATCACCTGAAACGGTCCAAAATACCTGGCTGCTAACTTTGGGTGAAGTCTGGTTGGCATGGAAGATTAAAGATGGGGTCTTATCTTCAAGTAGACCCAATCACCTACTTCAACATTCGCAGGCCTCCTTCCCTTGTTGGCTTGTTTTACCATTAACTCGTGTGCCCTCTTTAAATGGAACTTCATCTGTCTTGAAGCCTCATCTCGGGTCTGCAACTCTTGGCTCACCACTTCCACCAGTGACTCTGCCAGTATAAATCTTTGCAAGGAGGGAGGTGGCCGCCCATAAACCGTCTCAAACGGGGTGCACCTGATTGCTCCCTGAGAGCTGGTATTATACAAATGTGGTTGGAACTTTGATAGCAACATGGGAATCCATGTGGAGTTGGCCGACAGCACCAACCTCCCTTTATAGTGCAACCTTTCCTGCTCAAGGGTATACGCTGGATGGGTATTCGCAAGGGAGTAGGTCAGAATGCTCAAGGTTCATTCTTGGACAGAAAGGTGCAGTCAGCCACATTTGGTGGTTGCAGAGGGAGAAACAAAAGGGGGGGATACTCTATCAATTACATCAAGAAAACCACGATGAATTGCTGAATGATCTCAAAATAGTGAGATCATTAGAATCCTTGGACCCAGGGGAGTTTTCTGTTTTTTTTTTTGGAGGAAGAGCCTGTCAGTGAAACCGTACAGTAGACATTGCTATCAAAGGCACCGGAGATGCAGAGCTGGTTCTTGAAGAGTTCCCCCATCGTAGACCATCCAATGTCTCAAGTTGGTAATCTCCCATGGGCTTGAATTGAATCTTTGTTTTGAACTCAAACAATGGGTCTTATAATAATAACCCTCTCTCAGCTCAAGAAACATTTGGCCCAACACATTAGGGACAAGGGATAACGGATGAAGGGCTACAATGTGATTCAGTTGACAGCAAATTCTGCTAGAAGTTGTCAAAAGATGCGGAATGTGTACTATGGGAATAAATTTTGGGGAAACAATTACATGAGATTTGTTTGTTATCATTTGGTTGTTTTACTGAACTATTTAAGGAAAAAATATTATTTTATTGATAACAATCATATTAGTTATATTCTCTTCATCTCTATTTGTAATGATAAATCCTTTAAAATAGGGAAATGTTATGCTGAAATGGCTTGGAAGATTCTTAAGATATTTTTTCTTAATTACTATGGAGATATTGATAATATTTTTATTCTTATAATCTATTATTTACAACACCCCCCATAAGTTGGTAAGTGAATATCAATCATTTCCAACTTACCTATAAGATCCTAGAATTTGCCCTTATCGAGGTTCCTTTAGTGAAAATGTCCATTATGTGAGGTTCTATAGGGCATGTATTGTAACCAATAGGTAGATTTTCTATCAGTAACAAAGCTTGTAGCGTAAGAGCAAGAAGAAACTGACTAGCATCTTCAATTTAATTTATAGGTGATGATTACCGGTGACCAAGCTTTGACAGCTTGTCATGTTGCTAGCCAAGTTCATATTATATCAAAGCCCACATTAATCCTTGGACCAGCACGAAATGGTGAGGGATATAATTGGATGTCGCCTGATGAGACTGAAAACATTCGCTACAGGTAATTATTTTTCTTTTCTGGCTGCACCCTCCTATGCATACAGTTATGTTCTTTTCTAGTTTTGGACAGGTAGTTGTTGAATGTAAGATCCCTTGGCCTTAGATTTATTACGATCTCTGGTAAACTTGTTCTGCAAAATTTTTAAGCTGGAGTTTTGCTGCCAATTCTTCCAAAACACACTCTTTTACAGTCATTGTGGTTTTCTTGTCATTTTTAAAACAATTTAGACTGATAATATTTATAATTGGTTTCAGTGAGAAAGAGGTTGAATCTTTATCAGAGACCCATGATCTCTGTATTGGTGGTGATTGTATTGAGATGTTACAACAGACATCAGCTCATCTGGTGGTCATTCCTCATGTGAAGGTTCTGATCAATGCCAAGTAGCTAAACATTAGAACAGAGTTTCTGATACTGGCTTCATCAATGACAATTCTTTTTGTCTCAGGTTTTTGCCAGGGTTGCTCCCGAACAAAAAGAACTTATCATGACCACTTTCAAAACAGTTGGACGGTTAACTTTGATGTGTGGGGATGGAACCAATGATGTTGGGGCTTTGAAGCAGGTAATGTGTATAGGTTATATTTATAACTTGTATTTTTTGTTTTTCTGAATATTACTTTTGTCTGTAATCAGTTTAGTCTGCTTACATATTACAACCTCCGTATCCACAAAAAATTCATTCAAGGAGAGTTGTCAAAGTAGGCCACTAGGCCGTCGTTGTTTGGCTGCCACCCATTGAACCAACTTAACTGGGCTGAGTAATGTTTCAACTCATGAAAAATGTAATTTCTAGATTAAATATGTAGAAATCTGTGAGCTAGCCCGATTCACTGTGAATATGCCTTGTCTATCTTCAACTCCATAAAAAATAATCTGGGGTTTGTGTGTTGAAATAATTAGAAAATCCATGTAATCATTAAGTCTAAGGTAGGAGGTTAAGTGTTAGATTAACTAATTCTTTGTCCAAGTAGCTTAGGACAATGCTTTTGATGTGTAGTCTTTCTATTGTATCAAGCTTCTAATATATAAATACCGAACTATGAGAGGGGTTCTTCACGCCCTCTAGAAATATATTTTTCTGTTTTAATCTCAAGTATGTGAACTGATTTTTTTTTCTTAATTTTGGCAATCCGACTCATCCATGATTATGGGTTGAACTAGCTTGATTCTCAATTTGGACCTCTTGGATTATATAAGATAATCTATTGGAAACTGTTTTTGAATACGTAGCCACGTTACTTCAGTCTCCAATGAGTTTTTGAATTATTGTAAATAAAAAGTTATAAACATTTATTATATGGTATTCTGTTATCACTGATATTAATGTGATGCTGCTAATCATAAATTGGCATTATATTGAAGTTACCAAAGAAATAATAAAGTATGCAACTCTCAAGCTAACTTTTCTGGTTTAGGCCCATGTAGGAATCGCTCTTTTAAATGCAATTCCTCCGACTCAAAGTGGAAACTCCTCTTCGGATTCGTCTAAAGAAGAAGGTTCAAAATCTGCTAAGCAAAAGAAATCTAAGTCTGCACTGGACACATCTGGAAAGAGTGCCGGTGAAGGCACTTCCAAAGGCAAAGTTGCTTCAAAATCAGATTCCAGTAGCCACTCTTCTGGTAACCGTCATCAAGCAGCTGTTGAGATGCAACGACAGAAGCTTAAGAAGATGATTGACGAGCTTAATGAGGAAGGAGATGGTCGTGCACCCATTGTGAAGCTTGGTGATGCCTCAATGGCATCTCCATTCACTGCTAAGCATGCATCTGTTGCTCCTACCACTGACATAATTCGCCAAGGTCGGAGTACTCTAGTTACTACCCTCCAGATGTTCAAAATTCTGGGTCTCAATTGTCTTGCTACTGCATATGTGTTGAGTGTTATGTATCTGGATGGTGTGAAGCTAGGTGACGTACAAGCTACAATAAGTGGAGTATTCACTGCTGCATTTTTCCTCTTCATCTCACATGCACGTCCTCTTCCAAGTCTTTCTGCTGAACGTCCTCACCCCAACATCTTCTGTGCTTATGTTTTCCTTTCCCTTTTGGGGCAATTTTCTATTCACCTGCTTTTCCTGATTTCATCTGTGAAAGAAGCTGAAAAATACATGCCAGATGAATGCATTGAACCTGATGCAGATTTTCATCCTAACCTGGTGAATACTGTTTCGTATATGGTGAGCATGATGCTTCAGGTGGCGACATTCGCTGTGAACTATATGGGCCATCCGTTCAACCAGAGCATTTCTGAAAACAGACCGTTCCGGTATGCACTTGTGGCTGCTGTTATTTTCTTTACCGTGATTACATCTGATCTGTTCAGGGAGTTGAATGACTGGTTGAAGTTAGTGCCATTGCCAGTGGGATTAAGGGATAAACTATTGATATGGGCGTTTCTAATGTTTTTGGTTTGCTATTCGTGGGAGAGGCTATTGAGATGGGCCTTCCCTGGTAAGATCCCGGCTTGGAAGCGGCGACAACGGCTTGCTGTATCTAATTTAGATAAGAAACAGGTCTAAGTAGTTGACCAAGACAAACACTGTCGATGATGAGACTGCATGAATTTTGCTATAGGGTTTTTTTTTTATCATTTCTCTTTCTAGCTCTTTTTCCCAACAATCAATGAGGAATTTATCGGATGTCAAATTGTTTTTGGGAGAATAGTATGAATTTTAGGACACGTGCCCTCCCTTCTATCTTTGTTAATGATTTTGTTAGCACACCACTTTTTAATTATTTTAATGCTACCATTCATTATACCGGACCTCCTTTTCTACTTAACTGGTAAATGATAATTTCTTTAGCCCTTCCGTGTCTGATTGCAGCACGAGTTTGTTATGCTAAGAACACACGTGATAGCATAGCAGCAGAAGCTACTTTGAATTTCACACTAATAATTACAATCTATATAAACACATCCAATTAAAGTAAATGGACAACAGTGTTTTAATATTGGCAACGTTTATGTTATGTTTATATTATAACAGCGCTTATTGGTATTGATTGTATTCTTCAATTTTAGAGATTTATATTATAATTAAAAAACATTTTTAATATAAAACCTTCTAAATTTAAGACTTCGTTTAATGAAATATTTTTTTGAAGCATGCTGATGTTACATTATAGGAATTTTCAATTAAGACCTTTGGTCTTAAGAAAATTAAAAATTGAGTAATATAAAATCAAATTCAAATTCAAATAAATAAATAAATTGTTAAAAATAATTTTATCTTATAATCTTTTAAGGGATTATAATCTATATTTGCGTTTAAATGTTTAGAAATTTGACTTTAGCGACAGAATCGATTTTCATGGGTGGGGCTTTTCTTGCAATTTTGTGTTAGGGACAATATAGTAGAGTTGGGGACAACATAGTAGCCTAATCACATTTTTTTCCTTTTTCTCTGTACTAAATTAAACAAACTCAAGAAACTTTAAACAATCCCGCTCTAAAAGTATTTAATGTTAAAAGACGCGATTGTGTACATGGAATTTGGAAACTGAGTGAAGAAGGGAGAAAAACTCCACTGGAGAAAGCTTAACTAAAAACTGTAGAGGCTACTACATGACATAAACTCCAATTTTACCACACTTCTACATGAATGTTTTTTTATTCCATTTCTTTTTCATCTATGAATGTTTGAAGGCTATATTTTTAAAAAAAAATCAATTTTAAACAACTTTTATATATTTATATATTCATAAACTAATGTTACAATTAACTTTCAAGGAAGATGCTATGTGATCAAAGTAAAAGTTGTTGTCGGTGACCTAAGTAATACTTATGTGTGAGAATGAGCGTTGTTATCTAGAGAAATTCCTACGCGCCCATTGTTTGATTGCTAGGCACTCACTCAAAGAAATTAAAAGTCACACTAAGACTTATTATTATTATTATTATTATTATTATTATTATTATTAGAGATAAAAGCTTAAAATATCTTTTAAATGTCATAAACCATTTAATAAGCACTGTTTTAAAACGTGTGGCAGAGTCAACAGTTGAATTGCAAATCAGGAAAGTAATGTGTAAAGTTGGTAATATAATATTTTTACGGATAATATTCCTAAGATAAATACAATATTTAATAATCAATTTATTACTTAATATTCGGGTTTAAATATTAAATAATTAGATTTAGCTTTTAAAATTCTTTTTGGGTTTTCATTTTCAGATTTAAATATATATTTCTAAATTATAATAGGTTTTCTGGTTTTGGTGTTTAATAACATTTATTAGGTTTAGTCCTCATTGTCCTTTTTTCAATAAATATGTGATGTCAACTATTACTTTGACGATGTGTCAATTGTATATCCATGCATAAAATATCATTAAACAATAACACTAAGTAAGACTTAGAAAAAAAAAGCTTTATAATAATTAATTAAATCAATAATAGTTAAGTTTCAAGTGTGTTGAAACTAATGAACATACTAAAATTAATTTATAACGTACTTTATCGTACTGTTTAATGCATATTTGGATGCTAGTTTGAAGAGCTCAAAATTACTTTTATTTTCAAAATAATAAATTACTTTTCTTTTATTTTTTGTATTTTGAAACTAAAAAAAAGAAGGCGGATTGAAGATTTACTATATACACATTCCTAGATCTCTCTTTTAATGTGTTTACACAGTACACCGTACACAAATAACATGTTTTACTTTTCCTTTTCCTTTGTATCTCTTTTCAACTTTAAGCATTAATTCATTCTCTAACAAATTGAATTATTTGTAATTGACTTTTCTTTTTAATTATTTTTGATATTTAAGATAAAATTATATTTTGAAATTCACTTTTAGATATACACAGGACACAATATATATATATATATATATATTTTTTTTTTTCTAACTTATATAACCTTTTACATAACCTTTTAAATCATATATTGTGGATTTTATGTTTTAAAATTAAAAATATTTGACTGAATTTTTTTTATTTTAAATTAAAAATAAAAATTATTTAAATATCCTGTATTTAAAGTAAATATTTTTTTATGAATAAAATTTTTTTTAACTAAAATTTAGTAAATAAATTACGTACAAACCCATATATATATATATATATATATATATATATATATTGTATTTTAGTTATAATATATATTTATAAATATATTTGAATATGACACATAAATTATTTGTATAAACTTTATTTTAATTTATTTAAAACTTTAATCACTTGCGATAACAAATAAGTTCTAATTTATTCGAATTAGAAAGTCTTTATTACACTCTGACCAACATTATTTCCTCGAGCACAGTGTGTGTAGAAAACAGCAACACTTGTTTGTTCCAAACTTTTCTTAATTGAATTTTGTTATATGACACAATATTGCACGTTGTTGGGTAATGTTCATCACACTGGAGCTTTTTACGTCTCATGGTTTTGCCGTATATATATATGCAACAACTTCTTTCCACGTATTATGAAAACACAAGTCCACAAATTCTGCTGTGTATGAATGAAAAGACAACTTTTCACTTTGTATATGTTTCTTCTAACACTCTCCAAAACAACAAACAAGAAACAAATAACACCATTCTTTCTCTACAATGAAAATTGTTTCAGCTTCCTAAGCTGTAAAAACTAGAAATAACTATATAAGGCATGTTCTGATGAACAAAAGTATCATGAACTGCTATCATGTGATCATCTGTATGAATATGATGAAGAGGATTTTAAGTAGTATATATGGTGAGGTCGGAGTTGATGAAGTTTTGGAAGGTTGATTCATCACATGGAAGAACTATGCCTCTTGAATTACTGTATCCGTATTCCTCTGCAGATTTCTTGAGGAGCTGCTGAAAAATAGGGTTCTTCAAGTAAGAGAGTGGTAGGGTAAATCTTGTATGTTGTTCCCCCACGTAAACAACGAATTGCCCCTTTGGTGCTTTTCTCATCTCTTGATCTTCACCTTCAAACTTTGGCATTTTTCTTTGGAATAATTAGCATGAATATTGTGTGTGTTTAGGGTTTATATAGGGTTACAGAAACAGTAGGTATCAGAAATTGTTGACATATATCGAGAGATTCTTGGAACCTAGGTAGGGTAGTGAATGTTATTGATTTTGTACTGTTTATTGGATATAACTCACATGGGTTAGGTTGAGGTGCAATGAATCAAACCTACTCAACATAGGTGTAGTGAATATGGAAGCAAGTTATACAAATTGCCTCTACACTACATACTACATTTGTTCTTACTTCAAAAAACTCATGCTTCATCTTTTACCACATTTAAGACACACCATTCTTTTGTTTTCTCTTGCTTTGGAAACATCACACTCTTTTTTTCTTTTTTTATCTCATCACCATTTTGTCATCATCATTTCATGCAATTGTTTTAAACATAAAAAAAATCATGAAAGTGAGTTTTTCTTTTTTTAACAAAATATTCTTTATACTAAGTTAGGAAATTGAACTGCAAATCTATTCAACCTAACCTAGTTATTTACTAAAATTGTTTGAGTGACTTACCTTCCTTGTTAACACACTATGGTATAACCTTTTTATTTATTTCGAATTCATAAAGGTATTTTATATATTATAATCAAATTTATAAATATAGAGGTATTTTATTTTTTATAGCTGTAAATATTTGATTGAGATCTATTTTGACTTTTTAAAATACTGAACACAAAAATATAAAGTGAAAAAAATGGGCAACAAAAATAGCCCTTAACAACTAAAAAAGTAACAAGATTTGAATAGTAAATATATTATCTATTATATTATTCATAAGATGAAACTTTGTAAGTACACATATTTATTAATTATTGGTTTACCATAGGGTCACAATATCCATTGAAAATTGAAAGACACTTTAAAATATACTCATAGCCAAAATTTGACTGTGCATATCTTTTATAAGAAGCTTCTCCATCCAAATGAGTTTTTTAATTTATATATTTAAAGTAGTTTCATATTATTTACTGTCGTTGATTATATTAGGAGAACTTTGTACTGTATATTAAGTACGATTTCGATGGTAACAGTTGATTTTATATATTCTGAAAAAGAGTTTTGGATGAGATTAAATTGTGAATATATATATATATATATATATATATATATATATATATATATATATATATATATATAGTTAACTTTGTATATATATACTTTATATACAAAATGACAGCTAACAAACACGATTGGACTAATGACACTTCACACTAATAATTAAGCTAAAGCACCTATTTATAGTACTAATAGTTTTGTCAAACATATAGAGGCCTTTACTATAGGCAAAACTAAATTTATTAGCATAATTATTGAATTCAAGAAGTGACCAAATCCAGCTATGCAAACTTAAACAAGCATTAATACTGTTTAAAACTCACTATTAGTCCAATTTATACTGAAAATGATTTACATTGTTCACAAAAATTGAATATGATAATCTTAAGCTATTTTCTATATGGAACAAACTACTTTTATTAAAAATATAAACCAAATATTATTTAGTTTTAGTTTGAAAAACTAAACCATCATAAAAGAAATATTACTTACATTCACCATTATTTCTTGAATGATTATTATTCTAAATGAATATTTAAAGGTGGTCTTTTACAGGTAAAGTTAACTCTAAGTTGTAATGTATTTTATTAAACGTTATTTGTCTTTCACTAGTAATTTGTTTTCTTCCATAATATTGCAGTTTAATATTATATATATTAGTTTATTGGATATGATTTATTTATACACAATATATATATATATATATATATATATATATATGATAAAAAAATATTAGATTCTCATATCTATATCCAAAAGAAGATAAAAAATATATTCATAGTTTTGTTTTAGAATTGTTGTCTCTACGTGTAAAAGTTATTTAATTGTTTTTTATTACATATAATCATAATAGAAATATGAGATAAAAGTATAAATGTGAATTAACATAATAAATCATATATAAATCAAGGTTTAACGCATGTCTATCACATTATTATTTATATTATCACACATTTACAATTTAAAACATCCACAGGTAAAAAAAACAACTTTCACGTTTGTTATTTTCGATCTTTAATATATGTAAAAACATCGGCATTATATTAGGAGACATTAATTTAATGTCGGAAGATAAAAAAGACATTGATTGACATTAGAAAACAGACAATGCTGATGTCCTATAGCACTCAGTGACACCCTTTTCGCTTAACGAAAGTTTATGAGTGGTTGATGAGTACATATTTATACCCTCATTCAGCTTTTAATATTAGATTCTTAATTGTTTTTTGTACTTTAGTAAAATATTTTAATTAGGATTTGTTATAATTGAGTTTATTTAGCATGAGATACAAAAACATGTTAAAAATAACTTTTTAGTTGCATAAATATTCTATGGATATTTTGATGTATGTTAGTGCACGTGCACCTAAGTTGAGCTCATTGAGATGTGAAAATAAATTGATTAAAGTTTCATGACACCTTAATGATAAATCCAAGAATGAAAAATAATCAAGATCACGAGGAATTAATCCAAGCGTTGGATGAAAAAGTGAAGAAATTTAGCTAAGCCAAGAAAATGTAAGATGCAACAAAAATTGGATCTTAAGATACCGTTTTCTCTATATCTTTCTACTAAAAGGGCTTTGATAATTGAAGTGTTTATGATTAAAATAATTTGGAAAAAATATATCTTAAGATATTTTATTTGATATTGTTAAATAATTACCTTATTTAACTATATCAATAAATATCAAAGATAATATTTACCGAATCTTTTTTAATCTAGCATATATCTTCTCAAATATTTTTGGATCTCCACAAAAATCAAATATATTTTGAAGATATTGGATTATTTAGAAGATAATTAGAGGAAATTACATTATCATAAAGAAGATTACAATAGTAGAAAAACCTAAAACAAGTCCAATCCAAATTTTAAATAAAGAAACTTAGGAAAACACACCAGGGGAGTGCTAAGCCTCTGGGGTTAATTGAGTTAGTAATTTCTTAACTGGATTATGAGGTTAGATGAATAAATTTGTTTCTTCTTTTGATTCTTGTTGTGATTTATTTTTATCCACGTCTTTTGCTTTTTAATCAAGTAAAAGTAATGATTTTTACATTGTTGCAATTTAGCATGGTGTCAAATCTACATAACATATCAATCATATGAGTCAAATGATTTTTAATTTTAGTTGAGAATCTAGATTAAAGTTCGAAACTTTCATATGATTGAATGAGTTTTTGTCAATAATTGAGAATGTACTTTGATTAATAGTAAAAGCTTTACAAGAATTAATCAAGAATGTACTTTGGTTAATTAGCTATCTTGCTTCTGTTTCTTTATCATGAGATTAGTCAAGATATAATGATGCTTTAGTCAATCAAGCTTCAACTATGGTGCTCACATAACCAAGAAATACACAATAGATGCAAACCTCATGAATAATCAACAAATAAGCAAGAATGTTTTCATAAAATGCATGGAACAATTCCTCACCAAAGACAGTGTTTCACTCAAGCACTCAAAAGTGTTTCACTCAAACTCAAAGGTGTATAGTGAGGTATCACTCTTACACTCTACCATCACAATGTCACATGAATCAACTTTGCCTTTCATTTAACCACATATCAAACACACTCACAAGCAAGTTATCATCACAAGGACTTTTTAAGGCTTGTATTGAGGCTGGGCAAAGAAGAAAATTGGTTTTTCTAGACAACAAAATCCTTGAGTTAAGAGAGTGCACAATTCATTTATTCACATTAACAATAACCTCTCTTTCTCCTTTTATGTGAGAAACCAAATCTTCAACTTACTCCCAACTTTCCTTTCATTGAGCTAAACCTTTTCTTTTTTTTCTTTTCTTCTCTTTTCCTTTTCTTTTGCTTTTTGCTTTTGCTCAATGCTCTTTGATAAATTTCACAAAGTTCTTTCCGGTTTCTCACCACTCCAAACTTGAACCATTCTCCATTACCACAAAAACATACTCTTCTTAACTCAAGGTAAGTATTTCAAAAAGGGTTTTTCCACTTTTCAAATTTAGGCTCAAGGTGCAGAGGTTAGAGAAACATTGATCTTTATTGGGTTCACCTATAAACATTGGCTCTAAGGGAGAAGAAAAACATGGCCTTGATCATTTGTAAAAAGCTAGCAAGTGGTTCAATCATAGAAAATTAGGCAAAATCAATCATGCTTCCAAAGCAATAACACTCAATTAATAAAAAATTCTGGACCCTAGTCTCTCACAGGTTAACATAAGTTCCACAATTTGATAAACATCCTGCCCAACATATTAATTACAATTGAAATCATCATGCATTTGTTTTTACAATATTATTAGCAACCACCTGTGTTATTAGCATCATGCATCATCTCAACATCAATCAATATAATTAGCATCATAAAGTAACACTCATCACAAACATAACATCATCATCAAACCATTGCATCACATATTAAATTTTAAGGCAAGTACATCATAACCTATTCTAGAAACAGAAGCAA
Source organism: Vigna reflexopilosa (assembly GCA_027742785.1). Classification (NCBI taxonomy): domain Eukaryota; kingdom Viridiplantae; phylum Streptophyta; class Magnoliopsida; order Fabales; family Fabaceae; genus Vigna; species Vigna reflexopilosa. The sequence continues at coordinate 20,189,551 of CM050916.1, read as the reverse complement.
ATTAAAGTTCACAAAAATAAAAAGACAAGTTTAGAAAACTAGGGTGTCTCCTAGGTAGCGCTTGTTTAACGTCACGAGCCTGACCCAAAATCCTTCAGCATCCTTTAGTAGACACATATCTTTATCACCAAAACCCATCAGTAAGTGTCTAGTAACATAATATCCTTCAGTAGATACTCAATCACCTAGCATCCATCAGTAGATGCAAATCCTTTTCACCAACACTCATTAGTAAGTGTCTGATAGCATAGTATCCTTCAGTAGATACTCAATCACCTAACATCCATCAGTAGATCTTGTGCTTCTTCTCTTGATGATCTTGTGCTCCTAGTACAAATTTTCGAATTTTATACTGCAAACACTAAAGAACACTACACTAGAGCACCTAATTAGCACAAATAGATAAAAAATTAAAAAGAAAAAAATTGAACAGATAGAAAGATAAAAAGATAAAAAGATAAAAAGATAGAAAGATAGAAAGAAAAAAATAAAAAGGTTAAAAGATAAAAAGATGAAAAAATAAAAAATAGAAATAAAAATAAAAATAAAAAGATAAACAGATAAAAATTAAAAAATAAAAAGATAAATAAAACTAAAAAGGTAAAAAGATAAAAAGATAAAAAGAGAAAAAGAGAAAAATATAAAAAGAGAAAAAAATAGGTTTAAACCCTCTATTGGCCCTCATATTTGTTGGTGAATCTCAAGTGGGTGATCGTTTTGTTTTCGGTCTCAATTGGATCCATATACTTATAAAATTGAGCCAATTAAGCCCTCTCCGTTAACTTTTCACTCACGGCGTCTAACTATGATTACGTGGTTCATGCACATCAGCATGGTTTGATTACGTGAAATTTTTATTTAAATTAAAGGATTATGACATAGGCCACCACGCGCTCTTCATTCAGTCAGGCCATGGGCCTCGCTGCCGTCCGCTCGTCGCGGTCAGAGCTTCGCTGGCGACAGTCACTCCTCGACTCTTGGTTGAAGGATGAAACAGAGGATCCTCAAGTTCATAAGTGGCAGCGATAATCGTGAAAAGCCTACTCAATGAAACTCATTCAGTTCACTGCAATTTTCAAATCCTCTGAAGTGAAGAAACTTATCTTTTTCCACGAATTCGTTGATCAGTAACATTCCACGAACAACATTTCTCAGTGCTAAAAAATTCATACGACTGAAGTGATTTCCTTTCCACAAATGAAGTTTTTGCAGAAAATGCCAAGGGAAGATACCTGAGCCCGTGTGTTCCCCTTCACAAAGCAGCATTGAAAGGTGACTGGAAAGAAGCGAGTAAAATCTTGGAACAAGATTGGGAGCTGCTTACTTCCACCATAACAAAGGGTTGGGCCACAGTCCTCAACATAGTAGTGGGTGCTAACCATGTTCACTTTGTGGAGGAGCTACTAAAGCTAATGCAGCCTGATGAATTAGAATTGCAAGACTTCGAGGGTAACACTGCATTTTGCTTTGTTGCAGCAGTAGGGATTGTGCAGATTGCTCAGATGATGGAGAGAAAAAATGAATCCTTGCCAACAATCAGGGGTGGAGGAGATTTCACTCCTCTTCACTTGGCTGTTTTACTGGGAAGAACTGAAATGGCATGACATCTATTCCCTAAAACCAAACAAATATTTCAAGAAGTCGATTGGACAATGATTTTCTTTCTTTCTATAAATTGTGGCCTCTACGGTAAGCATTTTTTCTTCATAAAATCTTCCATGCACACCGTGAAAATGTAATTATTGAACATCAAAATGCAGACCGAGAAAATGCAAAGTAATAGGGATTATCACCGTGTATCAAATCACCCCGAGATCTGCATCCTACAAGAACATAAAAAAACAATGATACCCAGTAAAGTAATAGGGATTATCACCATGAAAATGGTTTAAATTTATCATTTTTATTAGAGAGAAGAAATCTACGGTGGCCATCGGCCATCGGGTCAACCCCATGGAGGAATCTACGGCGGAGGAACCACCGCCATTGTCTCCGACGCAACCTTTATCCACCTCGAAGACCAAATCTGGGCCCAAAACAGCGATCCCTACCGCGAAGCAGAAGACCAAATTAAGCGTCTCACCAAGGACCCTTAGGTCGTTCCTGCTCTGGTGCAACAACATGCACATCGTCAAAACCCCCAAACATCTGCTTCCACCACTGCCAACAACTCCCTTCTCCTCCTCCATCGCATCCATCGACAACCACGACCTGAACGTTTCTCCACCTGCATCATCGGACACCACCACGACCTCGGTAACGAATCCAATCTCTCCCACATCGTTTCCCCCTTCCACTCCAAGATTCGGCAAAGCCCCAAAGCCCAAAAAAAAAATCAAACAATTTCCAATCTTAACAATTTTTAATTTATCCAAGAGAGCGAATGTTGATTAGAATGTGACAGGGAACCTTGACTTTACGTCTCTTCTGTTTTATAATCAGTATTTCAAGGACTTGGTTGCTGGGATAGTTTAGTAAATGAGAAGACGGCCTGGCTGAGAAGCAGGAGAGCGACGACAAAGATGCCATAGACGGTGGAAGCGTCGGTGGTGTAAGTTCAAAAGGTTTTGACTTGTGACACGTCAAACACAGATTATTTAAATAACTAATTCCACATAATATAACTCTTATAAATCAGCATATTATATGTGCACCACGTCAGCAAACTTTGACGCCATCTGTGAAAATTTATCGAACAAGATTTAATCGGTTTAATTTTTCAAATACATGAATCCAATTGACTCAATTTTACAAGTATATGGACCCAATTGAGACAAAAAAAATGATGACCCTCTTGAGATTCACCAACAAATAACAGAGGGTTTAAACCAAAAAAATAAAAGAGAAAAAGATAAACAAATAAGAAGATAAGAAGAAAATAAAAAAATAAAAAGATAAAAAATAAAAATAGAAAGAGAAAAAGATAAAAAGATAAAAAGATAAAAGGATGAAAAATTAAAAAGAGAAAAAGATAAAAAGATAAAAAGAGAAAAAGATAAAAAAATAAAAGGATGAAAAGATAGAAAGATAAAAAGAAATAAAAAGATAAAAATTAAAGATAAAAAGTCTAATCGGTTAAGAATCACACAAATAGAATAGTTATAGCACGAGTCCCCCACAACGACGTCAAAAACTTGATAAACAAATTTTTAATCCCCGAAAACGGAGTCAAAAACTAGTTAAGACCTCGGCAAGTGTACCGAATCATATCAAGTAGTAATAAATTGTATGACCAAGTATCATTTCCCAAGAGACTCACGACACTAAACAGTTATGTGATTCCTCAACTAATTAAGACTCTAAAGAACAAATTTTGTGGTTTTTGGATGCAAATGCAATAAAATAAACATGAATGCAATTTGATGAATTGAGGCTAAACACAAGAATGAATGGATGAAGTTGATGATATTGTTGCTGGGTTTAGATTTCACCTAACTTACTCTCATGCATATATGAATTTATCTTCTTCATTAATGTTAATGCCACTTTCTAATTTACCTTTAACCCGATGTCTTGGTGAAGAAAGCCTAATTCTAATTACTAGTTTACAATGTCTTGTCTCCCTAGCAATTAATCATGCATTAAATTCGCATAGAAGCTTAATGGCAACCGATCCTCCTATTTCTATGTCTAGGTAATATTGCTTCCGGGAGAATTTCCCCAGTTCTAGATTTTCCCATACGTGTCCATATTGACAAAATCAATGATCAAGCAATTGAATGAGTTAAACAAAGCATCCATAGAGTAAAGAGGAAAAACCATAACAATTAATGAAGTAAAGCATATATAATCAAGAATCAATTCAATACATGAGAGTTTAAGAGGTTACATCTTTCCCAAAAACAAATAAGGTTTAGTTTCCCATGATCATGGAGAAACTAGATGAACAATGGAATGAAAGAATGAAAGAGATTAAAAAACCCTAGAAAGAGAAGAGGAGACTCCCGCATCCCTAAATCTGTCCCAAAGGGGTGAAAAGTGTGTTTCTGTGCTCAAGCCATCAAAAAGATACAATCTCTAGGACGTCCAAGTCTTTAAATAGAACATAAAAATAACAAAAAATAGGTCCAAGCCCATAAAACTAAAAGAAAACAAGTCCAAGCCCACGTCGTTGGCGCTCAGCCCCCTAAGTGGGGCGCCTAGGCGGAAAACGACACTCAAACTGGCGCTCAGCACTACTTTTTTTGCACAGTGGTTGACTTTTCTACACTCTGGTTGAGTGGTTGACATTTCTGCATTCTGGTTGACTTTTATGCATTCTAGTTGACTTTTCTGCATTTCAACCATTCGGTACTTTAACTCTTCTTTCAAATCATTCCAATAGCCTACAAAATCAAGGGAATCTAGCACAAAACCATTAAATTCACCTTTAACTTTCTTATTCACAAAACTAAAGCAAAAACATGAGTTAAAGCAAGTTTCTCAGTCAGAAATGGTGTTTTTAATATCAAAATTAAAGCAAGTTTCAACCGTTATCACTGAGTTGATTCATTCATGCTGGATTAGAGGTTAGATTAGTTTATTAATGAGACTCTTGCACTTTAACTGTCATGCCGCTACTCTGATTTGGCTCATTATTCAATCTTTTTTGTGCTTGCGATTGGGTATACGCTTAGTTGCCTAATCAGTGTTTAATCTTTGTTTAGTTGATTAAACTTTATGGTGCAGGATTGATTGGACTGGTGCATTGCATTCGCTTAGTTTGCAATTTTGAAGACTGAATTAGCCTTCGCTTAGTTGGGTGATTCGTGTTGGATTTGAATTATAGTAGTGTGTACTTGTCGTTAATATGTGATTGGAAGCATAATAATTGAGTTAATGACCAACCGTTTTAATTATGTGTTCTGTGTTTATATTCGTCTCTTTAATTTAGTTCATTTGAATTCACAAACTCTTCACCAACCCCCCACTACATGTTCAACCTATTGACTGAACCACATTTGGTCCTTGAGAGACAACCTAGGAGTCACTTCCTAGTCTAACTGCATTTTTAATTGCACATCAAATTTGTATGGGATGCGACCCCCATCAAATTTTGGCACCGTTGTCGGGGACCAACGGTTCGGTTTTAGGTCTTTTGTTGTGTTAATGTGTGTTGTGTTTTGTCTTATGTTGTGTGTGTTCTGTGTTGCGTTGTGTGTGTTTTATTTGTTTGGTGTGCTTTGTGTGTTGGCAATTTTTGTGCTATCATTTCATGATTTTAGGGTGTTGTGACTTAGTGTATGACTGGGGGCAATCCTTGGCCTATACCACCCTTTGATCCTGAGATTGATAGGACTTTTCATAGGTTAACTAGATATTCTAGGAATTTATCTTTAGAGTCTGTTTTTGAGTTAGTTCCATTAGATACTCTGCATCCTACTGCTGATTCTGAATCCACTGCTCAATACTTTTTGCATATTGCATCTCTATCTTCATCTCCATCAACATCTACATTTGCACATTTTAATCACACTAAGAACAATATGGCACAACCTCCACCTCGTGAGAGGACTCTTAGGGAGATGACTGCACCTGATTTCACTTATGAAAGCTTGTGCATCCAATATCCTGATGAGGACGTGCCGTATGTTCTCAAAACTAGACTGATCCATTTGTTGCCCAAGTTTCATGGCTTTGCAGGTGGTGCCCACATAAGCATCTGAAGGAATTCCATATTATTTGTTCATCCATGAGGCCTCCAGATGTTCCCGAAGATCACATCTTTTTGAAGGCATTCCCTCGTTCACTACAAGGAGTAGCAAAGGATTGGTTGTATTACTTGGCGCCTAGATCCATTACCAGCTGGGATGATCTGAAGATGTTGTTCTTGGAGAAATATTTCCCAGCATCCCGGACCATAGCTATCAGAAAAGAAATTTTTGGGATTAGGCAGCTCGGTGGAGAGAGCTTGTATGGGTACTGGGAGAGATTCAAGAAGCTATGTGGAAGCTGCCCTCACCATCAGATATCCGAGCAACTCCTTGTCTAGTATTTCTATGAAGGACTGAACAACATGGAGAGGAGTATGATTGACGCTGCCAGTGGTGGAGCGCTTGGTGACATGACACTTGCTGAAGCTAGGCATTTTATTGAGAAGATGGCTTCTAACTCCCAGCAGTTCAGTGTGAGAAATGATGCTATTGTGGTCAGGGGAGTTTATGATGTTGCTAGCCACTCTTCATCATCTACAGATAAGAAATTGGAAGGCAAGCTTGATGCTCCTGTGAGTTTGGTGACACAGTTGGGATCCAATTAGAGACCAACACCTCCATCTGCTTCTGTTGCACGACTGTGTGCTATTTGTCCTTCCAATGATCATTATACATATGTCTGTCCTTCTCTGCAGCAACATCAACATCAACCACAACAACAACAAAACTATAACCTCTCCAATAACATATACAATCCAGGGTGGAGGAATCACCCTAATTTGAGATGGTCCAACGCTCCCCAGCATCAGCAGGAGCAACCACCACCTTTCCAGAATGCTGCAGGTCCTAGTAGACCATATGTGCCTCCACCAATTCAACAGTATCAGAGGCAACAACAGGAGTAGGAGACACCTGCCCAACCAGTTGCTCAACCTTCCACTTCTTCTAAGCTTACATTAGAGGAGCTTGTGAGGCATATGACCATTCAAAATATGCAATTTCAGTAGGAGACAAGAGCTTTCGTCCAGAGTTTGACTAATCAGATGGGGCAGATGGCTACACAGCTGAATCAGACACAATCTCAGAATTCTGATAAATTGCCATCCAGATTGTGCAAAATCCTAAGAATGTGAGTGCCATCACCCTCAGATCTGGGAAGCAAATTATTGGGCCCACCGTGCCACCTCCGGCACCTGCACCTTTTACACATGCACCTGCTACTTCTCAGAGAAAAGAGGACTAGGCTGGTCCAAGCAGGACATTTGAGGCAGGTGGACCTTCTTCCTCTTCCGATGGTTGTTCTTCTTCTTCAGGTGGTCCTTCTACTTCTTCCACCACCCCCACCAGTGCATCTCCTACCTTGCACCGTCTGATTCCTCTTCCTTTCCCTCCAAAGGCGATGCCTAGCAAAAAGATGGAAGATGTGGACAAGGAAATATTGGAGACCTTCAGGAAGGTAGAGGTGAACATACCTCTACTTGATGCCATAAAGCATATTCCTAGATATGCAAAATTCATGAAGGACCTATGCACACATAACAGGAAAATGAAAGGAGATGAAAGAATCAACATGGGTAGGAATGTATCCGCGCTCATTGGTGAGTCGGTCCCGCACATTCCGGAAAAGTGCAAGGACCCAGGTACGTTTTGCATTCCTTGTGTGATTGGAAATAGTAAATCTGAAAATGCCATGCTTGATTGGGTGCTTCCATTAATGTCATGCCTTTGTCAATTTTTAAATCCTTGTCTCTTGCTCCTTTACAACCTACGAGTGTGGTCATTCAGTTGGCCAATAGAAGTGTTGCCCACCCGACAAGTTACATAGATGATGTTTTGGTCCAGGTTGGCGAATTGATCTTTCCTGCTGACTTCTATGTCTTGGAAATGGAGGAGGGATTCTCTCATGGATCCGCTCCCATCATCTTAGGCAGGCCATTTTTGAAAACTGCCCGAACCAAAATTGATGTGTATGCTGGAACTTTATCCATGGAATTTGCTGATATTGTTGTTCACTTTAATATTCTTGATGCAATGAAGTTTCCAGCTGAGGACCATTCTGTTTTTAGGATTGACATTTTGGATGACATTATTTATAAATATGTTGTAGATGAGTTTGATTCTTTCCATGAGAAAGAGCATTCTTTTCTATTTCTCTGAATACATGCATTGGATCGGAATTTGAATCGAAATCTTTGAATGATGTTGATTTTGATGTGGATTTAGATTTGGATTTTGATATTCATGATGTTAAAGATATTGGTGATGTTGATAATGTCTCTGTCATGGATATTGATTTGGAGTCTGATGAGTTAGGTGCTGTGCCCTAACACGTAAATTCTTTAGAGTCAGAATGCACTAACCACTTTGCAGGAAGTACAAATGAATCTAACTTGCAGGTACCTAATCTTGAGTTGAAACAACTTCGAGATAACCTCAAGTATGCTTACTTGGAGGATGATGAGAAGAAACCTGTGATAATTTCCATCTCTCTTGATGTTATTCAAGAGGAGAAGTTGTTGAGTGTGCTGAGAAAGAACAAGAGGGCCATTGGTTTGACATTGGCTGATGTACTTGGCATCAGCCCATCTACTTGTATGCAAAAAATTCTTTTAGAAGAGGGAGCAAAGTCAGTTAGGTAACCACAACGAAGACAAAACCCTGTGATTATGGATGTCATCAAGAAGGAGGTGACCAAGCTTCTGCAAGCTGGGATCATCTACCCTATATCAGATAGTCAATGGGTGAGAAGGATGAGTTGATTCCTACTAGAGTGCAAAATAGATGGAGAGTCTGCATAGATTATAGGAGGCTCAATCAGGCAACCAGGAAAGATCACTTCCCCTTGTCATTCATTAATTAGATGCTGGAGCGCCTGGGAGGTAAATCTCATTATTGCTTTCTTGATGGGTTTTTCGGTTATTTTCAAATCAATATTGCTCTTGAGGACCAACGTTCACCTGCCCCTTTGGCACTTTTGCCTATAGGAGGATGCCATTTGGCCTATGCAACGCCCCTAGTACCTTTCAACGGTGCATGCTTAGTATTTTTAGCGATTTTCTTGAAAGTTGCATATAGGTGTTAATGGATGATTTCACTGTATATGGATTCTCATTTGATAAATGTTTAGATAGTTTGGAAAAGGTTTTGAAAAGATGCATTGATACTAACCTTGTTCTAAATTTCAAGAAATGTCATTTCATGGTTGAACAAGGTTTAGTGTTAGGGCATATCATTTTTAAGAAGGGAATAGAGGTAGATCTTGCAAAAATATCTATGATTTTGCAATTGCTTTACCCCTCTTGGGTGCGAGAGGTTCGATCTTTTCTTGGACATGCAAGTTTCTATAGGCACTTCATCAAGGATTTCAGCAAGAAGACACTTCCCTTGTCCAAACTGTTGCAAAATGACATTGAGTTTGACTTTGATGATAGATGCCAACAGGCTTTCGACTGCCTTAAGGAAGCTTTGACTTCGACGCCAATCATTCAGGCACCAGATTTGACAGCCCCATTTGAGCTTATGTGTGATGCATCGAATCATTAAGGGTTGTCTTGACGCAAAAGATTGATAAGTCGCCTCGAGTGATCTACTACGCTCCCAAGACTTTGGATGCTGCCCAAGCGAATTATACCACCACTGAGAAAGAACTTTTAGCAATTTTTTTGCTCTTGATAAATTCAAGTCTTATTTGCTTGGTTCTCCTATTACTGTTTTCACTGACTATGCAACTCTAAAGTTTCTATTGAAGAAGGCTGAGTCGAAGCCTAGATTGATTAGGTGGATGCTCCTACTCCAAGAGTTTGATCTGCAAATCCAAGACAGGAGTGGAGCACAAAATCTGGTTGCTGACCACCTCAGTAGGATTGAGAGAGTTGGAGATGAAGCTAATGTTTTGCCTATCCAAGATAACTTTCCTGATGAAAGCTTATTGACGGTTGCACTTTCTTACCCTACCCCTTGGTTTGCAAATATTGTCAATTATTTGGTTGCTTCTGTTTTTCCTCCCTTAGCATCGTGTGCTCAAATTGCTAAAATTAAGAGCGATGCTTAGTATCACATTTGGGATGACCCATATCTGTGGAAGTTGTGCAGTGATTAGGTTACAAGAAGGTGCATTCCAGACCATGAGATTGACTCGGTCCTACAGTTTTGTCACGCTTCCTCACTTGGTGGTCATTTGGAAATTCAAAGAACGACTCACAGGGTGTTAGATTGTGGTTTCTATTGGCCCTCCATATTTAAGGACGCAGAGAGGATTTACAGCACCTGTGAGCCATGTCAAAGAGCAGGAGGATCATTTTCATGGAGACAACAGATGCCTCAACAACCCATGTTGTTATGTGAGATATTTGATGTCTGGGGTATAGATTTCATGGGTCTCTTTCCTGTATCTTTTGGTTTTTCATATATCCTCCTGGCTATTGATTATGTTTCGAAATGGGTGGAAGCTAGAGCCACCAGAACTAACGATGCTCAGGTTGTTGTGGATTTTGTTAGGTATCACATCTTTTGCAGGTTTGGAGTGCCAAGAGCAATTGTTAGTGATAAAGGAACCCATTTTTACAACAGATCCATGCAAGCTTTGCTGAAGAAATATGGGGTGGATCACAGAGTCTCTACACCATATCACCCCCAAACCAATGGCCAAGCTAAGATCTCAAATAGAGAGATTAAGAAGATTTTGGAGAAGATTGTCCAGTCCAACCGGAAAGATTGGAGCAATAGGTTGGACGATGCTCTTTGGGCATACAAGACTGCCTACAAAGCACCTATAGGGATGTCTCCTTACCGGGTTGTCTTTGGAAAGGCATGTCACTTACCAGTGGAGATTCAGCATCGGGCGTACTGGGCTGTGAAGTCTTGCAACTTCTCCATGGATCAAGCTGGAGAGGAAAGAAAGTTGCAACTGAATGAGCTTGATGAGATTTGATTGGAAGTCTACGAGAACTCGAAGTTCTACAAGGAAAGGACAAAGAAGTTCCATGATAGTTCAATTGTTAGAAAGGACTTCGAGGTTGTCCAACAGGTTATATTGTATAACTCTAGGCTCGGACTCATGGGGGGTAAGTTAAGATCAAAGTGGATTGGACCTTTTGTTGTGACTAATGTTTATCCTTATTGTGCAGTTGAGATTCAAAGTCCATCCACAACTACAAGCTTCAAGGTGAACGGGCACAAACTGAAGCCTTTCCTAAACAATCCTTCTTTGTTGGATGTAGTGATGGAGGAGAAGTCTTTGCTAGAGCCCACCTCTCTTCTTCACTGACTCAGGGAGTCTTCTTTTCTCCTTCCTTTCCCACTTTTAGTGTACTTTGTCTATATCTATTGACTGTTCTGATTTTTGATCTCATGATTGTGACACTGATAACAGTTGAAAAACTGTTATTTTTATACTTAATTTTGACATCAAAAACACCTTTTATGACTTAGAATCTAGTTTGAAATCATGCTTTTGCTTAAGTTGTGGAAATAAGAGAGTTGGATGGGTTTTATGCTTGATTTTCCTTGTTTTGGAAGGAATTTAGAAGAATTGGATGAAAGAAGTTGAAGTAGCAAGGAGTTGGACTCTGGAAAGGAAGGAAAAGTGTACAATTCAAGTATTGCAATCACCGCTCAACGTCATTTCACCGCTGAGCGCCAAGCTTGCATGTTGAGTACACTGTCTCGCGCTTAACCGTCATCGCTGAGGGCTAATTCTGAGTGTCGCACTCACCGCTCAGAGCCATTTCACCGCTGAGCGCCGTTAACTTGGGCTTGGGCCAATTTTCTGTATTTTTTATTAAACTATATAAGGGTTTAGTCGACCTAGGGTTGGTATCTTTGGACAGAAAGAGGCGAAATTACACTCCTTTCTCCCTTGGAGGCGGATTTTGGATGCGGAAGCTCCGATCTTCAACTTTCTATATCTTTCATTCTTTTCATTATTTTCATCTAGTTTCACCATGACTATGGTAAACTAAACCTCCATTGTTGTTGGGAAACGATGTAATCCTTTGAAACTCTCATGTATTGAATTGATTCTTGATTATATATTCTTTACTTCATTAATTGTTAGGGTTTTTCCTCTATACTCTTTGCATGCCTTGTTTAACTCATTCAATTGCATGATTATTGATTTTGTCATTGTGGACACATATGAGGAAATCTAGAACTGGGGAAATTCTCCCGAAAGCAATATTACCTAGACAAAGGAATATGAGGATTGGTTGCCTTTAAGCTTTTGTGCGAATTTAATGCATGGTTAATTGCTAGGGAGACAAGACATTGTGAACTGGTGATTAGGATTAGGCTTTCTTCACCGAGACATCAGGTTTAAGGTAAATTAGAAAGTGACATTAACATTAATGAAGAAAGATGAATTTATAAATACATGAGAGTGGATAGGATAAGTCGGAAACCCCAACAACATAATCATTCCATATTCTACATCAATCACTTTTGCATCATTCAATCCAATTGATCAACACTTGCATTCATGTTTCTTTTTCCATAATATAAACACAACAATTTCGTTTACAAGTCTTAATTAATCAAGAAATCACATATCTGTTTAGGCCTTGAGTCTCTTAGGAAACTATACTCGGTCTTACCATTTATTATTACTTGATACGATTCGGTACAGTTGCCGAAGTGTTAGCAAGTTTTTGGCGCCGTTGCCGGGGACTCGAGGTTTAACTATTCTATTTATGTGATTATTGTTAACACTCGACAAGTGTACCGAATCGTATCAAGTAATAATAAAATGGTAAGACCAAGTATCGTTTCCGAAAGGAATCACGGCCTAGATAGTTATGTGATTTCTTGATTAAATTAGACTTGAAAACAAAATCATTGTGTTTGAATTGCGGAAAATAAACATGAATGCAAGTTTTTGATCAATTGAATTGAAAGAAGCAAAATAGATTGATGTAAAATATGGAAAGATGATGTTGTTGGGCTTCCAATTTATCATATCCACTCTCATGTATTCAAGAATTCATCTTTGTTCACTAATGTTAATGCCACTTTATAATTTGCCTTAAACCCGATGTCTCGGGGAAGAAAGCCTACTCCTAATCACGAGTTTATAATGTCTTGTCTCCCTAGCAATTATTCATGCATTACATTCTCACATAAGCTTAAAGCCACCGATCCTCTTATTCCTATGTCTAGGTAATATTGCTTCCGGGAGAATTTTCCCAATTCTAGATTTACCTATATGTGTCTGATGAGTCAATATTTTCTCGATTTCACTTAGTTTATTGTACTAGAATTAATCAGGGAATTGTGCTTAAATGTCTGGCATTTCCCCATTTTTACTAATTGTGCCTAATTTGACCAGAAATTCTTATTTTAATTAATTTGAATTATCTGAGTTAATTATTTTCATCATTGATTGCAGGAAAAATTTTGGAGATACATTTTGGGACATCAGGAAGAATGCAATTAAATTCAAGACTCTCCACAAAGATATTTTAGAATTAATTAAATTGTAATTCAGTAGTTTAGAATTTTTGAATCAACTCTTACATTTTGGGTCAATTTTTGGTAAAGTAGACTAGACCCAAAAGTAGAGAAAGATGACTTGGCATCTTAGGGTTTTTGTGTGGACCCCACCCTTATTAAAAGGGAACTCACGGCCTAAGGGAAGGAGCCAGCCGCCACTGGCCAGGCTCATGAAACTTCACTTTGGAAACATTTTCTGTTTTTTATGAACGAAAACTTGTGCACGCTGGAGATTTTTATTCAATTTCTTCTCGCTTTCTTTGATTGAGGATGCTGATTTACTTTACTGGAAGCTTGCACACGGATGCTGTTACGTTTCAATTGGCTATTAACTTCATTTAATAGGGGAGTGCTGAACGAGAGAAGAGGAGCCACCACTGTCACGGTTCATTGGCTGCCACGTCCCGGGAAAAGTGAGCTAGAAGCATAATGGGATAGGGTCACGGCTGCTGGAAGAAAAGAGATTGCTTTTGATTTATGGAATGAGAAGTAGAGTAGGTGGTAGTCATGGTGTGCATGGGAATGTGAGCTGGAAGTAGATTAGGTTGGAGATGTCTTTTCCTTGAGAAATGAAGAAGTAGATTAGGTGGGGGTAGGTGTACGGTGATAATATGGAGAGAAGAAATTTTATTCAATTGCTTTGGAGAAAGACATGGAGCACCCGGGCTTGATTTTAGGTGATGACACATTTCAGAATCGGCAACCATTTGGCTGGAGTATGTGCACGTGATTTCATTGGGAAAAAGGATTGCATTTTCTTTATTTGAAGGCTACGGTCAAGCTGCTACAGGAGAATGGATTTTTATCATTATTTTGTTGCTTTTACAATTGAAGTTTGTGCGATTTTCAATGAAGAAAAGGGGGATACGGTATTTTCTTTCTTTTAATTTAGAAGCTCGGTGATTTATTTGCTGCAAGGTGCTTGATTGATTGTTTGAAGTCTCGTTTTTTTTCTGATTATGGTTTATGCATTTAATTAGTTTATGTATTTAATTAGTTTATGATCTATTGCTCCCTAGGCTAACATAGAGCGTTCGATCTCATAGGCTAGCTCTTTCATGTGTTTTTAGTCACTAGTTTGTTTGGTTTTATTTCATTTCCAATTTTAATTTAGTCATTTGCATTCACAAAAATTTTCAAACCCCCCCACTGCGTGTTTGTCCTAAGACCCGAACCACATTTGGTCCTTGAGAGACGACCTAGGAGTCACTTCCTAGTAATATACTGCATTAATTTTGCAAACAACTTTTGTGTGAGGTGCGACCCTCACAACAGTGTCCATATAGATAACATCAATATGATCATGCAATTGAATGAGTTAAACAAAGCATGCATAGAGTAAAGAGGAAAAACCCTAACAATTAATGAAGCAAAACATATAAAATATAGAACCAATTCAATACATGAGAGTTTCAAAGGATTACATCGATTCCCCAACAACAATGGAGGTTTAGTTCACCATAGATATGGTGAAACTAAATGAAAAACAATTAAAGAATGAAAGATAGAACCCTAGAATTTGAAGAAATGAGCTTCTGAATCCAAAATCCACCTCCAAGGGGTGAAGAAAGTGTGATTTCGCCTCTTTCTGCCCAAAGATACCAACCCTACGTTGACTAAACCCTTATATAGTTTGTAAAAATTACAGAAAATAGGCCCAAGCCCTATTAAATGGCGCTCAGCGGCAGTTTTGGCACTCAGCGATAAGTGCGGCATTGAAATGACACTCAACGGTGGCACTCATGCGCAAAATAAAAGAAAACTTGCACTAAAAAAGGCGCTCAGCGCCCCTTTTCCGCTCAGCGCAACTTTTCTGCACTCTGGTTGACTGGTTGACTTTTTTGCATTCCAACCATTCGGTACTTTAACTCATCTTTCAAATAATTCCAATAGCCTACAAAATCAAGAGAATCTAGCACAAAAACATTAAATTCACCTTCAACTCTCTTATTCACAAAACTAAAGCAAAAACATGAGTTAAAGCAAGTTGCTAAGTCAGAAAGAGTGTTTTTAATATCAAAATTAAGTATAAAACTAACGGTTGAAAAACCGTTATCAATTATTGATTAACTTTGACTTGATTTTTATTTTTTTTATCTTTGCATTTTATCTTTTTATCTTATTATCTTTTCTATCTTTTTCATCTTTTTGTGCTAACAATTGTTTCTACGGTTTTTTTTTTCTTGTGTATGTAGGATACAATTCAGACTAGGAGCAAGAAAACAACGGAACCTCTTCTTACAGGATTAGACGAAAGTAGAAGGAGAATGAGAATCCGAACATCTAGAGAATTATTTTCTTCTCTAGAGACACTTCTACAACCCTCACCACAAAGATCTAACCAGAGTACTGAAGAGATGGCTGGAGAAAATAATGGTAGACGTACTTTTGCAGATTACACCATTGTTGTTGGCCCTCATCACTTTAATAGCATTGCTAGGCCGAGGGTCAATGCTGAAAACATGGAGGTGAAACCGGTGTTGATACAATTGGTGAAGAGCAACCAATTTATTGGACTGTCACATGAAAGTCCATATGAGCATCTAACCACATTCAACGAGATTTGCAACACTGTAAAGATTAATGGTGTGTCGGATGACGCTATAAAGCTTAGTTTGTTTCCTTTCTCATTGGGAGGAAATGCTAAGCTATGGTTGAATTCTTTCCCAGAGGATAGCTTTACTGAATGGGAAGCGGTGGTTTCAAAGTTTCTAAACAAGTACTTCCCACAATCCGAAATAAACAAAGGGAAGCAAGAAATTTGTTCTTTCAGGCAAGGTATGGAGGAAACGCTAGGTCAACCACTTGATAGATACAAGAGCTTGTTGAGAAAGACGCCCACTCATGGCTTTGATGAAGCAACGATAGTCATTCTTTTCCTTGGAGGTCTTGGTTCACAAACCAAATTGATGTTAGATGCCTCAACTGGAGGTAATATCAAATGCAAGACTCCAGAGGAAGCGTTTGAATTGATAGACAACATGGCTACTAATGACTACGAGATGCATAGTGAAAGAGGAGATCCACCTCAACAGAAGGGAGTCTTACAATTGCAATCTCAAGATTCCTTGCGTGCACAAAATAAAATCATAACTCAACAGTTGAAGAATTTGACAAAGGTACTCGCTCAGTTGCCAAAGGAGTTGAAGAATGTTTCACAGGTTCAACAACAACTCTGTTAATTGTGTGGTGGTGACCATATCAATGGTCAGTGTGCTTTTCTAATGGAGGCCCTAGAAGATGTCAATTTTATGGGCAATCAATTTCAAAATCAATTTCAATACGGCCAACGGAACTTCAACCAAGGGTGGAAACCTCACCCAAGCATGGGTCAAGGTCAAAATGGACAAGCTGGACAAGCAGTACAAGTTAATAGACCACAACAACAACCATCACTATGGCAACAAGTATCTGCAATAATAAGAGATCAACAAAGCTAGAAGAAACTCTTCAACAATTTATACAGGTGACTATCTCCAACCATAAGAACACTGAAGCTGCAATTAGAAATTTGGAGATACAGGTTGGCCAATTAGCTAAGAAGTTGGAGGATATGCCTGACAGGAGTTTTGGGGCTCATACTGAGGTTGACAAGGAAGAGTGTAAAGCTATTGTGAGCATATGGGTGGACGAAAAACAAGAGAGAGTTGAGTAGGATAAGAGAGAAGAAAAAGAAGAGAGAAGAGTTGAGGGTGAGACGAGAGAAAAAGAAAAGAAAAGGGGAGAGAAAAATTTTGAGAAAAGTGAAAAAGTTCTTCCTTATCCTAAGGGGAGTGAGAAAATTGATAAAGAGAAATAATATGAGCGTTTTAAAGAGATCTTCAAGCAATTGGAGATTAAAATACCTTTGACTGAAGCACTGCAATAAATTCCTGTTTATGAAAAGCACATGAAGCAAATCCTTGCAAAGAAGAGATATCTAGAGGAGGAAACTATGAATGAACAGGGAGATTGCAGAGCTATTTTGGAGAAACCACTTCCTCCAAAAGTGAAAGATCCAGGAAGTTTTACTATTCCTTGCGTCATTGCGAAGGAGAATATAAGGAAGGCCTTAATTGATTTAGGGTCAAGCATTAATTTGATGCCCTTATCTATGCTCGAAAGGATTGGTGATCTTGAAGTCAAGCCAACAAAGGTGACTTTGCTTATGGCGGATGGATCTTCCAAGAAACCCTATGGTGTAGCGGAAGATGTTGTGGTTTGTATAGAGAAACATAAATTCATGGTGGATTTTGTGGTGATAGAGATGGAGGAAGATGATTAGATCTCAATTATTCTTGGAAGGCCGTTTATGAAAACAGCAAAAGTAATCATCAATGTGGATGATGGGATGATAGTGCTTCAAGACCAAGAGGAAAAGGTGATCTTTAATGTTTTCAAAGCTGAAGAGCAAATTCAAGAGAAGGAGACTAATCATGAAGCTACATGTAAGGATGCACCCGTGACTAGCCCTAAAGCTGCAAAGTTGGTCATCGAAGGTAAAAATTGTTTCTTGTCACAGGTTAGGGAAGAAGAAAAAAATGAGCAAGGAAGGATGATTCATGATGATTTGATGGGTGCACAATTCAAACTTGGCACACCGGTGAGATTCAAGGACAAGTTGTGGGTTGTGAAAGATTTCAAAGAGAATGGAGTGATAGAAATTGAAGCTCCATATTCAAGAAGAGTCAAGAAGGTGGACCAGAAGCAATTGATGAGTTGGTGCGATGAAAGCAAGAAGAACACCAACACTAAAGATGGAACTTGAGCTTTATTGAGTCAAGCTAATGACGTTAAAAGAGCGCTTACTGGGAGGCACCCTAGTGATTTGAGAACATTAATTTCTTTAATTTTGTTATTTCGGTGATGTAATTTTTAATACTTTGGAACATTGTTTTATTGAGTTATGAGCCTACCAAGCCATAACATCTTCTGATGGATGCTAGATGGTTGAGTATCTAGGAGGAAAGAGATTGGGTATCGCGCCTGCCGCTCAGCGCCAGTTACCGCTGAGCACGAACGCTGTAGAGTGCAGTTTGGGCTTTTTAAAAAGGTTGGCTCAGCGGGGTTTGGCCCAGTAGATATTTTTCTAACCCTAGGGCGCGTCTAGGCGGCCACTTTCGGCCTTCATTCTTCCCAAGCACTCTCCAAAGAATGGAAAAGATACCGCTGAGCGCCATTCTAAATGGGCTTGGACCGGTTTTCTGTTACTTTTATGGGTTTGGGCCTAATTTTCTGTAATTTTTAGAATAGTATATAAGCTTTAGGACGTCCTAGGGTTTGTATCTTTGGTTGGAGAAGACGCAAAACACACTTTTCACCCCTTGGGGGTAGAATTGGAAGATGGTGATGGCTCTCCTCTTCTCTTTCTAGGGTTTTTCTATCTCTTCCATTCTTTCATTATTGTTCATCTAGTTTCACCATGAATATGGTGAACTAAACTTTGTATTGTTGTTGGGGAATCAATGTAATCTTTTGAAGCTCTGATATATGGAATTTTGTGTTTAAACATCATATTTATGATACATGCTTTCTTTCATCATCAGTTAGGGTTTTTCCTCTTTGCTCAAAGCATTCATTGTTTAACTCATTCGATGTCATGATTATTGATTTTGTCGATATGGACACATACGAGGAAATCTAGATCCGGGGAAATTCTCCCAATAACATATTGCCTAGACATAGGGATATGAGGGTTGGTTGCCTTTAAGCTTCTGCGCTTCATAATTAATTATTAGGGATGCTAAGAATTATATGAACTCGTAATTAAGGATAGGCTTTCTTCGCAAGGTGATTTAAAGAGTGGCATTAACATTGATGAAAAGAATGATGAATTCCTAAAATATATGAGAGTGGGTAAGATGAAATTGATCACCCCAACAACATATTCATCCATCTAATTCGTTCAGTGTTTGTGTTCCTCTTTTCCATTGATCAAATTCATGCATACATGTTTACTTATTGTCTTTTGCATTTGAAACCTCAAGAATTTGTTCACAAGTCTTAAATAATCAAGAAATCATATAACTAACTAGGCCGTGAGTCCTTTGGGAGAACGATACTTGGTCTTACCAAGTTTATTACTTGATACAATTCAGTCACACTTGTCGAGGGTTAAACAAGTTTTTGGCGCCGTTTTTCGTCGTTCGTAAATTTGTCATCAATCCAACTTCTTCTTAAGAAATATTTGGTCCTATCTTACTTGTAAAGGTGTAAGAGGACACAAAACAATTTTCTTTCCCTTGTGTTGAATAGTGATTTTGTTGGTGACTCCATCATGTAAAGTTTGTTTATCAAATTGCCAAGGCCTTCCAAGTAATATGTGCCCAGCTTCCATTGGTAATATATCACAAACAATTTGGTCTTCATATTTTCCAATGGAAATGGGTACACTCACTTGTTCTTTAACTATTATTCCTTCATCCTCTTTTATCCATTGAAGTTTATAAGGTTTAGGATGAGGATTAGTAGTTAAGCCTAGCTTCTCTACCATTCTTGAACTACAACAGTTGCAACAAGAGCCACTATCCACAATCATTGAACATGTCTTTTCAAAAACTCTACACCTTGTATGGAATAGATTCTCTCTTTGTGACTGTTCTAGCTCAATATGTTTATTTTCAAGGAGTCTCCTTACCATAAGTAAGTCACCATCACAAGGTAAAGGTTCTTCTTCTTCAGAAGTGGATGTTTCAGACTCACTATATGAAGAACCCTCACTGTCACTCTCATGCTCAAGAATGTAAGTTGACCTTCTATTTCGACACTCAGATGCATAATGTCCCTTTTCCCCACATCTAAAGCACTTAGTCTCCTTACTTTTATGGTCTCTTGAAGGTTCTTTAACCCTTTCTTTTTCTCTCTCTCTTTCCCTAGACCCATCATACCTTGATTTAGATAGACTACCCTCCCTCTTGTATTCTCTCTTATAGCTAGAACTAGTAGGGAAGTCCTTTCTAGTGGAGCTTTTCCTCTTGAGTTGTTGCTCCACCCTCACACAAAGTTGGACTAATTCATTGAGATCATTGTAAGGTAAGAGTTCTACCTTATATCTTATGTCATAATTAAGTCCACTTTGGAACCTAGCAATTGTTATCCTTGGTTCCTCTCTTATCCCAACTCTCAACATGAGTAACATTTTTTGCCTATATTCTTCAACACTCATGTTTCTTTGTTGGAGTTTATGGAGCTTGTCCATTAACTCCCTATCATAGTAAGCTGGCACATGCCTTCTTCTTAAGGCAGACCTTAACTCATTCCAATACCTAATGGAAGGTAGGTTTCTCAATCTCATATCTTTGACCAAGGCTGTCCACCAATATAAGGCATAGCCTTGAAAGTTTAAAGAGGCCATAGTTACTCTCTTCTCATCATCTATTTGGTGACACTCAAACAATTGCTCAACTTTCATCTACCATTCCAGATATTCTTCCACATCATCCTTTCCATGGAAAGGAGGAAGATCAATTTTGGGTTCCCTTTGCTGATGCTCTCTCACTCTATGATTTCTCCTAGGAGGTATTTGATAGTGGTCATCATTGTGATGACTACTATAATGCTCAGGTTCACTAGGTCGAGAGGATGTATCTCCAAGGTATTCTCTTTTTTTATGTGTAGACCCTTCTTTCTTTTTACCCTTGTCTTGATTGATCAAAAGTTGACCAATCATATCCTTGAGCTCACTAATCACTTTGTCCCTTTGTTGGAACTTTTGCCCAAATTCCTCTTTTAGTTGTAAGCTCTCACTTTTAGGTTTTACACTTCCTTGGACACTAGATTGACTCATTCTTCACAAGTAGGTAGAAATTATTTTCACAAGGTTTTCAAAGACTTGCACAAGTAATGAGTGAAAAGATTTTCATAAACTTCCTTGCTTTTGGTGAAAAATTTCTAAAAAGATTCTAGAGGTAAAAAATGTTTCCAAGTAGTTCCCAGGAAGAAGAGGTGAGTCACAATTGGACAAGCTTAGAAACCAAGTTCTTCCTTAGCTAGAGTTTCCTTAGAGTTATCTTTTACCTTAGTTTCTAAGTAGAAATTATTCAAAATATTTTCAAATGATAATGAAATGCTCCTAAAAACCAAAAGAAGGTTTAGTTATATGCTATACAACCCTATATACCACGGAGACTTAAAACAAAAAAATCAATCAAGCAATTTAAAGAAAGCAATAAAGATGCAAAATGTAAATGTTAGACGACTCTAAGTGAAAGTGCAAGTGACACTTGGAGCCCCTTGACACACTTCCACACTAAGAAAATGAAATTGCACTATTACAATGTTTAAATGTGATCTTGGAATTGCTTCAAGAGCATTTTCCCAAGTCACTTAGCCAAGAAATGAAAATCAACTTTAAATAGCAAAGGTTCCATGATATGTGGTATAAACAAACTTAAAAGAAGGCCTAAAACTAATGTAAGCTTCACTCTCTTGCTGTTGCAGATTGCTACTCCAAAACAGGTGCACTTCAAGCTTTTCTGGTGTATTGTTAGCTGCTAGAGCAGCAGAGTTACAACTGCTTAAAAACTCCCTTTTTGTTCCCACTTCAGCCCCCTTTTCACTTCCTAATATGCTACCTCAGTAGGTGAAGGTTTCTGCTTCTGGATGCCTCACCGTAGGCTAGAAAATGACCAAATGAATAGTGCAAACAACTTTGGAATGACAATTTAAACTTGCTCAAATGTTGTAAATGAACAGAAATAGCAAGATTCAACAATTCACCCTTGCTATAGCCTATATATGCAGCAAATTCCCACCAAAACTGCACCAGATTTAAGAAACTTGTGGAGATAAGGTTGGACAACACACACAATGACTTCAGAGAATGATATTACACTGAACTAAGCTAGAATTAAAGTGCTTACTATGATTAAACTCAATATAAACCAAACAAGATGTGACAGCACGGTGAAAAGCTGGAACAGGAAAACTGGACAGCAAAGGCTACTGGATTTTAAGGCAACCAAGCTATGCTAGATGCATTTCCTTTCTTTTAATGGTCTGCCATACCTTTAGCCACTTTAGACAACACCAAACAGTGGTGGACAATGCATCAGAACATACTTAAAAGACTTAAAACATATTCAAAGAAAACTTAAACCAGAAATGAATTTTCAATCAGATTTAAACTTTAACCAGAGTTTTAGTGATTCTGCTCATATCACCAAGGCTAGATTAAGCTCTCATTTCCTTATTTGGTTGATATATGAATTCAACTTCATCTAAACCCAAGCACATCCAAAATCCAAAACAGGAAAAACCAGATTTAATGACAAATTAAAACACTGCATCAGAATTTTGAGCACATGACTTTAACATACTGGAATTGAATTCTAAAGCTGGAAGAGACATAAGCAAGAATAATTCATCATTTAAAATGAGTAACAAACATGATTGAACACTAGAAACACAACACATCAATATGAAACACAAAATTAATGACTGGAAAAAGAAAAACAGAAGCAACAAAAATACTCAAAACAGAAACTAGAAAACTAAAACAGAAAGCACAACAAAATGCAAAAATGGAGTGCAAAGATGGAGGAATAGCTTAGGTCTTGGTGCGTGGACGACCTAAGATCATGATACCACTTGATGGAAACTAATCCCAGCTGGAAACGTGCAGACAAAGGCTCCAAACCGGAAGAAACCAGTAGTGAATGATGGTGCAGCGGATTGATGAAATGATGCAGTGTTTGAGGTGTTTTAATGGAGGAAAGGTGTATGGGTGAAGCCTCACAGCTCAGAGGGCCTTCCTATAGAGGAAGGAAGCTTGAGGAAAGGAGAAGAAGTAGTAAATCAAAGGTGACTTAAGAGCACAAAAGATGGTAAGCAAATTCTGCAGCATATCATTAAGCTCAAAAGTGAGAAAATACAAAGAAGAGACCCTCTTATTTATAGGTGAAGAGGAGCCTAATTTCTGATTTAATTCCCTCCTAAATTCAAATTATTTAGCATAGGAGGCACGTTCATTTTGATCCAGCAAGGTCCATGCCTCATTCCAGCTCAGCCAACAAGGTGCATGCTTCATTCCAAATCAGCCAAGTCAGGTGGATTGGTCTTCTCTCGGGTGAAAAATGCTGGTGCATTTCCCATTCCGCAACCACCTCCCTTTTTGGCTCCTTTGTTTGCCTTTATTGATTTAACTTCTTGGATGGCTCAATCATGGTCTCCAAGATTTATTAGTTCCTATAAAACAAAGTATAAGTGCTTTAGTTAAGAGAAGAAGGATTTTTATAAGTAACCTTCCATAGAAGTAAAATGTTAGGTGATCCTTCTTCTTCTGGAATCTTCCTTGCCATGGCTCTAGTAAGAGGTCCAATGTGATTTTTTGATGGTCTTCCATCAAATTCTCTCTCATGTATACAAGAATTCTTCTTTATGCATTAATGTTAACATCACTCACTAAAGTACTTAGAACCCAATCCCTTGGCGCAATAAGTCTGCCTTAATTCCTAGTTCGTGCAATTCCTAGCGTTCCTTGAGAAATATTACCTTTGGAAGAATTCAACAAGAACCTGAATTGTAAGGAACCTCCCGACACTCATGGAATTCATAAATCATGCACTAAATGAGTTAAATAGAGCAAGCATTAGAAACAGATGAATTCCCTAACAAATAATGAATAAAGCATATAAATTAAAAATCAATTCAAATACATGAGAGTTCACAAGGTTACATCATTCCCCAACAACAAATAGAGTTTAGTACCCCATAGACTTGGAGAAACTATATGAACAATGGAAAAGCATGAGATAGTAAAACCCTAAGAGTAGAAGAGGAAGCTTCCGCCTCCAGATCCTCCTTTAGAGAGTAGAAGAGTGTGTTGTTGTGTTGCTCCAGTCAGAGATACCAAACTTAGAGCGCCTGGGTCCTTTAAATAAAGTTGGAAAAGAGTAGAAACAGGGCCCGGTCCAAAAGAGTCGAAACAGAGCAAAAACTGGGCCGAATCAGCAACGTGCGACGCTAGGCGGCCAAATTGGCTGCCCGGGCAGTGGACGTCGATTTTCGGAATGCTTGGGCCTCCAATCTCGCCCAGGCTTCGGGAGTCGGCCGCCATAGAAAGAGTTTCAAAGGATTACATCGTTTCCCCAACACCAATGGAGGTTTAGTTCACCATAGACATGGTGAAACTAGATGAAAATAATGAAAAGAATGAAACATAGAACCCTAAAAGTTCAAGATCGGAGCTTCCGCATCCAAAATCCGCCTCCGAGGGGTGAAAGGAGTGTAATGTCACCTCTTTCTGTCCAAAGATATCAACCCTAGGTCGACTAAAACCTTATATAGTTATTAAAAAAAATATAAAATTGGCCAAACCCCAAGTAGACAGCGCTCAGAGGTAGAATTGCGCTCAGCGGTAAGTGCGACACTCAGAGTGACGCTCAACAATGGCGCCCAGGCGTGAAACAATGCACTTAACAACACTTACTCAATTTAGCTCATCAAATAGAATTTAGTCAAGATGCACACATGTCTTGATTCAAAATAACTCATCATGGTGTTCACATAATCACATAATATCCAACAGATGTTATTCTCATGAATGGTCAATTATCTAAGTATAGATGTAATCATCTGCTCATGGAATCATTCCTCACCAGATAAAGTGTTTCACTCAATCACAAAAGTGTATATAGAGAGGTCACTCATTCACTCTACTATCACAATATCACATGAACCAACTTTTCCTTTCATTTAACCACAATCAAACACACTCCCAAGCAAGCATCATCACAAGGACTTTTCTATGGCTTATAATGTGGCTGGGTTAAGAAGAAAATTGGTTTTTCTAGATCACAAAATCCTTGAGTTAAGAGATTCATTCATACTTTCCTCACAACCGTTCTTACTTGTTCCCAACTTTCCCTTGCATTGAGCCTTTCTTTTTCTTTCTTTTCTTTCCTTTTTCTTTTGCTTTTCATTTGCTCAACCCTTAGCTCAATACTTATTTATTTTCCCTTTTCAAATGTCCCAACAACCCCAAACTTGAACCTTTACCAATACCATAATTATCTTAACTTAACTCAAGGTATAGATTTTCAAAAAGGGTTTTCAAATCCTGTTTAAAGCTAAAGGTTCAAAGGATAGAACACATTGTGCGCTCTTTTATTGGGCTAAAATTATGCATTGACTAAAAAGGGATAACAACAGATGGCCTTGATCATATGACACATATAAGCAAGTGATTCAATCATAGAAACCTTGGCAAAGTCATTCATGCTTTCATAGTAATAGCAATCATTCACAAAAACTATGGAGTTCAAAATCTCACATATAGGCTCATTTAACATTCCATATATTCTAGATACACACCCTGCTTAGCATCATAATCACAATCACAACATCATGCATCTGTTCACATAGCTTGTGAACAACCACCTGTATATCAGCATATGGTGCACAATCTCAACATCAATTGATATCCAAGCATCATCATGCAATACTCATCATGCATAACTCAATATCAAACCATCACATCAGATAAAGTTTCAAACATGGTACATCACAACCTATTCTAAAAACAGAAGCAAATAAGTTCATAAAACAAAGATAAGTTTAAAAACTGGGTTGCCTCCCAGTAAGCGCTTCTTTAACGTCACTAGCTTGACCTAATAAGCTCATGGATCCCTCAGCTTCATAAGTCTTGAGAGACATTCAACTTCTCCTCCCAAATAGTGCTTGAGACGTTCTTTGTGGATCATTGGCAGCTGGATCTACCAATGCAATTGCTCCATGAGGACGCACTTCCTTCACTATGAACGGTCCTGACCACTTTGACTTCAACTTCCCAGGAAACAGCTTCAAACGTCAATTGAACAACAAAACTTGCTGCCCTGGATTAAAAACTCTTTTTATCAGCTTCCTGTCATGGTAGAATTTTACCTTTTCTTTGTAATTCCTGGATGAATCATATGCATGCAACCGCATCTCTTCAAGCTCCAATATCTGCCTTCTGCGTTTATTTTGAGTATCCGAGGGGTCAAAATTCAAAAGTTTTAGAGCCCACAAAGCTTTATGCTCCATCTCCACTGGCAAATGACATATTTTCCCATAGACTAGCTGGAAAGGTGATAAACCCATCGATGTCTTCATTGTCGTCCTATATGCCAAGAGAGCATCATCCAGTTTCTGTGACCAATCCTTTCTTGATGAAACAACATATTTTCTCGAAAATCCTCTTTATCTCCCTGTTAGACACCTCAGCTTGCCCATTTGTCTATGGATGATAAGGTGCAGTCACCTTATGTCTCACACCATAATGTTTGAGTACTTTTGCAAGCTGAAAGTTACAAAAATGAGATCCTCCATCACTAATAAGTATTATTGGAGTTCAAAAGCATGAAAAAACTTGTCTCTTCAGAAATTTAATCATAGTGTGAGCATCATTCTTGAGACAAGCCAAAGCTTCCACCCATTTACTCACATAATCAACTGCCACCAATATGTATTCATTGTTTAAAGATGGTGGAAAGGGTCTCACAAAATCAATACCCGAACAATCAAAGACTTCAACCTCTAAAATGCCTTGTAATGGCATCTCATGACGTCTTGCAATAGCCCGAGTCCTTTGACATTTATCACAATTTCTGGCATGATTATGAGCATCTTTAAATAGGGTAGGCCAATAAAATCCTGACTGGAGAACTTTTGTTGTTGTTCTTTCTCCATTAAAATGTCCCCCATAAGGTGAATCATGACAGTGCCATAGAATTCCTTCTGCTTCTTCATTTGTCACACACCGCCTCAGAAGGTTATCAGCTCCAATCTTGAACAAGTAAGGATCATCCAAATAAACTGCTTGGCATCATGTAAATTTTTTTTTCTTTGTTGCCAATTAAGATCTTCTAGAATTACTCCTGCAACTTTGAAATTAGCCATATCAGCAAACCACGACCTTTATTGGATATACATGAGTGTTTCATCTGAGAAAGATTCCTAGATTTCAGCTTCCTTGCTTGTAACTTCACTGTTAACCAACCTAGATAGGTGATCAACTATTACATTTTCACTTCCCTTCTTGTCACGAATTTCCACATCAAAATCTTGTAGTCAAAGCACCCATCTAATCAATCGCGGCTTATAGTCCGGCTTGGTTAGCAAATACTTTACAGCTGCATGATTTGTCTAGATGATCACTTTAGACCCAATGAGATAAGGTCTAAACTTCTCCAAAGCATACACAATAACAAGAAATTATTTTTCTGTGGTGGCATAATTCAATTGAGCTTCATTCAAAACCTTGCTAGCATAATCGATAGTATGAAATACTTTCTCTTTTCTCTGACCCAACACAACACCTATTGCATAATCACTGGCATTACACATCAATTCAAAATTTCGATTCCAATCTAGAGCTACAATCACTGGTGCTGAGACCAATTTTCAAGATGTCAAAAGCTTTTAAATATTCTTCATTCATCACAAAAGGTACATCTTTAACCAGCAAATTGAGAATTTCTCATATGTGTCCAATTGAGAATTTCCAGAGTTCTAGATTTTCTCATATGTGTCCATAGTGACAAAATCAATAATCATGCAATTGAATGAGTTAAACAAAGCATGGATAGAATATAGAGGAAAAAACCCTAACAATTAATGAAGTAAAGCATATATAATCAAGAATCAATTCAATACATGAGAGTTTCAAAGGATTGCATCGTTTCCCCAACAACAATGGAGCTTTTACATCCAAAATCCGCCTCAGAGGGGTGAAAGTAGTGTAATTTCACCTCTTTCTGTCCAAAGATATCAACCCTAGGTCGACTAAACCCTTATATAGTTTATTAAAAATACAAAAATTTGGCCCAAGCCCAAGTAGACAGCGCTCAGCGGTAGAATTGCGCTTAGCGGTAAGTGCGACACTCAAAGTAACGCTTAGCGATGGAGCTCAAGCGTGAAACAGTGCACTTAACAACAGACTCTGGCGCTCAACGGTGACTGCAATACTTGAATTAGCCCTCAGCGATGGCGCTTAAGCGTCAGACAGAGAACTCAACAGCAAGCTTGGCGCTGAGCGGTGAAATGGCGCTGAGCGGTGGCTACAATTCTTCTTTTGTCCAATTTTCCTTTCTTTCCTGAGTCCAACTCCTTACTACTTCAACTTCTTCATCCAATTCATCTTAATTCCTATCAAAACAAGGAAAAACAAACAGAAAACCCATCCAACTCTCTTATTTCCAAAACTTAAGCAAAAGCATGATTTCAAGCTAGTTTCTAAGTCATAAACGGTGTTTTTTATGTCAAAATTAAGTATAAAAATAACGATTTTTCAACAGTTATCAACTATACACCTTTGAGTTTGAGTGAAACACTTTTGAGTGCTTGAGTGAAACACTTTTGAGTGCTTGAGTGAAACACTATCTTTGGTGAGGAATAGTTCCATGCATATAAGGTAACATTCTTGCTTGGTTGATGATTATTCATGAGGTTTGCATATGTTGTGTATGTCTTGATTGTGTGAGCACCACAGTTGAAGCTTGATTGGCTAAAGCATCATTATATCTTGACTAATCTTTCTATGATGAGCATTCATGAGTGATTTAGTTGTCCTAAGAGAAAAATGCTTTTTGGTGTGCTAGACCATTGTAGTATGATTATTTTGTTTAAGCCAAGTTACATTTTTCTTGAGGACAACCAAAGTTTCAAGTTTGGGGTTGTGATAACGGTTAAAAATACCGTTATCTGTGATTCAATTTTGATACTAAACACACCCTTTTTTACTTAGAAACTTGTTTGAACTCATGTTTTTGCTTTAGTTTTGAGAATAAGTGAGTAGAGGTTATACTTTATGATTTTATCACTAAATTCCATTTATTTTGAAGCTAATAATGTGCCCGGAAGAATCTCCAATAATATATGGAGCTGTATGGAGCTAAATCAGCCATAAAAGCAAGCAAAACACCATAAAAAGTGAGTTTTGGAATGCTACCGCCAGGGCTAAGCACCCCTGAGCGGGGCTGAGCGCCAGTTTTCTTCCCACACCATGCCTGGGCGCCCTTCCAAGGGCGTTGAGCGCCAGTTTTCTCGCAGTTTCACCCGGGCGCCCTAAATGAGGGCGCTGAGTGCCAGCGTGTTGGGCTTGGACCCGTTTTCTGTTATTTTTTTGATTTATTTAAGGACTTAGACGTCCTAGGGATTGTATCTTTTGATGTCTTGAGCACAGAAACACATTTTTCACCTCTAGGGGTAGATTTGGTGATGTGACAGGTCTTCTCTTCTCTTTCTAGATTTTTTCTATCTCTTTCATTTTTTCATTCCATTGTTCATCTAGTTTCTCCATGACAATGGGGAAACTAAACTTTATTTGTTGTTGGGAAAGATGTAACCTCTTAAACTCTCATGTATTTTGAATTGATTACGATTGATTTATGCTTCTTTCATTAATTGTTAGGGTTATTCTTCTTCGCTCTATGCATTGTTATGTTTAACTCATTCATGGCATGATTATTGGTTTTCGTGATATGGACACATACGGAGAAACCTAGATCTGGAGAATTGCTCCCAAAAGTAGTATTTCCTAGACATAGGGATATGAGTTTTGGTTATCTTAAGCTTTTGTGCGTATGTAATGCAGAATTAATTGCTAGGGAGACAAGACATTGTAAACTAGTAATTAAGGATAGGCTTCCTTCGCCGAGACATAAGGTTTTAAGTAATTTAGAAATTGATATTAACATTAATGAAGAAGACGAATTCATACATGCATGAGAGGAAACTTGGTGAAATCTAAACCCCAACAACATATTCATCTCATATTTTCAATATCATCCATTCACCCTTGTGTTTAGCCTCAATTGATCAAATTGCATTCATGTTTATTTTTATTGCATTTTCATTCAAAAACCCAAAAATTTGTTCTTTAGAGTCTTAATTAGTTAAGTAATTACATGATAGTCTAGTGTTGTGAGTCTCTTGGGAAACGATACTTGGTCTTACCATATATTATTACTTGATACGATTCATTACACTTGCCGACATCTTAACAAGTTTTTGGCGCCGCTGCCGGGATCAAAAATTTTGTTTATCAGATACTTGGTGAATTCTTTTTGTTTGTTCTTCAAGTCTGGACAGTGAGGCTTGATATGACCATCCTTTCCACATTCATAGCATTGTACAACGTTGCTTTTTGAGCTCTTCTTTCCTCCTCTTGAAAAGCCTGCATTATTAGTTGCAAAATTTTTATTCATCATGAATCTGTTACATTTTCTCACCGTCATATATTCATGATTTCCTTTTTTGGTACATTTGCATCTGATTCAGCTTCAGGTTCAAGATTCTTTGTAGCTTTCTTGCTTATGGCCTTTAGAGAAATTGATTTCTTCTCTTCAATTTCTTCTTCCTCCTTTAGCCTTCCAAGCTCTAATTCATATTCTCTGAGTTTTCCAAATAACGTGGTCATGTTCATGCTGGTCAAGTCTCTTGATTCAAATATTGCAATGACTTTCGACAGTCAGCTTCTGTTGAGGCTTTTTAGGATCTTTATGTTGATTTCTTCTTTATCAAACACTTTCCCGAGATCCATGAGGTGATTGACTATGTATGTGAATCGTTTATGTACTTCATAGATAGTCTCTCCCGCTTTCATTCTGAACAACTCATACTCCTGTATGAGAAAATTTTTTTGCCTTTTTCACTTCATCCGTTCCTTCATGTGTGACCTCAAGAACCTCCCACATTTCCTTAGCAGTTTTACACTGGGAAATCTTGAAAAATTCATCCATGGTTAGTGCAGAAGCAATAACATTTTTAGCCTTAATATCATATTGAGCTCTTCGGTTTTCATCTTGAGTCCACTCTGAAAAAATTTTCAAAACAAATTTTCCATTTAAAACATGAGTTGGCTCATATGGACCGTTTAGAGTTGCATCCCAAACTCCTTTATCCACCGATTCAAGAAAGATTTGCATCCTTATTTTCCAGAAAGCATAATTTTCTCCAGCAAATAGTGGTGGCCTATTTGTCGAAGCGCCTTCACCAAAGGTCTGAGAATTGAAAGCCATTTTTGAGGATCAGTCGATTTAATGAAAATAGTAATCGACTAGTTTTTCAAATATTTTATGAAAACTAGCTCTTATACCAATTGTTAAAATAGAATGACTCAATTTCTCACACCAAAAGGGGGCGTGAAATGGTGAAGTATAAAATTTAAAATTTTCAAAATCTTTTTCACCAAAAGAGATGCCTTTATACTTTTCTTGAAACGTAAGTAAAAAGATTTTCAATGCAGCGGAAATTTAATCGAATGTGTATAAAGTATAATCGATTGAATGTAAAAGAGTAGGGACAAGAAAGATCAAACGCTGAGTTTTTATACTGGTTCGGCCAAGCCTACATCTAGTGTCCTTCCAACCAGGTTTTTACAACAAGGTTTTTATAGAGACCTCACGTCAAAAATATAAAACACCTCTCTAACCCTGTAATCAAAATATAGGCAGTACATAAACAGACTAGCAGCAAGAATCCCCTCTCCTACAGTCCAACCCCTTTGAGGCACCCTCAAAGTCAAGAACGCATCACGTCCTTCTTCCTGTAATCACAACAGGGAACTCAACCTAATCTTTAGCAGATTGTAGAACTTCATCTTGTAGTAGACACCCAAATGTGCAGATAGATCAGACTTTTGAAAACTCAGCAATCTTACTCTTCAAGAAATCACAATTAGTTGATCCCCATGGTCAAACTAGTTTCTTGGAGCTAATTCTCTTTTTGTAAACTTTACAATTTTCTACAAAAGAATAGGAAAATGTTAGAATCACAAAAGTTCTCTACAGAAATCAAATTCGCGTCAATATATAGATAAACTCGTATCAGACGCAACATAATCGACTTCGCTACTAATGTAGTCGAATACACCAATTCAATTATAACATATAGTAGTAGGCAAAGCAATTAATTGAATTCACAATTAATGCAGTCGAATAACATTTAATCCTTGGTCAACACATTTAAAAATATAGTCGTTTTGACAGTTATATCAAGCATTAACAGATTTCAAAACATTAACAAACTTAATCGAATACATATCGCACGCAATCGATTATGCAACAATGTTAAGCCAAGTTTTGAAAACTTTTCTCTTTGACAAACTCTCACAGCACTCTTTAACACAGTTTGTGCAAAGACACGAGTTTTAATCGATTCACCCCATAATGTAATCGACTTAAAACTGTTGGTTTGCTACACAATTAAAATTCAGCATTAGTGCTTGTGGTTTTTCTCATCCAAAAACATGTGTCATGCATTCATGTATAAAATCACATATAAAACACAGTGAAATGCAATGAACAACACAACAACAACACAATCATGTTCTCATATACGCATATAACATGTAAGCATAGAACATGTAACACACAATACACATATGTTATTAATTATGCGTTGTCATCATCAAAAACTCAGATATTACTGAGATT
This sequence comes from Vigna reflexopilosa, assembly GCA_027742785.1. Classification (NCBI taxonomy): domain Eukaryota; kingdom Viridiplantae; phylum Streptophyta; class Magnoliopsida; order Fabales; family Fabaceae; genus Vigna; species Vigna reflexopilosa. Next base: position 20,157,039 of record CM050916.1, on the reverse strand, counting down.
GTGGGTTCAGCTAAACCAGTGTTACCCCTATCAAATATCTCAACAAATATCAATATCTACACCAACATCTAGTAGTTCGTCACCCAATACTCCTTCATCCATTCTATCTGCCTCCTCCACTGGCTCATCATTCTCACTTGAAGTAACATGTTCCATATGTACTTCAGCCTCTCTCTACACTTCACTAGTACAAATTTTCCTTTTCAACTCGCACTATATACCCCATTTTAAACCAAACTGCTGCCTATCACAAGGCGGTGGCAGTTTCGTAATAAACCGGACCTTATAGGCCTTGGTTGCATCTGAAACCGGTGCAGAACACAGATACGACCTCGGTTGCATGCAAAACCGAAGCCGAAATGGTGCCTAAAAAGTGACAACTTTCTGAAAAGGTGATACGAGCTCAGACTTTTTGGCTGACAAATTTCTGAGCAGGTGATACTACCTCGGTTTCATACAGAACCGAGGCATAAAGCCTGAGCTACCACCTCGGTGAACACGGACCCGGTGTCAAAATTATCTTAGGCTTCGATGCTTTCCTAACCGAAGCATATAGACTTCATTTTAATCATCGATTTTTCTTCATGACCCATAATATAGAGTTATACTGCCTCTGTTATTCTGGACAACCGAGGTAGTATCGTTTATTAGCTTCAAATTCCAGAGTTTGTTCATTTCTTCTCACGCTGTGCTTCTTCTTCTTTCTCTTCGTGTCGCCATTGTTCTCCCAAGGGCTGCCTCCACCAGCGTCGCCACTTCGCTTCGTCCGTCGTCGCTGTCGTCCATTGCTTCTTCGGTTCTTCTTCTTCGCGTTGCTGCTTCGTCTTTTTCTTCCTCCTTTAGCGAATAGGGATTTCTTCTTCCTCCTCCACAAGATTTCTTCTTCCTCCACAACACAAATAGGTTTTTTCTTTTTTATTTTCTGATTTAAAGTTCATCCTCATCCTCTTCTTTGTTTAGATCCGAAAAGGGTTCGGCCCTTATTTCTTTTTTAGATCCGAAAAGGGGTGTTCATCCTCATCCTCTTCTTTGTTGAACCAAAAAGGAACCTTCTTCCCTGTTTAGATCTGCGTACAATGGGGCGAGATTATCTTCTCACGGAGAGACCCAACTTTGGGGCAGCACCATCAGCGGTCTCGCGTAAGCCAAAGACGGAGGCGCGACGAAGACGCAAGGGCGTAGTGGCCGTTCCTTTTCTTGCGGTGGGGCGCGGGAGGGAGGTTTCCTTCCTCTTCTTTGTTCCGATTCGTCTAGGTTTCTTGCAGCGGGGTGCGGGAGGGCAAGGGCGCGACAATCAAATAGGTTTTTTATTTCAATTTTTGGGTTTCTGAATGGAGTTTCTGCTTGTTCCCTGTTCAATTTCTTCTTTTTGTCAAACTTATGTTCAATTTTATCTTAAAAGGGGTTAATTCTAAGAATGACTAGTTGTATTATCGGCTATGTTGTCGTCGGGGTTCGTGATCACGGTGTCGAAGGATGTAACCGGAGGCAGGTTATGAACTGGCGGCGACTGCCCCGCTGGATACTCATTGAAGAAAGGAATTTCGGGAGAAGAAGGAATATCTGGGGCGGAAGGTGCGGTGGGGTGAGTGGCGGCAGAGCTGAGAGCTCCAGGAACAGTGGCTGGTGGAGAATCCTTCTTGTTTCACTGAAAATGCGAAATTGAGTTGTTGTGTTGGTAGCTCTGAAAGTGGGAAGGTGAAATGACGATGGTGGATTTTGGAAGAACGAAGCAAAATCACACTTTCTTAACCCCTTGGAAGAGGATTTTGGATGCTCAAGCTCCACTCTTCAAATTCTAGGGTTCTATCTTTCATTCTTTCATTGTTTTTCATCTAGTTTCACCATGATTATGGTGAACTAAACCTTCATTGTTGTTGGGCAATCAATGTAATCTTTTGAAACTCTCATGTATTTAATTGGTTCTTTAATTCATATGCTTTCTTTCATTAATTGTTAGGGTTTTTCTTCTATACTCTATGCATGCTTTGTTTAACTCATTCAATTGCATGATCATTGATTTTATTTGTATGGACACATATAGGTAAATCTAGACATGAAGAAACTCTCCCAAAAGTAATATTGCCTAGACATAGGAATAAGAGGATTGGTTGCCTTTAAGCTTCTGTGCGAATGTAATGCATGAATAATTGTTAGGGAGACAAGACATTGTAAACTAGTGATTAGGAGTAGGCATTCATATTTACTTTTCGGCATTTGCATTCAAACTACAAGAATTTGTTTTACAAGTCTTATTTAATCAACAAATCATATAACTGTTTAGGCCGTGAGTCCTTTGGGAAACGATACTTGGTCTTACGTACCATTTATTATTACTTGATACGATTCGGTTACACTTGCCGAGGGTTAACAACAACTCAGCCTCATTATACACCTCCACTTCAACAATGCCCTCAACTTGTAATTCTTCCTAACCTTCATTTTGTACTACATCATCACCTACTTCTACTTCAACCTCAGCCTCAACATTACCTTCATCACCACCCCTAAACTCCACTCTCTTAGGGTCTTTGACATTGTTGAAACACTTCGTTCAATTGATTTTCTACAACCTCAGGCTCATCCACACTATAGACCACAAATAAGTGAAATTTACCATAATATTTTTCCACGTTTATCATATTCATTATACATCTATCATCGTACAACTTATGCAACATAGTTTTAATATTGTAAAACAACTCCTTTACTTCAATATAGCCCACATCCTTAAGGACACCCACGACTTCGAAATAACTTAATTTGTCGGGATCAACGTTCCAATAAGTTACTTCCTCACTAATATATGTAAAGGGAACCCCCTTTACCAAGGTCCCACCATGGTGGACCACAACTTCAAACCTCTCATTAAAAGGGACCACTAAAATGGAAACCGACAAGGGACAACTAAAATGGCTTAAAGTAAAATCTGGGAGACGAATCCTAACACCGAACACTGACAAGGGACCACAACAAAACAATTACAACATTTTAATCACTAAACTCATACCCACTTACACCAAAAATTAGATTTTACACATTTCTCCAATTCAATGCGATAGAAACCCAACAAAAACCCTAACACCCTTATACACAAATGCAACCTTAGATTAAGAACACATACCTGACCTAGGCTCCTCCACTTCCAGATTGAATGAACAAGCAACCCAAAATCAACACCAATTTGGTCTAACTAGTTGTGGAAACCTCCCCTTCGAAAGCAAATTGAAATGTCTTTCAAAGAAACTGCTTTCAATTACACCATTCCATGTCACCTTTCTTTAAACTACCATGTATATGAAAATTTACACCTCATTCAATAATGACTGACGTAAACACTGTGTCGTTAACGAATTAGACGTCGTCATAAAAAAGGATCAAATTCAACAAAAAAAATTATAAAAATTATAACCACTTTAAATGTAAAAAAAAACGACTTTAAACAAAATTTATAAAAATAAAAATTAAAATAAATATTAAGCCTATATATTTATGCTCTTGCAACAACTTTGACCTCGTGATCAATAAATATCACTTTAAAGTCATTCAATATTTTATTAATATCTCATTGAATGCATAATGAAATTAAAATACTTTTTTTCCATAGTGATCTATACTTATACATTCCCTTCACGCTAAGATATTTCGATGGACCTAAAAGGAATATTTATTAAAAAAGCAAAGTTATTGTCTTATATGTTATATGTTATTCATTAAAAAAGCAAAGTTATTTATTAAAAAAGCAAAGTTATATGTTATAGATATTTTTAAATGTCCGTTTTTGTTTATTTATAAAAGACTAACTTTACATATTATTGCTGCCAGAAATTTCAGTTAATTTGGAGTTTGTTTTAATTTAGTGCTATTAAGGTTATCAAGATCCTATGTATCAGCTTCTAGAGTGAAAGTAAGAAAAAATTTCATCAGAACTTAATGCTCTATTAAGAAAATGAAAAACTAAGGGATTTATTTTTATTGTAAATTAAGTCCTTTAGGTTTAAAAAAAATAATAAATGCTATATTTTTCTCAATTTTTTCAAAATATTGTTCTTAAAATTTGAAGTACTTGTCATTGAAAGATTGCAATCTTCTACTTGCAAGTTATATAGACTTTGGAGTCTTTTTTTCATAAATAGCTATTATTGAGGTTAGCCTTTTTCATTGAAAGAACTAGGTATCAAATTTTGAGTTGAGAACGTAAAAGAAAATTATACAAATTATGTGAAAAGAAAATATGGAAGCAAGTGGTTAATTGCCTAGGGTTACAAATATAATTCAACCAGTTACAATTACGCCTACACCCATTGTAATTTAGGTAGATTTTTTTAAAATTTATTCTATAATGTCCGTTATCTTTAAGATTCTAAAACTTAACCTTAATAATTATTTTAAATATATCCCCACCTATTATATGTTTATAAAAATTAAAGGAAAAAAAAACGAAAATAAGTACCATTTGTCCATATGCAATGAAAAAGCACAAGAAAAATGGCCAATGAGAATTTTATGGTCCATTTTAATTGTTCAATCTAATTTTTCTACTTGATTTCTTTGTCTTAGAATCAACTAAGAAACTGAGGTAAAATGATATTGAACAAGTGTAGATATTGATTAAGTAGAGGTAAATTAAATATTACATACAAATTGTAATATCTATCAATTATAATTCGTAAGTAAATTGAACTTCACATATAAATATTTCTCAGAGGTAAATTATACATTACATTCATATATTATTTACATATTTTTAAAAATAGTATTTTTAACTAATAATAAGTAATTTGTATATATGAACTTGAATAATAAGATAAACTAGTACAAAATTAAACTTATAATGCATTTAATATATTTTAGTTTTCACAAAACTTCAAAATTTTACAAACATATAGGTTTCGATTCACTCGAAAACCAAAATTATATTAACATTGATTAAGAAACAATTGAAGCTTAAATAGTTCAAAATCATCAAAAAAAAAAAGTATGATAGTTTTATTTCCTCCATAAATAAAATTTATGACTTTGGTTATTTAGTGTAATGCTATCATAGCATTTTAAAATTAAATTATTATTTAAAATCTGATAGGATTTATGGCTTCTGATTGTTTAAAAAACTCTTGCCCAAAATCTAAATTTATTTTTATTTTTTATTTTTTTTATTTTCAGTTTAGTGTTTCGGTTTTTCTTAACCAAACAAAATCTTGACCTTTTTCTTTTGATTCATAAAACGAGGCAAATTTTTTTTCTTTTTTACCTCATTCTTAATATGTCTAGATTCTCAAATCATTACCAATTATCGAAAATATCCGTTATTATATCCTATCATTGTACTACAAGATTTACTTACTTGTGGATTTTAGTTACTGATCCAATACAAATATTTTACTTCAAATTTCCCTCTCCCATAACACTCGGGTTTACAATTGGAATTTTCATTTTTTATGTTTCTTCCACCCTAACATTTCCAATTTTTACTCATCATCTCGTTCACTAAGAAGAATTAAAAATGGTAGTAGTTATTTATAGTGTTATTTTGCTCTATATGTTTCTTTTGCAATATAACTCCAGTATTATGCACGACTGGTATAATTATTTTGGTTAAATTAAAAGTTTTATTATGTCTTTGATTTCTATATTTGTACAAAATTCTCAGATGGAATCTTAGTTTTATCTTGTCTCAATTGATCTATATCTTGTCTCAAATGTATTAATTTAAAATTAAGTCAAATTTAAATAATTATATATAAATTTATAAAAGAAACTATTCTTATAATATTTAATAAATTTTATACAAATGTTAGAATTGATTTAAAAATAATTATAGAAATATTTAATAAAAATATTAATATAACATTTATATGAAAATTAAATTTAGTCTCAATTTAGAAAGGGATACAATTGTTTCATTTTAAAAAGAATTTATAATGAAATAAAAGAAAATAAAAAATATGAAGAGTAAATTAAGATTAAGGCAATTTCATTTGGTGTTGACAGTGACATCATGTCATTTGTTATTACCACATCAACTTGTCATTGTCACATGGCACGACGCTGACTTGACACATGGAATACTTTTTAGTACAAAAGTTTTAAACAAATTAAAAACAATTAAAAAATAAAAATAATCATGAAGTGATATATGACACATCTTTAATGTTATTAGTACATTATTAATAGAATAATAGAAGTGACCAAATTACATCACATTTTTTAAAATAGAGACAAATTGAGAGAAAAAAAAACTAAAAGAACAATTTGAAATTTTTGTACGAAAATTGTAACATCCTGATTTTTAGGATACCCCGATTAAGAGGAAAATTTAAAATTTTTATAATCATAATAGCATTGTGGAAATTCACTTATATAATATCGAAATTAGTATAATAAAAACGAAATAAAGTAACTCCAATTACATTGTCTCTGGCATTTATAACCCAAAAACTTTAAATAACATAAGTCTTTTTCCCACTCTCGCATCTCTATCTTGCATCTGGAGCATCTGCAACATATGCTCCCGTATACCAAAAGTTCACTAGTAAAAAATAGGGTTTTTAAATCGCCTATTATGCCTCGGTTTTCAAAAACCCGAGACGTATAAAAAAACGGTGGCAGAAATGTAATTTTAGAGACACTATACGTTTCGGTTCTTCTGAACCCGCTATCTAAAAAGGTATACTGCCTCGGTTAATTAAAAGACCGAGGCATAAAAATGTGCTAACCACTTAAAAAAATAATATTTCTTTTTTCGAGGAGAGATACTGCATCGATTGCAGATTAAACGAAGTCGTATCACATTTATGGTTCGGTTTTATTGTAACCGATGCCAATAAAGGCTCACATTTACTCAGACATTTCCTTTCACAACGTTCCAAAACTTCAAACCTTTTTGTCTTTCACTCTCTCTCAGACGTTTCCTTTCACAACGTTCCAAAAGTTCAAACCTTTTCGTCTTTCTCTTTCTACGGTTCTCAATGTCTTTCTCTCTGCGGGTGCCTAAGCTGCTGTTGTGGGTGCATCTTCGACTACATCATCAACCTCATCTGCAAAATCCTCACCACCGTGCTCATCATCGTCGCCGTGCTCGCGTTCCTCTTCTGGCTCATCATCGTGTTCCGCTTCATGTTCGCCATGCCACTAGTCCTTGCCTCCCCGCTGTTGCCACTACCAAGTACACTAGTGTCGCCGTCGTCTTCGTCGTTGATGTTGTTGATGTTCATCCGCCATTGGTGTTGTTGTTCTTGTTGGTCCGATATGTTCTTGTTGGTCCGATATGTTCTTCTCGTCAACCATCGCCAACCCCTCCTCCACTCCTCCTCCATCGGCCCCCTCCTTTGTTTTCTGATTGATGCATATGGTGGGGTTTGGCTGGACTTGATTTGAATCGATAAAAGTTTGAAGCTTTGGAGAGGGGCAAGTATTTTTGGTGTTAGCTTTCGGTCTTTTTGTTTGATCTTGAAGTTTTGTTTTTTGCTGCAGAATTGAAGTGGGGATTCACCTCTGTAACGTACCGAGTGGGGTTCTGCTAAAGAATTGAAGTGGTTTGGAGCTAGATTGTGAAATAAGGTTTTTTTTTCTTGGGGCTGTTTGTCGGCGATGAAGGGATTGGAGGGGGATTTTGTCCTTTGGTGAAATGAAAAAGCATATCAAACACTTATTTACTTGATCCAGCATCTGGGTTGTTCGATGAACACATGGTAAAGCTCCCTATTTTTGGATTTTGTCCTTCGCTGATGTATTGAACTGGAAGAGCTTCCCTATGCTGCCCTTTGTCCTCATCCCGTTCTCTCCCAGTGGGATGGGCACCCCTGCGCAGAACCTGTTCGATGGAAGGCTTGTGAAGGGAAGGTCCGTGGTGGCGAAGGCAATTAGTGGAAGAACTGATACTGCCTTGGTTCTTTAGAACCAAGTCAAATCATAGATACTGCTTCGGTTAAAGACAATCGAGGCGCAAATACTACTGACCTTCTATCTCGCCTGTGTATGTCTCGGTTTCCAAATCGATGTCTATGACCGAAATTGACCGATGCCTATTCCTTTAAGTGTACTAGTGGTTATACGATCATCGCAATGCACACACAACCACAAACACAACAAATATGGGTAAGCTACCATAGCACAACCAATAACAATAAAATATGTACATAGAAAGTAAACACAACATAATAACAAATCAATCACCAAAGCGCTATCCTACTAAAAGAATCATTTATACACCATGATCATTATCAACATCATCTCCAAACACATCGTCACTACGAATCATCATCACATATGTACCTCTATTGGAATAACCTCATCATGAATCTTTCATCATCAATAACACCATGAGGCTCCACAATACCATAACTCTACAGTGAAAAGAATTAGTCACACCCAAGTACAACTTCAACACTCAATCATTCCACTCATCAGTCAAAGTTCATCATATACTTATGTATAACAACCATTCTCATTTTCTGTCTAACATTATTCATTCATCATTATCTAAAGTTCATTCGAAACTTAATATATTTAATATCAACTTCTCAAGAGTTCCACTCAAGCAATAAAATAAATAAAACAAACAAATAAATAGCATTCCATACCAATCCCAAAATAATAAATCATTTATATTTTAATTAATCATTGTAACTATTCATTCTCGTATAAAAACATTTCCAATATAGATACACAATCCTAAAACCTTAACCACTATGCTATTCACATTTCATTGATAAATACATGCAACATATAAATATAAATTATACACCATGCATTTTCATATACTTGTAAATTATTAAACAATTAAATAAATAATTTACCAAACAAATGTAGAACCTAAGACAATATAACCACTCAAAAGTTCTTACGAATAAGATGATACATACTTGAACATAATGTATTTTTTTTTTCTTCTATTAGAAACAAAATTACTCACATTACATATCACCCATAAATCACAAATATTTTTATCGGATCTTACAAAAAATGGGAACCAAAGGTCTAATTAAACTTAAATTAAATCAAATTTTATAAAAAGTAAACTACTTAGAAATTTTGTTTCCCAAAGGAAATTTAAAAATACTTTAAGAAAACTAAGTTGAACTATTTTTAGTTTATTTAACTAGATTTAATATTCCTTAACTGAACTTTTTTTTAAATTGAATTAATATAATTATTTAATTTGTTCATGTATTACAAACAGAAAAGAAGAACACAAATTTATATAGTCCTAATTTATTTACGTTAAAAGATATGATTTTAAACTAAAAAGAGAATGAAAACATCTTTGAAAAAATATTACGAATAGATTCAAAACAATTTATTTTTTACTTATTCTAAAAAAAATTCTCTTTAAATCTATATATCATATTCATTCTCTATAAGATTCAATATTGATCATTCATCTTTTTATAGTTTGACTGTACACATCGAAGAGTCTATGAAGACAAGTTTATTAGAATGTTGATCAAGGTAAGTTTCTCATTCTCCCACGATTGATTTTCTCCTCTTTTTTTTCTTCCTTCATATTTAAATATTTTTTCCTCCATTTGTTCGAACCAATCAAGGAATACAAATTTTGTAGTAGTCTGAATATGTCAACATGTGTTGATTTTATAAAAGATATGAAAATTTCATGTATGTGATAACAGTTGAAAAACTGTTATTTTCATGCTTAAAATTGATACTAAAAGCAACCTTTATACTTAGAAACTAGCTTGAAATCATACTTTTATTCATATTTTCAGAAATAAGAGAGCTGAACAGGTTTATGCTTGATTTCAGTGTTTTTGTGCATGTTTTAAGGTGAATTTGGTGAAAGAAGTGAAGAAGGAGAGAGATGAAATCAGAAAAGACATCAAAAAGTGCAAAAGGAGAAGCCGAAGTCACCGCTCAGCGGCAGTTTACCGCTGAGCGGCACTCAGGAGCTTACGGGAGATCCGCTGAGGGGCAAAATGGCCGCTGAGGGGAAGAAACGACTCACGCACTTACCGCTGAGCGGTACTTTACCGCTGAGCGGCACACTTATAGGCTTGGAACTAGATTTTTTGTAATTTTAGAATAGTATATAAGCTTTAGGACGTCCTAGGGTTTGTATCTTTGGCTGTGACGAAGCAAACACTCTCTCTTCCACCCCTTTGAAGGAGGATCTTGGATGCTCAGGCTACCTCTTCACCTTTCTAGGGTTTTATCCTTCATTCTTTCATTATTGTTCATCTAGGTTCACCATGAATATGGTGAACTAAACCTTGTATGTTTGTTGGGGAATCAATGTAATCTTTTGAAGCTCTCATATATGGAATTTGTGTTTACATCTTAATCTAAGATCTATGCTTTCTTTCATCATTAGTTAGGGTTTTTCCTCTTTGCTTAATGCTTGCTTTGTTTAACTCATTCAATGCATGATTATTGATTTTTTCGATACGGGAACGTACGGGGAAGTCTAGATCCGGGGAATTTCTCCCAATAAGTATATTGGTTGCCTTAAGCTCCTGCACTTGATGAACTAATTATTAAGAATGCTAGGAATTGTATGAACTCGTAATTAGGGAGAAGCCTTCTTGAAAGGTACTTTAGAGAGTGGCATTAACAATGATGATTTGAATGTTGAATTCCTAAAATATATGAGAGTGGATAAGATGAAATTGAACCCCAACAACATATTCATTCATATATTCCATTGAAAGTGTTTGTATTTTGCTTTAGCCATTGATCAACCTCATGCATACATGTTTAATTTCGTCTTTTGCATATTAAAATCCAATTATTTCGTTCTTAAGTCCTAGCTAATCAACAAATCACATAACTAAACTAGGCCGTGAGTCCTTTGGGAGAACGATACTTGGTCTTACCAAGTTTATTACTTGAAACGATTCGGTCATACTTGTCGATTGTAAAACGAGTTTGTGAAATCATATTTTGGTGTTCATAAATTTGTTCATCAAGTTTTTGGCGCCGTTGCCGGGGACTCGTGGTTTAACTGGTTAATTTGTGTGATTATTGATTATCTTTGACTTTAATTTTGAATTTCTGTTTTTATTTTCTGTTTTTATTTTTTCGGTTTTTATTAGATTAGATTTTATTTTTATTTTATTTTATTTTTATCTTCTGAATCTTTTATCTTCTCCTATATCTTTTTGTGCTAACAAATCTTTTCTAGGGTTTTGTTTTCTTGTGCATGCAGGAAGCAATTAGAACAAGGAGCAAGAAAACAACAAAACCTCTTCTTGAAGGTCTAGACGAGAGTAGACGGAGGAGAAGAATCCGAACATCTAGAGAACTTTTCCCTCCTCCGGAAACTCTGTTGCAACCATCACCACAAGGTTCTGACCATAGCACAGAAAATATGGAGAACAATAATATCAGAAGAACTCTTGGTGATTACACCAATACAGTTGGACCTCAGCACTTTAACAGTATAGCTAGACCTAGAGTCAATGCAGCTAACATGGAGGTCAAACCAGCATTGATCCAGCTGGTCAAGAGCAATCAATTTAATGGGTTATCTCATGAAAGCCCATATGAGCACCTCACTACTTTCAATGAGATTTGCAACACAGTCAAGATTAATGGGGTGCCAGACGAAGCTATCAAACTTAGCTTGTTTCCTTTCTCATTGGGAGGCAATGCTAAGCTTTGGTTGAATTCTTTCCCAGAGGGAAGCTTCACAGAGTGGGAAGCAGTGGTAACCAAGTTTCTAAATAAATACTTCCCACAATCAAAGGTGAACAAAGGCAAGCAAGAGATTTCTTCATTCAAGCAGGGCATGGAAGAATCACTGGGTCATGCATGGGATAGATACAAAAGCTTGCTACGAAAAACACCCACGCATGGATTCGATGAAGTGGAAGTAGTCCTTACCTTCCTTGGAGGTCTTGGTTCACAAACCAAGATGATGCTAGATGCCTCAGCAGGAGGAAACATTAAATGGAAGACTCCAGAGGAAGCAACAGAAATTATTGAAAATATGGCTACTAGTGATAACGAACTCCACAGTGAAAGAGGAGCTCCTACGCAACAGAAAGGAGTTCTACAATTACAGACGCATGATGCCTTGCTAGCACAAAATAAAATTCTAACTCAACAGCTGGAAACTCTTACTAAAACACTTGCACAATTGCCTAAAGAGTTGAAAACTGCTGCACAGGTACAATCTCAGTTGTGTGAATTGTGTGGAGGCGACCATATAAATGGTCAATGTGCCTTTCCAGTGGAAGCTTTAGAGGATGTTAATTTCATGGCCAATCAATTTCCATACCGTCAAGGGAACTACAATCAAGGGTGGAAACCACACCCAAGCATTGGTCAAGGACAAACTGGGCAAGCTAGTCAATATAATAAGCAGCAGCAGCAACCCACCTTATGGCAACAGTTATCTATGCTTAATGAAAGATCAACAAGGTTGGAAGAAACTCTTCAGCAATTCATACAGAAAACTGAATCTTCTCAAAAGAGCACTGAAGCTGCTATTAAGAACTTGGAGATTCAAATGGGTCAGATTACCAAGCAATTGGAAGAAAGGCCAAATAGAAATTTTGGGGCTAATACTGAGGTTAACCCCAGAGAAGAGTGCAAGGTGGTAGAGAGTGTTGATGATGAGAAAGTTGAGTTAGATACAGAAGAGAGAAGAGAAATAGAGAGCAAAAGTACTTTTCCTTTTCCAATCCATCAAGGGAAACAACTGGACTTCACAGAATTATTCAGAATGATGGATAATGATGCACCTTGGGAGCAGATTCTGCAACAGATCACAGTTTACACGAAATCTGATGAAAACATCTCTACAAAGAAAAGACGTAGAGATGATGAAGCAAAGGAGTGTATAACTGTTAAAAAAGAGTCATTCCCTCCTAAAGCAACAGACCCAGGCAGTTTTTCTATCCCTTGTACCATAGGGAAGAAAAAGGTGAAGAAAGCTCTCCTTGATTTAGGTTCAAGTGTTAACTTGATACCTTATTCTTTACTGGAGCAAATCGGCAATGTTAAAGTGAAACCTGTAAAGGTTAATCTAGTAATGGCCGATGGATCTTCAAAGGAGCCATGTGGGATTGCAGAGGACATTATAGTTTGTGTTGGCAAACTTCAGTTCTTGGCAGACTTTGTGGTGATGAAGATGGAGACAGAAGAAGATACCTATCATACTTGGAAGACCGTTTATGAAAACGGCCAGAGCTATCATTGATGTAAATGAAGGTATAGTAGTGCTCCAGGACAGGGAGGAGAGAGTGGTTATAGACGTCTTTAAAGATGAGACGCAAACACAGGAGGAAGAAGCTAGTTATAAAGCTGCATTTCAAGATGCACCCATGACTAGCCGTAAAGATGAAAATCTCAAGGTTGCAGGTAACCATTGTTTGTTGTTTCAGGTACACAAGGAAGAAAAGATTGGAAGAGGAGGAGAAATTCCTGGTGACTGGGAGAAAAGAAGACTCCAACTTGGCACACCTGTAAGAATCAAGAACAAGTTGTGGGTTGTGAAGGGCTTTAAAGAGAAGGAGATGATAGAGATAGAGTCTCCACATTCTAGAAGGACCAAAACAGTTCACAGGAAACAGCTGAGGAGTTGGTGGAATGACAACATCAACTATAAAGAAGGAACTTGAGCTTTACTGGGTCAAGCTAATGACGTTAAAAGAGCGCTTGCTGGGAGGCAACCCAGTGATTTAAAAACTTTTGATTTTGATTTTGGTTTTGTAACTTTTAATCTGTGGACATTATTTTTGTAAATATTTTGTTGGATATAGCATCTACTGAAGGATGCTAGGTGGTTAAGTATCTACTGAAGGATACTCAGTTTGTAACACCTACTGATGGGTGTTGGTGAGAAAATTTTGCACCTACTGATGGGTTTGGTAAGTTTGTACACCTACTGATGGGTGTTGGTGGATTTTGGGTCAGGCTCGTGACGTTAAACAAGCGCTACCTGGGAGGCAACCCAGTTGATTGAATGTTTTTGTTTGTTTCATTTTAGTTGCATAATAGGGTTTGCATAAGTATTATGAACATTGAATTGCAGGGAACCAGTGAGGGGCATGTCTAGGAGGCACGTAGGTTAAGAAAAGAAGGAGAAGAGCACATCACGAAAGTGCCGCTGAGCGGTAACTTACCGCTGAGCGGTACTCTCGCAGATGGGCTTTAGTTCCCCTTAGCGGGACCCGAGCCCATTAGGGTATTTTTAAACCCTAAGCTGCGCAATTTCTCATACTTTCAGGCTCTTCTCTGCACAAACACTCCCACATACCTTCTCCAAGGTTTTCCACATCTTTTCACTCTTCCCTCTTAAGAAAATTTCTCTTCCACTCACTTTTTCACTAGTGTGCCATCAAAGTTTGGGGTTGGAAGAGAGCATTCTAGCTTGGAAGCATTTTCATTGCATCTAGTATCTCCACCCAAGTAAGTAAAAAGCATTTTGTTCATTCTAGGGTTCTTGAATTTGAATGTGATTGTCAAAGCATGAATATTTAGGGGTTTTGATTTCTATGCATGATTTGATGATATATTTGATGTTTGAACCGATTAAACTGCATGATTATGAACTGGAAAACTGAAAATTGCATTTGGGTGGAGTTAGGACAGCTTTAAAACAAGATTTTCAAAAATCTGCAGAGTTACCGCTGAGGGGTAAACTGCCGCTGAGCGGCACTCTGCCAGATTTGGTTTTTCTGGTTTTTTGTGATCTGGACTATGGCACTGGTGGCGCTGAGGGGAAATTCTGGCCCTCAGCGGTGGTTTAGCTTCGAAAGGAGTTGTGTTCTGTGTTTACTAATGATTAACATCATGTTCTGTGGTTTTGTATTTGTGTTTGAATGCAGGAATGGCATCCTCTTCAGGAAAGAGATTGAAAACCATGGCAACCAAGAGAAAGGAAAAGGAACCAGAGCAACCCCACTCTAGTAGGTTCCTCTCTAGGAAACATGAGAAGCACTTTAGGGTGGTTCAGGACAGGAGACTTCTGATGGAGAGAAAGGTTGGAATGATACCTAACTTTGCTCCTCAATTTGGAGAGCAAGTGTTAGGGAATGACTGGGGAAAGCTAGCCACATATCCTGCACCTGCCAACATAGCTGTGGTAAAGGAATTTTACACCAATGCAAAGAAGATTGGTGATTATCCAGCTGAGAATTATTTGGGCTATGTCAGAGGCCATGCTATCAGGTATGATCCTGATTCTATCAATAACTTTCTGGACACTGTGTGGGCTGGTGAGCAGTGCCAGTTTGCTCTTTGCATGGAGGAAGGTGCTGATTATGAGGATGTGGAGAGAGTACTGTGTATACCTGGAGGACACTTCCAAAGAAATAGATCTGGCTCAGTGGTTAACATTAGGAGGACAGATTTGACTCCTCTTGCAAAGTATTGGATGACATTTTCTCATGCCAACATTCAGCCATGTTCACATGTGTCAGATATTACTCTCAGCAGGGCACTATTCATCTACTGTGCTATCAGAAACTTAAATGTTAATATTGGGCAGGTGATAGCTGATGAGATTAGTGTGTGCGCCAATACCTCAAACAACAAAGCACCACTAGGACATCCCTCCTTGATCACTCACCTTTGCAAGATAGCTGGGGTGGACACTTCTGCTCCACCATTTGAGAGGCCAAGAAAAGCTATTGATGAGGCTTATTACAGACAGTACTGTGGAGGTGAGGAAGCAGCTCAGCCAGTTCCACCACGCCGTGCTCGTAGAGAGAGAGGGCCAGCACAGAGCCAGACATCTGCTAAGACACATGAAGCAGAACCATTCCAGATGAGGGACATGTATATGTCTCTTATAGGTGCTCAGTTGCAGTCCATTCATAGAGGGCAGGTGGCCACTGCTGAGATGATTGTGGGGATGTATGATACACCTCCAGCCCACAGGTGGACTATGGATGAATTCCATAATGTGATAGCTTGGCCAGAGGAACCAGTGCATGGAGGAGGAGCTGAAGCAGCTGAAGCTTAAGTTAGAGAGATGGAAGAAGATGAAGCTGATGAGGATGATGCATTTGAAGATGATGAAGATGAGGAGGAAGAGGAAGATACAGAGGACAGCTCAGATTGATGAGGAGCTGAGATAGCATTTACTGATGAATGCTATCATATGCTTATGCGTTTGTTGGTTTAAGTTTTCTGAACTTATTTGTTTTTGTTTTTAGATTAGGTTTGATGTACTCTATTGAACACCTAGTTTGTTATGATGGTTTGCTATTAACTGTGATTGCTTGATAAGTAATGCTTGATGATGATTAGTGATTGATTGATGTTGAGATGATGTGCACATTAAAATGCTTATACAGGTGATTCACAAGCTTTGTGAACAAATGCAGGATATTATGATTGTGATTGTGAGATTAAGCAGGATGTGTATGTCAAATGTGGATGAGCTTATATGTGAGGTTTTGAGCTCCAGAGTTGTTATTGTTAAATGCTATTACTTTGAAAGCATGAATGACTTTGCCCAGGTTTTCTATGATTGAATCAATTGCTTGTTTTGCATCATATGATCAAGGCCGTTTGTTGGAACCCTTTTTATTGGCCAAATTCATAAAGTTAGCCCACTAAAAGAGAACACTTTGTGTTATATCCTTTGAACCCTTAGCCTTGAACATACACTGAAAACCCTTGATTGAAAATCTTTACCTTGAGTTAAGTAGAAGATCTTGTGTGGTATTGTTAAATGTTCAAGTTTGGGGTTGTTGGGAAAACATGAAAAAGGAAAAGCATTGAGCTAAGAGCTAAAAAGTAAAAAAGAAAAGAAAAGAAAAGAAAAAGGCAAAGCTCAATGCAAAAGAAAGTTGGGAATGAATAAGAATAATTGTGTTGTTATGATTCTCTTAACTCAAGGATTTTGTGATCCAGAAAAACCAATTTTCTTGTTAGCCCAGCCACATTATAAGCCATTGAAAAGTCCTTGTGATGATGCATGCTTGTGAATGTTTTTGATTGTGATAAAATGAAAGGCAAAGTTGATTCATGTGACATTGTGATAGTAGAGTGAATGAGTGATTACCTCTTATACACTTGTGTGTGAGTGAAACACTTTATCTAGTGAGGAAATATTCAATGAGCACATGAACATCCATGCCTAATTGATTGATCATTCATGAAAAATAGCATTTGTTGGAATTTAAATGACTTTGTGAACATTAAAGCATGTGCACATCTTGATTGAACTCTTGGTCATAAGTTTGAGTGAAGTTGTTACTTATCTTGAAAAAGAGGATTTTTGAATGAGTGAACCATCATATGAATTGGTTGGAGATTGAGTTACATCTTGTTTGCTTGAGGACAAGCAAAGTTCTAAGTTTGGGGTTGTGATAACAGTTGAAAAACTGTTATTTTCATGCTTAAAATTGATACTAAAAGCAACCTTTATACTTAGAAACTAGCTTGAAATCATACTTTTATTCATATTTTCAGAAATAAGAGAGCTGGACAGGTTTATGCTTGATTTCAGTGTTTTTGTGCAGGTTTTAAGGTGAATTTGGTGAAACAAGTGAAGAAGGAGAGAGATGAAATCAGAAAAGACATCAAAAAGTGCAAAAGGAGAAGCCGAAGTCACCGCTGAGCGGCAGTTTACCGCTGAGCGGCACTCAGGAGCTTACGGGAGATCCGCTGAGGGGCAAAATGGCCGCTGAGGGGAAGAAACGACTCACGCACTTACCGTTGAGCGGTACTTTACCGCTGAGCGGCACACTTATGGGCTTGGACCTAGATTTTTTGTAATTTTAGAATAGTATATAAGCTTTAGGACGTCCTAGGGTTTGTATCTTTGGCTGTGACGAAGCAAACACTCTCTCTTCCACCCCTTTGAAGGAGGATCTTGGATGCTCAAGCTACCTCTTCACCTTTCTAGGGTTTTATCCTTCATTCTTTCATTATTGTTCATCTAGGTTCACCATGAATATGGTGAACTAAACCTTGTATCTTTGTTGGGGAATCAATGTAATCTTTTGAAGCTCTCATATATGGAATTTGTGTTTACATCTTAATCTAAGATCTATGCTTTCTTTCATCATTAGTTAGGGTTTTTCCTCTTTGCTTAATGCTTGCTTTGTTTAACTCATTCAATGCATGATTATTGATTTTGTCGATACGGGAACGTACGGGGAAGTCTAGATCCGGGGAATTTCTCCCAATAAGTATATTGGTTGCCTTAAGCTTCTGCACTTGATGAACTAATTATTAGGAATGCTAGGAATTGTATGAACTCGTAATTAGGGAGAAGCCTTCTTGAAAGGTACTTTAGAGAGTGGCATTAACAATGATGATTTGAATGTTGAATTCCTAAAATATATGAGAGTGGATAAGATGAAATTGAACCCCAACAACATACTCATTCATATATTCCATTGAAAGTGTTTGTATTTTGCTTTAGCCATTGATCAACCTCATGCATACATGTTTAATTTCGTCTTTTGCATATTAAAATCCAATGATTTCGTTCTTAAGTCCTAGCTAATCAACACATCACATAACTAAACTAGGCCGTGAGTCCTTTGGGAGAACGATACTTGGTCTTACCAAGTTTATTACTTGAAACGATTCGGTCATACTTGCCGATTGTAAAACGAGTTTGTGAAATCATATTTTGGTGTTCATAAATTTGTCCATCAGTATGTGAATTTGAATTAATTTTTCAGATGTTGTAGTTGTTTATTCTTTCAAAAAAGCAAGTCGATTATTAGATGATAAATAAATATGATAATTTATTTATTATCTAATATTGATGTTCCTTTCAAAGTTGAGGTGTTGTAGTGTTGCAATTTATTAGATTGTGTAGTTGATTTAGGAGTTTAAAATTTATTCAGAAATAATGATGTTTCTAAGGTGGTCAAAGTAAAACCTCTTTGGTATTGTTTTGGTTTGTATTTTAGTGTTGATAGTCATAATTTGAGTAAGTATACACACAAGTTTGATTGAAAATATGTTTTAATGTCAAAAACTTGGTATGAGAGTTAGAATTTGTTGTTTTGATTGTGTATCTATCATATCAGTTCTATTGAATTTGTGTTTCTAAAAATAGTGCTTAAATGAGAATTCACTTAACAAATCAAAGGAGAATTTTTCAATTAAACTTCACCTACCAAATTATGAGTTCATTCAGTCTCGTGAATAATAAATTAATTTCTTGTTGAAATATGTCCTATGAATTATACTTTACCAATTGAATTATACTTTATGTAACGAATTTACTATGGTTAAAGTGAATCATATAGATTTACAATGAAAGTCAACTTTAAGCACAATGTACATCTTTTTCGTTATTAGTGTAAAAATTATTTTCTATAACAATTTTTTATATTAGGTATAATCCACCCACTATAATAAGTAATACGGTGACAAAATTTTAAATAAGATAACATATTTTATATTGGTTGTAGTTATAACCGGTATAGAAAGTCGACATAGTGAAATTTTTATAATAAAGAAGAAAATTTTCTATACTAGTTTTAGTTATAACCTATATAGAAAGTAATTTCTTGTTTTTTTTTTTATTTTGTAAACACATACACATGGAGGGTTTTCAAATCCTTAACTCTTATTCTCTTATTTCTCCTTTCTCTTTGTTGCCTTTTTCTCCTTCATTCGCACCAATACAGTCCCCTTATATATATATATAAGCTTTGTCTAGTATATACATACCCAAGGGGTAAAATGAAGTTGGTGTTCTAGTATGTTCTCATCGATCTGTACTCCAAATTGTCAAACATAAAAGATGCAACCCTTATGTTTGATGAAATTCCCAAAAACAACTTTGATCCAAAGGAGGCGGAGATGTCTAGATCTACACAGAAGACGTTGTCGCTCTCATGGAGATGATGTCTTCTCTAGTAAGGGTTGCTAGCACGTTGGAGATCTGATGAGGTTGTGTTTTGTATTGATGCATGAGGTAATCTGGTTTTGCATGTTGTCCGTGGTGGCAGATATGCTTCAAGTGCAATAAAGCTCATGTTTTGCATAGTTGTGTGTGGAAGTGTAATGCACCATTTTTTGGTGATGCTCGCGATGAAAACCTATACGTAGTGCAACAATTTCAAGTTGGTGAAGCTCGCTTTTGTTCCAGTGCATGCTATTACGCTGATGGTTGATAGTTGCATGCCCTCTTCGACGAGTTATAGAGAGAACTGGTACCACTCTGGTAGTGCTTGGTGTGCTAGTTTTGGTGGGGTAAGATGAAAGATGAAGATGATTGTTAAGACCTCGGTAAGTGTACCGAATCGTATCATGTAATAATAAATGGTAAGACCAAGTATTGTTTCCCAAGAGACTCACGGCACTAAACAATTGTGTAATTACTTAACTAATTAAGACGGAAAAGATATTTTGTTGGTTTTCAAATGCAAATGCAACAAAAGTAAATATGAATGCAAATTGATCAATTGAGGCTAAACACTAGAATCAATGGATGAAGTTGATAATAAGAGATGATAATGTTGTTGGGGTTTAGATTTCACCTAATCACTCTCATGCATATAAGAGTTCTTCTTCTTTATTAAATGTCAATGTAACTTTCTAAATTACTTAGAACCCGATGTCTCAGTGAAAGAAGCTTATCCTCAATTACTAGACCATAATGTCTTGCATCCCTAATAATTAATTCTGCATTACGAACGGAAGCTTAAGACAACCAAGCGTTCTATCCCTATGTCTAGGAAATAGTTCCCCTGGGAGAAATTCTCCAGATCATGAATTGTAAGATATTTGTCGATACTCAGACAAATCAAATATCATGCCGTGAATGAGTTAAACATAACAAGCATTGAGTAAAGAAGAACCCTAACAATTAATGAAAGAAGCATACATAAATCAGAATCAATTCAAATACATGAGAATTTAAGAGGTTACATCTTCCCCAACAACAAATAAGGTTTAGTTCTCCATTATCATGGAGCAACTAGATGAACAATGGAATGAAAGAGATAAAATAACCCTAGCAATTGAATAGGCGAGCTCCCACATCCCCAAATATGCCTCAAGGGGCAAAAAGTGTGTTTTTGTGCTCAAGCCATCAAGAGATACAATCCCTAGGACGTGTTAATTCTTAAATAGATCAAAAATAAAGTCCAATCCCGTAATGTTGGCGCTCAGCGCCCCTACTTAGGGCAACCGGGAGCTGGTGCGGGAGTATTGGCGCTTAGGGCCCCTTAGAGGGCGCCTAGGCGGTGTGCAATACATGAAACTGGCGCTCAGGGCCCCTGGCTGGCGCTCAACCTTGACTGGCTGGTGCTCAGGGCCCCTGAGGGGCCCCTCAGCTTTAGCTTGACTTTTCTGCACTGCGTCTTTTTCTCTTTTTCTGCATTGGAACTCCTTGGTACTTTAACTCCTCTTTCAAATCATTCTAATAACCTACAAAATCAAGGGAATTTAGTGATAAATCATTAGGTATACCCTCTACTCTCTTATTCACAAAACTAAACTAAAAACATGAGTTCAAGCAAGCTTCTAAGTCAAAAAGGGTTGATTTAATATCAAATTTGCATCATAGATAACAGTATTTTCAACCGTTATGAATGATAACATGGATATAGAAAGGGGAACCTTTTTATACCGATTAAGGCCTTGAGCGGTATAATAATGTGGTCTTTCTATACTGTGTTTAGAATTGGTATGGAAAGTGAAAAATTTGTACATTGCCTTTTTTTGTACTAGTTTTAGAACCAACATAGAAAGCCTTTTTTAACCGGTATAAAAAGTGTTTTCTATATTGATGCATGTGACCCTGCGACATATATTTTAAAGACAAAATCATGTACCTTGGATGTGATGATTGACCTTAACAATGTTATCTCAACATAGTTAAGGTTAAAACATTAATGTGTTTGTGACGACTACGAGATTCAAAACACAAACCTTCATTATCAAGAGAATTCAAATTGTTGTTCCCTTAGTTGTCACTTAGGAAAATGGAAAAGTGGTTTCAAAGGTAAACCTTCATTCCCTTTTGATGTGAATCCAATTGGGTTGTTACGCTAGGCTCCAACTATCGGGCTTCTATAATGTTGAGCTTTTAAACAGAGCTTCCATCTTTTGTATGTGTCTGTAATTAGTGATTAGATAAGTGGTTGTCTGAGTTTTACTGCTTTTGGTTGCCACAACTTTAGTTAAAATCAACCATTGATTAAGTAGTGAGATCATTATTACCTTAACTAGAATGTAATTGCAATTAATAATCTTTTGTAATTATAAGGGTTTAAGATTCTATATAAAGTGAACCATTTTGATCAAATGATATGGATTGAGTTTTATTCATAAATATTACAATTTATCTCTTTTATCTTAGTGAGAGTGATTCTTCTAAATTCTTGAGTGATTAAAGAACCCCTTGTCTATATCAAAGGACTTTTCCATCCTTTGTGTGTAGTCTCACTTGGAAAGAGTGATGGAACCAGCTCCACTCTTCAAGCTAGAGCTCTCTACGATTCAAAATTAATATGCAATTAAGTGTAGTATAATACTAGGACGTGACTCCTAGGTCGTCTCTCAAGGACCAAATATGGTTCAGGAATTAGATCAAACACTTGGTGGGGGGTGTTTATGGACAATTTTGAACTACAAATTAACAAACCAAAACACAAATTTAACACAATTCAAAGACAGGTTGGTCATTAGCTCAGTTACACACTTCCAATCCTTGATTAACAATTAATTAAAAGCTGCTCTCACCCTATTCCAACATCAATCAACCAACTAAGCGAAGATCAAGTGGGTTTCTTAAATTTGAATTTAGCAAACGAGTTGCACAAGTTCAATCGATTATGCACCATACAGATTAATGACTAAGCAAACATTACATATCCACTTAGACCACTAAGTGTGTCCTAATTGCAGTTGCACAAACATATTGGATGTGAGTAAGGTTAAAGCAGTAGATTCATCACAACAATACAAGAACCTCATGGAAGCAATGTAACATCGCTAATTACAAACCCAACACAATTAAGCTTCCATTAACTACAAAATGCATAACACAATGTAATGGCAGAAACCTAAAAATGAAGCACAATGCAGTAGCAAAACGCAACTAAAATCCAATGTTGTAATGAAAACCGAAAACGAAATTAAACGCAAAACAGAATAGAACCTGGGAAAATGAGTTTCACCCACAAAAACGCTAATGAAAATGAAAGGGAAAATGAAAGAGCACAAAAAACGAAAAGAGGAAAACGAAAATGAAAGGAAATGGAAAAGATGGAAACAAATTTCATTAATCTAAAACGAGTTCATAACAAGATGAAGATGAGCAAAGGGAAAAAACGAAAAACCTCTAAGGGAGCTCTCCAAAACCAAAAACGTCCAAGTGTAGAATGAGGGAGAGTGAGAGGTCTGCCCCCCTCTTGGCATACTAAACTAGGTCAAAGGTTACACTTGGGCCTCTATAAAAAATGACCAAAAACGGCTCAAGCACTAATTCTGCCCAAAAATGCCCTAAAAACAAAATTACAATCTAATTAAATGTAAAACGCCTATGTGGAGACAATTTGTTGACGTGGCAGCCCTTTAATGTCCCAAAATATACTTCCAAAAATTCCCCTGCCATTAATAATGACAATAATTAGCCTTAGATAATTCAAATTAATTAAAATAAGAATTATTGAGCAAATTAAGCACAAATAGCAAAATTGGGGAAATAATGGACATTCTTGCACAATCCCTAATTAAATGTAGTACAATAAGCTAAGTGAAGTCAAGAAAATATTGACTCATCAGCAATGCCCAAAACTGGTGCAAAGTGGTAAAATGTTGCTGAATTCTTAAGCAAAAGTGCTACTTTGAGAGCTACTCCTTGTCCAATTCAGTAAACCTTCTACTTCATAGGATGCTACCCTCTTGGAGAAAGGTTTATGCACCTAGGAAGCCTTACCGAAACGTCACAGCACCCTGCCACAGACCAAAACTCAAAATCGAAGAGCCAAAACCAGTGTAGTAAACTGTTTGATAAAAAACGTAACTATTTGATGAAAGTCCCCAATGAGTTTCAGGGTTTTGAAATTTTTGGGTTTTGGGGTCAAAATTGGATTGTTTGGTTTTCTCTTTCTTTTTATGGATGTATTACACTTTTTCAATCATATCATTGCATTTGGAAACTTGAAACCAACTTTTTCCAATCCAGAAATGAAGATTAAAGTTTGGACAAAAATCAAACAACACCAAAAGTTAAGTCTGCACCAGAAAATGTATTTCAAAATGGTGCTTTCAAACCCAAAAATGAATGGCAGTGTCTGAACAACTTGAATGATGCTTCACACAACTTTATATCATCTATTTGAACATGTTTAGACACTGAAACAACAAAGAAGCACACTACACCGTAAAATCAGTGAAAACAGTGACAATATTCTCAACTATACATTTTGCAAATCTGTGATTAATGAGTTGCTAAACCTCTAGCAATGCTTAAAAAAACCAAAGAAACTTGCACGAAGCTTAAGAAGCAAGAGATCTGGTCTGAAACAGATTGTACACATGCACCAGATTTGGACAATTTTTTCAGATTTTGCAAAACTGAAACACTTTTTAGATGCTTTAGCTTACATCATCCAGGTTAGACATTGTCTCATTGACTTTTAGGATTGATACATTGCTACACTTGCATCACAACTCAGGTTCATAAAAAAAAATTAGAGCTGGAACATAATTAAACCAAAGGAATAGTAACAACAATGCAACAATTGCATATGACCGTGACACAACTGAAAATTTAAAATGCATGTTGAATTGAACCAAAAACAAATGATTTGCATCGATTAAAATGGACAACAATCACTAAGGAACACTGGAACTACAAGCACGAACACGAACTGAATCAAACAGAAGTGAAGAAATTGAAAACAATGAACACGAACTGCACATGACAGAATTGAAGAACTAAGTGATGCACAAGGTGTGGACGTGTTGGCTCTTGCTTCGAAATGATGGAAGCAGCTCCGCTCTTCAAGCTAAAGCTCTCCACGATTCAGAATCAGCGAAATGAATTGATGAAGGAAGATGTAGGTGCATGCCAAGTATTTGTGAAATGGTTCAGTGGAGGTTCGGTGAGTGTGTGAGGTTTCTCAAGCTCAGAAGGCCTTCCAAGGGGGAAGGAAGCTAGAGTAAGGAGTGCAAAATAAGCACAAGAAGGTTTAAACTCTGAGGATAAGCCTAGAGTAAACTCAACAACATTTCATTATCTCTTCAAAGTTGAAATTTAGATGGACATGAGCCTCTCTTTTATAAGTGAAGAGAGGGCTCTAAATCTGAATGTGCAAAGCATCTAAGGTCACTTAAGAAGATTATCCAAGACGCTACTAAGCTTGGGCTGCAAGTTCCATGCCAAAAACATTAAAAATGTGTTTTTATAAAAGCTGAATTCTGGTGCATTTTGGTTGGGCGTGAGTAGCCGGTGATTGGGTGCAGTCTTCATTCCGGAAGGCAATTTACTATATTCTCAATTCGGAAGCCACTTGATGTAATCCGGAAATCACCTCCTTTCTTCTCTTCTTTGCCTCTTTTGCTTCCTTTAGCTTGGAAAGCCTCCTAGGATGCATAGGCATGGTCTTCAGCCTTTATTTGTGACCTACAAAACAATACCAATGTGTTTAGCAAAGAGAATCTATCTAAGATTTAAACAGAAAAGAGCTTTTTTGTTAAAAGTCTTTATTTCATTACCCTTTTAATCTTAGTATAAGTTGATACTTCTTTGGATGGAAGTCCTTAAAGAAGTTCCCATCAAAGAGTAGTTCTTATATTCACCCCTTGCCTTTTCTTCACCCGAATTTAGAAAACTAATTTTGTCCAAATTTCTTACTTATTAAAATTCCAACCTAGATAGATTTGTAAAAATGAATCCACCCTCTTGGATTCACATCACCTTTAGACCATGAATTGGAAACTTATTCTGATATATTTAAGAATCAAGGTTAAGGGAAATTTAAATACAATTCCATTATTCAACCCTTTCATATGTCTTTTCATAAAAACTGATGGAGTTTTAAGTTTCAAAGTGAATAATACTTCAAATAGTGTGATTTACCCTAACTATGTTATTCAAACAACTAAAGGTTAGAAACATAAAGAAATAAATTGAATAGAAATATCTAATTAAAATATATGGATGAATTGAATTGAGATATATGATTAATAAATCTATAACGGATAAGATATTTTTGAAAAGTTTATTTTGTGGGATGGTATCGCGATCAATTTATTGTTGTGGTATTTAGTACATGAATGCATTAAAGAAATATATATTCTAACTCTACTTATAGTCTAAAATTACATAAGTTAATATATTACTGAGAAATTAAAGAGGTTCTGACATCAAGTTTCAATAAGTAGGTGAAAAATACTTAAGTTAATGTCTACCAATGGTACTTCTAAGTTCAGATTTCAACTCTACCAAAATATACTTGAAATGAACTTTTGGAAGATATTGTATAATAAGAAATCACCTTGATATCAAAATAGATACAAATGATGGTGTTCTTTTATTATATTATTAGTGAAGTGTAATTTTTATATAATATCTATTATGACGAATTAATTTATGGTAATGTCACATGGAAAATATTATATATAGTTTGTTAGAGAAGATCTTTTGCATAACTTTTATAAAATGTAAGAATAAAATATTCTATAATTTAATTTAAGGACAAACGATAGTTTTTATAATAATTTAGGTTACAAAATAGATATTTAAATCACTAATGCGAAATATGTGCTCCATGTTTAGCATTCAAGGTCAACAGTGAAAAAACTCAATGTTAAAAATTATCGATAACACTGTTAAATAATTTTACAATTAAAACGTCAAAAATTCCAAAATCCTACGTCATACGCTTAATTGACGTAAAAAATGTTAGATTCCGACATTCATTAATGTTGAAATTTCACTCTCTAGATGTTATATGGTTGCGTGAATCATGTCAACATGCACAGAAATGACCTTTGGGTTGTCCAGTAAGCAATTAGATGTTCAAAAAGGTGAATTCTGACATCCATTAACATTGGAAATTCACATTCTAGACGTTATATGTCCTTCGAATTTCTTAAAACATTAAAACGTTAGGCAAACAGTTGTAAGAATTTACTACTATAAAACATTGAAAGCCCTAGATTCCTACATCAAAGACCTATAAGACGTCCTAATTACTTTGTTTCCAATGTCATATGTGTTGTAAAAATTTGTAAAAACATAACCTATACACACGGTTTCTTTGCGCTTTCATTCGGCTTGAACCTGCTGTAAGAATAGTTAGGCCTTATTTCTCAACACCAAGAGGGGGGTGAATTGATTCTTACTGAAAATATGTTCTTTTATTATCTTTTGGAAAATCTTTAGCGCTTTCTCGAACACACAAGACCATAAGGAATATAATGCAATAAAAGAGTCAAGGGAAAGAAAACAAACACAATGATTTTTATAATTGTTCAGCCTCAATGCCTTCATCCAGTCCCTTTCAATCAACCTGAGATTGAAAGACCTTCTACTATAAAGATGGAGTTATATAACAAGACTTATAGAGACCCTCTCTCAATGTAATCTCCTCTCCAACTCCAAATCTAATATAGGACAAACACAATACATAAAGAACAACCAACTTTCTGTAAAACCCCTTTGAGCTCTTCTCAAAGACGCTAGAACCAAACATTCTCTTCGTGGCAACACACAACAGGGAAACTGAAATCTATGGATTGTAAACACAATACTGATCTGGAAAGGATACACCTCAGAGTGCAGATGTTGGATCAGCTAATGAAAGTACAAAGCAATCCTTCAAGAATCCTTCAAATATGCAAAACTTTCGTTTCTTGATTCTTGGAGAAACAACACACCTGCAAAATCTTATCTCGACTCTTATATCATATATTAAAGATTGAATGTACAAAATTAATTAAATCGGTTAAGCATTTAACAATGCTATGCCAGATTTAACTGATTACGCAATTAATGTAATCGATTACACATTTATTGTAAGTCAAAACAATTCAAAATATGACCATTATGACAATTAAGACTTAACATGAAACAATTTTCAATGTGTACTAGATTTAACCGATTAAGGAAATTGTGTAATCGGTTATGTACTACACTTAAGCATTTTTGAAAACTTTTTCTTCTTAAAACTTATTGTTGAGATTGTTGATATGGGAGCACTGGTTTAGCTGAACCTACAATCTTAGAGCTTCTCGTTTTTTATGATGACAACATAATTAATAACACATGTATTGTTTATGTTCTACATGTTCTATCGCTTACATTCTATATGTTTTAATCAATGTGTAATTATGTTTAAAGCATTAAGAACATGATTGTGTTGATACATTGCAATTCACTATGCTATATAATTGTTTTTATTGGTGAATGCATGTCTGATGTTTCATAAAAGGAAAACCACAAGCACTTATATGGAACTTTTAATTGTGTGGCAAAACAACAGTTTTAAGTCGACTTCATTATGAAGTGAGTCGATTAAAACTCGTGGCTTTGCACAAATCATTTTCAAAGTGTGCTGTGAGATTTTCAAAGTGAAAGTTTTTCAAAACTTTGTTTAACTGTGTTACATAGTCGATTACATGGAACCTGCATTCGAATATGTCTATTACAGTTTTGAAATTCTATTAATGCTTGAATTAAATGTTACAACGACTATATTTTTAATATGTTGACCAAGCATTAAATGTGATTTGACTGCATTAATCGTACATTCAATTAACTGCATTGATTGCTGCTAACTGTTATAACATAATTGTTATATTTGACTGCATTAGTAGCTAAGTCAATTAAAATGCGTTTGAATTGTGAAAATCTATAAATTGATGTGAACTTGATTTCTGTAAGAACTTTTGTGAATCTAACCGTTTGTGATATCTTTTGTAGAAAGTGTATAGTTACAGAAAGAGAGAAAGTGCTCCAAGAAACAAGAAGTAACCGTGGTGATCATCTCCATGTGGATTCTTGAAGAGCAAGTTAACTGGACTTACAAAGGCTGATCAAATCTGCACATTGGGTGTAACTGAGAGATCAAAGGCTACAATCTTGTGAAGATTGGATTAAGGTTCCCTGTTGTGATTACAGGAAGAAGCGCGTTCTGTGTTCTTGACTTTGAGGATGACTCAAAGGGTGCAGACTGCAGGAGAGGGGATTCTTGTTGCTAGTCTGTTTGTATATGCCTATATTTTGATTAAAGGGTTAGAGAGGTGTTTTATATTTTTGACGTGAGGTCGTTATAAAAACCTCGTTGTAAAAACCTTGATCATTATAGTGTATTGGCTTCCAGTGGTTGGAAGGACACTAGATGTAGGCTTGGCCGAACCAGTATAAAAACTTAGCGTTTGATCTTTTTATCCCTACACTCTTTTATTCAGTCAACTTCTTACTGTACTTAATCGATTATATTTCCGTTGCATAAACAAATCTTTTTCCTTGCGTTTCAAGAAAGCTTTTAAAGGCATCCACTTTGCAAAAAAGATTAAAAGAAAACATTATTTTTATATTTCACCAATTCACCCCCCCTCTTGGTGTGAGAAATTAGGCCATTCTATTTTCAACAATCGGTATCAAAGCTGGTTTTCATAAGATATTTGAAAAACAAGTCGATTATACTTTTCTTTAAATCGATTGATCCTGAAAAAAGGCTTTTAATTTTCAAACCTTTGGTGAAGGTGCATCCACAAATAGACCACCACTATTTATTGGAGAAAACTATGCTTTCTGGAAAATTAGGATGCAAATCTTTCTTGAATCTATGGATAAAGGAGTTTGGGATGCAACTCTAAACGCTCCATTTGAGCCAACTTATGGTGTTAATGGAAAAACTATTTTGAAAAACTTTTTTTAGTGGACTCAATATGAGAACCGAAGAGCTCAATATGATGTTAAAGCTAGAAATGTTATTACTTCTACACTAACCATGGATGAATTTTTTAGGATATCACAATGCAAGACTGCCAAGGAAATGTGAGAGGTTCTTGAGGTGACACATGAAGGAACAAATGAAGTAAAAAGGGCTAGAAAAAATTCTCTTGTACAAGAATATGAGTTATTCAGAACGAAGGCTGGTGAGACAATCTATGAGGTACAGAAAAGATTAATGCATATTCTCAACCACCTCATGGCTCGGGAAAGTGTTTGATAAAGAAGAAATCAACATAAAGATCTTGAAAAGCCTCAATAGAAGCTGGCAACCAAAAGTCACTGCCATATCTGAATCAAGAGATCTTACTAGCATGAACATGGCTACGTTGTTTGGAAAACCCAGAGAACATGAATTGGAGGTTGGAAGGATAAAGGAAAAAGAAGAAATTGAAGAGAAGAAATGGATTGCTCTAAAAGCCACAAGCAAGAAAGCTACAAAGATTTGGCAGATGCAGATATACCAGAAAAAGAAATGATGACTATGATGGTAAGAAAATTTGGCAGATTCATGAAAAATAAAAATTCTGCAACTAACAGTGCAGGTTTCTCAAGAGGAGGAAAGAAGAATTCAAGAAGCAACGTTATTCAATGTTATGAATGTGGAAATGATGGTCATATCAAGCCTGACTGTCCAGACTTGAAGAACAAGTAGAATGAATTCACTAAGTATCCTCAGGACAAGAACATGAAGCAGAGGAAAGCTTATATTGCTTGGGAAAACAATGATGAAGATTCTTCCAGTGATGAAGATTGTGATCGCGAAGAAGAATCAAATATATGCTTCATGGCTGGCTCTGCACAATCAGACTACGATAGTGATGAAGAATTTGAAAATGAACCAATAGAAGTCAAGTACCACACATGCTACTGGATGCATTTCAAGAGGTTCATGCAAAGGCCATGCGACTTCAGTACAAGGTCAATCGATTATCATCTGAGAGAAGAGATTATGAGTACAGAATTGATAATCTTGTGCAGGGAAATGAAAAGTTGAAAAAGATCTTGAAGAAGCTCTAAAATCTGCAAAGAATATAAAGACTGAAGTACAAGTTGTTGAGAAAGAGTGTGATAGTTGTTCTCTACTGTTGGGAAAATTGAGTATTTAACTTGCACATTGGATAAATTAACTCAAGGTAAAGAAAATCTTGATGTTGTGTTGAGATGATCTGGAAGAGCTATCTACAAACAAGGTATTGGTTATAAGGCTAAAAGTAATAGGATAAACTCAAAGAAATTTATTGATCTGAGTAAACCTACTACTAATGCAAGCTTTTAGTGCAATACACTTGGTCACACAGTAAGAAACTACTATTTTAGAAATGTTGGTGTTCCAAAGGGAAAGTACAAATGGGTTCTTGATAACAGTTGAAAAACTGTTATTTTCATGCTTAAAATTGATACTAAAAGCAACCTTTAACACTTAGAAACTAGCTTGAAATCATACGTTTGGTTATATTTTTAGAAATAAGAGAGCTGGACAGGTTTATGCTTGATTTCAGTGTTTTTGTGCAGGTTTTAAGATGAATTTGGTGAAAGAAGTGAAGAAGGATAGAGATGGAATCAGAAAAGACATCAAAAAGTGCAAAAGGAGAAGCCGCAAGTACCGCTCAGTCGAAGTTTACCGCTGAGCGGCACTCAGAAACCCACGTTGGCTCCGTTGAGGGGTGCAAAGGCCGTTGAGGAGAGAAAAACAACTCACACACTTACCGCTGAGCGGCACTATTTTGGGCTTGGGCCTAATTTTCTGTAATTTTAGAATAGTATATAAGCTTTAGGACGTCCTAGGGTTTGTATCTTTGGCAGAGACGAAGCAAACACTCTCTTTTCCACCCCTTGGAGGAAGATCTTGGATGCTCAGGCTACCTCCTCATCTTTCTAGGGTTTTATCTTTCTTTCATTCATTATTATTCATCTAGTTTCACCATGAATATGGTGAACTAAACCTTGTATTATTGTTGGGGAATCAATGTAGTCTTGTGAAACTCTCATATATGGAATTTGTTTTAACGTCTTATATTAAGATATATGCTTTCTTTCATCTTTAGTTAGGGTTTTTTCTCTTTTGCTTATTGCTTGCTTTGTTTAACTCATTCATTGCCATGATTATTGATTTTGTCGATACGGGAACGTACGGGGAAATCTAGATCCGGGGAATTTCTCCCAATAGCATATTGGTTGCCTTTAAGCTCCTGCACTTTAGAACTAATTACTAGGAATACTAGGAATTGTATGAACTCGTAATTAAGGATAGGCCTTCTTGCAAGGTGATTTAGAGAGTGGCATTAGCATTGATGAAAAGAATGATGAATTCCTAAAAATATATGAGAGTGGATAAGATGAAATTGATAACCCCAACAATATACTCATCCATCTAATTCATTGAAGTGTTTGTATTCTGTTTTTCTCCATTGATCAAATTCATGCATACATATTTAATTACTGTCTCTTGCATTTAAACCTACAATCAATTTGTTCTTAAAGTCTTAAATAATCAACAAATCATATAGCTAAACTAGGCCGTGAGTCCTTTAGAAAAACGATACTTGGTCTTACCTTGTTTTATTACTTGATACGATTCTCACACTTGCCGATTGTTAAACAAGTTTGTGGCGCCGTTTTTCGGTGTTCATAAATTTGTCATCAGTTCTCAAGGAACAACTTCTTGCTACTAACAAGACAGGACCCAAATTCAAATGGGTACTAGCGTCAAAACCTTTTAACTATTATACAGGAAAGGAGCAGTAGCTGCTGTAGCAGTGCACAACTCAAGGATGGGCTAACTTGATGATATCAAATGTCTTGAGTATCTACAAGCGGTAACAATCACTTTCACATTGCATCATGCATAATATTTGTTGAATGATTGGTTGATGAATGTATGATTGTTGATTGATTGATTGTTTGAGATTATTTTCTATAAAAACAAATTTTACGACTTTTAATCGATTGGATTAAGTACTTAATCGATTACTTGTTGCTGTATGATTGTCTTTGTTTTGTGAAAACCTTTTTTCATACAGTAGTCAACTTTGCAAATAATGAAATCGATTAGATATTTCTGTTAAGTGGGCTTTCTGTATTTGAAAATTTAAACGTAACAACATTCACATTTTTTTCTTTCTTCCAAAATGAAAATGTTCCCAGCCAAAAAACAAACTAAGCAAGTGTGACGGCTGGACCCTCCTAGCACCATTGTCGTCTTTCTCTTTTAAAAGAAAATAATAAAAAAAAAGCTAGACCTAACATTGTTGCCCCCACTTTTGGGCCCAACATCTTTTGCCAACAATTGGCCCAAAATACAAAAGTTGGTGCAAAAAGTTTTAAGCAACTAAATTACAATATAACTAAATTTAAAAATCCTATTTGGAGAGTCTTGAATTATGTGGCAGCCCTCTGAATGTCCCAAAATATTATCCTACAATTTCCCTACAACTAATAATGCCAATAATTAGTTCCGATAATTCAAATTAATTAAAATAAAAATTTCTGGTCAAATTAAGCACAAGTAGTAAAAATTGGGAAATACTGGACATTCAAGCACAATTCCCTGATTAAATCTAGCTAAGCTAAGTAAAGTCAAGAAAATATTGACTCATCATGAGGGATCGAGTTTTAAGTAATTTAGTGAGTGACGTTGACTTTAATGAAAGAAGAAGAATTCTTATATACATGAGAGTAAACTTGGGGAAATCTAACACCAACAACATATTCATTTCATAACACAAACCTCATCCGTTCATCGGTGTGCTACTCTTCAAGTGATCAAAACTGCATTCATATTTAATTTTCTACATTTGCATTCTAAACCAATGATTTTTTCCCTTTTAAGTCTTAATTAATCGAGTTATCACATGATTGTCTGGGGCCGAGAGTCTCCTAGGACACGATACTTGGTCTTACCATTTTATATTACTTGTACAATTCGGTACACTTGCCGAAGTCTCAACAGGCGCCCTTTCTTGGGCGTTGAGCACCACTTCTCTCGCAAGCTCGCCTGGGCGCCCTAAGTGGGGACGCTGAGCCCTCACAACATTGGCCCATGATCCAATTGTTAAGACATCGACAAGTGTACCGAATCGTATCAAGTATAATAAATGGTAAGATCAAGTATCGTTTCCCAAGAGACTAAAGGCACTAAACAGTCATGTAATTACTTAACTAATTAAGACTTTGAAGAAAAATTTAGGGTTTTTAAATGTAAAAACAAGAAAGTAAATATGAATGCAATTTTGATCAATTGAAGAGAAACGCAAAAGTGAATTATGAGAATTAAGAGATGAAGATGTTGTTGGGGTTTAGATTTCACCTAATCACTCTCATGTATATAAGAATTCTTCTTCTTCATTAAAAGTCAATGTCACTTTCTAAATTACTTAGAACCCGATGTATCGACGAAAGAAGTCTATCCTTAATTACTAGACCATAATGTATTGCATCCCTAATAATTAATTTTGCATTACGAACAGAAGCTTAAGACAATTAAACATTCTATCCCTATGTCTAGGCAATAGTTCCTTGGGAGAAATTCCCCAGTTCTCGGTTTCTAGGTATTTGTCAATAACAAAGAAGACCACAAATCATTCCATGAATGAGGTAAACATAACAACCATAGAGCAAAGGAGAATAACCCTAACAATTAATGAAAGAAACATATATAAATTGGAATCAATTCAAATACATTAGACTTTAAAGGTTACATCTTCCCCCAACAACAAATGGATTTAGTTCCCCCTTGTCATGGAGAAACTATGTGTAATTAAAACATAGTTTCTCCCAAGGGAACTATTGCCTAGATAAGGGAACACTTGCTTGTTATATTGTAATTAAAACATATTCTCCCAAAGAGTGTTGTCCATATGTATCTTGTTGTATACGCCACTGTGGATTTTTAGTAACTAGAAGTGGTTAGAATACTTATAAACCAGAAGTGGTTCGAATACTTGTAAACCAAGAGTGGTAAGAGTACTTGCAAATTATAAGTGTTGAAACTTGACTAGACAATGTATCATGGAGATACCAGGATTGTCTAGGGTACCAAGAGTGGTGAGAATACTCATTGTAAACCAGAAGTGATGAGAATACTTGTGTAATCTTTGAAAAGATTAATGTAACTCTCAAGAGTTATTGCGGGAGAACTGGACGTAGCTCAGTTGGAGTGAACTAGTATAAAAATACTCCTTTCTTATCATTTTACTTTCAAATTTTTTTAAGGGTTCTTACAAAACTTAGTGTTTACACAACTCTGCAAAAAGGCTTTCATAAATCACTTTTTAGATGTTGAATTAACAAACATATTTCTTAATGTTCACTACATTATTTTATTGATTATAATTTCCCACGAGCTTTGTAAAACAAAAACATCTAAATAAATCCTCTTGATCAACTTACTTGATTGTACTTGTAAGATGTTACATTATGAAAATAATTTCAAAAAACTATTCACCCCACCTCCCCCACTTTTAGTTTTTTCCTGTAGTTTTCGTACTTGCCTATAATACTTAGGCTGAAATAATTGTTTTCCATTAAAGAAGATGTGAAGAACCTTAAAGGGAACATTGATGGAAGAAAGTGTGATAATCTTCTTCAACACCCAACTGATTCCTCGCAATGGAAGAAGATTGATGAAACATTTTCAGAATTTATGCAGAGCCAAGAAAAAAATTTGGAAGAAACAATTAATATTCTTTAATCTTCCATATTGGTGAAAAGTTGATGTATGACATTGCATACATGTGATGCACATTGAAAAAAAATGTATGTGATAGTTTCGTTGTGACTTTACTAAACATAAAAGAAAAAACAAAAGATGGAGTAAAAACATGACAATATTTGGCTAACGTGGGCATCCGTTCTGAGTTACATCCAAAATCAATTGGAAGACGCACCTACCTTTCCCCAATTTGTCACACTCTTTCTTAAAAAGAAAACTAAAACTTTTTTTGTCACTGTTTAAGTAGTGTTAAGTTCCGCAAGGTTACTCATCAAATACTAGTATCTTTATTTCTATGCAAGATTTAAAGTTAGTTGGTTTAAAGTATCATGAGTGTCATGTCTTAATTCAACAACTTTTATCAGTAGTTATTCGATCCATATAACTTGCTTGTTAGAGGTATATTCTCACACATTTGAGTTTGTTTTCTGATTCCATTTGCAAGAAAGTTGTTGATCCTCGACTATTAGATGATATGAAAATTGAGTCCATCAGACTATTGTGCCAATTGGAAATGTATTTCCTACCCTCATTTTTCGATATCATGATTCATTTGATATTCCATCTAGTGAGGGAAATTCAATTATGTAGGCTAATTTTATTGAGGTGGATGTACCTAGTTGAGAGATACACGAAGATCTTAAAGGGATATGTTAATTATAAGGGGAGTTATGTTAAAGCTAAACCCACATATCTCATATGTGTTTTTATGATGACAACAACAGAAATGTTTTAACAGTTTCTTGCACACATTAAGCAAAGTTGATGTTTACATATCTGATTGTGCTTGATCTATATGTTGTGCATATTCATTGTGTTTTATGTTATTATATCTATGATATGCATATTCATTGGTTAGATTGATAAAACTCTATGCACATTGCATATTGTTAAGATGTCGGCAAGTGTACCAAATCGTATCAAGTAATAATAAATGGTAAGACCAAGTATCGTTTTTCAAGAGACGCATGACACTAAATAGTCATGTGATTACTCAACTAATTAAGACTTTTGAAGAACAATTTGGGATTTTGAATGCAAAAATAAGAAAATAAATATGAATGCACTTTTGATCAATTGAAGAAAAACACAAAGGTGAATGAATGATATTGAAATTATGAGATGAGTATATTGTTGGGGTTTAGATTTCCCCTAGTTTACTCTCATGTATATAAGAATTCATCTTCTTCATTCAATTGTTAACATTACGTTCTAAATTACTTAAAACCCGATCCCTTGGCGAAGAAAGCCTATCCTTAATTACTATAACATAATCCCTTGCATCCCTAATAATTAATTCTGCATTACGATTAGAAGCTTAAGATGACCAAAACTCATACCCCAATCCCTGAGCAATAGTGCTTTTGGGAGATATTCTCCAGATCATGGTTTCTAGGTATTTCCCAATAATAAAGAAGACCATAAAATCATGCCAGAAGTGATAAAAACATAACAAGCATAGAGCAAAGGAGAAAATCCCTAATAATTAATGAAAGCAGCATAAATAAATTGAAATCAATTCAAATACATGAGAGTTCACAAAGTTACATCATCCTCCAACAACAAATTGAATTTAGTTCCCCCTTGTCATGGAGAAACGAGATGAACAATGGAATGAGAATGAAAGATAAACCCTAAAAACTGAAGAGGAGAGCTTCCGCATACATTACTACCTCTAGAGACTTAGAGAAAATCTTAGTTTGTGTCAATTCTGTCAAAAGATACTCCCTCTAGGACGTCTAAGTGCGTATATACAACTAAACTCAACGGCCCAACTTAGGACGCCCAGGCGAAACTGCGAGAAAACTGGCGCTCAGCTTTGTACGATACATGAAACTGAACCTCAGCCCCAACGGTAGCATTCCAAAACTCACTTTTTTTTGCTGTTTTGTTTGCTTTTATGGCTAATTCAGCTCTATACATTGTTGGACATTCTTCCAGGCACATTATTAGCTACAAAATAAACGGAATTTAGTGATAAAATCATTCGCAAAAGTAACACACAAACATGAGTTCAAGCAAGTTTCTAAGGCAAAATGGGTGCGTTTAGTATCAAAATTATATCACAGATAACGGTATTTTCAACCGTTATCACAACCCCAAACTTGAAACTTTGCTCGTCCTCAAGCAAAATGTAACTTGGCTTACACAAAATAATCATACTACAATGGTCTAGCACACCAAAAATCATTTTCCTCTACGACAAGTAAATCACTCATGTGTGCTCATCATAGAAAGATTAGTCAAGATATAATGATGCTTTAGCTAATCAAGCTTCAACTGTGGTGCTCACATGATCAAAACATACACAACTGATGCAAACCTCATGAATAATCAACAACCAAGCAAGAATGTTATCATACAGTCATGGAACAATTCCTCACCAAAGACAATGTTTCACTCAAGCACTCAAAAGTGTTTCACTCAAACTTAAAGGTGTATAGTGAGGTGACACTCTTACACTCTTACACTCTACCATCACAATGTCACATGAATCAACTTTGTCTTTCATTTAACCACATATCAAACACACTCACAAGCAAATTATCATCACAAGGACTTTTCAAGGCTTGTAACATGGTCGGGCTAAGAAGAAAAATGTTTTTTCTAGACAACAAAATCCTTGAGTTAAGAGAGTGCATATTTCATTTATTCACATTCATAATAATCTCTCTTTCTTCTTTTATGTGACAAACCAATATTCAACTCATTCCCAACTTTCCTTTCATTGAGCTTAACCTTTTCTTTTCTTTCTTTTCTTTTCTTTTCTTTTTCTTTTGCCTTTTGCTTTTGCTAAATGCTCTTTAATGAATTCACAAAATTCTTTTCGGTTTCTCACAACCCCAAACTTGAACCATTCTCCATTACTATATAAACATACTCTACTCAACTCAAGGCAAGGATTTCCAAAAAGGGTTCTTTTCAAATTTCACATTTAGGCTCAAGGTTCAAAGGTTAGAGTACATTATTCTTTAAGGTTCACCTATTGGAATTGGATTTAAGGGAGAAGACAACATGGCCTTGATCATGTGTGACAAGCATGCAAGTGGTTCAATCATAGAAAATTAGGCAAAATCAATCATGTTTCCAAAGCAATAGCATTTAATCAATCAATAACTTTGGAGTCCAAATTCTCACATGTTAAATCAAGTTCCACAATTGAAATCATGCATCAGGTTTTAACAAAACTATGTGATGGAAGCTTGCTATGGGTGAGACTCATTGAACCAGAAAGCCAAACAGCAAACGTTCCAGTGAGCAGAATGAAGGCATCGAAATTCTGAAATAGATACAGAGAATGGTATGGTTTCAGTGAAGAATGGAGTGGGTTAGAACCTCTCAGCTCAGAGGGCCTTCTACTTTGGAAGGAAGCTAGAGGTAAGGAGAAAGAAAGTGAAGAATTGGGTTGACTCAAGAGCAAAGGTAAGCTGGAATTTCATTTCTGCAGCAATTAAACTAAGCTCAAAAGTCTCTCCAAAAGGGGGAAGAGATCTCCTATTTATAGGAAGATAAGAGCCTCAAATCTGAAATGAAATTCAATCCAAAAGCAAATGAAATTAAAGAAAAAGGCGCCAATTTGCTTCAGCTTCAAACATGCCTCATTCCAACTCAGCAGCACACGTGAGACAGCACCAATTCTGAAACGTTGGGCTAGCTAGGTTATTGGCTGAGCTTTTTGATAGCTTTGGCAGCAAGCTTCTCCCTCCAAGTCTCTCTTTTCACGTGATCAAATGCTATGCTGGCAGCTGCTCCCTCCAATTTTATTAATCCTACAAAGCAAAGAAAAATGTGCTTTTAATTATGGGAAGAAGGATTAATGTAAATTACCTTCCATAGAAGCAAAATGGTAGGTGATCCTTCTTCCTCTTGAATCCTCTTTGCCATGGCTCTAGTAAGAGGTCCAATGTGTGTCTTAGATGGTCTTCCATCACTATGAGCCACCACCATCTATGCTCAAAAGCCTCACCAATCATTAACGCTACATGTATCATAGAATAATAGAGCAAACACAAGAATATTACTCATCACAAACAGTTTATCACATCATACCAAACCATTGCAACACAATTCATTAAATTAAGTACATAACAACAAAATAAACACAATTCAAATAAGCATAAAATTCCTGATCCAGCAGCATCCATCAGTGGATGCTTTCATCTGAATCTTCCAGCATCCATCAGTAGATGCGAATCCTTCTCATCAGCATCCATCAGTAGATGCTGATCTTTCTCATCTTCATCGGCATCCCTTAGTAGATGTCGTCAGTAGGAGCCATCATTAGACGCTTAATCACATAGCATCCATTAGTAGATTCTATCATTCATCACCCTCAAGTAATAATAAAATGGTAAGACCAAGTATCGTTTCCCAAAGGACTCACGACCTAGACAATTATGTGATTTCTTGATTAAATTAGACTTGTAAAAAAAACCATTATGTTTGAATTGCAGAAAATAAACATGAATGCTGATAACAGTTGAAAAACTGTTATTTTTATACTTAAAATTGACTTCAATTACAACCTTTATGACTTAGAAATTAGCTTGAACTCATGATTTTGTTGAATTAGTGGAAATAATAGAGTTGGATAGGTTTTATGCTTGATTCCCTTGTTTTTGCAGGTTTTTAGATGAAATTGATGAAAGAAGTGAAAAGGGATAGAGATGGAATCAGAAAAGGACAAGAAAACTGCAAAAGAGGAGAAAACAGAAGTACCGCATAGCGCCAATTACCGTTGAGCGGCACTCGCAAGAACCGTTGGCACCGCTGAGGGGAAGAACTGTCACGCGTTACTACCGCTGAGCGGCACTTTTCTGGGCTTGGGCCTACTTTTCTGTATTTTTTAGAATATTATGTAAGCTTTAGGACGTTCTAGGGGTTGTATCTTTGGCTGGGACGAAGCAAAAACACTCTCTTTCACCCCTTGGAGGAGGATTTTGGATGCTAAGGCTCCTTTCTCAACTTTCTTGGGTTCTATCTTTCACTTTTCCATTGTATTTCATCTAGTTTCACCATGAATATGATAAACTAAACTTATTTTGTTGTTGGGGAATTGATGAGTCGATATTTTATTGACTTCACTTGGTTTATTGTGCTAGAATTAATCAGGGAATTGTGCTTAAATGTCCGATATTTTCCCGTTTTCACCAATTGTGCTTAATTTGATCGGAAATTCAAATTTTAATTAATTTGAATTATTTGGACTAATTATTTGCATTATTAATTGTAGGGAAATTGTTGGATATTATTTAGGACATTTGGAGGTCAAAAAGAAAATGCCACATCAATTATAATTTAAGTTAAGATGAGAGAGGAGGTGTGGATTTCATTTCCGGGGGTGCACACAGCAGCACACATGAGCGGGGGGTGTCCAAAGAAGAAGGACACACACGGCCCCAAGACAGCTCCTTTGACAATTCATTTTGTCAAGTTCATTTTCTGGATTGCTACACATTAAAAGCACACAGCCACGTCCACGTCCAGCTGCAGCAAGGAAGCACACGGCCTGGGGCCCATGAAGCAGCATATGAGCAGGTGGTGTCACGGTTTGGGCCATTCAATTCTTCCAGAGAAGAATCCTTCACACGTTCCAGCAGAAGATTAGGAGGTGCAGGGAGCTCACGATCCAGGAGCGTCCAGGAGCGTCACGTCCCAGCTCCAACAAGGCCAGCTATCCAGATTCACGTTTCCAGCAGAAGCCACGTCCGCGGCCCACATCCAGCTTAAGCAAGGGGTGTGTGAAGAAAGAAGCAACCGGAAGAGAGGAGAGCTGGACCGAGCTGCAACCGAGGAGAAAGGAGCTTGACAAGTCCAGCTTTGGAGAATGAAAAAGGAGAGGGGTGACCTAACGGGGGAGCCACCAACTTCATTAGAGTTTTCCTGGGAGCATTTTTTTATATATTGGAGAAATGGAAGGTTACGGGTGACGGCCTGGAGGGGTTTTGGTGTGCACACTTTGTAGCTCCAGCCGCCACTCTCTCTCATTTTATTTTCCAGCTGCCATGGGTGGCTCTTTGCTTTGCTTTTGAATGTTATTTTGAGGGCTTTTAATGCTTATGCTTGAACTAGTTTTATTTTTTTCGTTGTCACAGTGGATGAAAAAAAATGAAGCACATTTACTTCTCTGTTTATTATCTTTTTGCAAGCACAAAGGGATGAATGAAACATCTTGGTTTTTATTCCAGTAGGGAAATGAGTTTTTCTTTTCTTTCTTTAGACAATAGCATGCACTAGGTTTTCTTCCTTAGGACAATGCTTTAGTTTTGCTTCTTTGATTCCAGTTGCCATTTCATTTGAAAAGAACGTGAGTTTTATTTTTTTGGAAGATTGTTTTGGAGGGAGCCGCCACAGTAGAAAAAGAGGCACGGATCCCATGGTTGTAAAGTGGTCACGTGAAGTGTAGCATTTGAAGACCATCTTTAATTTTTATTTAATGCTTGGAGAATTAATGAGTGTGTAACATCCCAATAAATAGTAATAACCATTAATTAGAATTAATCACATTTACGGAGTTAAACAGTGCAGTCTTAACTAAAATTAGCTAATTACAAACCGAACGTACTAACATTTACAGGGTTCGGAATCTATCCACAAAGCATCTAGTTATGGACGAACGGTCTTACAAAATAAATAACCGAACGTCCCCCAAAAATACATAAGTACTAAAGCTACTACAGGTCGAGCGTGCTACTGTTCAGCTTTAACCTCCACTTCGACCAAGTTGGCGTCCTCCAAATGTTCTACTTCTAGCATTTCTTCAAGAGGCACCTCTCCGTCTGCTCACATCCACGACGGATGATCATTGCATTGACAAGACGGAAGTACATGAACAGTAGACGACACAAGGAAAAATGCAAGGGTAAGCTTATAATATTTAATTCATACGTTCGACATACACGTTCAACATATCAATGCACACGCACGACATACAATTTAACATCATATAACATAATAATTTATATGCATAATAGACGACCGTCCGGACTATATGAACCGTGTAGCTACAGGCGTCCTTGCACCCAAGTGGTGTAGTAGCCGGGATATACCTAATCAGCTTCCACTTGAGGTTAGTCCCTTCGCCCCTGCTAAGTGAGGGATACGAAAGACCTCCTGCCATTCCCACACATGACTACCCCCTTCTACGTGAAGATGAGCATCACGGAATATCAGGATGGACCAAGCCAGCATTAGCTAACCACAGTCATACTTTACCAATCCAATATTCAATCACATAAGAGACGTTCCTCCCTGGAACGCTCGTCATAATTCACAACCGTTTATCTATCTCATATAATGTTCATCTTTTAGAATCGATCAATTTTATTTCCATTTTTGTCTTACAGTCCAAGTACATAAAGTCACGATCTCTTTATAACGCTAACAATTGTGAGGGACGATACCAAAGAATTTGCCCCATTCAAAAATAAAGTAATACCGGCTACACGATAGATGGACGACCTATATTACAAGGTGGCTCGACACTGTCGGTCGACCCAGATGGACGACCTACATTAAGAAGGGTGTTCGACACTGATGGTCGACACAGATGAATGATCTGTATTAACAAGGGTGTTCGACACTGATGGTCGACACAGATGAATGATCTGTATTAACAAGGGTGTTCGACACTGATGGTCGACACAGATGAATGATCTGTATTAACAAGGGTGTTCGACACTGATGAATGATCTGTATTAACAAGGGTGTTCGACACTGATGGTCGACACAGATGAATGATCTGTATTAACAAGGGTGTTCGACACTGATGGTCGACACAGATGAATGATCTGTATTAATAAGGGTGTTCGACATTGATGGTCGACACGGATGAATGATCTGTATTAACAAGGGTGTTCGACACTGATGGTCGACACAGATGAATGATCTGTATTAACAAGGGTGTTCGACACTGATGGTCGACACAGATGAATGATCTGTATTAACAAGGGTGTTCGACACTGATGGTCGACACAGATGAATGATCTGTATTAACAAGGGTGTTCGACACTGATGAATGATCTGTATTAACAAGGGTGTTCGACACTGATGGTCGACACAGATGAATGATCTGTATTAACAAGGGTGTTCGACACTGATGGTCGACACAGATGAATGATCTGTATTAATAAGGGTGTTCGACATTGATGGTCGACACGGATGAATGATCTGTATTAACAAGGGTGTTCGACACTGATGGTCGACACAGATGAATGATCTGTATTAACAAGGGTGTTCGACACTGATGGTCGACACAAATGAATGATCTGTATTAACAAGGGTGTTCGACACTGATGGTCGACACCGTTCATCATGAGTTCTAAGGAGAAGACCGACACCACTCATCCTCAACCCGAATTCTTCCCAAATGAAAGAGTTCAACTATTTCAAAGAAGTTTCTGAGAATACCGATCGGTCAAAGACCGTTTCGATAACAAACGCTCATTATCATAGAATTTCATAGTTTAAATTCAACTTACAGTAACACATTTTTCAGTATATACTTTCATACTTTTCATACATTATCTCATCATCAAATTCATATAGTAAAGTCGGATACCATAGATCATATTCAATAAAATTCACAGAACATGCATTCGACATAGTATAACTCACAGAACAGTCATCCATCACAGTAGAACTCAAAAATTAAATTTTATAAGCTTCCCTTACCTGGATAGCAGTGTACTCCTAACTCAAGGTGTTTG
This sequence comes from Vigna reflexopilosa, assembly GCA_027742785.1. NCBI lineage: Eukaryota > Viridiplantae > Streptophyta > Magnoliopsida > Fabales > Fabaceae > Vigna > Vigna reflexopilosa. The sequence continues at coordinate 20,112,758 of CM050916.1, read as the reverse complement.
GTTCGCCCGTTAACAGTTCTTTACTCACACAGGATCACTTAATTCTTCCAACCCGATCTAACCATAAAACCAAGAAATACTGAGAACTAAATCCTTCATGCAACCAGGATTTGGCTTTGCATGAGACAGAAAACGTTCGACGAAGAAGAGAGGCTTACCAGTATCAGAAAGTTGAGGTGATCGGTTCAAAATGAAGCTCACGACACCAGTAACGTTCCTACGGTTCTGAAACGTGATCGGAGAAGAAGATGATGAGTTACCGTAGAGAGAAGGTGAAGGTTTCTAGAGAGAAGGTGGAGAAAAATGAAAGGTTGGGTTCTGAGGAAGAAGATGAATGGTGCAGGTGAGAGAGAGTTCTCAAAAATTCTAGTTGTTTAACCCACGTCCGGTCGACGGACGTCTCTCAAGTTGACACCTGCACACCGAACTCTGAAATGGGAAGCTTCTCCCGCGACAGGTTGCGTGTGTGCATGGCAATGTTTGGTACGTTTTTAATGTTTCAGAGAAATGATGGGCGCAGCTTTTCCGGGTACGACAGAGAGGGAGGGGATCAGATTAGGTAGTGGGGTTTTAATGGCTGAGAAATGACGTGGCGTGTATTAATGGTGAGGGTGTCAGAAATTATCTTTGTTAAATTTCGAGGGTCTTACATTCTCCCTAACTACAAAAATTTTCATCCTCGAAAATTAAAAACTTACCCGTAAACAAGTGTGGGTACAAGTCCTTCATGGCGCTCTCGACTTCCCACGTTGAGTCGCCCGTCTTTGCATTCCACACCACTTTCACGAGACGAATATCCTTTCCTTTGTAGAGTCTGGTGCGGCTGTCTTCCACACAAACAGGTTGCATCTCCAGTGTCCGGTCTGGGCGAAGTTGGATGTCTTCTAACTCCAGTACGTGTGATGGATCAGCTATATATTTCCGAAGTTGAGATACGTGAAAGACTGGATGGAGGTTCGACAGTCGAGGCGGCAGTGCAAGTTCGTAAGCTACTGGTCCGATTTTCCTCAGAATTTGATAGGGTCCGACGAACTTCGGGGATAATTTCTTTGGTCGCATGGCTCTGCCGACTCCCGTGGTTGGATTTAGTCTAAGGAACATGTGATCGTCAGCTTGGAACTCTAAAGGTCTTCTCCTCTTGTCGGCATAGGACTTCTGTCTGCTCCTCGACGTTTTCAACCTCTCCTGGATTAACTTCAATTTTTCTGTCGTCTGCTGGATCAGTTCGGGTCCAGTTAACACGTTCTCTCCTTCCTTGAACCAACAAAGTGGCGTTCGACACTTCCTCCCATAAAGTGCTTCAAACGGTGCCATTCCAATACTCGCCTGGAAACTGTTGTTGTACGTGAACTCCACTAGTGGCAGGACTTGATCCCAGGCGCCTAAGTGATCTAGGACACACGTCCTCGAAAATTAAGGGACACTAAAGGGTAGACGGAAATACTTTGCCTCTGCTTGCAAATCTTCAACTTCTCTCGTAATGTCGTCATTCTTCCCGTTCCAGACCAATCTCACACATCTGATGGATTTTCTCTTGAAACACTTGGTTGGGGTATCTCCAATACATACTGGTTGGATCTATACAAATCGGTATTCCTAAATACGAACGTTTTCTAAACCTAGCACATTAGACGAGTCTCCAATATACTTCCAGAGAGGTGATGTGTGAAAACTAGGTGATGATTCGCTAATTGAGAAGGCAATGATATCTTCATACTCAACTGCCAGATTCTATTTAAGATTTGGTAATACTAATGAATTTGAGGAACAGCTTTTAAGGCGAACGGCTCCACCTACCCGCGCGCATCCTTAGTAATTATTCCAGGCTGACCGGTTCCAACTATACCGAATGGTAAAATTTGGGTAAGGCTGAATGGTTATGGAAAGAGAGTGAACTACAGAAGAACTCTGAAGTAAGTAAACGGTTGATAACATTTAAATAAGGAAATAATGGCTTTGAAAGGTTGACCGATCGGTAACATAAATACCGAACGAGAAAAATCACTATTAAGAAAAGTCACCAGTCTTTCAAGAGGAAAAGAATTATATGGGAGTTTGTTTCTATTGGAGTCATGGGTGAAACAATGAAACAGAAGTGTTACTATGGGTCTCGACAAAGCTTGGACCTCGACAAAGCTATGTTACTATGGGTCTCGACAAAGCTGACGCGGTCGGCCTCGACAAAGCCCACGCGGTCGACCTCGACAAAGCTCCCGCTCGACCTCGACAAGCCTTCCGCTCGGCCTCGACAAGTCAATCTCAACAGGTCCTCCTGCGGTCAGAATCGGCAAGTCTTCACCGATCAACCTTGATAATGATCCAATGCTCCCAGGAGTGATTGGCAAATAATTGAAGAAGAAAGTGGAGGGGTCTCCCGTTTACCTAAAGAGGTAACTACTGCAAGTGGTGGGTCCCACCACCTCTGGTGCGCCAGCCATTACAAAGCACCAGCATTTTATTAACTTCTGAGTGGACTGTGCATTAAGAGGGAATATAAGGAATTCCCGAGTGGTTTAGAGGGAGTATCAAACATTTTTAGGTTTAGGCAGAGAGTGGATTTTCTTGGTCATTGGAGAAAACTAGAATTCACCTCTGATCCCAATTCGATTCAAAACGCGTATACGTCCAGATCTTCATGTTTTTGGGTTGTCCTATCCGTCTGGCCGTTCGTCTGAAGTAATAAGTTGAACGAATCCTCAACTGGTTGCCCAACTTACTCTTAGATGATTGCACAGATCCAAGAGATGAAATGAAAATCTCTACCTGGATTGCTACTAAATTGTATTCTGAACAATCCAACCACTTCCCTGCTGTCCTGTGAAACCAATCCTTATCATTAACTTCTCAAACTGATAACTATAAGGCGAAAGTTTTTTTTTTGGTCAATCTATTCTCAGTAAATCTAATAGTATCTTAGACGTATTACCGATCGGTTCTACCGAACGTTTCACTCTCTACTAACGTTCGTATCCTTACTTATAATATTAATTCCTGAAATTCTCAACGAACTCAAATTTCGGTTTATCACTGCTTACACCCGTCTTAGTGTTTGCATATTGCTTATCCAGTAATTCATACTTCGAACGATTCTACACTTAGCTCTTATTGTTCCTAACATTCCTAGCAATGCTCTCACATGTTTCACTCTGACTCATCCATCTTGTATACCAAGAAAACGAGAGTACTATATAACGAAATGTTCGCTTCAAATAAACTAGTTATTGAGTTCTATCCACTCCACAATTGCTACTTTACAATAAGTTACTGATGTTAACCTGACATCTGGTATTAGCGCAAAAAGAGATTCAACTTTTAGCTAGCCTGGGCGTCTCTTCCGGAGAACTCTATAATTCAATTGTTTACCATTACAGTTCTGTTACCCCCTTACTACCGAACGATCTAATTTAATAGATACGAACGTCGACACTCCAGTTTTATGGAGTATATCCTAGATCAGTCAATTCCAGTAAACAACACTCCCTAAAATAATAATTACAACTATTTCACGGGTTAGATATCCAACTAACTCAATTGTTGATACTTTCATCCCCAGATCAAACGACTCCCCTATCACAACAATTTAAAACAATGTACGGCCAGGCCGTTTATACAATAAGTAAGTGTGGTTGTTGAATGTACCTAAACTTGTTGTTCCAGCGCCTGTCATGGCCTAATCCCGACCGATTGTTTGTTCGACCACGCCCCTTGGTTGATTTCTTTCAGCATCTAGAGGCGTCATCACTGCTCGTCCTCTCATATTACACTCGCGTTCTAGATGTCCGTTTCTCCTACAACGAGTGCATAACTTTACTCCCAACAATCTTAGGACATGATGATCGGTAGTGTGGTCCTCCACACTGAAAACACTTCACTGCCCCTTGCTGTCCAGACCGATTGGCAGCAACTAACGATTGTGCCTGAGACTCACTAGAAGTAGATGGTAATCCAGTACGAGCGTAAGGCGTCCTCCTTGTCCTCCTGGAATTAGTAATATTCCTTGAAGATTTGGGTCCTCTCATTACCTGCTGTTGTTGCTTCATATGTTGCTCCACTTCTGTCACGTTCTTCTTTAATACATTAACTTTCTCCACTTCACCGGGGAGACACTTCTCATTGAACTTAGAGGGATGATGTTGAAGGAAACTCTCCAAACTCCACTCGGTCCGTTTATTCCCAAAGGAAGTGGATGCTCCTGAAATATTCTCAGTGATTTCTAGGATCTCCGCCAGCTGTCTTTGGGTCGCTTCAGAATTGGCACATGCGGCTTCTAAACTTTGTAAAACGATCGTAATCTGCTGCACTAATGCAGCGCTCTGTTGTTGAAGTACTCCTATTACTGATTTCAATAGCCTATTGTGATCAGATACATCCCGTTCGGTTGGTTGAGAAGGAGGTATTGGTGCCATTAGTTCTCTGAGAAGCAGAGAAAACAATTATTAGCAAATTTTAAAGGGTTTGAATCATTCATCAAACGGACGTCGAGCACACAGCAAAAGCATAGTATGCTCATAACCTACAGTGTTCCTTTAAGGAACAAAACTGCTCTGATACCACTAATGTAACATCCCAATAAATAGTAATAACCATTAATTAGAATTAATCACATTTACGGAGTTAAACAGTGCAGTCTTAACTAAAATTAGCTAATTACAAACCGAACGTACTAACATTTACAGGGTTCGGAATCTATCCACAAAGCATCTAGTTATGGACGAACGGTCTTACAAAATAAATAACCGAACGTCCCCCAAAAATACATAAGTACTAAAGCTACTACAGGTCGAGCGTGCTACTGTTCAGCTTTAACCTCCACTTCGACCAAGTTGGCGTCCTCCAAATGTTCTACTTCTAGCATTTCTTCAAGAGGCACCTCTCCGTCTGCTCACATCCACGACGGATGATCATTGCATTGACAAGACGGAAGTACATGAACAGTAGACGACACAAGGAAAAATGCAAGGGTAAGCTTATAATATTTAATTCATACGTTCGACATACACGTTCAACATATCAATGCACACGCACGACATACAATTTAACATCATATAACATAATAATTTATATGCATAATAGACGACCGTCCGGACTATATGAACCGTGTAGCTACAGGCGTCCTTGCACCCAAGTGGTGTAGTAGCCGGGATATACCTAATCAGCTTCCACTTGAGGTTAGTCCCTTCGCCCCTGCTAAGTGAGGGATACGAAAGACCTCCTGCCATTCCCACACATGACTACCCCCTTCTACGTGAAGATGAGCATCACGGAATATCAGGATGGACCAAGCCAGCATTAGCTAACCACAGTCATACTTTACCAATCCAATATTCAATCACATAAGAGACGTTCCTCCCTGGAACGCTCGTCATAATTCACAACCGTTTATCTATCTCATATAATGTTCATCTTTTAGAATCGATCAATTTTATTTCCATTTTTGTCTTACAGTCCAAGTACATAAAGTCACGATCTCTTTATAACGCTAACAATTGTGAGGGACGATACCGAAGAATTTGCCCCATTCAAAAATAAAGTAATACCGGCTACACGATAGATGGACGACCTATATTACAAGGTGGCTCGACACTGTCGGTCGACCCAGATGGACGACCTACATTAAGAAGGGTGTTCGACACTGATGGTCGACACAGATGAATGATCTGTATTAACAAGGGTGTTCGACACTGATGGTCGACACAGATGAATGATCTGTATTAACAAGGGTGTTCGACACTGATGAATGATCTGTATTAACAAGGGTGTTCGACACTGATGGTCGACACAGATGAATGATCTGTATTAACAAGGGTGTTCGACACTGATGGTCGACACAGATGAATGATCTATATTAATAAGGGTGTTCGACATTGATGGTCGACACGGATGAATGATCTGTATTAACAAGGGTGTTCGACACTGATGGTCGACACAGATGAATGATCTGTATTAACAAGGGTGTTCGACACTGATGGTCGACACAGATGAATGATCTGTATTAACAAGGGTGTTCGACACTGATGGTCGACACCGTTCATCATGAGTTCTAAGGAGAAGACCGACACCACTCATCCTCAACCCGAATTCTTCCCAAATGAAAGAGTTCAACTATTTCAAAGAAGTTTCTGAGAATACCGATCGGTCAAAGACCGTTTCGATAACAAACGCTCATTATCATAGAATTTCATAGTTTAAATTCAACTTACAGTAACACATTTTTCAGTATATACTTTCATACTTTTCATACATTATCTCATCATCAAATTCATATAGTAAAGTCGGATACCATAGATCATATTCAATAAAATTCACAGAACATGCATTCGACATAGTATAACTCACAGAACAGTCATCCATCACAGTAGAACTCAAAAATTAAATTTTATAAGCTTCCCTTACCTGGATAGCAGTGTACTCCTAACTCAAGGTGTTTGGTTCGCCCGTTAACAGTTCTTTACTCACACAGGATCACTTAATTCTTCCAACCCGATCTAACCATAAAACCAAGAAATACTGAGAACTAAATCCTTCATGCAACCAGGATTTGGCTTTGCATGAGACAGAAAACGTTCGACGAAGAAGAGAGGCTTACCAGTATCAGAAAGTTGAGGTGATCGGTTCAAAATGAAGCTCACGACACCAGTAACGTTCCTACGGTTCTGAAACGTGATCGGAGAAGAAGATGATGAGTTACCGTAGAGAGAAGGTGAAGGTTTCTAGAGAGAAGGTGGAGAAAAATGAAAGGTTGGGTTCTGAGGAAGAAGATGAATGGTGCAGGTGAGAGAGAGTTCTCAAAAATTCTAGTTGTTTAACCCACGTCCGGTCGACGGACGTCTCTCAAGTTGACACCTGCACACCGAACTCTGAAATGGGAAGCTTCTCCCGCGACAGGTTGCGTGTGTGCATGGCAATGTTTGGTACGTTTTTAATGTTTCAGAGAAATGATGGGCGCAGCTTTTCCGGGTACGACAGAGAGGGAGGGGATCAGATTAGGTAGTGGGGTTTTAATGGCTGAGAAATGACGTGGCGTGTATTAATGGTGAGGGTGTCAGAAATTATCTTTGTTAAATTTCGAGGGTCTTACAGGGTGCATGGATTTTACAGTTGCTGGAAGTGCTGGAAGGAAATGGCCTTGCTTTTATAATTCTTTCTTGTTTTTAGAGAATGGTTGTAGTGTCACGGTCAAAGAGACCAGGGGAAGCATTTCACTTAATTTTAATTTTCTTTGAATGGAACACATGGAAGTGTCACGCTCATGGAGTAGTTCCTTAGAAGCATTTGCAATTTTTAATTTTTTGTTGGTAGATGAATTGGTCACAATTAATAGTAGAGAAATTTTACTTTCTTTAATTTCTTTTGCTTTAAAATATTTTATATCACATGTTGAAATGATTTCTTGTATTTTTGTTTGTTATATTTTGCTTATGTAATTTTAATTCTGTTTTCACATTTGAATTTTACTGTTTAATTTCATTTTACTGTTTTAATTTTATTTCAATGTTTTTTTTTAATTTCATCCGCAACCCAGAAATTTTTCACAAACCCCCCCCCCACTGCGTGTTTGATCTGAGACTGAACCCAAATTGGTCCTTGTGAGACGACCTAGGAGTCACTGCCTAGTACTATACTGCATTCTTTTATGCACAACTTTTGTGGGAGGCGCGACCCTCTCATCAAAATGGCGCCGCTGCCGGGGACCAACAGTTCGGTCTTAGGTCTTTTGTTGTGTTAGTGTGTGTTGTGTTTTGTCTTGTCTTGTGATGTGATGTTTTGTTTTGTGTGTACGTGTCGCATGTTCAATTGTGTTGTGTTTTGTTGTTTCGTAATTTTTAGCATTCCCTTTCTACCTTTCCCCTTCTCTTTCCATGTCTACCTATTTTGATTTTGTGAATACTGCTTATTCTGCCAGTGCCTCTGATTATGATTCTCCTTCTGCATGTTACTTTGATTGTGATTCATATTCTGCTGATTTGTATGTTGAGAGCAATATGGCTCATCCTCCGACTTCTGAGAGTTCTCTTTGGGAACCGGTTCCACCTACTGAGGATGATGTTCATTGCGTTCTCAAGACTGGACTGATACATTTGCTGCCTAAGTTTCATGGTTTTGCAGGTGAATGCCCACACAGACATTTGGAGGAATTCCACAGCATTTGCTCTTTAATGAAGCCTCCACATGTACCGGTTGATCACATGTTCTTAAGGGCATTCCCACATTCATTACAAGAAGCAGCAAGGGATTGGCTGTATTGTCTTCCTCCAGGATCTATCACTTCTTGGGAAGATCTTAAGCATATGTTCTTGGATGAATTCTTCCCCGCTCAGTATGGTTACAGCAACGATCCTGGATGGAATGACCCTAGTTTGGGATGGTATGATGCTCCACAGCAATATCAGGAAGCACCATCTCAGAATGCTTGTATGCCTCCGCCAGTCCAGCAACAACAACAGCTGCAACTTTATGAGCCTGCCCAGATAGCTCCTCAACCTTCTACTTCTGAGCTTACATTGCAGGAGTTGTTGAAGCAGATGACCATGCAGAACCTTCAGTTTCAGCAAGAGAACAGAGCACACCTTCAATGTTTGAGCAATCAGATAGGGCAGATGACCACTCAACTCAATCAGGAACAGTCTCAAGATTTAGAGTTACCATTTCAAACTGTTCAGATTCCAGATGATGATGATAGTGGCATCAACATAGAAGATGGGGAGAAGAGTCATGAGCTTACTGTTGCGCCACCTACTTTCCCATCGCCCTATGGCCCTACTCTTGCACCTGAGGAGACTGCTGAAGATTTTGAGGAGCAGGCAGAAATAAGCAGTAATTCTGAACCAGGTAGACCACCATCATCTTCTACCACTCTTCCAACCTTCAGGGAAGTAGAGGTAAACATACCTAAATTTGATTATGCTGTTGATGAATATGCTTTTCATGATTATGATGTTGATGGGTATGTTATTGATGATTATATTGTTGATGAGAATGCTTTTAATTTTCCCTCTCTGCATGATGAGAAACCACTTTTGCCATCATATCTGAATACTTCTCATCCATGCACTGAACATGAATCTGAGTCTGTGGTTGATAATGTTTCTGAAATTGAAATTGATTCATGTTCTGAGGATGTATCTGAGGTTCAGCCTGTCACACTGGGATTGGGTGTTATACCCCTGCATGTAATTTCTGTAGAGCCACATTGCACTAACCATGTTGCAGGAGGTACACATGAATTTGACCAACATGCACCCACAGTGGAAGAAAAAGGTGCTTACATACACAACAGTTTCAACATCAATAAGCACCAACTGAACCCGCTCATCAACAATCACTTCTTAGATCCAGCTATGGAAGACATTTCCCTGCTAGATCAGATTTGGAGGATGAAGCAGTTCGTCCTCAAAACCTCCTTGCGGGATACTATGGTGGAAAACATCTCCCTGCAAGTCCAAAATTGGCAACTGCCACCATGATCAGGGGAGTTTTCCTTTTCTCTTCCCCCCTTTCCCTACTTTTATTGCACTTGTCCATGATCTGTTGACTGTTTTGATTTCTGATCTTATGCTTATGACACATTGAGGACACTGTGTAGTTTAAGTGTGGTCTATTGGGGGAGATTTTTTATTTTTCTTTGTTAGTTTTTGTTTTTCGTGTTAAATTTTTTCTTTTCTAGGTAGTTTTGTTTTATCTTGTATACAATTTTGCATGATTCTCTTCATTTCTGGACTGTGTTAAAGTTGTAGACTCGTCTTTCACTTCACTTGATTGATACTTATTGGTTTGAAATCCCTTGCTTTTCTTTGCTTGGGAAGATGATTATGATGTTTGAGAGGTTGAATTGATTGTGACAATTATCCTGTGTGAGATTTGAGCCACTTTATGTTCTTTCTTGTGTGTGATATGTCTCTTGATTGCTTGCGCATATGCCTTGGCTTGACTCTTGTTGATAATTCTTGATTGATATGCATGTTTGGAAGTGATAAAGGCAGTTTTGTTTTTGAGCCTCTCTAGCCAAATAAGCTTACCTTGCTCTGATTCTTTGAAAACCCTTTTTGAGCCTATACTTTCCTCATTTCTTTGTTTTGAAGTTCATACACTGGCCCTAAGTGAAACATCATGATTACCTTAACCTTAGGGAATTTTGGAGCTTTGGAAGTGTTTTGGGAACAAGTGTGGTCTCCTTGGGGATTCTGATGAGTTGGCTAGTTGGTTCCTCTTCTTGTTTTGTTTTGGTAAATATATGTGTATCTTGTCTTTTATAATTTTGTTTTGAAAAGAGGGAAAAGAAAAGAGACAGGATGAAAAAAATATATATAAAAAAAATGATGAAAAAAAAAAAATTGTTGTGAATAATGGGGTCAAAAAAGAGGATTGAATTAGAGGTTTTGGGTGTGATCTGACTGTGTTTACACTTGCTCCCCACTGCTCCTCTATTTCTTTTGGTTTGTAACTTCTCATCCATATTTATCCTCCCTTGTCCTTGGCCCCATTACACCCATAAAAGACCTTTTGATTTGAACATGCATATGTTTCTGAGTGTTGATATTAGAGGCTTGCCAAGTCTGTTGTTGTTTGCTTTCTTGAGTGCATTGAGAGACATTGATTTACCTTAAACACTTGAGAGAAACACTGATTGTGCATCTGTGAGGTTTTGTTATTTTTGATTCACCTCTTGAGCTTATTGATCATTTTTCCATGTCTTGAATTGCTTGGATGATTTCATGAGTATCTGCTTTTTCTGATTGATTCTGTGTCGGATATTGTCTACTTCTTTTCTTGGTCCAGATTCCTGGAGAACTGTGTAATTCTGTTTCTGTCTTTGTTGAGTCTTTGTTGTCTGTCTGTCGAGTTTGTGTCAGCTCCCTGATGTTCGAGTAGTTCCCTGGTTTTCGTCTTGGTTTTGCCCAGGAGTGCAAAAGACTAAGTGTGGTCTATTTTGATGAGTCGATATTTTATTGACTTCACTTGGTTTATTGTGCTAGAATTAATCAGGGAATTGTGCTTAAATGTCCGATATTTTCCCGTTTTCACCAATTGTGCTTAATTTGATCGGAAATTCAAATTTTAATTAATTTGAATTATTTGGACTAATTATTTGCATTATTAATTGTAGGGAAATTGTTGGATATTATTTAGGACATTTGGAGGTCAAAAAGAAAATGCCACATCAATTATAATTTAAGTTAAGATGAGAGAGGAGGTGTGGATTTCATTTCCGGGGGTGCACACAGCAGCACACATGAGCGGGGGGTGTCCAAAGAAGAAGGACACACACGGCCCCAAGACAGCTCCTTTGACAATTCATTTTGTCAAGTTCATTTTCTGGATTGCTACACATTAAAAGCACACAGCCACGTCCACGTCCAGCTGCAGCAAGGAAGCACACGGCCTGGGGCCCATGAAGCAGCATATGAGCAGGTGGTGTCACGGTTTGGGCCATTCAATTCTTCCAGAGAAGAATCCTTCACACGTTCCAGCAGAAGATTAGGAGGTGCAGGGAGCTCACGATCCAGGAGCGTCCAGGAGCGTCACGTCCCAGCTCCAACAAGGCCAGCTATCCAGATTCACGTTTCCAGCAGAAGCCACGTCCGCGGCCCACATCCAGCTTAAGCAAGGGGTGTGTGAAGAAAGAAGCAACCGGAAGAGAGGAGAGCTGGACCGAGCTGCAACCGAGGAGAAAGGAGCTTGACAAGTCCAGCTTTGGAGAATGAAAAAGGAGAGGGGTGACCTAACGGGGGAGCCACCAACTTCATTAGAGTTTTCCTGGGAGCATTTTTTTATATATTGGAGAAATGGAAGGTTACGGGTGACGGCCTGGAGGGGTTTTGGTGTGCACACTTTGTAGCTCCAGCCGCCACTCTCTCTCATTTTATTTTCCAGCTGCCATGGGTGGCTCTTTGCTTTGCTTTTGAATGTTATTTTGAGGGCTTTTAATGCTTATGCTTGAACTAGTTTTATTTTTTTCGTTGTCACAGTGGATGAAAAAAAATGAAGCACATTTACTTCTCTGTTTATTATCTTTTTGCAAGCACAAAGGGATGAATGAAACATCTTGGTTTTTATTCCAGTAGGGAAATGAGTTTTTCTTTTCTTTCTTTAGACAATAGCATGCACTAGGTTTTCTTCCTTAGGACAATGCTTTAGTTTTGCTTCTTTGATTCCAGTTGCCATTTCATTTGAAAAGAACGTGAGTTTTATTTTTTTGGAAGATTGTTTTGGAGGGAGCCGCCACAGTAGAAAAAGAGGCACGGATCCCATGGTTGTAAAGTGGTCACGTGAAGTGTAGCATTTGAAGACCATCTTTAATTTTTATTTAATGCTTGGAGAATTAATGGGTGCATGGATTTTACAGTTGCTGGAAGTGCTGGAAGGAAATGGCCTTGCTTTTATAATTCTTTCTTGTTTTTAGAGAATGGTTGTAGTGTCACGGCCAAAGAGACCAGGGGAAGCATTTCACTTAATTTTAATTTTCTTTGAATGGAACACATGGAAGTGTCACGCTCATGGAGTAGTTCCTTAGAAGCATTTGCAATTTTTAATTTTTTGTTGGTAGATGAATTGGTCACAATTAATAGTAGAGAAATTTTACTTTCTTTAATTTCTTTTGCTTTAAAATATTTTATATCACATGTTGAAATGATTTCTTGTATTTTTGTTTGTTATATTTTGCTTATGTAATTTTAATTCTGTTTTCACATTTGAATTTTACTGTTTAATTTCGTTTTACTGTTTTAATTTTATTTCAATGTTTTTTTTAATTTCATCCGCAACCCAGAAATTTTTCACAACCCCCCCCACTGCGTGTTTGATCTGAGACTGAACCCAAATTGGTCCTTGTGAGACGACCTAGGAGTCACTGCCTAGTACTATACTGCATTCTTTTATGCACAACTTTTGTGGGAGGCGCGACCCTCTCATCAGGAATCAATGTAAATCTTTAGAAACTCTATTGTATGGAATTTTTTCTTCAAGATCATTTATATGATACATGCTTTCTTTCATTAATAGTTAGGGTTTGCTCAAAGCATGCATAGTTTAACTCATTCGATGTCATGATTATTGGTTTTGTCGATACGGGAACGTACGGGGAAATCTAGATCTGGGGAATCTCTCCCAACAGTATATTACAAACCTAGACATAGGAGTATGATCGTTGGTTACCTTTAAGCTTCTGTTCATTATAATGCATGATTAATTTCTAGGGAGACAAGACATTGTAAACTAGTGATCATGATTTAGAAAGTGGCATTAACATTAATGAAAAGAATGATGAATTCCTAAATACAAGAGAGTGGAAAAGATGAAATTGATAAACCCCAACAACATATTCATCTATAGATTTCAATTCATGTGTTTTGTTTCTTCTTGTCCATTGATCACCACATGCATACATATTTACTTTTCAGTCTTTTGCATTTGAAACTTACAACAATTTGTTCTCGAGTCTTAATTAATCAATAAATCACGTAAGTGTCTAGGCCTTGAGTCTCTTGGGAAACGATACTTGGTCTTACCAGGATTATTACTTGATACGATTCGGTTACACTTGCCGAGGGGTAAACAAATGCAAGTTTTGATCAATTGGATTGAACGAAGCAAAAGAGATTGATGTAAAATATGGAATGATGATGTTTTTGGGGTTTCCGATTTATCCTATCCAGTCTCATGTATGCAAGAATTCATCTTTCTTCATTAATGTTAATGCCACTTTCTAATTTACCTTCAACCCGATGTCTCGGTGAAGAAAGACTCCTAATCACTAGTTTACAATGTCTTGTCTCCCTAGCAATTATTCATAAATTACATTTGCACAGAAGCTTAAAGGCAATCGATCCTCCTATTCCTATGTTTAGGTAATATTGCTTCTTGGAGAATTTCCCCAGTTCTAGATTTAGCTCTAGGTGTCCATATAGATAACATCAATGATCATGCAATTGAATGAGTTAAACAAAGCATGCATAGAGTAAAGAGGAAAAACCCTAACAATTAATGAAGCAAAGCATATAAAATATAGAACCAATTGAATACATGAGAGTTTCAAAGGATTACATCGAATCCCCAACAATAATGGAGGTTTAGTTCTCCACAGACATGGTGAAACTAGATGAAAAACAATGAAAGAACGAAAGATAGAACCTTATAATTTGAAGAAAGGAGCTTCCACATCCAAAATCCGCTTCCAAGGGGTGAAGAAAGTGTGATTTCGCCTCTTTCTGTCCAAAGATACTAACCCTAGGTCGACTAAACCCTTATATAGTTTATTAAAATTTACAGAAAATAGGCCCAAGCCCAATTAAATGGCGCTCAACGACACTTTTGGCGCTCAGCGTTAAGTGCGGTTTTTCTAAGTGGCGCTCAGCTGCAGTTTTGGCCCTCAACGGTGATTGCGGTGCTTCAGAACGCCGCTCAGCGGTAAAAGTTACGCTGAGCGGTGACTGCGTCTCTTCTTTTGTGCCCTTTTACTTCCTTTCCTAAGTCCAGCTCCTTAATACTTCAACTTCTTTCATCTAATTCATCTTAATTCCTGCCAAAACAAGGAAAACCAAGCATAAAACCCATCCAACTCCCTTATTTCCAAAACTTAAGGAGAAGCATGATTTTAAGCTAGTATCTAAGTCATAAAGGTTGTTTCTAATATCAAAATTAACTATAAAAATAATAGTTTTTCAACCGTTATCAAAACGCTAGGTCAAGCATGGGATAAATACAAGAGCTTGTTGAGAAAGACGCCCACTCATGGCTTTGATGAAGCATCAATAGTCATTCTTTTCCTTGGAGGTCTTGGCTCACAAACCAAATTGATGCTAGATGCCTCAACTGGAGGTAATTGATAACAGTTGAAAAACTGTTAATTTTAGACTTAATTTTGACCTTAAAGACAACCTTTATGACTTAGAAGCTAGCTTGTAATCATGTTTTTGCTTATGTTTTGGAAATAAGAGAGTTGGATGGGTTTTATGCTTGGTTTCCCTTGTTTTTTTAGGTTTTAAGATGAATTGAATGGAAGAAATGAAGTAGCCATAAGTTGGAGTCAAAAAAGTAAGAAAAAGTGCTTAAAAGAAGAGCCGCAAGTACCGTTGAGCGGCACTCTGAAGTCTCGCAGTCACCGCTGAGGGGCAAAACTACAACTGAGCATCGAATAGAAGAACCGCACTTACCGCTGAGCGCCATTTTAATTGGCCTTGGGCCATTTTTCAGTAATCTTTAGGAGTCTATATAAGATTTTAGTCGACCTAGGGTTAGTATCTTTTGGTAGAACGAAGCAAAATCACACTTTCTTCACCCCTTGGAGGAGGATTTGGGATGCTCAAGCTCCACTCTTCAAATTCCAGGGTTCTATCTTTCATTCTTTCATTATTTTTCATCTAGTTTCACCATGATTATGGTGAACTAAACCTTCATTGTTGTTGGGGAATCAATGTAATCCTTTGAAACTCTCATGTAGTGAATTGGTTCTTTAATCCATATGCTTTCTTTCATTAATTGTTAGTGCTTTTCTTCTATACTCTATGCATGCTTTGTTTAACTCATTCAATTACATGATCATTGATTTTATTTGTATGGACACATACAGATAAATCTAGACATGAAGAAATTCTCCCAATAGTAATATTGCCTAGACATAGGGATAGGAGGATTGGTTGCCTTTAAGCTTCTGTGCGAATGTAATGCATGAATAATTTGCTAGGGAGACAAGACATTGTAAACTAGTAATTAGGAGTAGGCTTTCTTCACCAAGACATTGGGTTTAAGGTAAATTAGAAAGTGGCATTAACATTAATGAAGAAGATGAATTCTTGAATACATGAGAGTCGATAGGATGAATTGAAAACCCCCAACAACATTATCATTCCATATATCTCAATCACGTTTTGCTTCTTTTGTTCAAATCAATACATGCATTCATATTTACTTTTTAGTCTTTGCATTTAAATCTACAAAACTTCGTTCACAAGTCTAAATTAATCAAAAAATCACATAACTGTTTAAGCCATGAGACCTTTGGGAAACGATACTTGGTCTTACCATTTATTATTACTTGATAAGATTCGATTACACTTGTCGAGGGTTAACAAGTTTTTGGCGCCGTTGCTGAGGACTCGTGGTTTAGCTATTCTATTTGTGTGATTATCTTTTTATCTTTTTGTTTATCTTTTTATCTTTTTATCTTTTTATTTTTTATTTAATTTTTTTATCTTTTTGTGCTAACAAATGTTTTCTAGGGTTTTGTGCCTAAGGCTTGTAGGATGCAATTTGGACAAGAATTTAACTATATGGGTGTGTTCTGGTTTCCTTTCCTTCCTCTTGGAAGCAGTAGTTTTGAATCTCTTGCTTGAAGAGGAGGCCATCCGTCCATCAAACACAATTCATAAAACCAAAAAACATGTTAATCATTAGTAAACCACAAACAATACCCCAAAACCATGCCAAACCACCGCTGAGGGCAAACAGAGCCCCTCAGCGCAACCTGCACATCCAACCAGCAAGCAAAAGAGAAACAAAAGCAACTCTGCCAGAATCACGCTCAGGGGAAATTTTCGTTGAGCGGCAATTTTGTAGATTTTTCAAAAGTTCTTTTTGAAAGTCCTATTCTCCACCCAAATGCAATCTTCTTAGTTCCAGACCCAAATCAAGCATTTTAATCGGTTCAAACAACAATTAATTCATCAAATCATGCATAAAAATCAAGATCCCTAAAGAATCATGCTCAAACTACTATGTTCATATCAATTCATGCTTTCAAGAACCCTAGAATTAAAATTGCTTGAACTTACTTGGATGGAGATGCTAGATGAATGGAAAAGGCTTTAGGAATTTGAAGAAATCAGCCTCCAATTGCAGTGCTTTCACCAAACCAAAAACTTGGATGGAACACTAGCGAGAAAGTGAGTGAAATAGAGATTTTGTAAAGGGGGAAGAGGGAAAAGTGGAGATAAGTCTTAGAAATATGCTTGAGAGTGTGTGAGAAGAGGTAGATCTCAAAATAGAAGCAAAACCGCATTCTAGGATATAAAAATACCCTAGAATGTTCTTCCATCACTCAAACATTTAATCCCTATCATGCAACTAAAGCAGAATCAAAATAAACAAACAAAATAAAGCAAATAAACTGAGTTGCCTCCCAGGTAGTGCTTGTTTAACGTCACGAGCCTGACCCAAAATCCACCAACACCCATCAGTAGCTGCAAACCTTTCTTATCAACACCCATCAGTAGGTGTAACAAACCTAGTATCCTTTAGTAGATACTTAACCATCTAGCATCTATCAGTAGATGCTATAACCAAAAGTCTCAACATACAAAAATGTCCAAAGTTTATAAAATTAAATTAACCAAAAATAAAAACTAAAGAAATCAATGTTTTTAAATCACTGGGATGCCTCCCAGCAAGCGCTCTTTTAATGTCACTAGCTTGACCCAGTAAAGTTCAAGTTCCATCTTCAATGTTGGTGTTCATCTTTTTCTCATCACACCAACTCATCAACTGCTTCTGGTCCACCTCTTTGACTCTTCTCGAATATGGAGATTCTATCTCTATCACTCCATTCTCTTTATAATCTTTTATAACCCACAACTTGTTCTTGAATCTTACATGTTTACCAAGTTTGAGTTGTGGTTGCATCAAGTCATCATGAACCGTCCTTCCTTTGCCATCTTTTTCTTCTTCCCTAACCTGTGACAAGAAACAATTTTTACCTTTGAAGTCCGGTTTTGCATCTTTAGAGCTAGTCATGGGTACATCTTGACATGTAGCTTTATGACTAGCCTCTTCCTTTTGCATCTGTTGCTCCTCTTTGAAGACATCAACAACCACCCTTTCTTCTTGGTCCTGAAGCATTATCATTCCTTCATCTACATCAATGATGACCTTGGCCGTTTTCATAAACGGTCTTCCAAGAATAATAGGAATCCTTTCATCCTCCATCTCCATCACCACAAAGTCCACTAAGAATTGTAGTTTGCCTACACAAAGCATAACATCTTCCACTACACCATAAGGCTTCTTTGAAGATCCATCCGCTATTAGCAAAGTCATCTCTGTTGGTTTAACTTTAAGATCTCCAATTCGCTCAAGTATAGATAAAGGCATCAAATTGACACTTGACCCTAAATCAAGTAGGGCTTTCGTTATCTTTTCCTTCCCTATGACGCAAGAAATGGTAAAACTTCTTGGATCTTTCACTTTTGGAGGAAATGGTTTCTTCTTTACAGCTTTGCACTCATTAATCTCCTCATCTATATATCTTTTTCTTTTGGAGATTTGCTTCATATGATTTACCTGAGCTGAAAATTGTTGTCATGCTTCATTCACAAGTAGATCAACTTCCATTTGATTCAAGATATCTTTAAAATGCCCATATTGTCTCTCTTTCTCTATTCTCTCATAATCTTTTGGATAAGGAAGAATTTTTTCAATTTTTTTCTCTTCTCTCTTCTCTTCTTTCTCTTTTCTCTCATTCTATCCTTTTCTCTCTGCTTTTCTTTCTACTCTCTCTTCTTTTTCTTCTTTTCTTTCTAACTTAACTCTTTCAACATTCACACTCTGTAAAACTTTACACTCTTCCTTAGGGTCAACCTCAATATTAGCCCCAAAATTTTTATCAGGCATATCTTCCAACTTCTTAGTTATTTGGCCAACTTGCATCTCCAAGTTTCTAATGGCCACTTCGGTGCTTTTGTGGTTGGAAATAGTTACCTGCATAAATTGTTGAAGAGTTTCTTCCAACTTTGTTGATCTTTCATTGAGTATGGACACTTGTTGCCATAATGATGGTTGTTGTTGTGGCCTATTGAATTTTCCTTATTGTCCAACTTGTCCAGCTTGTCCTTGACCTTGACCCATGCTTGGGTGAGGTTTCCACCTTTGGTTGTAATTACCTAGGCGGTATGGAAATTGATTGGACATGAAATTTACATCTTCCAAAGCCTCTACTGGAAAAGCACATTGACCATTGATATGGTCACCACCACATAGTTCAAAAAGTTGTTGAACCTGTGCAACTCCCTTTAGCTCCTTTGGCAATTGTGCAAGTGTCTTTGTTGAATTTTCCAACTGTTGAGTTATGATTTTATTCTGAGCGAGCAAAGCATCATTGGATTGCAATTGTAGAACCCCTTTCTGTTGAATTGGAGTTCCTCTTTCACTGTGCAACTCATTATCATTAGTAGCCATAATTCTCTATCAACTCGGTTGCTTCCTCTAGAGTCTTCCATTTGATATTACCTCCAGTTGAGGCATCTAACATCAACTTGGTCTGTGAACCAAGACCTCCAAGGAAAAGTAGGACTACTATTGCTTCATCAAAGCCATGCGTGGGAGTCTTTCTCAACAAACGTTTATACCAGTCCCTTGCTTGACCTAATGTCTCCTCCATGCCTTGTCTAAAAGAAGATATCTCTTGCTTCCCTTTGTTGACTTTAGATTATGGGAAGTACTTGTTTAAAAACTTTGCAACCACAACTTCCCACTTTGTAAAACTATCCTCTGGAAAAGAGTTCAACCATAGCTTAGCATTGCCTCCCAATGAGAAAGGAAACAAACTAAGCTTGATTGCTTCATCCGACACCCCATTAATCTTTACAGTGTTGCAAATTTCATTGAAGGTGGTGAGATGTTCATATGGACTTTCATGTGATAGCCCATTAAATTGGTTGCTCTTCACCAATTGTGTCAACACCGGTTTCACCTCCATGTTTGCAGCATTGACCCTCGGCCTTGCTATACTGTTAAAATGTTGAGGGCCAACCATAGTGGTGTAATCTACAAGAGTTCGTCTACCATTATTGTCCTCTACCATATTTTCAAGCTTTGGTTATACCTTTGTGGTGAAGGTTGTAAAAATGTTTATGGAGGAGGGAATAGTTCTCTAGATGTACGGATTCTTCTCCTCCGTCTACTGTCGTCCAAGCCTTCAAGAAGAGGTTCTGCATTTTTCTTGCTTCTAGTCCGAATTACTTCCTAAATACACAAGAAAACAAGTTCCTAGAAACAATTGTTAGCACAAAAAGATGGAGAAGATAGATAAAAAAATGAAAAGATAGGAAGATAAAACAAACAAAAACAAAAAGATAAACTTACAGATACAAAGATAAAAAAGATAAAAAATACAAATCAAGTCAAAGTTAATCAATAATCACACAATAGACTAGTTAAACCACGAGTCCCCGGCAACGGCGCCAAAAACTTGTTAAACCCTCGGCAAGTGTAACCGAATTGTATCAAGTAATAAAATTGGGAAGACCAAGTATCATTCTCCCAAAGGACTCACGACCTAGACAATTATGTGATTTATTGATTATCTAAGACTGGTGACCAAATTCTTGTAGGCTTAAATGCAAAATACTGAAAAGTAAATATGAATGCATGTATTGATCAATGGGCATGAAGAAACAAAACTCGTGGTTTGAAATATATGAATGAATATGTTGTTGGGGTTTATCAATTTCATCCTATCCACTCTCATGTATTCAAGAATTCATCTTTCTTCATTAAAGTTAATGCTACTTTCAAAATTACCTTAAATTCGATGTCTCGGCGAAGAAAGCCTAATCATAATCACTAGTTTACAATGTCTTGTCTCCCTAGCAACTACTCATTCATTATAAAGCACAAAAGCTTAAAGGCAACCAATAATCATACTCCTATGTTTAGGTTTATACTACTATTGGGAGAGATTCCCCAGATCTAGATTTCCCCGTAGGTGTCCATATCGACAAAATCAATAATCATGACATCGAATGAGTTAAACAATGCATGCTTAGAGCAAAGAGGAAAAACCCTAACAATTAATGAAAGAAAGCATATATCTTAAAGATCTTAAAGAACAAATTCAATACATGAGAGTTTCAAAGGATTACACTGATTCCCCAACAATAATAAAGGTTTAGTTCACCATATTCATGGTGAAACTAGATGAAATACAATGAAGGAATAAAAGCTAAAACCCTAGAAAGGTGACAAACGAGATGTAGCATCCAAAATCCTCCTCCAAGGGGTGAAAAAGTGTGTTTCTGCTTCGTTGCAGCCAAAGATGACTGACCTAGGTCGATGATAACAGTTGAAAAACTGTTATTTTCATGCTTAAAATTGATACTAAAAACAACCTTTAACACTTAGAAACTAGCTTGGAATCATGCTTTTGTGCTTGATTTCAGTGTTTTATGCAGGTTTTAAGGTGATTTTGATGAAAGAAGTGAAGAAGGATAGAGATGGAATAAAAAAAGAACTCAAAAAGTGCAAAAGAAGAGAAGCCGCAAGTATCGCTTAGCGCTAGTTTACCGCTGAGCGGCACTAGTGAACACTCGTTGGCTCCGATGAGGGGTGAAAGTGCAGCTGAGGGGAAGAATTCAACACACGCACTTACCGTTGAGCTGTAGTTTACCGCTCAGCGCCATTATTTTGGGCTTAGGCCCACTTTTCTATAATATTTCGAATAGTATATAAGCTTTAGGACTTCCTAGGGTTTGTATCTTTGGCTAGAGAAGACGCAAAACACACTTTTCACCCCTTGGGGGTAGAATTGGAGATGGTGACGGCTCTCCTCTTCTCTTTCTAGAGTTTTTCAGCTCTTCCATTCTTTCATTATTGTTCATCTAGTTTCACCATGAATATGGTGAACTAAACTTTGTATTGTTGTTGGGGAATCAATGTAATCTTTTGAAGCTCTCATATTTGGAATTTTCTGTTTAAACATCATATTTATGATACACGCTTTCTTTCATCATTAGTTAGGATTTTTCCTCTTTGCTCAAAGCATGCATTGTTTAACTCATTCGATGTCATGATTATTGGTTTTATTGATATGGACACATACGGTAAAATCTAGGTCCGGGGAAATTCTCCCAAAAGTAGTATTGCCTAGACATAGGGATATGAGGGTTGGTTGCCTTTAAGCTTTTGTGTTTCAGAATTAATTATTAGGGATGCTAGGAATTGTATGAACTCATAATTAAGGATAGGCTTTCTTCACCGAGACATCGGGTTTAAGGTAATTTAGAGAGTGGCATTAACATTGATGAAAAGAATGATGAATTCCTAAAATATATGAAAGTGGATAAGATGAAATTGATTACCCTAACAACATACTCATCCATATAATTCATTAAGTGCTTGTGTTCTTCTTTCCCATTGATCATCACATGCATACATGTTTACTTTTTTTCTTTTGCATTTGAAACTTATAACAATTTGTTCACAAGTCTTAAATAATCAAGAAATCATATAACTAACTAGGCCGTGAGTCCTTTTGGTGCCATTTTTCGGTGTTCATAAATTTGTCATCAAGTTTTTAGCGCCGTTGCTGTGGACTCGTGGTTTAACTAGTTTATTTGTGTGATTATTTATTATCTTTGACTTGTTTTTGAATTTTGAATTTTAAATTTTGAATTTTGAATTTCTGTTTTTATTTTTCTGTTATTATTTTTCTGTTTTTATTTTTCTGTTTTTATTTTTCTGTTTTCTGTTTTCTGTTTTTATTTTTCTGTTTTTATTTTCTATTTTTATTTTTTCGGTTATTATTTTATTTTATTTTAATTTATTTTCTGTTTTTATTTTTCGGTTATTATTTTATTTTATTTTCTGTTTTTAGTTTATCTTCTTATCTCTTATTTTATATCTTCTCTATCTTTTTGTGCTAACAAATTTTTCTAGGGACTTGTTTTCTTGTGTATGCAGGAAGCAATTCGAACTATAAGCAAGAAAACCTCGGAACCTCTTCTTGAAGGCTTAGACGAGAGTAGACGGAGGAGAAGAATCCGTACATCTAGAGAACTTTTCCCTCCTCCGGAAGATCTTTTACAACTTTCACCACAAGGTTCTCACCATAGCACTGAGGAGATGCAGAATAATAATGTTAGACAGAATCTTGCAGATTACACCAATGTGGTTGGCCCTCAACATTTTAACAGCATAGCAAGACTGAGGGTCAATGCAGCCAACGTGGAGGAGAAACCGGAGTTGATCCAGCTGGTTAAGAGTAATCAGTTTAATGGGTTGTCACATGAAAGCCCATATGAGCACCTCACAACCTTTAATGAAATTTGCAATTCAGTGAAGATAAATGGGGTGCCTGACGAAGCAATCAAACTTAGCTTGTTTCCTTTCTCATTGGGAGGCAATGCTAAGCTTTAGTTGAACTCTTTTCCAGAAGGAAGCTTTACAGAGTAGGAAGCTGTGGTGGCCAAATTTTTGAATAAATAATTCCCACAATCCAAGGTAAACAAAGGAAAGCAAGAGATTTCATCTTTTAGGCAAGGCATGGAGGAATCACTAGGTCACGCATGAGACAGGTACAAAAGCCTATTAAGAAAGACTCTCACGCATGGATTTGACGAAGTAGAAGTAGTCCTATTCTTCCTTGGAGGTCTTGGTTCACAAACCAAGTTGATGTTAGACGCCTCAGCTGGAGGCAATATTAAATGGAAGACTCCAAAGGAAGCAACTGAAATAATTGAAAACATGGCTATTAATGACAATGAGCTGAACAGTGAAAGAAGAGCTCCTATTCAACAAAAAGGAGTTCTACAGTTGCAATCCAATGATGCCTTGTTAGCTCAGACTGGAGAATCTCACAAAGGCACTTGCACAACTATCAAAAGAGATAAAGACTGTTGCACAGGTTCAACAACAGATGTGTGAACTATGTGGAGGTGACCATATCAATGGTCAATGCGCCTTTCCAGTGGAAGCTTTAGAGGATGTTAACTTCATGGCCAATCAATTTCCATACTGTCAGGGGAACTTCAATCAAGGGTGGAAAGCATACCCAAGCATTGGTCAAGGACAAAGTGGGCAAGCTGGACAAGCAGGGCAATTTAACAAGCAACAACAACAACAAACCTTATGGCAACAAATGTCTATAATTAATGAAAGATCAATAAGGATGGAAGAAACTCTTCAGCAATTCATACAGAAAACTGAATCCACTCAAAAGAGCACTAAAGTTGCTATGAAGAACTTGGAGATTCAAGTGGGTCAACTTACTAAGCAGTTGGAAGAAAGGCCTGATAAGAATTTTGGGGCTAATACTGAGGTTAACCCCAGGGAAGAGTGTAAAGTGCTAGTGAGTGTAAATGTTGAAAAAGTTGAGTTGGAAAAAGAAGAGAGAAAAGAGGGAGAAGAGAAAATTTGTGTGAAGATGAAGAAAGTGAGTGGAAAAAGAGAAAGCAAAAAGAAAGTGAGAGAAAAGAAAAAGAGGACGAGAGAAAAAAAGAAAGAATGATATGAAAAACCTCTTCCTCATCTAAAGAAGTATCATAGGAAGAAGGAATTTGAGCGCTTTATGGAAATCTTCAAGAAATTGGAGATTAAAGTTCCTATGATTGAGATATTGTAACAGGTTCCTGGTTTTATTAAATTTCTGAAGCAGTTCAGTAGAAAGAAGAAAAAGAAGGAGGAACTTGAGTTTTATTGGGTCAAGCTAGTGACGTTAAAAGAGCGCTTGCTCAGAGGCAACCCAGTGATTTAACAACTTTTAATTTTTCGTTTGGTGATGTAATTTTAAACTTTTGGGTATTTTTTTTGTTATAAGTTTGTTATAGGGTTTACATCTACTGATGGATGTTAGACGGAAGAGTATCTACTGAAGGATACTATGTTTTTATACACCAACTGATGGGTGTTGGTAAGAAAGATTTGCATCTACTGAAGGGTGCTGGAGGATTTTGGGTCAGGCTCGTGACGTTAAACAAGCGCTACCTGGGAGGCAACCTAGTTGATTGATTGTATCTTTGTTGTTTGTTCTGTTCTAGTTGCATGATAGGGATTGAATGTTTGAGTGATGTGAGAACCTAAATACATTGAGTGACTGAGAGGTATTAGAATAAAGACATCTAGGGCGAGCTAGGAAGAAGGTAAGTTGAAGCCACAAGTGTCGCTCAGCGGTAAATACCGTTGAGCGTCACCAGTGCATAATTGGATGGACTTCCTAGGGCGTGTTTTGGTAGGAACTTTCAGATCTCACTCCTCCCACACACTCTCAAGCAATCTCCCAAGAGTTCCCTTCATTTTTATTTTTCTTCCCCCTTCATAAAACCTCTCTTCCATTCATTTTTGCATCAGGTTTCCATTCAGGTTTGGGGTTTGGTGAGAGCATTGTTGTTACGGGCTGATTTTTTTCATTGTGGTTTACTAATGCTTAACAATGTGTCTTGTGGTTTTGTGAATTATGTTTGATGCAGGGATTGCCTCCTCATCGGGCAAAAGAATCAAGACTATAAGATCTAAGAAGAAGGAGAGGAAGAAGACTCTGATGATAGCATGAGTTGATGAGGAACTGAGATAGCATTCGCTGATGAATGTTATCCGCACTAGAGCAGGATTTGTTTTATCTTCTATTTTCTTCTAAACTTATTTGCTTCTGTTAGTAGAATAGGGTTTGATGTACTCAATTGGAAACTTTGTTTGCTATTACTTTGAAAGCATGAATGATTTTGCCCAAGTTTTCTATGATTGAATCAATTGCTTGTTTGCATCATATGATCAAGGCCATTTGTTGGTAACCCTTTTATTAGCCAAATGCATGATTTTATCCCACAAAAGAGAGCACTATGTGTTCTATCCTTTGAACCCTTAACCTTGAACATAATTTGAAAACCCCTTGTGAAAAGCTTTACCTTGAGTTAAGTAGAAAATATTTTGTGGTATTGACGAATGTTCAAGTTTGGGGTTGTTGGGAAGTTATGAAAGAGAAATTGAAAGCATTCAGCTAAGAGCTAAGAACTAACAATGTGAAAAGAAAAAGAAAAAGAGAAAGAAAAGAGAAGAAAAAGCAAAGCTCAATGCAAAGGAAAGTTGGGAATAAGTAAGAATGATTGTGTTTATATGATTCTCTTAACTCAAGGGTTTTGTGAGCTAGAAAAACCAATTTTCTTGTTAGCCCAGTCACATTATAAGCCATTGAAAAGTCCTTGTAATGATGCATGTTTGTGAATGTATTTGATTATGGTTAAATGAAAGGCAAAGTCAATTCATGTGACATTGTGATAGTAGAGTGAATGAGTGATTACCTCTTATACACTTGTGTGTTTGAGTGAAACACTTTATCTAGTGAGGAAATATTCCATGAGCACATGAACATCCATACTTAGTTGATTGATCATTCATGAAAAGAAGCATTTGTTGGATACTAGGTGATTGTGTGAACACTAAAGCATGTGCATGTCTTGATTGAAGTTTTTGTCATGAGCTTAATTGAGTACTTATTTATCTTGAAAAGAGGATTTTTGAATGGAGTAAACCATTGTATTGATTGGTAGAAGATTGAGTTACATTTTGTTTGCTTGAGGACAAGCAAAGTTCTAAGTTTGGGGTTGTGATAACAGTTGAAAAACTGTTATTTTCATGCTTAAAATTGATACTAAAAACAACCTTTAACACTTAGAAACTAGCTTGGAATCATGCTTTTGTTTATATTTTTGGAAATAAGAGAGTTGGACAGGTTTATGCTTGATTTCAGTGTTTTATGCATGTTTTAAGGTGAATTTGATGAAAGAAGTGAAGAAGGATAGAGACGGAATCAGAAAAGAACACAAAAAGTGCAAAAGAAGAGAAGCCACAAGTACCGCTCAACGCTAGTTTACCGTTGAGCAGCACTAATGAACACCCGTTGGCTCCGCTGATGGGTGAAAGTGCAGCTGAGGGGAAGAATTCAACACACGCACTTACCGCTGAGCAGTAGTTTACCACTGAGCGCCATTAATTTGGGCTTAGGCCCACTTTTCTGTAATATTTTGAATAGTATATAAGCTTTAGGACTTCCTAGAGTTTGTATCTTTGACTGGAGAAGACGCAAAACACATTTTTCAACCCTTGGGGGTAGAATTTGAGATGGTGACGACTCTCCTCTTCTCTTTCTAGGGTTTTTCAGCTCTTCCATTCTTTCATTATTGTTCATCTAGTTTCACCATGAATATGGTGAACTAAACTTTGTATTGTTGTTGGGGAATCAATGTAATCTTTTGAAGCTCTCATATATGGAATTTTGTGTTTAAACATCATATTTATGATACACGCTTTCGTTCATCATTAGTTAGGGTTTTTCCTCTTTGCTCAAAGCATGCATTGTTTAACTCATTCGATGTCATGATTATTAGTTTTATTGATATGGACACATACGGTAAAATCTAGATCCGGGGAAATTCTCCCAAAAGCAGTATTGCCTAGACATAGGGATATGAGGGTTGGTTGCCTTTAAGCTTTTGTGCTTCAGAATTAATTATTAGGGATGCTAGGAATTGTATGAACTCATAATTAAGGATAGGCTTTCTTCACCGAGACATCGGGTTTAAGGTAATTTAGAGAGTGGCATTAACATTGATGAAAAGAATGATGAATTCCTAAAATATATGAAAGTGGATAAGATGAAATTGATTACCCCAACACATACTCATCCATATAATTCATTCAGTGTTTGTGTTCTTCTTTCCCATTGATCATCACATGCATATATGTTTACTTTTTGTCTTTTGCATTTGAAACTTATAACAATTTGTTCACAAGTCTTAAATAATAAAGAAATCGTATAACTAACTAGGTCGTGAGTCCTTTGGGAGAACGATACTTGGTCTTACCAAGTTTATTACTTGATACGATTCGGTCACACTTGCCGAGGGTTAAACAAGTTTGTGGCGCTGTTTTTCGGTGTTCATAAATTTGTCATCAGTTGACTAAAACCTTATATAGTATTCTAAAAATTACAGAAAGGTAAGCCCAAGCCCATAAGAATACCGCTCAGCGATAAATACCACTCAACGGTAAGTGTGTGACTTCTATTCTGCGCCTCAGCTGCAGTTTTGCCCCTCAGCCGTGACTGCGGGTTTTTAAAGTGTCGGTCAACGGTAAATGGCACTGAGCGGTACTTGCGACTTCTTCCTTTTATGCACTTTTTCTTACTTTTCTGAATCCAACTCCTAGCCGCTTAATTTCTTTCACTCAATTCCTCTTAAAACTTGCAAAAACAAGGAAATCAGGCATAAAACCTGTCGAACTCTCTTATTTCCAAAACTTCAACAAAAACATGATTCCAAGCTAGTTTCTAAGTCATAAAGGTTGTCTTTAAGGTCAAAGTTAAGTATAAAAATAACAGTTTTTCAAATGTTATCACATTAACATTAATGAAGAAAGATGAATTCTTGAATACATCAGAGTGGATAGGATGAAATTGATAAACTCCAAGAACATAATCATTCATATATTCCAAATCATGTGTTTTGCTTCTTCTTTTTCATTGATCAATACATGCATTCATATTTACTTTTTAGTAATTTGCATTTAAAATCTCAAAGAATTGGTTTTACAAGTCTTAGATAATCAACAAATCACATAACTGTCTAGGCCGTGAGTCCTTTGGGAAACGATACTTGGTCTTACTTGATACGATTCGGTTACACTTGCCGAGGGTTAACACCCACTCTATACCAAGGAAGCAGTTAATGGCATCAACATAAAAAATAATCCTCTTACCCCTCACGTTGCTGAAGTATGTCTCTTCTTCTCTCCCCAATGCTTTGGCATTTTTTGTAAAACTCTTTGACTATGTCAACATTGGTGGGAGAGGGGTAGACTGCCAAGTGGCCCCAATCTCTATTGTTCAGCTCTTTTTCAAACTAGGGGCTAAGGATGGTATGGAGGCCACCTTCCTTTCCATTAGAAATTTTCTTCCCTCCACTTGTGGGAAGTATCTTTCATAAGCAGGGGTTCTGAACTTGTCTGAGTGAAACTGCTCCTTCTCCTTCCTCTTTGTTCCCTTTTCTTTGGAAGTAAGGGTTTTAATCCTTTTGCCTGAAGAAGATGTCATTCCTGCACATAAAAATTCACAAACAAACCCATAAATCATCAAGCATTAGTTCCCAAAAATCACAAACTCTTATTATTCAGAAAGATGGTATAACAGAGAACCCTCAACACTAGCCGCAAAAAACCCAACAGCCAAAAATAGAACACAGCAAAAAGATGCAAAATCTGCCACTACCGCTCGTCGCTTAGGCGCCCCTCAGGGGGCGCTTGAGCGGTGCAACCAAGCATAACTCTGTTGTTTTCTACCTGTTTCCAAATCAATTTCCACCTAGTTCAGATCAAAATTGGCACAATTTAATCGGTTAAAACAACGAGAAAAAAAGCATAGACAGTATAGAGCATTAAAAAGCAAACTTTCTCATCAAAATCTTTCAAGAATCAAACTTTAAAGTGCTCAATTCATAACCTAACAAGAACTTACTTGATTGAAGACAAGAGAACATAGATTTGAGCTCAAATTAAGTGCACAATATAGAACCCTAGCAGCCACAGAGTCAAAAACCCCAAACTTTGATGATTGGAAAGTGCAAATTAAGTGAGAAATAGGGTTTTTGGTGGAAAAGTGGAGAGAAGACTTGGGAGAGGTGTTGAGGGAGGCTAGAGTTAGGAGAATCTAAGAGAGGGGGCTTAGGTGAACCCTAGAGTGAAAAAAGAATGAAGTGGGCTGAAATCCTGCTCAAACCCCAAAGAGGGCGCTCCAACGGCGAGCGACACTCTTCCCTCTTTGCTTTTTAGCTCGTTTTGGGTAGTCCTGGCCTTGAGTTCTCATATTCAACTTAGAATTTTTCAGTTTATTATTCCTAGTCCTCACAATAACTCTCAAATCAATCAATTCATCTATCTCCACCCCTCAAACATTCAGGCTAAGCACACTAAAATCACACATAAACAAAAACTAAAGGAATAAAAGTTTGTAAAACACTGAGTTGCTTCTTTAACGCCACTAGCTTGACCCAAAGCAAACATAAAATAAACAGAAAATTTGCAAACTTAAAGAAACAATAAACAAATAAAAGTTTTTAAAACACTAGGTTGCCTCCCAGCAAGCGTTGCTTTAACGTCACTAGCTTGACCTAATAAGCTCATGCACATCTTTGATCTTGGTGTTAATTTTTCCTTCTCCACACCAAATGGTCTTCAGCGATTTCCTCTTCACCTTTTTAATTTTCCTGGAAATTGGAGATTCAATCTCTATCAGTCCATCAGTTCTAAGTTCTTTCACAACCCATAGCTTTTTGTTGAATCTCACTGGAATCCTTGGTCTAAATTCTTCTTGTTTCTCTAAGGGATCCTGATGAACACTTTCTCCTTTGCTTTCTTTTTCTTCCTCCTTTACCTGTGACAAAAAAAACTTTTTACCTTTCTTACCTGGCTTGGCAACTTTAGCACTGGTCTCTGATGTACCTCCACTTGAAGTCTTGAGACTATTCTTCTTTATCTAGATTATCTGCTCAGCCTTGAAGACATTGAAAATAACCTGCTCTTCTTGGTTTTTAAGTGCTACAGTTCCATCATCAACATTAATAATCACCTTGGCCATTTTCATGAATGACCTTCAAGGAATAATAGGGATATCCAAATCTTCCCCCATCTCCATTATCACAAAGTCAACCAGGAATCTGAAAATTTTCAATTTGAACCATCACATCTTCCACCATACCATAGGGCTTTTTGGTGGATCCATTAGCCATAAATAGAGTCATCCTTGCAGGTTTGACTTCAGGACCACCAATCTTTTCCAGAACAGATAAAGTCATCAAATTAATACTGGACCCTAAATTAATTAGGGCTTTGCCTATTTTATGATTCCCAATAGTACAGGGAATGATGAAACTTCCTGAATCTACAACCTTAGGAGGAAGTGCCTTCTGTAAGATCACACTGCATTATTCTTGTACCTTCATTGTCTCCTCTTTTAAATATTCTTTTCTTTTGAGGAATTTCTTCAAAAACTCAACATATTCAGGAATTTGTTGCAATGCTTCAGTCACAGGAATTCTAATCCCCAATTCTTTAGAGATTTTCTCAAAGCACCCTAATTATTTTTCTTTTTCTTTTCTGGGGCACTCTTCAGGGTGATTGAGCTTTTTCTCTAATTTTTTTTTTTCGCTCTCAACCTCTTCATTTCTCTCTCTCACTCTCCTCTCTTTCTTTTTCTTTTTCTATCAAATTTTATTTTTCTTCTTTCTCTATTTTTTTCTCATCTTTTTCTTTTCTCTCACTCTCTTCTTTTTCTTTCTCACTCAACTTTTCTTTTTATTTCCCTCTCTCATCTTTCATACTCATAATAGCCTTACATTCTTCTTTTGGGTTAACTTTAGTATTAGCCCCAAAACTTTTGATAGGCATCTCGTCCAACTTCTTAGCCATTTGACCAACCTACATCTTTAGGTTCCTTATAGCAGCTTCAGTGCTTTTCTGAGTGGAAAGACTGGCCTGTATGAACTCTTGGAGAGTCTCCTCAAGCTTTGTAGTTCTGTCAGATAGAGAAGGTTGTTGTTACCACTGTTGTTGTTGTTGTTGCTATGGTAATCTATTGAATTGCCCACCAGTTTGCCCAAACTGACTTTGTCCATTGCTAGGATGAGATTTCCACACTTGATTATAATTGTTGGGACGAAACTGGTTGCCTATGTAACTAACTTCTTCATTAATATTCTCAGGCACAACACATTGACCATTGATATGATGACCACCACATTGTTCACAATGTTGATGTTGAACTTGTCAGACATTCTGGCACTCCTTTGGTGGCTAAGAAAGCTTCTTTGTCAACACCTCTAACTGTTGAGTGATGATCTTATTTTGAGCAAGCAAGGCATCATAAGACTGTAACTGTAACATTCCCTTAGGTTGTGATGAAGTTCTTCTTTCATTGTGGATTTCATTGTCATTGCTAGCCATGTTTTCAATTAATTCATAGGCTTCCTCTAGAGTCTTGCACCTGATATTGCCTCTAGCTGAGGCATCCAGCATCAATTTGGTCTGTGAGCCAAGATCTCCAAGGAAAAGAATAACTACCGTTGCTTCTCCTCTGGAGTGGGTGTCTTTCTCATTAAGCCCTTGTATTTATCCCATGCTTGCCCTAATGTCTCCTCCATGCCTTGTCTGAAAGAAGAGATTGCTTGCTTCCCTTTGTTGATCTTTGATTGTGGGAAGTATTTATTCAAGAATTTTGCAACCACATCGTCCCACTCAATAAAACTATTTTCAGGAAAAGAGTTCAACCACAGTTTAGCATTGCCTCCCAATGAGAAAGGAAACAAGCTCAGTCTAATAACATCATCTGGAACTCCATTTAGCTTTACAGTACTACAGATCTCATTAAAAGTTGTCAGATGCTAATATGGACTTTCACTTGACAGTCCATTGAATCGGTTGCTCTTCACTAGATGGATCAATGTAGGATTAATCTCCGTACTTGCGGCATTGACCATCGGCTTTGCAATGCTGTTAAGATGATGAGGGCCAACCATTGTTGCATAATCTGCCAAAGTACACCTACCACCATTATTATCCATGCTTTCCTAATCAGATTGTAAGGCTTGTAAAATTCTTTCTAGAGAAGGTTCTCTAGATAATCTGCTTCTTCTTGGCCTCCGACTAGTCTCAAGTCCTTCAAGAAGAGGTTCAACACTTTTGTTGCTCCTTGTTCTAACTATATCCTGCATAAACTAGACACAAAACCCTAGAAAATTTGTTAGCACAAAAACAAAAATAATTGACACAAAACACAAATAAATAAAAAAATAAAAATAAAAATAAAGTCAAAGTTAATCAAGAATCACACAAATAGAATAGTTCAAACCATGAGTCCCCGGCAACGGCGCCAAAAACTTGTTGATGGATTGACAAGTGTACCAAATCGCACAAGTAATATAAAATGCTAAGACCAAGTCTCGTATCCCAGAAGACTCTCAACACTAAATAGTTGTGTGATGACTCGATTAATTAAGACTTAAATAAAATGACATCATTGGTTTAAGATGCAAGAACAGAAAATTAAATATGAATGCAGTTTGATCACTAGCAGAGTAACACAAAGATGAACAGATGTTGTTTATGATGAGATGAGTATGTTGTTGGGGTTATATTTCACCAAGTTCCCTCTCATGTATGTAAGAATTCTTTTTTATGCATTAATGTTAATGTCACTCACTAAATCACATAAACCCGATCCCTCGGTGAATAAGCCTGTCGTTAACCACCAGTTCATGCAATTCCTAGCATTCCTAGCAATTAAATGTGAAGATAGAGAGCTTTAGACGACCAAGACTCACACCCTCAAACCTGAGAAATATTACTCTTGGGAGAATTCAACAAGAACCTGAATTGTAAGGAACCTCCCAACACTCATGCAATTCATAAATCATGCGATGAATGAGTTAAACAAAGCATGTAATAAGCACAGATGAATTACTCTAACAATTAATGAAAGAGCATATGGAATTATGAATCAATTCAAATACATGAGAGTTCACAAGGTTACATCATTCCCCAACAACAAATAGGGTTTAGTTCCCCACAGACATGGAGAAACTAGATTAATAATGGAAAAAGATGAGATAGCAAAACCCTAAAAGTAGAGGAAGGACGCTTTCGCATCCAAATCCGCCTTCAGAGAGTGGAAGAATGTGTTGTTGTACTGCTCCAGCCAAAGATGAAAAACCTAGGACGCTTGGGTCCTTTACTTAGAATAGAAGTAGAACAGAAACAAAGCCCCGGTCTGAGTCACCGGCGCTCAAGCGCCCCACTTAGGGCGCCCGGACGGGGAGCAGTGATCTTCCACGCTCAAGCCTCGTAGAGGTCGCCCAAGCCTTCTACATCCGGCGCTCAAGCGCCCCCAATAGGGGTGCCCGGTCGATGAGCAACACTTCCTACGCTTAAGCCTTCCAAAGGACGCCCAAGCCTTCTACATCTGGCGCTCAAGCGCCCCCAAGAGGGGCGCCCAGGCGGTGAGCTACACTTCTTGCACTTAAGCCTTCTAGAGGACACCTAAGCTTCATGTTGTCAGCGCTCAAGCGCCCCAAAAAGGGGCGCCCAGGCGGTGAGCGACACTTCATGCGCTTAAGCCTCCAAAAAGAGCGCCCAAGCCTCGAGCTTCTTTCCTTCTGGTGCTTTTTTTGGACCTTTCTGAGCTCTATCTCCTTAGCACTTTATCCCTACTTTCCATATTAACTCATTTTCTATCAAAACATAAAGAATTAGTCATAAAATCATCAAATTCAACCTCAACTCTCTTATTCACACAACTTAACATAAAAACATGATTCCAAGCAAGTTTCTAAGCAGAAAAGAGTGCATTTAGTCACTAGTGCAGAAAGGGCTTTAGACGTCCATTCTTTTGGCCTTTTGACGTCCGACGTTCGCCCGACGTCTATGTGGGTGACGTTACTCAAACGTCCGTTGTGTCAGGACGGACGTCTATATAGACATCCGTCCTGACACAACGGACGTCTATATAGACGTCCGTTGTGCAAGATCGGACGTCTATATAGACGTCCGCTATGTTAGGATGGACATCTATATAGACGTCCGACTCCTCCCTCCCCGGCGTTTTTTTTTTAAAATTAATTTATTTTTCAATAAAACCACACCTGAAAAGCAGAAAAATGTCCCAGAACAATTTTGCAATAATATAAATATGCGTTTCATATAAACAAAGTTCTACTTAATGTGGAGTTCAATCCACTACCAAAACTATCAACATAAAACTTAAACTAAAACTAAACAATGTTCAACAGGAAATAAAACTATTCCTAACTCCATCTTTGCAGAAGATAAGCGGTCCACTCCTGCCTTATCTGTTTAATTGTGTCCTCTAGAATAGGCAATGTACTCTTGAAGCGCTGCAAAATTCAAGAAAGATTCATTATGGTTTCATATATGTTGAAGATGAATTTGATTTGTAATGTATTGAAGGTATACATCATTACCTCATTCCAGTCATCTGTAATGACAGCTCGAATGATGGTCTTAATCCAACACATCACATAGAAGCCACATTCCCATGAATCTAGCTGCTGGTTACACTAAAATCACAAACTAAATAGTTAAGAATTTAGATCATTCAATAACGTAGAAAATGAATTAGAAACTATAAATGACTTACAACGTTTGGATACAAAATTTGAACCAGTTGACCACGAGATTTACCAATAACTCTGTACAGATTGAAAACACAAAGTATAATTAATATGACTATTTTATCATAAAAGTTGAAGGTGAACATCAAATTCAAAGTCATTTTTGGAGAAACACTTACCCTTGAAGCATGGT
Source organism: Vigna reflexopilosa (assembly GCA_027742785.1). Lineage (NCBI taxonomy): Eukaryota > Viridiplantae > Streptophyta > Magnoliopsida > Fabales > Fabaceae > Vigna > Vigna reflexopilosa. The sequence continues at coordinate 20,077,694 of CM050916.1, read as the reverse complement.
TCTCAACTCATTTTTCATCCTCCTGTGCAACGAACAAAACCATATAATTTTACATTGTTTGGGAATGATGACCATCAGCTGCCAGTGCGACCTATCACGAAGGACAAATAGTTATTCAACTAATTAAGGAAACTATAATAATGAATTGACCACATATAACAACACCTACCCCTCAATGTATGGCACAAGGTATACGTCTCTTTTTGACTCATCCATCCATGTTTGCAAATAATGTTGTCTGTTTTGAAGTGTGTTACCAGACGGTTGAATGGTCTGAGGTTCAACAAATCCGTACATGGAAGACCGACCTTGGTCTACAACGATTGTGTCCATGTACCTAAAACAAGAAAGTTAAGTTGTTAGAAACTATAACAATGTAAATAAAAGTAATATGAAAGACCAAATTGACTATCTTACATGCACCACAGCTGAATGATGGAAATATTCAACATCCTGTATCCCCCAATCACCTCCAATGCATCAGAGAATGTGATATAAACTGGCACATGTGGGGGAAGACCAAATACTCTCAAATCTCAGCCATCTCATCATCTTCATGTATGACTGTATCATGAATTGGCTGCTTCTGAGGACGTGTGAACTGAAGATAAGAATTTACGTCAAAGCTTTATCAACAATTATTTGAAGAATAAAGATAAAAATACTAAGGAAAAAGACATTATACCTGTGGAGTAGCGATGTGGGACATGAACCGAAATTTTATCAATCTTATCCGTAAACTCCAATTGACATCTTATTGCAAATTATGAAAATTAATTTTCTCAAACTGTCCAATCGGACAATTCAAAATTTAACACAAACGATTAAAAAATTAATCGTTTGTGTTAAATTTCAAACGGGAACTAAGTGTCACTCAATGATTTGATACTTACAATAACACAACTAATACATGCATATTCAAAATCCAATAACACATGCACACTTTAGAGTAAGAAACATGCATACACAAAACCCAATTACATGCATACAAAAATTTATCAATAACAACAAGCTAACCTGAAAAGTAGATTCGAAATGAAAGGGAGGGAAATCGAGGAGGGAACGGCCTAAAACCTCGCCCAAAAACAGTCAAAGAAGCCGCCCAAGAACACGCAAGAGATTGCACAAAAATGGACTGAAAACGATTTTTAATCGAATCAAATCAAAGATATTTCATCACAGAGCAATGTAATCAAATTGAAAGTCAATTTAAACGGTGCAAAAGAGAGAAAACGCACCTCGAAAATCAATGGCAGACAGCGTTCGCGGGGGGAAGACGATGAACAGTGAGCGTACTGCTCGCGGGTTCGCGTTTCGCATATTAATACTGTGAGACGTCCGACACTCTGGGGCCCGGATGTCTATAATAGTATAGACGTCTGGCCCGTCACTAATATGACATCTTTGGGAATTTAAAATTGATATTCGTGGGGGGTTTTAGACGTCCGTGGTGGGGGGGACGGACGTCTATAATATTATAGACGTCCGTGGGAGGGGGACGGACGTCTACAAGACTGAATAACTGAACGTTTCAACTCCCCATGTCAGCCGCTTAAATGTCCACCCTGAGTGAGGCGGACGTCTATAATATTATAGACGTCCGGCCCCTCCCCAACGGACGTTTAAGGTGCTGACAGGGTGGTTGGAGCATTAATTCTCCAACCACCCTGTCAGCACCCTAAACGTCCGTTTGGGAGGGGGCAAACGTCTATAATATTATAGACGTCCACCCCCTCCCAGGACGGACGTTTAAGGGGCTGAAGACAATTAATTCTCCAACCACCTGTCAGCACCCTAAACGTTCGTTTGGGAGGCGGCGGACGTTTATAATATTATAGACGTCTGCCCCCTCCCACGAACGTTTAAGGGGCTGATGGACAAATTTATGAACACAAAAATATGATGTCACAAACTTGTTTTACAATCGGCAAGTATGACCGAATCGTTTCAAGTAATAAACTCGGTAAGACCAAGTATCGTTCTCCCAAAGGACTCACGGCCTAGTTTAGTTATGTGATTTGTTGATTAGCTAAGACTTAAGAACGAAATAATTGGATTTTTATATGCAAAAGACGAAAATAAACATGTATGCATGAGTATGATCAATGGCTAAAACAAAAGACAAGCACTTTCAATGAAATATATATATGAATATGTTGTTGGGGGTCAATTTCATCTTATCCACTCTCATATATTTTAGGAATTCAACATTCAAGTCATCATTGTTAATGCCACTCTCTAAATTACCTTTCAAGAAGGCTTCTCCCTAATTACGAGTTCATCCAATTCCTAGCATTCCTAATAATTAGTTTATTTAGCACAGGAGCTTAAGGCAACCAATATAATATTGGGAGAGATTCCCCGGATCTAGACTTCCCCGTACGTTCCCGTATCGACAAAATCAATAATCATGCATTGAATGAGTTAAACAAAGCAAGCATTAGGGAAAGAGGAAAAACCCTAACTAATGATGAAGGAAAGCATAAATCTTAGATTAAGATGCAAGCACAAATTCCATATATGAGAACTTCAAAAGATTACATTGATTCCCCAACAAACATACAAGGTTTAGTTCACCATATTCATGGTGAACTTAGATGAACAATAATGAAAGAATGAAAGATAAAACCCTAGAAAGGTGAAGAGGTAGCCTGAGCATCCAAGATCCTCCTTCAAAGGGGTGAAAGAGAGAGTGTTTGCTTCGTTTCTGCCAAAAATACAAACCCTAGGACGTCCTAAAGCTTATATACTATTCTAAAATTACAAACATTCTAGGTCCAAGCCCATAAGTGTGCCGCTCAGCGGTAAGTGCGTGAGTCGTTTCTTCCCCTCAGCGGCCCTTTTGCCCCTCAGCGGTCCTCCCGTGAGCTCCTGAGTGTCGCTCAGCGGTAAACTGCCGCTGAGCGATACTTGCGGCTTCTCCTTTTGCACTTTTTGATGTCTTTTCTGATTCCATCTCTCTCCTTCTTCACTTCTTTAACTAAATTCACCTTAAAACCTGCACAAAAACACTGAAATCAAGCATAAACCTGTCCAGCTCTCTTATTTATGAAAATATGGATAAAAGCATGATTTCAAGCTAGTTTCTAAGTGTAAAGGTTGCTTTTTGTGTCAATTTTAAGCATGAAAATAACAGTTTTTCAACTGTTATCACAACCCTAAACTTAGAACTTTGCTTGTCCTCAAGCAAACAAGATGTAACTCAATCTTCAACCAATTCATATGATGGTTCACTCATTCAAAAATCTTCTTTTCAAGATAAGTAAAAACTTTAATCAAACTTATGACCAAGATTTCAATCAAGATATGCACATGCTTTAGTGTTCACAAAGTCATTTAAATTCCAACAAATGCTATTTTTCATGAATGATCAATCAATTAAGCATGGATGTTCATGTGCTTATGGAATATTTCCTCACTAGGTAAAGTGTTTCACTCACGCACAAGTGTATAAGAGGTAATCACTCATTCACTCTACTATCACAATGTCACATGAATCAACTTTGCCTTTCATTTTACCACAATCAAAAACATTCACAAGCATGCATCATCACAAGGACTTTTCAATGGCTTATAATGTGGCTGGGCTAACAAGAAAATTGGTTTTTCTGGATCACAAAATCCTTGAGTTAAGAGAATCATAACAACACAATTTTTCTTATTCTTCCCAACTTGCCTTTGCATTTGCATTGAGCTTTGCTTCTTTTTCTTTTCTTTTCTTTTTCTTTGCATATTCTTACTTTTTAGCTCTTAGCTCAATGCTTTTTCTTTTTCATGTTTTCCCAATAACCCCAAACTTGAACATTTAACAATACCACACAAGATCTTCTACTTAACTCAAGGTAAAGATTTTCAATCAAGGGTTTTCAGTGTATGTTCAAGGCTAAGGGTTCAAAGGATAGAACACAAAGTGTTCTCTTTTAGTGGGCTCAATTTATGAATTTGGCTAATAGAAGGGTTATCAACAAATGGCCTTGATCATATGATGCAAACAAGCAAGTAATTCAATCATAGAAAACCTGGGCAAAGTCATTCATGCTTTCACAGTAATAGTATTCAACAATAACAACTCTGGAGCTCAAAACCTCATATATAAGCTCATTCACATTCCACATATAACATCCTGCTTAGAATCATAATCACAATCACAACATCTTGCATTTGTTCACAATGCTTGTGAACCACCTGTATAAGCATATAATATGCACATTCTCAACATCAATCAATATCAAAGCATCATCAGGCATTACTTATCAAACAACAATCATAAGCAAACCATCATAACAAACAAAATTTCCAATTTAGTACATCAAATCCTATTCTAAAAACATAAGTGATTGATAAAACAAATCCTACTCTAGTGCTTTGAAAAACTCAGCCCCATCAATGATGCTCTCTCCCATTCCCAAACTTAGATGGAAAACTAGTCAGAAAGTGAGTGGAAGGGAGATTTTCTAAAGAGGAATGAAAGGAAAAATGTAGAGAACCTTTGGAAAAATGTTTAGGAGTGTGTGTGCAGAGAAGAATCTAAAAATAGAGGCCAAAGCGTGACTTAGGGTATAAAAATACCCTAATGGGCTCGGGTTCCGCTAAGGGGCAACCTAAGCCCCTTTTACGATACCACCGCTCAGCGGCAATTTGCCGCTCAGCGGCACTTTCGTGTTGTGCTTTTCTTCTTCCTAGCTTACCCTAGGTGCCTTCTACTCATGCCCCTCACTTGCTCCCTGCAATTAATTTCTCAGATCACTCAAACATTCAATCCCTATCATGCAACTAAAGCAGAATCAAAACAAACAATACAGATAAAATCAATCAACTGGGTTGCCTCCCAGGTAGCGCTTGTTTAACGTCACGAGCCTGACCCAAAATCCTCCAGCACCCTTCACTAGATGCAAATCTTTCTTACCAACACCCATCAGTAGGTGTATACAAACATAGTATCCTTCAGTAGATACTCTTCCGCCTAACATCCATCAGTAGATGTAAACCCTGTAACAAACTTATAACAAAAACAAAAATACCCAAAAGTTCAAAATTACATCACCAAACCAAAAATTAAAAGTTCTTAAATCACTGGGTTGCCTCCCAGCAAGCGCTCTTTTAACGTCATTAGCTTGACCCAGTAAAGCTCAAGTTCCTTCTTATAAGTTGATGTTGTCATTCCACCAACTCCGCAGCTGTTTCCTGTGAACTGTTTTGGTCCTTCTAGAATGTGGAGACTCTATCTGTATCATCTCCTTCTCTTTAAAGCCCTTCACAACCCACAACTTGTTCTTGATTCTTATAGGTGTGCCAAGTTGGAGTCTTCTTTTCTCCCAGTCACTAGGAATTTCTCCTCCTCTTCCAATCTTTTCTTCCTTGTGTACCTGAAACAACAAACAATGGTTACCTGCAACCTTGAGATTTTCATCTTTACGGCTAGTCATGGGTGCATCTTGAAATGCAGCTTTATAACTAGCTTCTTCCTCCTGTGTTTGCGTCTCATCTTTAAAGACGTCTATAACCACTCTCTCCTCCCTGTCCTGGAGCACTACTATACCTTCATTTACATCAATGATAGCTCTGGCCGTTTTCATAAACGGTCTTCCAAGTATGATAGGTATCTTCTCTGTCTCCATCTTCATCACCACAAAGTCTGCCAAGAACTGAAGTTTGCCAACACAAACTATAATGTCCTCTGCAATCCCACATGGCTCCTTTGAAGATCCATCGGCCATTACTAGATTAACCTTTACAGGTTTCACTTTAACATTGCCGATTTGCTCCAGTAAAGAATAAGGTATCAAGTTAACACTTGAACCTAAATCAAGGAGAGCTCTCTTCACCTTTTTCTTCCCTATGGTACAAGGGATAAAAAAACTACCTGGATCTGTTGCTTTAGGAGGGAATGACTCTTTTTTAACAGTTATACGCTCCTTTGCTTCATCATCTCTACGTCTTTTCTTTGTAGAGATGTTTTCATCAGATTTCGTGTAAACTGTGATCTGTTGCAGAATCTACTCCCAAGGTGCATCATTATCCATCATTCTGAATAATTCTGTGAAGTCCAATTGTTTCCCTTGATGGATTGGAAAAGGAAAAGTACTTTTGCTCTCTATTTCTCTTCTCTCTTCTGTATCTAACTCAACTTTCTCATCATCAACACTCTCTACCACCTTGCACTCTTCTCTGGGGTTAACCTCAGTATTAGCCCCAAAATTTCTATTTGGCCTTTCTTCCAATTGCTTGGTAATCTGACCCATTTGAATCTCCAAGTTCTTAATAGCGGCTTCAGTGCTCTTTTGAGAAGATTCAGTTTTCTGTATGAATTGCTGAAGAGTTTCTTCCAACCTTGTTGATCTTTCATTAAGCATAGATAACTGTTGCCATAAGGTGGGTTGCTGCTGCTGCTTATTATATTGACTAGCTTGCCCAGTTTGTCCTTGACCAATGCTTGGGTGTGGTTTCCACCCTTGATTGTAGTTCCCTTGACGGTATGGAAATTGATTGGCCATGAAATTAACATCCTCTAAAGCTTCCACTGGAAAGGCGCATTGACCATTTATATGGTCGCCTCCACACAATTCGCACAACTGGGTTTGTACCTATGCAGCAGTTTTCAACTCTTTGGGTAATTGTGCAAGAGTTTTGGTTAGAGTCTCCAGCTGTTGAGTTAGAATTTTGTTTTGAGCTAGCAGGGCATCATGTGTCTGTAATTGGAGGACTCCTTTTTGCATAAGAGCTCCTCTCTCATTGTGTAGCTCATTATCACTAGTAGCCATGTTTTCTATAATTTCTGTTGCTTCCTCTGGAGTTTTCCATTTAATATTGCCTCCTACTGAGGCGTCCAACATCATCTTGGTTTGTGAACCAAGCCCTCCAAGGAAAGTTAAGACTACTTCCTGATCTTCAAAGCCATGCGTGGGTGTTTTTCTTAGCAAGCTTTTGTATCTGTCCCATGCATGCCCCAGTGATTCTTCCATACCCTCCTTAAATGAAGAAATCTCTTGCTTGCCTTTTGTCACCTTAGATTGTGGGAAGTACTTGTTTAAAAATTTTGTGACTACTGCTTCCCACTCTGTGAACCTTTCTTCTGGGAAAGAATTCAACCAAAGCTTAGCATTGCCTCCCAATGAGAAAGGAAACAAGCTAAGTTTGATAGCTTCGTCTGGCACCCCATTAATCTTGACTGTGTTGCAAATCTCATTGAAGGTAGTGAGGTGCTCATATGGGCTTCCATGAGATAACCCATTAAATTGGTTGCTTTTCACCAGTTGAATCAGTGCTGGTTTGACCTCCATATTAGCTGCATTGACTCTAGGTCTAGCTATACTGTTAAAGTGCTGAGGTCTAGCTATATTGGTGTAGTCAGCAAGAGTTCTTCTAACATTGTTGTTCTCCATATTTTCTGTGCTATGAACAGAACCTTGTGGTGATGGTTGCAACAGAGTTTCCGGAGGAGGGAAAAGTTCTCTAGATGTTCGGATTCTTCAAGAAGAGGTTCTGTTGTTTTCTTGCTCCTAGTTCGAATTGCCTCCTGCATACACAAAAACACAAAACCCTAGAATATTTGGTTAGCACAAAAAGATATAGGAGAAGATAAAAGATTCAGAAGATAAAAATAAAATAAAAATAAAAACCGAAAAGATAAAAACAGAAAATAAAAACAGAAATTCAAAATTAAAGTCAAAGATAATCAATAATCACACAAATTAACCAGTTAAACCACGAGTCCCCGGCAACGGCGCCAAAAACTTGATGGACAAATTTATGAACACCAAAATATGATGTCACAAACTTGTTTTACAATCGGCAAGTATGACCGAATCGTCTCAAGTAATAAACTCGGTAAGACCAAGTATCGTTCTCCCAAAGGACTCACGGCCTAGTTTAGTTATGTGATTTGTTGATTAGCTAAGACTTAAGAACGAAATAATTGGATTTTTATATGCAAAAGACGAAAATAAACATGTATGCATGAGTATGATCAATGGCTAAAACAAAAGACAAGCACTTTCAATGAAATATATATATGAATATGTTGTTGGGGGTCAATTTCATCTTATCCACTCTCATATATTTTAGGAATTCAACATTCAAGTCATCATTGTTAATGCCACTCTCTAAATTACCTTTCAAGAAGGCTTCTCCCTAATTACGAGTTCATACAATTCCTAGCATTCCTAATAATTAGTTTATTTAGCACAGGAGCTTAAGGCAACCAATATAATATTGGGAGAGATTCCCCGGATCTAGACTTCCCCGTACGTTCCCATATCGACAAAATCAATAATCATGAATTGAATGAGTTAAACGAAGCAAGCATTAGGCAAAGAGCAAAAACCCTAACTAATGATAAAGGAAAGCATAAATCTTAGATTAAGATGCAAGCAGAAATTCCATATATGAGAGCTTCAAAAGATTACATTGATTCCCCAACATTCATACAAGGTTTAGTTCACCATATTCATGGTGAACTTAAATGAACAATAATGAAAGAATGAAAGATAAAACCCTAGAAAGGTGAAGAGGTAGCCTGAGCATCCAAGATCCTCCTTCAAAGGGGTGAAAGAGAGAGTGTTTGCTTCGTTTTTGCCAAAAATACAAACCCTAGGACGTCCTAAAGCTTATATACTATTCTAAAATTACAAACATTCTAGGTCCAAGCCCATAAGTGTGCCGCTCAACGGTAAGTGCGTGAGTCATTTCTTCCCCTCAGCGGCCCTTTTGCCCCTCAGCGGTCCTCTTGTGAGCTCCTGAGTGCCGCTCAGCGGTAAACTGCCGCTGAGCGGTACTTGGGGCTTCTCCTTTTGCACTTTTTGATGTCTTTTCTAATTCCATCTCTCTCCTTCTTCACTTCTTTCACTAAATTCACCTTAAAACCTGCACAAAAACACTGAAATCAAGCATAAACCTGTCCGGCTCTCTTATTTCTGAAAATATGGATAAAAGCATGATTTCAAGCTAGTTTCTAAGTGTAAAGGTTGCTTTTTGTGTCAATTTTAAGCATGAAAATAACAGTTTTTCAACTGTTATCAGGGGCTGAAGACAATTAATTCTCCACACACTCTGTCAGCATCCTAAACGTCCGTTTGGGGGGGCGGACGTCTATAATATTATAGACGTCCGCCCCTCCCGGGACGAACGTTTTAGGGCTGACATGGGGAGTTGAAGCGTTGATTTTGTTCAGCCTCGTAGACGTCCGTGCCCCTCCCACGGACGTCTATAATATTATAGACGTCCGTCCCCCACCACACCAGACGTCTAGAGTTTCACTTATTTACGAATATGCCACCGGTCAATTATTTACGTTGGGGCTTTTGTGAACGAACGTCTATGGGGGGACGTTAAAAGCCAATTATGCACTAGTGAGTATTCAAATTACATCACAGATAATATTTTCAACCGTTATCAAACCTCCCAACACTCATGCAATTCATAAATCATGCTAATGAATGAGTTAAACAAAGCAAGCGTTGTAACAGATGAATCACTCTAACAAATAATGAAAAAAGCATATATTATAAAGAATCAATTCAAATACATGAGAGTTCACAAGGTTGCATCATCCCCCAACAACAAATAGAATAACAATGGAATGAAAGAATGAAAGAAATAGAAAAACCCTAGAAAGAGAAGCGGAGAGTTGTCACCATCCCCAAATCTACCCTCAAGGAATAGGAGAGTTGTCACCATCCCCAAATCTACCCCTAAGGGTTGAAAAGTGTGTTTTTATGCTCAAGCCATCAAAAGATATAAAACCTAGGACGTGCAAGTCCTTAAATAGAACATAAAAATAATAGAAAACTGGTCCAAGCCTGTTAACCCTCGGCAAGTGTAACCGAATCATATTAAGTAATAAAACTGGTAAGACCAATTATCGTTTTCACAAAGGACTCACGGCCTAGACAGTTATGGGATTTGTCTCCCTAGCAATTATTCATGCATTATTTCGCATAGAAGCTTAAAGGCAACCAACCATCATATTCCTATGTCTAGGTTTATACTACTAATGAGAGAGATTCCTCAGATCTAGATTTCCCCGTATGTGTCCATATCGACAAAATCAATAATCATGCAATAAAATGAGTTAAACAAAGCATGCATTGAGCAAAGAGGAAAAACCTTAACATTTAAAGAAACCCTAACAATAATCGCGTCTTCTCTTTTTGTGCACTTTTCACTTTCTTTTTTGATTCCAAATTCTTCCCACTTCACTTCTTTCATCCAATTCATCTTAAAACCTGCAAAAACAAGGAAACCAAGCATAAAACCCATCCAACTCTCTTATTTCAAAAACACAAACAAAAGCATGATTCCAAGCTAGTTTCTAAGTCATAAAGGTTGTCTTTAAGGTCAATTTTAAGTATAAAAATAACAGTTTTTCAACTGTTATCACAACCCCAAACTTAGAACTTTGCTTGTCCTCAAGCAAACATGATGTAACTCAATCTTCCACCAATCCACACAATGGTTCACCACATTCAAAACTCCTTCTTTCAAGACAAGTACGTACTCAAATTAGCTCATCACAAAGACTTCAATCAAGATGTGCATATGCTTTAGTGTTCACGTAATCACTTAATATCCAACAAATGCTCTTTTCATGAATGATCAATCAACTAAGCACAGATGTTCCTACGTATTCATGGAATCTTTCCTCACTAGATAAAGTGTTTCACTAAAACACACAAGTGTATAAGAGGTCACTCATCCACTCTACTATCACCATGTTGCATGAATTAACTTTGTCGTTCATTTAACCACAATAAAAAACACTTACAAGCAAGTATCATCACAAGGACTTTTCTTTGGCTTATAATGTGGTTGGGCTAACAAGAAAATGGGTTTTTCTAGATCACCAAATCCTTGAGTTAAGTGAATTATCTAAATCATTCTTCCTTCTTCCCAACTTTCTTTTGAATTGAGCCTTTCTCTTTTTCTTTTGATTTTCACTTGCTTAGCTCTTGGCTCAATGCTTTTTATTTTTCCTTTCTAGACTTCTCAACAATCCCAAACTTGAACATTTATCAATACCACAAAATATTCTCAACTCAACTCAAGGTAAAGCTTTTCAAAAAGGGTTTTCAAATCATGTTCAAAGCTAAAGGTTCAAAGGATATAACACATAGTGTTCTCTTTTAGTGGGCTAAAATCATGCAATCTTGGCTAAAAAGGGTTACCAAGAAATGCCTTGATCATATGACACATACAAGCAAATGATTCAATCATAGAAAACCTGGGCAAAGTCATTCATGCTTACAAAGTAATAGCATTCAATCAAAAACTCTGCATCTCAAAAACCTCACATATAGGCTCATTTAACCATTCCACATACACATGCTGCTTAGCATCATAATCATAATCACAACATCATGCATTTGTTCACAAAGGTTGTGAACCATCACCTGTATCTCAGCATATAATGTGCAATCCCAATATCAATCAACATCAAAGCATCATAAAATAATACTCATCATGCATAAGTCATAAGCAAACCATCATAACAGACACAGTTTCAAATTGAGTACATCAAACCCTATTCTACTAACAGAAGCAAATAAGTTCAATGAGTTAAGAACACTAGGGTGCCTCCTAGGTAGCGCTTGTTTAACGTCTCGAGCTTGAACCAAAATCCTCCAGCACCCATTAGTAAGTGCGAACGAACATAGTATCCTTCAGTAGATACTTTTCCACCTAACATCCTTCAGTAGATGCTAACCCTGTAACAAGTTTTTAACAAAAACAAAAATACCAAAGGTTCATAATTACATAAACAAACCAAAATAAACGTTCTTAAATCACTGGGTTGCCTCCCAGCCAGCGCTCTTTTAACGTCACTAGCTTGACCCATTAAAATTCAAGGATCAACCAATATCATCACCGTAGACAACCGCTCTACTTCTCCTCCCAGATAATGCTTGTGATGTTGACCATTCACCACCCAACTTGTCTGTTGATCACTAGCAGCTGGATCAACCAATTTGATCAATTGCTCCATGTGGACGCACACTTTTCACTATGAATGGTCCTCACCATTTTGACTTCAACTTTCCAGGAAAAAGCTTCAATCTCGAATTGAACAATAGCAACTGCTGCCCTGGAGTAAAAACCTTTTTTATCAACTTCCTGTCATGATAGAATTTTACCTTTTCTTTGTAGCTTCTGGATGAATCATATGGATGAAATCACATCTCTTCAAGTTTCGACATCTGCCTTCTACGCTTATTTTGAGTTTCAGAAGGATCAAAATTCAACAATTTAAGCGCCCATAAAGCTTTGTGCTCTATCTCTACTGGCAAATGACATGCTTTCCCATAGACTAGCAGATAAGGCGATAAACCCATAGATGTCTTCATTGCAGTCCTGTATGCCCTGAGAGCATCATCAAGTTTCTGTGACCAGTCCTTTCTTGATGCATCAACTGTTTTTTCTAAGATCCGCTTGATCTCTCTGTTAGACACCTCAGCCTGCCCATTAGTTTGTGGAGTGTAAGGTGCAGCTACCTTATGTCTCACACCATAATGTTTGAGTACCTTTGTTAGCTGGTAATTACAAAAATGAGATCCTTCATCACTAATAAGTACTCTAGGAGTTCCAAAGCATGAGAAAATCAACCTCTTTAGAAATTTAATCACAATGCTTGCATCATTTTTGGGACATGCCAATGCTTCTACCTATTTGCTCACATAGTCCATTGCCACCAAAATATATTCATTATTGAAAGATGGTGGAAATGGTTCTACAAAATCAATGCCCCCAGCAATAAAAGACTTCAACCTCTAAAATGCCCTGTAATGGCATCTCATGATGTCTTGAAATAGTCCAAGTTCTTTGACACCTATCACAATTCTTGGCATGATTATGAGCATCTTTAAATAGAGTAGGCCAATAAAAACCTGACTGGAGAACTTTTATTGTTGTTCTTTCTCCATTGAAATGTCCTCCATATGGTGAGTCATGACAGTGCCAGAGAATTCCTTTTGCTTCTTCATTTGTCACACACCGCCTCAAAAGATTATCTGCTCCAATTTTGAACAAATAAGGATCATCCCAGATAAACTGCTTGGCATCATGCAAAAATTTCTTTCTTTGTTACCAATTAAGATCTTCTGGAAGCATTCCTGCAGCCTTAAAATTGGTCATATCAGCAAACCACGGCCTCTTTTGAATGTACATGAGTGTTTCATCTAAAAAAGGCTCCCAAATTTTTGCTTCCTTACTAGTAACCTTAGTGTTAACCAACCGAGATAAATGATCAACAATAAGATTCTCACTCCCTTATCACAGATTTCAACATCAAATTCTTGCAACAGCAGTACCCATCTAATCAGACGTAGCTTAGAATCTGGCTTTGTCAACAAATATTTTATAGCTGCATGATCTGTGTAGATAATCACCTTAGACCCAATGAGATAAGGTCTAAATTTCTCCAAAGCATAAACTATGGCTAGAAACTCCTTCTTAGTAGTAGCATAATTCAACTGGGCATCATGTAAAACTTTGTTAGCATAATAGATTGTGTGAAATACCTTTTGTTTTCTTTGACCAAGTACGGTTCCTATTGCATAATCACTGGCATCACACATTAGTTCAAAATTCTGATTCCAATCTAGAGCTACAATCACTAGAGCCGACACCAATTTACTTTTCAAAATATCAAAGGCTTTCAAACATTCTTCATTCATAACAAAAGGTACATCTTTGACCGGTAGATTACTCAATGGTTTTGCAATTTTTGAGAAGTCTTTAATAAATTTTCTATAGAATTTGGCATGGCCTAAGAAGCTTCTGACTCCCTTCCCATTTGTTGGCGGAAGAAGTTTCTCAATAACCTCTACTTTGGCTTTATCAACTTCAATCCCTTTAGCAGAGATCTTGTGTCCCAGCACAATTCCTTCTGTTACCATGAAATGACATTTCTCCCCGTTAAGCACAAGATTTGTTTGAACACATCTTTTGAGAACAACATCCAAATTCGCCAAACACCTTTGGAAAGAATCTCCAAAGACTGAAAAATCATCCATGAAGACTTCAATGCACTTCTCTATGAGATCTGCAAAAATTGCCTGCATACACCTTTGAAATGTGGCTAGAGCATTACATAACCCAAATGGCATCTTTCTGTAAGCAAAGACACTAAAAGGACAAGTGAATGTCGTCTTCTCTTGATCTTTTGGATCTACCACAATTTGATTGTATCCAGAGTATCCATCAAGAACACAATAAAAAGCCTGACCTGTTAATCTCTCCAGCATTTGGTCCATGAAAGGAAGAGGAAAATGATCCTTCCTAGTGGCTTTATTTAGCTTCCCGTAATCAATGCACATTCGCCAGCCAGTAACAGTCTGAGTAGGAATAAGCTCATTCTTCTCATTTTAGATTACTATCATCCTACCTTTCTTTGGAACTACCTATACTAGACTTACCCATTCACTGTCACAGATTGGATAAATGATATCAGCTTCCAAGAGCTTCAATACTTCTTTTCTAACCACCTCCTTCATGACAGGATTTAGCCTTCTTTGTGGTTGAGCACTCGGTCTATAGTCATGTTCCATAAAGATCCTGTGCATGCAATAAGTTGGACTTATACCTTAAAGATCTTAAATTGACCACCCAATAGCTTCTTTGTTGACTTTTACTATTTCTACCAACTTTTCTTCTTCTTCAGAAAGCAAAGAATTACTGATGATGACTAGCTTTGTTCCATCTTCTTCTAGAAAAACGTACTTCAAATGTGATGGTAACATTTTTAATTCTAACTTTTTTGGTTTGACTTCTTCTTTGATATCAATTGTCTCAAACTGAACATCATCCATTGGAATCTCCTTCAATGTCTCCAAATTCGTCATACATTCATCAACTAGTTTCTCTTCTTCATTTAAGTCTTCAATGGCTTCAATAAGAGTTTTCTCTAGTGGAGAAGAATAACGTACCATCCTTTCTTGCACCATACAAACTTCATCAAGTATATCAAGTTGAAAACATGTTTTATCATCTTTAGGATGTGTCATGGCTTTGAATACATCAAAATTCACTTCTTCATCTTGAACTCTAACTTTAAGCTTACCATTCTCCACATCAATTATAACTCTGGCAGTCTTCATAAATGGTCTCCCAAGAATGAGAGGCACATCTCCATTCTCCTCCATCTTCATTATAACAAAATCCACTGGAAATACAAATTTATCAACCACCAGCACATCTTTAACTACCCCATAAGGATATTTAAGAGACCTGTCCACCAATTGGAGTGCCATTCACGTGGGTTTGAGTTCCAACCCCTCAATTCTTTTGAACATAGAAAGCGGCATTAAATTACTGTTAGCTCCCAAATCAATCAACGCTCTTCCAACTTCCAACTCTCCTATGGTGCATGGAATAGTGAAGCTCCCTGGATCTTTAAACTTGGGAGGTAATTGTTGTATGATTGCACTACAGTTACCTTGCACTTCAATGGTCTCCTTTTCAATGTATTTTCTTTTCTTTGTAAGGAGTTCCTTCAAAAATTTTGCATAGGATGGCATCTTTTGCAATGCTTCAGAGAAAGGAATAGTAATCTCTAGTCTTTTTGAACATCTCCATGAACCTCTCCAACTATTTTTCCTTCTCCTTCCTTGAATAAGTCTTTGGATAAGGAAGGGCTTTTTCAACTATTTTTTTCTTTTTCTCTCTCTCCTCTCTCCCTTTCTTTTTCTTTTTTTCTCTCATCTTCTTCTTCTCTCTTTTTTTCTCTCTCAATCTTATCTTTCCACTCAAGTATTTCTTTCCCACTCTCATTTTCTCTCTCTTTTCTCTCTATTTTTCTTTCGTCTAACACTTTACCACTTCTAGTAACAATGGTTTTACACTCTTCACTCAAATTACTCTTTACATCTTTCTCACAACCCTCCATCTTTCATATTGTTAAATGCAGCCTCTACATTCTTTCAATAGGAGACACTCATTTTCATGAATTGCTGGAAAGTATCTTCCAATTTTGTGGTTTTCTCATATGGAGTAATTTATGGCTTCCACTGTTTCTGCTGCTTTTGAACCAATGAAATATCATATATTTCCTGAGGTAATAAAGATAACTTCTTTGTCACTTCTTCCAACTGCTGAGAAATTATCTTATTTTGTACAAGCAAGGCGTCTTGAGATTGCAATTGTAAAACTTCTATCTGTTGAGTTGGAGTTCATCTTTCACTGTGTAACTCGTTATCATTAGTAGCCATATTCTCTATCAACTCGGTTGCTTCATCTAGAGTCTTCTATTTGATATTACCTCTAGCTAAGGCATCTAACGTTAACTTGGTTTGTGAACCAAGACCTCCAAGGAAAAGAAGGACTACTGTTGCTTCATCAAAGCCATGCGTGGGAGTCTTTCTCAATAAGCTTTTATTCCGATCCAATGCTTGACCTAATGTCTCCTCCATGCCTTGTCTGAAAGAAGATATCTCTTGCTTCCCTTTGTTGACTTTAGATTGTGGGAAGTATTTATTTAAAAACTTTGAAACCATGACTTCCCACTCAGTATAGCTACCTTCTAGAAAAGCATTCAACCATAACTTAGCATTGCCTCCCAATGAGAAAGGAAACAAGCTAAGCTTTATTGCTTCATCCGACACCCCATTAATCTTCACAATGTTGCAAATTTCATTGAATGTGGTCAGATGTTCATATTGACTTTCATGTGATAGCCCATTAAATTGGTTGCTCTTGAACAACTGTATCAACGCCGATTTCACCTCCATGTTTGTAGCATTGACCCTCAGTCTTGCTATACTGTTAAAATGTTGAGGGCCAACCACAGTGGTGTAACCTGCAAGAGTGTGTCTACCAATATTCTCCTCGGCCATATTTTCAATGCTTTGATTAGACCCTGGTGGTGAAGGTTTTAAAAGTATCTCCGGAGGAGGGAATAATTCTCTTGAAGTTCGAACTCTCCTCCTCCTTCTACTTTTGTCCAAGCCTTCAAGAAGAGGTTCCGAAGTGATTCTGCTCCTAGTTTGAACTGTATCCTGCATACACAAGAAAACAAGTTCCTAGAAACAATTCTTAGCACAAAAAGATAGAAAGATAAAGATTAAAAACAAAAGATAAGAAGATAATAAAAAAAATAAAAACTAAAAATATCAAAAGATAATAAAAAAAATCAAGTCAAAGTTAATTAATAATCACACAAATAGAATAGTTCAACCATGAGTCCCCGGAGTTGAGGCCAAAAACTTGTTAACCCTCGGCAAGTGTAACCAATCGTATCAAGTAATAAAACTGGTAAGACCAAGTATCGTTTTCCCAAAGGACTCACGGCATAGACAATTATGTGATTTGTTGATTATCTAAGACTTGTAAAACCAATTCTTTGAGATTTTAAATGCAAATTACTAAAAAGTAAATATGAATGCATGTATTGATCAATGGAAAGGAAGAAGCAAAATGCGTGATTTGAATTATATGAATGATTATGTTGTTGGGGTTTATCAATTTCATCCTATCCACTCTCATGTATTCAAAAATTCATCTTTCTTCATTAATGTTAATGTCACTTTCTAAATTACCTTAAACCCAATGTCTTGGTGAAGAAAGCCTACTCACAATCACTAGTTTACAATGTCTTGTCTCCCTAGCAATTATTCATGCATTATTTCGCACAGAAGCTTAAAGGCAACTAACCATCATATTCCTATGTCTAGGTTTATACTACTATTGGGAGAGATTCCTCAGATCTAGATTTCCCCATATGTGTCCATATCGACAAAATCAATAATCATGCAATAGAATGAGTTAAACAAAGCATGCATTGAGCAAAGAGGAAAAACCCTAACATTTAATGAAAGAAAGCATATATATTAAAGAACCAATTCAATACATGAGAGTTTCAAAGGATTACACTGATTCCCCAACAACAATAAAGGTTTAGTTCACTATATTCATGGTGAAACTAGATGAAAAACAATGGAAGAATGAAAGATAAAACCCTAGAAATTGAAGAGTGGAGCTTGAGCATCATAAATCCTTCTCCAAGGGGTGAAGAAAGCGTATTTTGCTTCAATCCAGCCAAAGATGACTGACCTAGGTCGACTAAGATCTTATATAGTATTCTAAAAATTACAGAAAAGTGGCCCAAGGCCCATAAAAATGGCGGTCAACGGTTTTTACCGCTCAGCGCTAAGTGCGGCACTTCAGATTGGCGCTCAACTGCGTTTTTCCCTCAACGGTTGTTGCGTTCTTCTCTTTTTGTGCACTTTTCACTTTCTTTTCTGATTCCAACTTCTTTCTACTTCACTTCTTTCATCCAATTCATCTTAAAACCTGCAAAACAAGGAAACCAAGCATCAAACCCATCCAACTCTCTTATTTCAAAAACATAAAAAAAAGCATGATTCCAAGCTAGTTTCTAAGTCATAAAGGTTGTCTTTAAGGTCAATTTTAAGAATTAAAAAAACAGTTTTTCAACTGTTATCAAAGCCCACGAAATTGGCGCTCAAGCGCTCTAAATGGGACTTGGATGGTGTGCGGCACCTTTTGGCGCTCAAGCGCCCCCGGAAGGGCGCCTGGGAAGTATACGGTGCACTTTTGGCGCTCAAGTACGTTTGAAGGGTGCCCGGACGCAGTGCGGGATGAAAATTTTGCACTCTGGTTGACCTTTCTGCCCTTTTGTTGAATTTTCTGCATTCCAACTATTTGGTACTTTAACTCTTCTTTCAAATCATTCCAATAGCCTACAAAATCAAGGAAATTTAGTAATAAAATCATCAAGTAGAACCTCAACTCTCTTATTCACAAAACTAAAGCAAAAACATGATTCCAAGCAAGTTTCTAAGTAGAAAAGAGTGCATTTAGTATCAAAATTACATTAGAAATAATGGTACTTTCAACCGTTATGACAACCCTAAACTTAGAACTTTGCTTGTCCTCAAGCAAAACAGATTGTAACTCAGCTTTTTAGAACAATCACTGCAGAGGCTCAACATTTTTCACAACTTTTTCCTTCATGACAAGAGATCACTTTTATTAGCTCAGCAAACAGATGTCAGTCAAGATGTACAGATTCTTTAATTCAGTCAAAATCAATATGATGCTCATGTACTTTAACAGATGCTATCCTTAAGAATGATCAATCAACCAAGCAAAGATGTAATCAGAAATTCAAAGAACTACTCCTCACCAAGGAAAGCGTTTCACTCAAGCACTCAAAAGTGTATCACTCAAGCACTCAAAAGTGTATCACTCAAGCACTCAAAAGTGTATCACTCAACTCACAGGTGTATAGCGAGGTGTTGGTGTCTTTTTCACTCTGCTATCACAATGTCACACAAATTAACTTTGTCTTTCATTTAGCCACAATCAAACATACTCACAAGCAAGTTGTCATCACAAGGGCTTTTCATGGCTTGTAACTTGACTAGCTAAGAATGAAATTGGTTTTTCTAGTCAGCAAAATCCTTGAGTTAAGAGAGACATTCATGATGTCATCATTCACACACAAACTCTCTTTCTTTTTCCCAACTTTCCCTTGCATTGAGCTTTCCATTTCTTTTCTTTTCATCTTTTTCTTTCTTTTGCTTTTGTTTTTCCTATATTCACTGATTATCTCAATGCTTCTTATTTTCTTTTTTCAATCTTTTCAGCAACCCCAAACTTGAACCTTTATCAATACCTCACAAATGTTCTCAACTTAACTTAAGGTAAAGATTTTCACAAAGGGTTTTCAAAACATGCATAAGGCTCAAGGTTCAAAGGTTAAAACAAATTATTTTCTTTTCGGTAGACAAAAATCATTAGACGGCTAATAATGGATAACAAAAGATGGCCTTGATCATATGGAACCTGCAAGCAAGTAGTTCAATTGCACAAAATTTGGGCAAAATCATTCGTGCTTCCAAAGTAATAACAATTATTCACCACAACTCTGAAGCCCAAAACTCACACAGGTAAACTCACAAGTCCCATAATTCAGAAAAACACACTGCTTAGTATCTCAATCAAGTTTTACCTCAAGCACCTATTTCATACACTATGAGCAATCACCTGTATATCAGCACATTGATAACAGTTGAAAAACTGTTATTTTCATGCTTAAAATTGATACTAAAAGCAACCTTTATACTTAGAAACTAGCTTGAAATCAAGCTTTTCTTCATATTTTCATAAATAAGAGAGCTGGACAGGTTTATGCTTGATTTTAGTGTTTTTGTGCAGGTTTTAAGGTGAATTTAGTGAAAGAAGTGAAGAAGGAGAGAGATGGAATCAGAAAATACATTAAAAAGTGCAAAAGGAGAAGCCGAAAGTACCGCTCAGCGGCAGTTTACCGCTGAGCGGCACTCAGGAAGTCACGGGAGGTCCGCTGAGGGGCAAAATGGCCGCTGAGGGGAAGAAACGAGACGCGCACTCACCGCTGAGCGGTACTTTACCGTTGAGCGGAACACTTATGGGCTTGGACCTAGATTTTTTGTAATTTTAGAATAGTATATAAGCTTTAGGACGTCCTAGGGTTTGTATCTTTGGCAAAGACGAAGCAAACACTCTCTCTTCCACCCCTTTGAAGGAGGATCTTGGATGCTCAGGCTACCTCTTCACCTTTCTAGGGTTTTATCCTTCATTCTTTCATTATTGTTCATCTAGGTTCACCATGAATATGGTGAACTAAACCTTGTATGTTTGTTGGGGAATCAATGTAATCTTTTGAAGCTGTCATATATGGAATTTGTGCTTGCATCTTAATCTAAGATTTATGCTTTCTTTCATCATTAGTTAGGGTTTTTCCTCTTTGCTTAATGCTTGCTTTGTTTAACTCATTCAATGCATGATTATTGATTTTGTCGATACGGGAACGTACGGGGAAGTCTAGATCCGGGGAATTTCTCCCAATAAGTATATTGGTTGCCTTAAGCTCCTGTGCTAAATAAACTAATTATTAGGAATGCTAGGAATCGTATGAACTCGTAATTAGGGAGAAGCCTTCTTGAAAGGTAATTTAGAGAGTAGCATTAACAATGATGAATTGAATGTTGAATTCCTAAAGTATATGAGAGTGGATAAGATGAAATTGATAACCCCAACAACATATTCATCAATATATTTCATTGAAAGTGCTTGTCTTTTGTTTTAGCCATTGATCAACCTCATGCATACATGTTTATTTTCGTCTTTTGCATATTAAACTCCATTTATTTTGTTCTTAAGTCTTAGCTAATCAACAAATCACATAACTAAACTAGGCCGTGAGTCCTTTGGGAGAACGATACTTGGTCTTACCGAGTTTATTACTTGAAACGATTCGGTCATACTTGCCGATTGTTCAACAAGTTTGTGACATCATATTTTGGTGATCAAAAATTTGTCCATCACACATCATGCATCATCTCAACATCAATCAATACACTATAATATCACAAAGTAATACTTATCACAAAACAAAACATAGTTGAACCAAAGCAATGTAGTTCATTCAAGCAAAGTACAATAACAAAACAATTGATTAAAAAGAAAACAGTAGAAACAAAATATAGTTTAACAATTAAAGCAATAAAAATAGTAAAATAAAAGAAATCCTGCTCTAGACAAAAGTGGCATCCATCAGTAGATGCCCAGTACACTCATCACTCATCATCAAAGTCTTCTTCCTCCTCAGCATCATCATAGCAACATCCATCAATAGATGTTGTAGAAGCATCCATCAATAGATGATATCATTACTGCCATCAGAAGCAACATTTAACCTAAAGAAAAACTCAAACACACAAAGAAAAAAAATCAAATCAAAACCACAGAATTAAATAAAAAAAACAAAATCAGAAACTGGTTTGCCTCCTAGCAAGCGCTTCTTTAACGTCATTAGCTTGACCCAGTGCAATTTCCCTGTGCCCCAATTGTTCCCTTTTCTGAATATGTTTTTCTTTGTTTTGAAATTTTTCAGGAATTTAATATAACCAGGAACCTGTTGCAGTGTCCCAATCATATGAATTTTAATCTCCAATTTCTTGAAGATTTCCATGAAACGCTCAAACTATTTTCCTTCTCCTTCCTATGATACTTCTTTGGGTGAGGAAGGGGTTTTTGATATGATTCTTTCTTTTTTCTCTCATCCTTCTTCTCTCACTTTTTCTTTTCTTTCCTCTCTTTTTCCTCCTTGGAACACTCCTTACGGTACAGAAGATTTTTCTCAATTTTTTTCTTTTCTCTCTCAACCTCTTTTGTTTCTTTTCTCTCTTCTTCCACATTCTTCCCCTTTTCTTTTCTCTCAACCTCACTTTTTCTCTCTTCTTTTTCTTCCTCTTCCTTTACATCTTTCTCTTTTTCACTCAACCTTTCTTCTTTTCTCTATATTTTTCTCTCATCTAAAACTTTGTCACTTCTAGTGATAATAGCTTGACATTCCTCCCTAGGGTTAACTTTCATGTTACTCCCAAGATCATCCAGCTTCTGAATTATGTGACCAAGCTGGCTCCCTATCCTTGTGAATGTTGCTTGAGTGCTTTTATGATGAGAATCAAACATCTGCATTAACTTTTTAAGTGTGTCATCCATCTGAGCCATTCTTTCTGAAAGAGAGGGTTGTTGTTGCCATTGTTGTTGTGGTAGCCTATCAAATTTTTTGGGAGCTTGCCAAAATTGACTTTGACCCATGTTTAAGTGAGGTTTCCACCAGTGGTTGAAATTACGTTGGTGGAATTGAGTGTCCATATAGTTAACTTCTTGTCTGAATTGCATCCTGCAAGCAATTGCCACAAAACCCTAGAAAATGCTATCAACACAAAAACAAAGAAAAACGACACTAAACACAAATGAAAAATTAGACAAAAATTAAAATTAGAAAATAAAAGCAAAAACAAAGTCAAATTTAATCAAGAATCACACAAATACAATAGTTTAAACCGTGATTCCCCAGTAACGACGTCGAAAAAATGTTGATGAATCGGCAAGTGTACTGAATCGCACAAGTAATATAAAATGGTAAGACCAAGTATCGTATCCCAGAAGACTCTCAACAATAAATAGTCGTGTGATAACTCGATTAATTAAGACTTAAATAAAACGAGATCATTGGATTTAGATGCAAATATACAAAATTAAATATGAATGCAGTTTCATCAATAGCAGAAGAGCATATTGATAAACGTATGTTGTTTAATATGAGATGAGATGTTGTTGGGGTTAGATTTCACCAAGTTCCCTCTCATGTATGTAAGAATTCTTCTTTATGCATTAATGTCAACATCACTCACTAAATTACTTAAACCGTATCCCTCGGTGAAATAAGCATGTCCTTAATTAAATGTGAAGATCAAGAGCTTTAAGACGACCAAGACTACTACCCTCATCCCTGAGAAATATTACTCTTGGAAGTAATTCAACAAGAACCTGAATTGTAAGGAACCTCACGACACTCATCCAATTCATAAATCAAGCTAATGAATGAGTTAAACAAAGCAAGCGTTGTAACAGATGAATCACTCTAACAAATAATGAAAAAATCATATATTATTAAGAATCAATTCAAATACATGAGAGTTCACAAGGTTACATCATCCCCCAACAATAAATAGAATTACAATGGAATGAAAGAATGAAAGAGATAGAAAAACCCTAGAAAGAGAAAAGGAGAGCTGTCACCATCCCCAAATCTACCCTTAAGGAATAGGAGAGTTGTCACCATCTCCAAATCTACCCCCAAGGGGTGAAAAGTGTGTTTCTACGCTCAAGCCATCAAAAGATACAAAACCTAGGACATGCACGTCCTTAAATAGAACATAAAAATAACAGAAAACAGGTCCAAGCCCACGAAACTAGCACTCAAGTGCTCTAAATGGGGCTCCCGAGCGATGTGCGACACCTTCTGGCGCTCAAGCATCCCTGCAAGGGCGCCCGGGCGGTGTGCGGTGCACTTCTGGCACTCAAGCGCCCCTTAACGACGCCCAAGCGAAGTGCAGGACGAAAATTCTGCACTCTGGTTGACCTTTCTGCCCTTTTGTTGACTTTTCTGCATTCCAACTATTTGGTACTTTCACTCTTCTTTCAAATCATTCCAATAGCCTACAAAATCAAGGGAATTTAGTAATAAAATCATCAAGTATAACCTCAACTCTCTTATTCACAAAACTAAAGCAAAAACATGATTCCAAGCAAGTTTCTAAGCAGAAAAGGGTGCATTTAGTATCAAAATTACATCACAAATAACGACATTTTCAACCGTTATCAGGCATCCAGCCCCCAACCTCACTTGTTTTTTTTTTCTTTGAACGGTTTTTTTCATTTTCAATGAAAAAGGGTGCACTTTGTTACATTGGGAGGAGAGCTGCTTAATTTCATTTTGGAGTGGTTTTTTTCTTTCTTTTAATATGTGTTGCATGGAGAATGGATGGGAGCATTACAGTGCATGGTGATTGATAACTTTCATTTTTATTTAGAGAATAGGAGGTGATTAATGGGGGAGACGATGCAACACATTGACTTAGGAGAGAAGAGGCATATTCCATTTTCATTTGATTTTTTATAACGGTTGAAAAACTGTTATTTTTATACTTAATTTTGACATTAAAATCAACCCTTTTGGACTTAGAAACTTGCTTTAACTAATGTTTTTGCTTTAGTTTTGTGAATAAGAGAGTTGAAGGTGAATTTAATAGTTTTGTGCTAGATTCCCTTGATTTTGTAGGCTATGGGAATGATTTGAAAGAAGAGTTCAAGTACCGAATGGTTGGAATCCAGAAAAGTTAACAAGAATGTAGAAAAGTCAATTAGTCAATCAAAGTGCAGAAAAGTCAACCAGTCAACCAGAGTGCAGAAAAAGTTGCGTTGAGCGGAAATTGGCACTGAGCGCCCGTTTTGAAGTCACGCAGTCATCGCCGAGGGCTAAAAATGCAGCTGAGCTTCATTCTGAAGAACCACACTTACCGCTGAGCGCCATTTAATTGGGCTTAGGCCTATTTTCTATAATTTTTAATAGACTATATAATGTTTTAGTCGACCTAGGGTTGACATCTTTGGACATAACGACGCAAAATCACACTTTCTCTACCCCTTGGAGGAGGATTTTTTATGGCAATCCCTTAGGGACTTCCCATCGAAAGAAGTATCAACTTTACTCTAAGACCAAGAAAGGAAAGTTGAATAAAGGACTTAATCTTTTCTTTCTAAGTCTTAGCATGTTCTCTTTAACTAATTCCATTTACATTGTTTGTAGGACAATAAAGGTTGGAAAGTTCCTAGGAGAGTTGCCAAGCAAAGAGGAAACAAAGGAAGCAAGAAGAAATGTATGTTGCAACCAGCCATGAAGCAAGTTTTCAACACTTTCCATGTGCAACACATTCAGCCATGGCTCTTCTTTACTTTGAAGCACACTTTACTTGTTTTTCACGTGGAACACAAGCCACATCGTGAGCCATCTTCATTTGTAGCACATTCTCCATGCTTCCCACGTGAAAAATGCAACTCACATTCATTAGTCTTCAGCACATGTAATTAGCATAATTCAGTAGCTTTCCTTGCACGCTTCCAAGCTCATCTTCTCCTATAAAAGAGAGCTTCATCATTTGTAAACTCAACTTGAGTTTGATAATGAAATGCTGTTGAAATCTAGCCATTCTCTCAAGTTCATTGCTTAAAGCTATTTTAGCTTGTCTTCCTCTAGCTCCCTTCCCCGTTGGAAGGCCATCTGAGTTAGAACTCTACCTCACACACACATCCAAACACTGTCACGCATTCTGACAAACACCTTGCATGCGTCGAACTCCTTCAAACCATTCTTCATTCCGCTGCGTCATTCTGTCCAAGGAGCCGCTCCAGTCTTGAATGTGGAGGCTGCTTCCATCATTTGGCATCAAGAGCCAGGTTTCCACGCTACCACTACAAGAGCTAAGTTGCTCTTTCATTCATTTCCAGTTTTGTTCGTGTTGTGTTGTTCTCTGTTACCAACTGTTTGTTTTTTTTTTCTGATATTCTGTGATTTGATTTTATGTTTGAGTGGATGTTTGATTCCATTCACTATTCCTTAGTGTTTCTTTATCATTTTAATCGGTGCTTTTCATTTGTTTTCAGTTCCTTCCAGCTTTTAAATTTCATTCCAGTTTTGTCAAAGTTTGTGCATGTTACTGCATTTTTTACTGTTACATTAGTTTGATTCTGTCACGCTTTTGGTTTTTCGGTTTTGTTTGTGTTTAAAGCAATTGATGCTCTATGTTGATCATGAAAAGCAATGGCACCATGTCCAGCTTTGATCATTTGAGCTAATAGCAGTGCAAACATTGTTTCCAGTTTTAAAAATCTGTATCAACATTCTTCACTAGTTTCAAGTTGTGCTCACTATTTTTGGTCAAATTTTGTGGTTTTGAATCTTGGTACAAGTGTGTTTACTATTGTTAAACATGTTTCAAGTAGTAGCAACTCTTGTTAATCACTAAAATGCAAAATGCATACCTGAGTTGCCTACTTTTAGTAGCTTGTGCTGTCTTTGTTTAACAATTCTCCAATTCAATTTCTGGTCTGCTTTGGTCAATACTGTTTCTGCTCAGTTTTGTTGTGTCTAAAGCTTGAGACAAGTTTCTTTTATGATTTTAAGCATGTCTCAAGTGATAGCAACTCCAATCAATCACATAATTGAAAAATGAATGGTTGAGTTGATTCCAAAATGTGTTTTACATATGTCACTGTTTTAATCCAGCTTTACACCGTGTTGCTGTCATTGTGTGTCTTAGGCCATGCGCTATTTCTCTAGCTCAATTTCTGAAGCTAGATCTAGTTGCTTAGGACCTTTCTTGCATGTTTGTTGATCCATCCAGCTTTGAACTTGCTGTTTTCTTCATGCTGCAACAATTTTTAGTATATTTTTCTGCATTTTTGGGAACTACCACTATCAATTGTTGCTGCAATGTGTTTCTGTGTTGATTGACTGTTTGTGCAAGTATAATTGGCCATTTGAAACCTGTTGTTACTGTTCAAATGGTAATTTTCCAGCCTTTGTATCAAATTATAGTTTCAGTCATCAAATTTGGTTAAATTTGGAACTAAACCAGTCAAAATTGATATGGACTTTGTTGTGGTTGTTTAAGTGTTTCAACATATTCCATTTGATGATACAAACTTGTTTGAAGTGGCATTTGAACATTCGAATCACTGCTGTTCATTTTCACCACTGCAATTTCCAATTTTTTTTCCTACATTTCTCATTTTGGTGCAGTTTTGGTGCTTTTATTCTGCATAAATAACAACTGCCACTGCCAATTGCTGCCTCCCCTTGTTTCTGTGCATTGTGAACATTAGGAACAGTTTATTTGACCATTTAAAATTTCTGCATACTGTTCATTTGGTCATTTTCCAGCCAATGTGCCAAATCACCATTTAAACCATCAATTTTTCTTAAAATTGGAAGTGGACCATTCATTTTCGGATGCAGAATGTTTCTTTGCTGTTTCAGAATTTAAACATGTTCACAATGATGATATACACTTGTTTGATGTCTCACTTAAGCCTTTGCACCACTGCCAATCAATTTTGACACTGAAACCAGCAATTTTCAGTCATATTTCTGGTGTAGAATGTTTTTTTTTGTGCTGTTTGGCATTACCCATATTCTAATTTTCATTTTTGGATTGGCAAAAGTTGGGTTTAAGTTTCCAATTACATTTATATGCTTATGCAAGTGTATAACAATCATAAAAAGCAATTGAAACCCTGCAATCCAGGTTTGAAAGGTCAAAAACCAGAAACACAAAATCTGCTGTTCTTTGGGGCATTTTGTCAAACAGTTTTGAATTTTATCAAACAGTTTCGAAGCACACAATTTCATCACTATTTTGAGTCTTTTCTTGCTTGTTTAATTTGTTCTAGTGCCTCTACTAGGTTCCTTTTGTGTCCCTTTGATGGACAAATTTATGAGCACCAAAATATGATGTCACAAACTTGTTTCACAATCGGCAAGTATGACCGAATCGTTCAAGTAATAAACTTGGTAAGACCAAGTATCGTTCTTCCCAAATGACTCACGGCCTAGTTTAGTTATGTGATTTGTTGATTAGCTAGGACTTACAAACGAAATATTTAAAGTTTAATATGCAAAGACGAAAATAAACATGTATGCATGAGTTTGATCAATGGCAAAGACTAAAGATAAACACTTTCAATGGAATATATGAATGAATATGTTGTTGGGGGTCAATTTCATCTCATCCACTCTCATATATTTTAGGAATTCCACATTCAAATCATCATTGTTAATGCCACTCTCTAAAGTACCATTCTAGATGGCTTCTCCCTAATCAAATAGTTCATACAATTCCTAGCATTCCTAATGATTAGTTCATGAGTGCAGGAGTTTAACGACAACCAATATAATATTGTCAGTATAATATTGGGAGAAATTCCCCGGATCTAGACTTCCCCGTACGTGCCCGTATCGACAAAACCAATAATCATGCATTAGAATGAGTTAAACAATGCAAGCATTGAGCAAAGAGGAAAAACCCTAACTAATGATGAAAGAAAGCATATGTCTTATTTAAAAGATGTAAACAACGATTCCATATATGAGAGCCTCAAGAGATTACATTGATTCCCCAACAAACATACAAGGTTTAGTTCACCATATTCATGGTGAACCTAGATGAATAACAATGAAAGAATGAAAGAATAAACCCAATAAAGGTGAAGAGGTAGCCTGAGCATCCAAGATCCTCCTTCGAAGGGGTGGAAGAGAGAGTGTTGGCCTCGTTTCTGCCAAAGATACTAACTCTAGGACGTGCAAGTCCTTATATACTATTCTAGAATTACAAAAGATTACAAAAGCCCAAGTCCATAAAAGTGCCGCTCAGCGGTGGTTGCGTGACTCGTTTCTTCCCCTCAGCGGCCATTTTGCCCCTCAGCGTGACTCCCGCAACCTCCTGAGTGCCGCTCAGCGGTAAATTGCCGCTGAGCGGTGCCTTCGGCTTCTACTTTTGCACTCTTTCTTGTCTTTTCTAATGTCATCTCTCTCCTTCTTCACTTCTTTCACCAAATTCACCTCAAAACCTGCACAAAAACACTTAAATCAAGCATAAACCTGTCCAGCTCTCTTATTTCTGAAAATATGGATAAAAGGCATGATTTCAAGCTAGTTTCTAAGTCTAAAGGTTGCTTTTAATATCAATTTTAAGCATGAAAATAACAGTTTTTCAACTGTTATCACAACCCCAAACTTAGAACTTTGCTTGTCCTCAAGGAAACAAAATGTAACTCCATCTCCAACCAATTGATATGATGGTTCACTCATTCAAAATTCTCTTTTCAAGATAAGTAACAACTTCACTCAAACTTATGACCAAGAGTTCAATTAAGATGTGCACATGCTTTAGTGTTTCACAAAGTCATCTAGATTCCAACAAATGCTATTTTTCATAAATGATCAATCAATTAAGCATGGATGTTCATGTACTTATGGACTATTTCCTCACTAGGTAAAGTGTTTCACTCAACACACAAGTGTATAAGAGGTAAAGTGTTTCACTCATTCACTCTACTATCACAATGTCACATGAATCAACTTTGCCTTTCATTTTACCACAATCAAAAACATTCACAAGCATGCATCATCACAAGGACTTTTCAATGGCTTATAATGTGGCTGGGCTAACAAGAAAATTGGTTTTTCTGGATCACAAAATCCTTGAGTTAAGAGAATCATAATAACACAATTATTCTTATTCATTCCCAACTTTCTTTTGCCTTTGCATTTGCATTTGCATTGAGCTTTGCTTCTTTTTCTTTTCTTTTCTTTTTCTTTGCATATGCTTACTTTTTTTAGCTCTTAGCTCAATGCTTTTCCTTTTTCATGTTTCCCCAACAACCCCAAACTTGAACATTTAACAATACCACACAAGATCTTCTACTTAACTCAAGGTAAAGATTTTCAATCAAGGGTTTTCAGTGTATATTCAAGGCTAAGGGTTCAAAGGATAGAACACAAAGTGTTCTCTTTTAATGGGCTAACTTTATGTATTTGGCCAATAAAAAGGGTTTTAAAAACACGGCCTTGATCACATGATGCAAAACAAGCAATTGATTCAATCATAGAAAACCTGGGCAAAATCATTCATGCTTTCAAAGTAATAGCATTCAATCATACCAAAACTCTGGAGCTCAAAACCTCACATATAAGATCATTCACATTTGACATACACATCCTGCTTAATTTCACAATCACAATCATGATATCATGCATTTGTTCACAAAGCTTATGAATCACCTGTATAAGCATTTAATGTGCACATCATCTCAACATCAATCAGTCAATAAGCATCATCAAGCATTACTCATCAAACAATCACAGTTAATAGCAAACCATCATAATAAACCAGATTTTCAATAGAGTACATCAAACCCTAATCTAAAAACAAAAACAAATAAGTTCAGAAAAATTAAACCACAAAAGCATAATCATATGATAGCATTCATCAGTAAATGCTATCTCAGCTCCTCATCAGTCTGAGCTGTCCTCTGTATCTTCCTCTTCCTCTTCATCATCATCATCATCAAATGCATCCTCCTCCTCAGCTTCATCTTCTTCCATATCTCTTGCTGAAGCTTCAGCTGCTTCAGCTCCTCCATGCCTGGCCAAGCTACCACATTATGGAATTCATCCATAGTCCACCTGTGTGCTGGAGGGGTATCATACATCCCCACTATCATCTCAGCCGTGGCCACCTGCCCTCTGTGGATGGACTGCAACTGAGCACCTATAAGAGACATATACATGTCCCTCATCTGGAATGGTTCTGCTTCATGTGTATCAGCAGATGTCCGGCTCTGTGCTGGTCCTCTCTCTCTATGAGCCTGACGTGGTGGAACTGGCTGAGCTGCCTCCTCACCTCCACAGTACTGTCTGTAATAGGCCTCATCTATAGCTTTTCTTGGCCTCTCAAATGGTGGAACAGAAGTGTCCACCCCAGCTTGCTTGCAAAGGTAAGTGATCAAAGAAGGATGTCCCAGTGGTGCTTTGTTGTTTGAGGTGTTAGCACACACACTAATCTCATCAGCTATCACCTGCCCAATATTAACATTCAAATTTCTGATAGCACAGTAGATGAATAGTGCCCTGCTGAGAGTGATATCTGACACATGTGAGCATGGCTGAATGTTGGCATGAGAAAATGCCATCCAATACTTTGCAAGAGGAGTCAAATCTGTCCTCCTAATGTTAACCACTGCGCCAGATCTATTCCTTTGAAATTGTCCTCCAGGTATGCACAATACTCTCTCAACATCCTCAAAGTCAGCACCTTCCTCCATGCTAAGAGCAAACTGGCATTGCTCACCAGCCCACACAGTATCCAGGAAGTTGTTGATGGAATCAGGATCATACCTGATAGCATGGCCTCTGACATAGCCCAAATAATTCTCAGCTGGATAATCACCAATCTTCTTTGCATTGGTGTAGAATTCCTTCACCACAGCTATGTTGGCAGGCACTGGATAAGTGGCTAGCTTACCCCAATCATTCCCTAACACTTGCTCTCCAAATTGAGGAGCAAAGTTAGGTATCATTCCAACCTTTCTCTCCATTAGAAGTCTCCTGTCCTGAACCACCCTAAAGTGCTTCTCATGTTTCCTAGAGAGGAACCTGCCATTATGGGGTTGCTCTGGTTCCTTTTCCTTCCTCTTGGTTGCCATGGTTTTCAATCTCTTTCCTGAAGAGGATGCCATTCCTGCATTCAAACACAAATCCAAAACCACAGAACATGATGTTAATCATTAATAAACACAGAACAAAACTCCTTTCGAAGCTAAACCACCGCTGAGGGCCAGAATTTCCCCTCAGCGCCACCAGTGCCACATTCAAACACGCAACAAACCAGAAAAAGCAAATCTGGCAGAGTGCCGCTCAGCGGTAAATGCCGCTCAGCGGTGATCTGCAGATTTTTGCAAATCTCGTTTTAAAACTGTCCTAACTCCACCCAAATGCAATTTTCAGTTTTCCAGTTCATAATCAAGCAGTTTAATCGGTTCAAACATCAAATATATCATCAAATCATGCATAGAAATCAAAACCCCTAAATATTCATGCTTTGACACTCATATTAAATTTCAAGAACCCTAGAATGAACAAAATGCATTTTACTTACTTGGGTGGAGATGTTAGATGATATGAGAATGCTTCCAAACTAGAATGCTCTCTTCCAACCCCAAACTTTGATGGCACACTAGTGAAAAAGTGAGTGGAAGAGAAATTTTTCTAAGAGGGAAGAGTAAAAAGATGTGGGAAACCTAAGAGAAGATATGTGGAAGTGTTTGTGCAGAGAAGGGCTTGAAAGAATGTAAAAATGCGCAGCTTAGGGTTTAAAAATACCCCAATGGGCTCGGATTCCGCTAAGGGGAACTTAAGCCCATCTGCGATAGTACCGCTCAGCGGTAATTGCCGCTCAGCGGCACTTTCGTGAAGTGCTCCTCTCCTTCTTTTCTTGACCTACGTGCCTTCCTAACATACCCCTCATAGGTTCCCTGAAATTCAATGTTAAAAATGCTTATGCAAACCCTAATTAAAATAAACACAAAAACAATCAATCAACTGGGTTGCCTCCCAGGTAGCGCTTGTTTAACGTCACGAGCCTGACCCAAAATCCACCAACACCCATCAGTAGGTGTTTCAAACTTACCAGCACCCATCAGTAGGTACAAATTCTTCTCACCAACACCCATCAGTAGGTGTTACAAACCTAGTATCCTTCAGTAGATACTTAACCACCTAGCATCCTTCAGTAGATGCTAGATTCAACAAAATAATGTCCAGAATAATGTTCACAGATTAAAAGTTATAAACCAAAACAAATCAAAAGTTTGTAAATCCACTGGGTTGCCTCCCAGCAAGCGCTCCTTTAACGTCATTAGCTTGACCCTATAAAGCTCAAGTTCCTTCTTCTTTTCTTCTTTCTACTGAACTTCTTCAGAAATTTGATCAAACCAGGAACCTGTTGCAGTGTCTCAATCATAGGAACTTTAATCTCCAATTTCTTGAAGATTTCCATAAAGCACTTAAATTTCTTTTCCTTCCTACGATTCTTCTTTAGATGAGGATGTGATTTTTCATATGATTCCTTCTTCTTTCCTCTCATCTTCTTTTTCTTCCTTTTTCTCTCCCTAAATTTTCTCTTTTTCTTTTCTTTTATTTTTTTCTTCCCTTTTCTTTTTCTCCTCAACTTCTTTATTTTCACACAAATTTTCTTTCTCTCTTCTCTCTCAACCACTTCTTTTTCTTTTCCTTCATCTTTATCTTTCTCACTCAACTCTTCTTTCTCTTTTCTCTCTACCCTTTCCTCATCTCCCTTTAATTTTTCCTCATCAAGAATCTTGTCACTTTCAGTGATAATGACTTGCCCTTCCTCCTTAAGGTTAACTTCAGTATTAACATCATCATTCAATCTCTGATTGATGTAACGAAGTTGCATCTCCATTCTTTTACATGATTCTTCAATGCTTTTCTGAGTAGAGTCGGAATTTTTCAAAAATCGTTGAAGGGTGTCCTCCAACCTATCCAAACTTCCTGATAGAAAGGGTTGTTGCTGCCATTGTTGTTGTGGTTGGTTCTCAAATTGTCCAGCAGCTTGCCAAAATTGGCTTTGATCCATGCTTGAGTGAGGTTCCCACCAATGGTTGAGATTACTTTGGTGGAATTGAGTGCCCATATAGTTAAATTCTTGACCAAATTGCATTCTGCAGACATTAGGCACAAAACCCTAAAAACAATTGTTAGCACAAAAAGATAGAGAAAAAAAAAATCAAAGGATATAATTGAAAAGATAAGAAGATAGGAAATAAAAACAGAAAAATAAAAACAGAAAAATAAAATAAAATAAAATAAAATACAAACAGAAAATAAAATAAAATAAAATAAAATCTAATCTAATCAAATAAAATAAAATCAAATAAAAATCAAATCTAATCTAATAAAATAAAATCTAATCTAATCTAAAAAGATAAAAAAAAATAAAAATAAAAACAGAAAAATAAAAACAGAAATTCAAAATTAAAGTCAAAGATAATCAATAA
This sequence comes from Vigna reflexopilosa, assembly GCA_027742785.1. NCBI lineage: Eukaryota > Viridiplantae > Streptophyta > Magnoliopsida > Fabales > Fabaceae > Vigna > Vigna reflexopilosa. Next base: position 20,043,713 of record CM050916.1, on the reverse strand, counting down.
TCACACAAATTAACCAGTTAAACCACGAGTCCCCGGCAACGGCGCCAAAAACTTGATGGACAAATTTATGAGCACCAAAATATGATGTCACAAACTTGTTTCACAATCGGCAAGTATGACCGAATCGTTCAAGTAATAAACTTGGTAAGACCAAGTATCGTTCTTCCCAAAGGACTCACGGCCTAGTTTAGTTATGTGATTTGTTGATTAGCTAGGACTTACAAACGAAATATTTAAAGTTTAATATGCAAAGACGAAAATAAACATGTATGCATGAGTTTGATCAATGGCAAAGACTAAAGATAAACACTTTCAATGGAATATATGAATGAATATGTTGTTGGGGGTCAATTTCATCTCATCCACTCTCATATATTTTAGGAATTCCACATTCAAATCATCATTGTTAATGCCACTCTCTAAAGTACCATTCTAGATGGCTTCTCCCTAATCAAATAGTTCATACAATTCCTAGCATTCCTAATGATTAGTTCATGAGTGCAGGAGTTTAACGACAACCAATATAATATTGTCAGTATAATATTGGGAGAAATTCCCCGGATCTAGACTTCCCCGTACGTGCCCGTATCGACAAAACCAATAATCATGCATTAGAATGAGTTAAACAATGCAAGCATTGAGCAAAGAGGAAAAACCCTAACTAATGATGAAAGAAAGCATATGTCTTATTTAAAAGATGTAAACAACGATTCCATATATGAGAGCTTCAAGAGATTACATTGATTCCCCAACAAACATACAAGGTTTAGTTCACCATATTCATGGTGAACCTAGATGAATAACAATGAAAGAATGAAAGAATAAACCCAATAAAGGTGAAGAGGTAGCCTGAGCATCCAAGATCCTCCTTCGAAGGGGTGGAAGAGAGAGTGCTTGCCTCGTTTCTGCCAAAGATACTAACTCTAGGACGTGCAAGTCCTTATATACTATTCTAGAATTACAAAAGATTACAAAAGCCCAAGTCCATAAAAGTGCCGCTCAGCGGTAAATACCGCTCAGCGGTGGTTGCGTGACTCGTTTCTTCCCCTCAGCGGCCATTTTGCCCCTCAGTGTGACTCCCGCAACCTCCTGAGTGCCGCTCAGCGGTAAATTGCCGCTGAGCGGTGCCTTCGGCTTCTACTTTTGCACTCTTTCTTGTCTTTTCTAATGTCATCTCTCTCCTTCTTCACTTCTTTCACCAAATTCACCTCAAAACCTGCACAAAAACACTTAAATCAAGCATAAACCTGTCCAGCTCTCTTATTTCTGAAAATATGGATAAAAGGCATGATTTCAAGCTAGTTTCTAAGTCTAAAGGTTGCTTTTAATATCAAGTTTAAGCATGAAAATAACAGTTTTTCAACTGTTATCACCCTTCTGTTATTCCAAGCTTAAATTCACACGAATTCAACTTGTTTGCCTTCAAATTTGTGCCCAAAAACTGTACTGTGAAAATTAAATCCTGGTGCAGAAGCTGATTTGTTTGTTGACTGGTTTGGTGTTTGCTTTGGTGCTGTGACGTTTTGGTGCAGTATTTCTACCTCAGATTACTTGCTCCAATGGGGTAGCATCTTAGGAAGTGGATGAGGTGTTAAAAGGGCTTCAAGCTTGGACTCCATGAGCACTTTAACATTGCTGGTCCAGCAACCATTTCAGCAGCAAAAACACATCACATTTGGTCTTCAACCAATCTGAACTAGCAGCCACACTTGGCTTTATTTCATTGTACCAACATTGCATTGTAAATTTGGCTTGGTATCACGGAACCTTTGTAATTTCTTTCCATTTTGTGTTCTTTTTCAACTTAAAGTGGCTTGGAAAAATGCTTTTCAAGCAATTCCAAGTGCACCATCAAACATTGTAATAGCTTAGTTTCCACTTCTTAGTGTGAAAGTGTGTCAAGTGGCTCCAAGTGTCACTTGCACTTTCACTTAGGGCCGTGTCTCATTCATTTCCATTTGCTTTACTTTACATTGCTTGTTGACTTTTATGTTTTAAGTCTCTGTGATACATAGGAGCGCGTTTCATTTAGATAAACCTTCATTTGGTTTCTAGGTGCATAGCATTCTTGCATTTAAAAAGTTTTGAAAGATTTCTACCTAGACACTAAGGTAAGAAACAACCAAAGACACTCTGACTAGGAAGGACAAGGTTCTTAAGCTTGTCCATTTGTGACTCACCTCTCCTTCCTGGGAGCTATTTGGTTCATTTTACCTCTAGAATCTTTCTAGAAATCCTTCACAAAAATCAAAAAAAGTTTTTGATGTCTTGTTATACTTCCTATCCGTCTTCTTGTTCATATAGGTCCTCTTGGTCTTCTAGTTTTGCTCAATTCATTAGTTTCAAAGAAATTAAAAGAAAACTTGATAAAGCTAGAAGAAGGACTTGTTCCTTTCATGAATTTGATCGGATTGAGCGTGAATTGTATAAACAAGCTAGGGCAAATATTCCATACTTTGGTGCGGATATTGGTGCATTAACATACCTAGCTTGGGAAAAGGACATTAATGATATGCATCCATTTATTGCTAGAAAAAGTAAACCTGAATCCTATTTTCATTCTAGCAATAGTGAATCTTATGTCTTTAGTCTCTACACATTTAGATTTGAAATGCATACCAGAGCGTGGTGGGATGAAAGACAATATCATGTTAGGATAGGTAGAAAATCTCCCATTCATGATTGGTCTAAATTAAAAGCTTGCATGAGAAAAGAGTTTGTGCCTTCACATATTAAGAGAAACCTCCAATTATTAAGAGCTTACATTAAAGATGGAAAAACATTTCTTGAAAGCTTAAATGACAATGGTTTCCTTATTAGAGAACTAGAATTTAAGATTAACCTTAAGGAGCTGCAAGCTAAGCTAATAGAATTAAAATTAAAAAGAGATGTTAAGAGACAAAAAGAGGAACAAAGGCAAGAAGAAGAAGAGAGACCAAAAAGCGAGAGAGAAGAAGAACAACGAAAGGAAGAAGAGAGACAAGAAAGAGAGAAAGAAGAAGAAGAGAGTAAGGAAAGAGAGACAAGGAAAGAGGAAAGTAAAGAGAAGGAGCTCTTGCTAATGCTGGCAACTCCTACTCTTACCATTACCATGGAACCTAAAAGGGAAGGGTTCCCATTCTTTACTTCTTTTCCATTTATTGTGCACTCTTCCATTATTCATTTTTCTTTTAAATCCATTGCCATCCCATATTTTGTGCCATCCTTTTCAAAATATGGCAATTCAAACCTTGAGTTAATGTTACCATTGTGAAAACAAGTAACTCAAGATAAAAATCCAATAACGTGGGACTATGGAATTTTCCATTTTTCCAAGCCTAAATTTCTGAAAATCTTTTTCAAAAATACAAGACTTTTCTTTTGTCTTCTTATCTTTGTTTACATCTTCTTCATCATACTCATTTTTGCAATCTTTTGTAGATATATTTTTGATCCCGGAGGAACATAAAAACCAACTTTGTGCTTCTTTCTTTCTTCCTGATTTGAGGATAAATCGTTTTTAAAGAGGGAGGGAATGATGGCAACCCCTTTAGGGACTTCCCATCCAAAGAAGTATCAACTTTACTCTAAGACCAAGAAAGGGAAGTTGAATAAAGGACTTAATCTTTTCTTTCTAAGTCTTAGCATGTTGTCTTTAACTAATTCCATTTACATTGTTTGTAGGACAATAAAGGTTGGAAAGTTCCTAAGAGAGTTGCCAAGCAAAGAGGAAACAAAGGAAGCAAGAAGGAATGTTTGTTGCAACCAGCCATGAAGCAAGTTTTCCACACTTTCCATGTGCAACACATTCAGCCATGGCTCTTCTTTACTTTGAAGCACACTTTACTTGTTTTTCATGTGGAACACAAGCCACACCGTGAGCCATCTTCATTTGTAGCACATTCTCCATGCTTCCCACGTGAAAAATCCAACTCACATTCATTAGTCTTCAGCACATGTAATTAGCATAATTCAGTAGCTTTCCTTGCACGCTTCCAAGCTCATCTTCTCCTATAAAAGAGAGCTTCGTCATTTGTAAACTCAACTTGAGTTTGATAATGAAATGCTGCTGAAATCCAACCATTCTCTCAAGTTCATTGCTTAAAGCTATTTTAGCTTGTCTTCCTCTAGCTCCCTTCCCCGTTGGAAGGCCATCTGAGTTAGAACTCTACCTCACACACACATCCAAACACTGTCACGCATTCTGACGAACACCTTGCATGCGCCGAACTCCTTCAAACCATTCTTCATTCCGCTGCGTCATTCTGTCCAAGGAGTCGCTCCAGTCTTGAACGTGGAGGCTGCTTCCATCAATTTTGGATGCTCAAGCTCTATTCTTCAACTTCTAGGGTTCTATCTTTCATTCTTTCATTATTTTTCATCTAGTTTCACCATGTCTATGGTGAACTAAACCTTCATTGTGGTTGGGGAACCGATGTAATCCTTTGAAACTCTCATGTATTGAATTGGTTCTTTAATCTATATGCTTTCTTTCATTAATTGTTAGGGTTTTTCTTCTATACTCTATGCATGCTTTGTTTAACTCATTCAATTGCATGATCATTGATGTTATTTGTATGGACACATATAGATAAATCTAGAATTGAAGAAATTCTCCCAAGAGTAATATTGCCTAGACATAGGGATAAGAGGATTGGTTGCCTTTAAGCTTCTGTGCAAATGTAATGCATGAATAATTGCTAGGGAGACAAGACATTGTAAACTAGTGATTAGGAGTACGCTTTCTTCACCGAGACATCGAGTTTAAGATAAATTAGAAAGTGGCATTAACATTAATAAAGAAAGATGAATTCTTGAATACATGAGAGTGGATAGGATGAATCGGAAACCCCAACAACAACATCGTTCCATAATTTACATCAATCAGTTTTGCTTCTTTTGATGCAATTGATCAATACATGCATTCATATTTAATTTTCGGTATTTGCATTTAAACCTACAAGAATTCGTTCACAAGTCTAATTTAAGCAATAAATCACATAACTGTGTAGGCCGTGAGTCATTTGGCAAACGATACTTGGTCTTACCATTTTTTTATTACTTGATATGATTCGGTACACTTGCCGAGGGTAAACAAGTTTTTGGCGCCGTTGTCGGGGACTCGTGGTTTAACTATTCTATTTGTGTGATTATTGATTAACTTTGTCTTGATTTTTTATCTTTTATATTTTTTTATCTTTTTGTTTTAGTTTTTTATCTTTTTTATCTTTTATATTTTTTTCTTTTTGTCTTTTTATCTTTTTGTGCTAACGAATGTTTTCTAGGGTTTTGTGCCTAATACTTGCAGGATGCAATTCAGAAAAGAATTTAACTATATGGGCACTCAATCCTAACAAGGCAATCTCAACCACTGGTGGAAACCTCAGTCAAGCATGGAACAAAGTCAATTTCGGCAAGCTGCCAGACAATTTGAGAACCAACCACCACAACAATGGCAACAACAAAGCTCTCTATCAAAGATGGATGACGTCTTTCAACAATTTATGCAAGAATCTATCCTCACTCAGAAAAGCATTGAAGCATCATGTAAACGGATGGTGATGCAGATTGGTCACTTAATTGAGAGATTGGAAGATTTTGGGGTTGAAACTAAAGTTAACCCTAGGGAGGAATGTCAAGCCATTATCACTGGATGTGACAAGACTTTAGATGAGAAAGAGATAGAGAGAAAAGAAAAAGAAGAGTTGAGTGAGAAAGATAAAGATGTAGAAAAAGAAAGAGAAGTGGTTGAGAGAGAAGAGAGAAAGAAAATTTGTGTGAAGATTAAGAAAGTAAGTGGAAAAAGAGAAGAAAAAAAGAAAGTGAGAGAAAAGAAAATTTATGTGAAGATAAAGAAAGTGAGAGAAAAGGAAAAGAGGACGAGAGGAAAAAAGAAAGAATCATATGAAAAACCCCGTCCTGTTCCAAAGAAGTATCATAGGAAGAAGAAGGAATTTGAGCACTGTATGGAAATCTTCAAGAAATTGGAGATTAAAGTTCCTATGATTGAGACATTGAAACAGGTCCCTGGTTTGATCAAATTCTTGAAGAAGTTCAGTAGAAAGAAGAAAAAAAAAAGATGGAACTTGAACTTTATTGGGTCAAGCTACTGACGTTAAAAGAGCGCTTGTTGGGAGGCAACCCAGTGATTAAGAACTTTTAATTTTTGGTTTGGTGATGTAATTTTGAACTGTTGGTATTTTTGTTTTGCTTATAAGTTTATTACAGGGTTTACATTTACTGATGGATGTTAGGTGGAAGAGTATTTACTGAAGGATACTATGCTATCAGACACTTACTGATGAGTGTTGATGAAAAGGGTATATACCTACTAATGGGTGTTGGTAAGAAAGATTTGCATCTACTAAAGGGTGCTGGAGGATTTGGGGTCAGGCTCGTGACATTAAACAAGCGCTTACTGGGAGAAACCCCAGTGTTCTAAACTCGTTTTTTTTTTTCTTTATTTGCTTCTGTTTTTAGAATAAGTTATGATGTACTCAATTGAAACCTATATTTGATGTGGTGGTTTGATATTGATTTGTGTGTGATGAGTATTGCTTGATGATGCTTTGAGATTAATTGATGTTGAGATGTTGCACAGGATGTTTGATATACGGGTGATTGTTCATAAACTTGTGAACAGATGCATGATGTTATGATTGTGGTTATGATGCTAAGCACAATGTGTATTTGATGTATGTGGAACATGAATTAACATGTGTGAGGTTTTGAACTCCAAAGTATTTGTTTGAATTATTGCTATTCTTTCGAAAGCATGAATGATTTTGCCCAAGTTTCTATGATTGAACTACTTGCTTACTTGTGTCACATGATCAAGGCCATTTTTTATTACCCTTTTTCTTAGCCAATGCATGATTTGTACCCAAATGAAAAAGAGCATGAAGTGTTCTACCTTTTTTAAACCTCAAGCCTTAAATAGCTCCTTTGTGAAAATCTTTACCTTGAGTTAAGTTGAGAATCATTGTGTGGTATTAATAAAGGTCTAAGTTTGGGGTTGTTGGGAGAATTGAAAAGGAAAGTAATGAAAAGCATTGAGCTAAGTGTTGAGCAAGTATGAAAAAGAGAAAAGAAAAGAGAATGCAAAGAAAGAAAAGCTCAATGCAAAAAGGGGGAAGTTGGGGATGAGTGAGATTGGTTTGTCTAAAGAGAGATTGTATTCGAATGATAAATTTATGAATGACTCTCTTAACTCAAGGATTTTGTGATCCAGAAAAACCAATTTTCTTCTTAACCCAACCACGTTACAAGCCATAGAAAGTCCTTGTGATGATACTTGTCTGTGAGTATGATAGATTGTGGTAAATGAAAGGCAATTTTGTTCTATGTGACATTGGTAGAGTAGAGTGAAAAATTACCTCTATATACACCTGTGTGATTGAAGAGTTCCATGAATACATGATTACATCCGTGCTTAGTTAATTGATTATTCATGAAGATAGCATCTGTTGGATATTATGTGATTATGTGAACATCATGATGAGTGATTATTAATCAAAGCATGTGCACATCTTGATTGAATTCTATTTTATGAGCTGAATTGAGTAATTACTTTTCTTAAAAGAAAGAGTTTTCGAATGTGTTAAACCATTGTATTGATTGTTGAAGACTGAGTTACATCTTGTTTGCATGAGGACAAGCAAAGTTCTAAGTTTGGGTTTGTGATAACGGTTTAAAAACTGTTATTTTTATACTTAATTTTGACATTAAAATCAAACCTTTTTGACATAGAAACTTGCTTTAACTAATGTTTTTGCTTTAGTTTTTTGAATAAGAGAGTTGAAGGTGAATTTAATAGTTTTGTGCTAGATTCACTTGATTTTGTAGGCTATTGCAATGATTTGAAAGAAGAGTTAAAGTACCGAATGGTTGGAATGCAGAAAAGTCAATCAGAATGCAGAAGAGTCAACCAATCAACCAGAGTGCAGAAAAAGTTGCGTTGAGCGGAAATTGGCGCTGAGCGCCAGTTTTGAAGTGTTGCAGTCATCGCTGAGGGCTAAAAATGCAGTTGAGCTTCATTCTGAAGAAACACACTTACCGCTGACCGCCATTTAACTAGGCTTGGGCCTATGTTCTGTAATTTTCAATAGACTATATAAAGTTTTAGTCGACCTAGGGTTGACATCTTTGGACATAACGAAGCAAAATCACACTTTCTTGACCCCTTGGAGGACGTTTTTGGATGCTCAAGCTCTATTCTTCAACTTCTAGGGTTCTATCTTTCATTCTTTCATTATTTTTCATCTAGTTTCACCATGTCTATGTTGAACTAAACCTTCATTGTTGTTGGGGAACCGATGTAATCCTTTGAAACTCTCATGTATTGAATTGGTTCTTTAATCTATATGCTTTCTTTCATTAATTGTTAGGGTTTTTCTTCTATACTCTATGCATGCTTTGTTTAACTCATTCAATTGCATGATCATTGATGTTATTTGTATGGACATATATAGATAAATCTAGAACTAAAGAAATTCTCCCAAGAGTTATCTTGCCTAGACATAGGGATAGGAGGATTGGTTGCCTTTAAGCTTCTATGCGAATGTAATGCATGAATAATTTCTAGGGAGACAAGACATTGTAAACTAGTGATTAGGAGTAGGCTTTTTTCACCGAGACATCGAGTTTAAGGTAAATTAGAAAGTGGCATTAACATTAATAAAGAAAGATGAATTCTTGAATACATGAGAATGGATAGGATGAATCGGAAACCCCAACAACATCATCATTCCATAATTTACATCAATCACTTTTGCTTCTTTTGATCCAATTGATCAATACATGCATTCATATTTAATTTTCGGTATTTGCATTTAAACCTACAAGAATTCATTCACAAGTCTAATTTAATCAAAAAATCACATAACTGTTTAGACTATGAGTCCTTTGGGAAACGATAGTTGGTCTTACCATTTTATTATTACTTGATACGATTCGGTACACTTGCCGAGGGTTAACACATGCCTAACTAACCTATGAAAAGTCCTATCAAATTTAGGATCAAAGGGTGGTATTTGTCCAGGATTGCCCCTAGTCATACACTAAGCCAACTCTATCAGCAAAAGTCAACGCAGTATGTGTTTTATGTGTGTTGTTATAGTCTGTGAGTGCGTGTTGTGTCTTTAATTGTGTTGTGTTATGTTTGTTTGAGTCACAATTAGGAGAAATTTGATTCCAATTGGCTTGTTGAGACACTGGAATGCAATGAAAGAGTTGCACACTGTGAATAGTGTGTGAATAGTGCCCCATTTTTCGTAATTAATTGCCATTTTTCGTTTTGATAGCTAGAGGTCTTGGTTTTGGTTCAAATTTGGTGTGGTAATTTATTTTGGCTCATATTTTCATAGAAAAATCTCAGAAGTACTTGTGGTTGTTCAGATTCAGTTTTGAGCACTCTTGAGCCAGGCATGAATAGTACATGAATAGTGTTTTGCTCTCGGAGTCAGAATTGGACAGATCATATGAGCTTTTTGGGTGGAAAACCATGAGTTGATCAAGACTCGTGCGTTTCACCTTAGGCCCCAGCCTCTGAGCCCGAAAAAAATTAATGGTGAAACTAGATGAATAATGGATAAAGAATGAAAGATAAAACCCTAAAAGTTGAAGATAGGAGCTTCCGCATCCAAAACCGCCTCTGAGGGATCAAAGAGTGTGTTTTTATGCCTATTTCGTCCAAAGATATGAACCCTAGGATGTCCAAGTCCTAAAATAGAACATAAAAATAACAGAAAACGGGTCAAAGCCCACGAAATTGGTGCTCAACGCCCCACTTAGGGCGCCTAGGCGGCGTGCCAAATCATCTAACACTCAGGATCAACTCAAAAGGCAAGCAAGCATGTTGCGACTCAAGGAACTGGCGTTGAGCGCCTCAAAAAGGGCGTCCAGGAGCAAGACAGGGACTTCTTGCGCTGAGGGCTCCAAAAAAAAGGCAGCCAAGCGTGAGACAGTGTAATGTGGTGCCGAGGGCCCCTATAATGGCGCTCACCATTGCTGCATTCACTAGTGTAGAAAGGGCTTTAGACGTCCGATATTTTGGCCTTTTGATGTCCGCCGTACGCCCGACGTTTATGTGGGTGACGTCGCGCAGACGTCCGTTGTGTCAGGACGGACGTCTATGTAAACGTCCATTGTGTCAGGATGGACGTCTATGTAAACGTCCGTTGTGTCAGAACGGACGTCTATATAAACATCTGTTTTGTCTGGACGGACGCCTATATAAACGTCTGTTTTTGTCTGGACGGACGTCTATGTAAACGTCCGTTGTGTCTGGACGGACGCCTATATAAACGTCCGTTGTGTCAGGACGGACGTCTATATATACGTCCGCCTCCTCCCCCGGACGTCTACCTTGCTGAATTGTTTTAGGTAGGAGCTGGGGGGTGGACGTCCGTGTGTGCACTGACAGACGTCTATAGACGTCCGACTGTGCACTAACGGACGTCTACTGGGCGTTTTTTTTTTTAAAATTAGTTTATTTTTTCAATAAAACCACACCTGAAAAGCAGAAAAATGTCCCAGAACAATTTTGCAATAATATAAATATGCGTTTTATATAAACAAAGTTCTACTTAATGTGGAGTTCAATCCACTACCAAACTATCAACATAAAACTTAAACTAAAACTAAACAATGTTCAACAAGAAATATAACTATTCCTAACTCCATCTTTGCAGAAGATAAGCGGTCCACTCCTGCCTTATCTGTTTAATTGTGTCTTCTATAATAGGTGATGTAGTCTTGAAGCGCTGCAAAATTCAACAAAGATTCATTATTGTTTCATATATAGTTGAAGATGAATATGATATGTAATGTATTGAAGGTATACATCATTACCTCATTCCAGTCATCTGTAATGACTGCTCGAATGATGGTCTTAATCCAACACATCACATAGAAGCCACATTCCCATGAATCTAGCTGGTGGTTACACTAAAATAACAAACTAAATAGTTAAGAATTTAGATCATTCAATAACATAAATGAATTAGAAACTATAAATGACTTACAACCTTTGGATACAAAATTTGAACCAGTTGACCACGAGATTTACCAATAACTCTGTACAGATTGAAAACACAAAGTATAATTAATATGATTATTTTATCATAAAAGTTGAAGGTGAACATCAAATTCAAAGTCATTTTTGGAGAAACACTTACCCTTGAAGCATGGTTCTCAACTCAATTTTCATCCTCCTGTGCAACGAACAAAACAATATAATTTTACATTGTTTGGGAATGATGACCATCAGCTGCCAGTGCGACCTATCACGAAGGACAAATAGTTATTCAACTAATTAAGGAAACTATAATAATAAACTGACCACATATAACAACACCTACCCGTCAATGTATGGCACAAGGTATACGTCTCTTTTTGACTCATCCATCCATGTTTGCAAATAATCTTGTCTGTTTTGAAGTGTGTTACCAGACGGTTGAATGGTCTGAGGTTCAACAAATCCGTACATGGAAGACCGACCTTGGTCTACAACGATTGTGTCCATGTACCTAAAACAACAAAGTTAAGTTGTTAGAAACTATATAACAATGTAAATAAAAGTAATATGAAAGACCAAATTGACTAACTTACATGCACCATCAGATTTAGTCCGAGCAGCCTTCCACAGCTCGTACCTAGCAGGTGCAGGTGCTAGGTCCGGCGACTCAAGTCCCAAGGCATCAGCTCTAGACTTTCTCAGTTTCTTCTCCAGTTTTGCATATCCACCTCGTGATAACAAGTGGGGTGCGTCGTTTAGCCTTTGTCTTTCTTGGGCGGCTAACCTTTTATCCTGTGAAACCATGTATATAAGTAAGTGTAAAATCATAAAAACTCAATGAAAGACGATCTTAAGAAACATACCTTCCATTCCTCAGACTCTCTAGATGAAAGAAACTGCATCTAATCCTCCTCTGTGAAGGTATAATGCTAAGATGGATTTTCATGTTGTCTATCTCCAAAGACATATAGTCGTGTCAGCCTTGTCTTGAACTCCAATTGACATGGTATTGCAAATTATGAAAATTAATTTTCTCAAACTGTCCAATCGGACAATTCAAAATTTAACACAAACGATTAAAAGATTAATTGTTTGTCTTAAATTTCAAACGGGAACTAAGTGTCACTCAATGATTTGATACTTATAATAACACAACTAATACACATATATTCAAAAGCCAATTACACAGTCACATTTTACAGTAAAAAACGTGCATTTCACAAAACCCATTTACATGCAGACAAAATATTTTCAACCAACAAGCAAACCTGAAAAGTAGATTCGAAATAAAAAGGAGGAAAATAGAGGAGTGAACGGCCTAAAACGCAGTCCAAAAACAGTGAAAGAAGCCGCCCAAGAACACGCAAGAGTCTGCAAGAAAAAGGACCGAAAACGATTTTTAATCGGTTCAAATCAAAGGTATTTCATCACAGAGCAATGTAATCGGATTGAAAATCAATTTAAACGGTCCAAAAAAGAGAAAACGCACCTGGAAAATCCAGGGCGCAGCAGCGTTTGCGGAGGAAGACGATGAACAGTGAACTCGCATTTCCAAAAGTGAACTGGTCACGGGTTCGCGGGAGCACTATTAATAGTTTTAGACGTCCGGTACGCTGGTGGACGGACGTCTATAATATTATAGACGTCCGGTTCGTCACTAATATGACGTCTTTGAGGATTTAAAAATGATATTCGCGGGTGGGTTTAAACGTCCGTCCTGGGTCGCGCCAGACGTCTATAATATGATAAACGTCCGTTTGGGGGGGGCTGACGTCTATTATACTAAATAATTGAACGTTTCAACTCCCCATGGCAGCCCATAAACGTCCGTCCTAGGAGGGGCCGGACGTCTATATTATTATAAACGTCCGGCCCCCCAGATTGGACGTTTAAGGACCTGAAGACAATTAAATATCCAACCACCCTGTCAGTACATTAAAAGTCCAATATGCGGGGCCGGACGTTTATAATGTTATAGACGTCCGGGCCCTCCCAGGACGGACGTTTAAGGTCCCTACTTGGGGAATTGAAACGTTCAGTTGTCAGCCTCGTAGACGTCCGTCCCCCTGACACGGACGTTGAAGGGCTGCCATGGGTACCTGAAAACGTTCAGCTTATTAAACGTCCGTCACTTAGGACGGACGTTCATAAGATTATAAACGTCCGTCTCGACAAGGGACGGACGTTCAAAGGGCTGACATGTGTTCACTTGTTCAGCCTATTGAACGTCCGTCACCTAGGACGGACGTTCATAACATTATAAACGTCCGTCTCGACAAAGGACGGACGTTCAAAGGCTGACAGGGGTTCACTTGTTCAGCCTATTAAACGTCCGTCCGCCAAAGCCGGACGTCTATAATATTATACACGTCCGGCTCGACCTAGGACGGACGTCTAGAGTTCCACTTATTTACTAATATGCCACCGGTCAATTATATACGTTGGGGCTTTTATGGACGGACGTCTATTGGGAGACGTTAAAAGCCAATTCTGCACTAGTGATTCCTCCTGAGTTCCAACTCCTTACTACTTCAACTCTTTCCAAATCATCTCAATTCCTGTTGAAAACAAGGAAATCTAGCACATAATCATTAAATTCACCTTCAACTCTCTTATTCACACAAAACTACGATTTCAAGCTAGTTTTCAAAGTCAAAAAGATTGTTTTTAGTATCAAAATTAAGTGTCAAATAACAATAAATTCAACCGTTATCACAACCCCAAACTTATAACTTTGCCTGTCCTTAAGCAAACAAAATGTAACTGAGCTTTCAAACAATTAATACAATGGTTTCAACACATGTCAAAACCTTTTTTTTCAAGACAAGTAATCACTCTTATCAGCTTATTATAAAGAATATCAGTTAAGATGCATAAATGCCTTGATTCAATTAAGCTCATTGTGGTGCTCACATAATCACAAAATATTCAACAGATGTTATCCTCATGAATGATCAATCAAGCAAAGATGTAATCATGTAGACATGGAAGTAGTCCTCACCAAAGAAAAAGTGTTTCTCTCAAACACACAGATGTATATAGAGGTGACTCATTCACTCTACTATCACAATGTCACATAAATAAAATTTTCCTTTCATTTAACCACAATCAAACATACTCACAAACAAGTATCATCACAAGGTCTTTTCTATGGCTTGTAATATGGTTGGGCTAAGAAGAAAATTGGTTTTTCTGGAACATAAAATCCTTGAGTTAAGAGAGTCATTCATAATTCATCATTTAAACACAATATCTCTTTTTCAACCCAACTTTCCCTTGCATTGAACTTTTCTTTTCTTTTTCTTTTTGCTTTTCATTTGCTCAACATTTAGCTCAATGCTTATTCTTTTTATTTTCCCTTTTCAGATTTCCCAACAACCCCAAACTTGAACCTTTATCAATACCACACAAATATTCTCAAAGTAAAGATTTTCAAAAAGGGTTTTCATATCATGTTTAATGCTAAAGGTTCAAAGGATAGAACACATTGTGTTTTCTTTTGGGCTAAAATCATGCATTGGCTAAAAATGGATAACAACAGATCGCCTTGATCATATGACACATGCAAGCAAGTGATTCAATCATAGAAACCTGGGCAAAATCATTCACATTTTCAAAACAATAGCATTCAATCAAAAACTCTAGAGTTCAATGCTCACACAGGCTAATTCAAGTTTGAACATTTAGATAAACATTTGATAACAATTGAAAAACTATTATTCTTATACTTAAAAGTGACTTCAATTACAACCTTTATGACTTAGAAATTAGCTTGAACTCATGATTTTGTTGAATTAATGGAAATAACAGAGTTGGACAGGTTTTGTGCTTCATTTCCTTATTTTTGTAGGTTTTTAGATGAAATTGATGAAAGAAGTGAAAAGGGATAAAGATGGAATCAGAAAAGGACACAAAAAGTGCAAAAGAAGAGAATCAGCAAGTACCGCTCAGTGCCATTTACCACTGAGCGACACTTTTCAGTACTTGTTGGCACCGCTAAGGGGTAACTATGCCGTTGAGGGGAAGAATTGACAACGCGTTACTATCGCTGAGCGGCAATCTTCTGGGCTTGGGCCTACTTTTCTGTATTTTTTAGAATATTATATAAGCTTTAGGACGTTCTAGGGTTTGTATCTTTGGCTGGAACGAAGCACAAACACACTTTTCACCTCTTGGGGGTAGAATTGGAGATGGTGACGACTCTCTTCTTCTCTTTCTCGGGTTTTTCTATCTCTTCCATTCTTTCATTCCATTTTTCATCTAGTTCTTCCATGACGATGGAGAACTAAACTTATTTTGTTGTTGGGGAATCAATGTAAATCTTTAGAAACTCTCTTGTATGGAATTTGTTCTTCAAGATCATTTTTATGATACATGTTTTCTTTCATTAATAGTTAGGGTTTTTCCCCTTTGCTCAAAGCATGCATTGTTTAACTCATTCGATGTCATGATTATTGGTTTTGTCGATATGGACACATACGGGGAAATCTAGATCTGGGGAATCTCTCACATCAGTATATTACCAACCTAGACATAGGAGTATGATAGTTTGTTGCCTTTAAGCTTCTGTTCACTATAATGCATGATTAATTGCTAGGAAGACAAGACATTATAAACTAGTGATTATGATTAGGCTTTCTTCGCCGAGACATCGGGTTTAAAGTAATTTAGAAAGTGGCATTAATATTAATCAAAAGAATGATGAATTCCTAAATACAAAAGAGTGGAAAGGATGAAATTGATAAACCCCAACAACATATTCATCCATATATTTCAATTCACGTGTTTTGTTTCTTCTTGCCCATTGATCATCACATGCATACATATTTACTTTTCAGTCTTTTGCATTTGAAACTTACAACAATTTGGTCTCAAGTCTTAATTAATCAATAAATTACATAACTACCTAGGTCGTGAGTCTCTTGGGAAACGATACTTGGTCTTACCAAAATTATTATTTGATACGATTTGGTTACACTTGCTGAGGGGTAAACAAGTTTTTGGCGCCGCTGCTGGGGACTCATGGTTTAACTAGTCTATTTGTGTGATTTTTTATTACTTTTGACTTGATTTTTTATTTTTGTATTTTTTGTTTTTATTTTCTATTTTTACTTTTTGTTTTTATTTTTTTGTTTTTATTTTCTGTTTTTATTTTCTATTTTTATTTTTCTGTTTTTATTTTTTTGTTTTTATTTTCTGTTTTTATTTTTCTGTTTTTATTTTCTTTTTTTATTTCCTATCTTCCTATGTTTTCAATTATATCTTTTGATTTTTTTTATCTATCTTCTCTATCTTTTTGTGCTAACAAATATTTTCTAGAGTTTTGTGCCTAATGCTTGCAGGATGCAATTCGGACAAAAATTTAACTATATGGGCACTCAATTCTACCAAAGTAATCTTAACCACTGGTGGGAACCTCACTCAAGCATGGATCAAAGCCAATTTTGGCAAGCTGTCGGAGAACTTGAGAACCAACCACAACAACAATGGCAGCAACAAAGCTCTAAAGTCAACAAAAGGAAGCAAGAGATTCTTTCAGACAAGGCATGGAGGAGACACTAGGTCAAGCATGAGACAGGTACAAAAGCTTATTGAGAAAGACTCCCATGCACGGTTTTGATGAAGCAGCAGTAGTTCTACTTTTACTTGGAGGTCTTGGTTCACAAACCAAGTTGATGTTAGATGCCTCAGGTGGAGGTAATATTAAATGTAAGACTCTAGAGGAAGCAACAAAATTGATAGAGAGCATGGCTGCTAATTACAATGAAATTCATAGTGAAAGAGGAGCCTCTGTTCAACAGAAAGGGGTTCTACAATTGCAGTCAAATGATTCCTTGCTTGCTTAGAATAAGATTATAACTCAACAGTTGGAGAATTTAACAAAGACACTTGCTCAATTTCCAAAGGAATTAAAAATTATTGCTCAAGTTCAACAACAGATGTGTGAACTATGTGGTGGTGACCATATCAATGGTCAATGTGCTTTTCTAGTGGAGGCCCTAGAAGTTATAAATTTCATGAATAATCAATTTCCATACCGCTAAGGTAATTTCAACCAAGGGTGGAAACCTCACCCAAGCATGGGTTAAGGTCAGGGACAATCTGGACAAGCTGGGCAATCAAGACAATTTAATAGGCCACAACAACAACCATCATTATGGCAACAGATATCTACACTCATTGAAAAACATACAAAGTTGGAAGAAACTCTTCACCGGTTTATGCAGGTAACCATCTCCAATCATAACAACACTCAAGCATCCATTAGAAATATGGTGATGCAAATCGGACAAATAACTAAAAAGTTGGAAGAAAGGCCTGATAAGAGTTTTGGGGCTAATACTTAGGTTAATCCTAGAGAAGAGTGTAAACTTTTAGGGAGTGTAGATGTTGAAAAAGTTGAGTTAGAGAGAATAGAAGAAAAAGAAGAGAAAGAAAGAGAGGTGGTTGAGAGAGAAGAGAGAAAGAAAATTTGTGTGAAGATTGAGAAGTTGAGTAGAAAAAGAGAAGGGAAGAAAAACAAAAGAAAAGAAAAAGAGAAAATTGAGGGAGAAGAAAAGTAAGAAAAAGAGGATGAGAGGAAAGAAGAAAGAATCATATGAAAAACCCCGTCATCATCCAAAGAAATATCATAGGAAAGAGAAGGACTTTGAGCGCTTTATGGAAATCTTCAAGAAATTGGAGATTAAAGTTCCTATGATTGAGACATTGCAACAGGTTCCTGGTTTGATCAAATTTCTGAAGAAGTTCAGTAGAAAGAAGAAGAAAAAGAAGATTGAACATGAGCTTTATTGGGTCAAGCTATGACATTAAAAGAACGCTTGCTGGGAGGCAACCCAGTGATTTAAGAACTTTTGTTTTTGGTTTGGTGATGTAATTATGAACTTTTGTTATTTTTGTTTTAGTTATAAATTTTTTACAGGGTAAAGCATCTACTGATGGATGCTAGGTCGTTAAGTATCTACTAAAGGATACTAGGTTTGTACAGCTACTGATGGGTCTTGGTAAGAAAGATTTGAACCTACTGATGTGTGTTGGTGGATTTTGGGTCAGGCTCCTGACGTTAAACAAGCGATACCTGGGAGACAACCTAGTTGATTTACTATATTTTGTTTGTTTGTTTTCATTCTGCTTTAGTTGCATGTTAGGGATTGAATGTATGAGTGATTTGAGAACTTAAATGCATAAAGTGAGTGAGAGGCATGAGTATAAGGAATCTAGGGCAAGCTAGGAAGAAGGAGAGAGTGTCACGCAAGTGCCGCTCAGCGGAAATTTCAGCTGAGCGGTATCACTGCAGATTGGGCTTTTAGGGTTGCCTTAGCGGGACCCGAGCCCATTAGGGTATTCTTATACCCTAGGGTGAGGTTTTGGTTTTATTTTCATATTTCTTTCCTCTCACACACTTTTAAACACTTTTCTAAGAGTTCTCTACACCTTTCCCTTCCATCCCCATTTACAAAACCTCTCTTCCAATCACTTTCTCACTAGGGTTCCATCCAAGTTTGGGGTTTGGTGAGAGCATTGCTATTAGGGGCTGATTTCTTCACATTCCTAGAGCATTCTTCACTAATTTTGCTTGTTGGTTTTGCTTCACAAGTTGCACTGACGGGTTTGATTGCCCTCAGCGATGATAGGAATGGTTTTAGGGTGATGGTTGTGGTTTACTAATGCTTAATGATTTGTCTTGTGGTTTTGTGAATTCTATTTGATGTAGGGATGACCTCCTCATCGGGCAAGAGATTCAAGACTATAGTATCCAAAAGGAAGAAGAAGGAACCAGATCATCCCTATTCCAACAAGTTCCTTTGCCGTAAGCATGAGCAACACTTCCTCATTGCCCAAGATAGCATGGCAAGAGGAGCAGGCACAGGCCAGTAGAGCTGGAGCAGCTGAAGCTCCAGCTATGGAGGAAGAACTGATGCATGCTATCAACACTAGAGCATGCTATCTTTGGTTTTGTAATATTGAACTTAGTTGATTCTGTTTTTAGAATAGGGTTTGATGTACTCAATTTGAACTTTATCTGTTATGATGGTTTGCTTATGACTTATTGCATGATAAGCATTGCTTGATGATGCTTGGATCTTGATTGAAGTTGAGATTGTGCACATTATATGCTTATACAGGTGGTTCACAAACCAATGTGAACAAATGCATGATGTTATGATTGTGATTATGATGCTAAGCAAGATGTGTATGTGGAATGTGAATGAGATTATATGTGAGATTTTGAGCTCCACAGTTGTTGTTGAATATTATTACTTTGAAAGCATGAATGACTTTGCCCAGGTTTTCTATGATTGAATCACTTGCTTGTTTGCATCATATGATCAAGGCCATTTGTTGGTACCCCTTTTATTAGCCAGATGCATGAATTTAGCCCACTAACAGAGAGCACTAAGTGTGTTATCCTTTGAACCCTTAGCCTTGAACATGATTTGAAAACCCTTTTTGAAAAGCTTTGCCTTGAGTTAAGTTGAAAATATTTTGTGGTATTGATAAATGTTCAAGTTTTGGGTTGTTGGAAAATAGAAAGGGAAAATAAAAAGCATTTAGCCAAAAGTTAAGCATGTGAAAAGCAGAAGAAAAAGAAAAGAAAAGCTCAATGCAAAAGAAAGTTGGGAATAATTAACAATGGTTGTGTTTAGATGATTCTCTTAACTCAAGGGTTTTGTGATCCAGAAAAACCAATTGTTATTATTAGCCCAGCCACATTATAAGCCATTGAAAAGTCCTTGTGATGATGCTTGCTTGTAAGTGTTTTTGATTGTCGTTAAATGAAAGGAAAAGTGGATTGATGTGACATTGTGATAGTAAAGTGAATGAGTGAATACCTCCTATACACTTGTGTGTTTGAGTGAAACACTTTATCTAGTGAGGATAGATTCCATGAATACATATGAACATCTATGCTTAATTGATTGATCATTCATGAAAATAGCATTTGTTAGATATTATATGTTTGAGTGAACACTAAAAACATGTGCATATCTTGATTGAAGTCTTGTGATGAGCTAAATTAGGTATTTACTTATCTTGAAAGAATGATTTTTGAATGTGGTGAACCATTGAATGGACTGGTAGAAGATTGAGTTACATCTTATTTGCTTGAGGACAAGAAAAGTTCTAAGTTTAGGGTTGTCATAATAGTTAAAAAACTATTATTTTTATACTTAAAATTGACTTCAATTACAACCTTTATGACTTAGAAATTAGCTTGAACTCATGATTTTGTTGAATTATTGGAAATAACAGAGTTGGACAGGTTTTATGCTTGATTTCCTTATTTTTGCGGGTTTTTAGATGAAATTGATGAAAGAAGTGAAAAGGGATAAAGATGGAATCAGAAAAGGACACAAAAAGTGCAAAAGAAAAGAATCAAGAAGTACCGCTCAGCGCCATTTATCGCTGAGCGGCACTTTTCAGTACTCGTTGGCACCGCTGAGGGGTAACTATGCTGCTGAGGGGAAGAATGGCAACGTGTATTTACCGCTGAGTGGTATTTACCGCTGAGCGGCACTCTTCTGGGCTTGGGCTTACTTTTTTGTATTTTTTAGAATATTATATAAGCTTTAGGACGTTCTAGGGTTTGTATCCTTGGCTGAGACGAAGCAAAAACGCACTCTTTCACCCCATGGAGGAGGATTTTGGATGCTAAGGCTCATTTCTCAACTCTCTAGGGTTCTATCCTTCCCTTTTCCATTCTATTTCATCTAGTTTCACCATGAATATGGTGAACTAAACTTATTTTGTTGTTGGGGAATCAATGTAAATCCTTAGAAACTCTCTTATACGGAATTTGTTCTTCAAAATCATTTATATGATACATGCTTTCTTTCATTAATAGTTAGGGTTTTTCCTCTTTACTCAAAGCATGCATTGTTTAACTCATTCGATGACATGATTATTGGTTTTGTCGATATGGACACATACGGGGACATCTAGATCTGGGGAATCTCTCCCATCAGTATATTATCAACCTAGACATAGGAGTATTGATGGAAGACCATCTAAGACACACATTGGACCTCTTACTAGAGCCATGGCAAAGAGGATTCAAGAGGAAGAAGGATCACCTACCATTTTGCTTCTATGGAAGGTAATTTACATTAATCCTTCTTCCCATAATTAAAAGCACATTTTTCTTTGCTTTGTAGGCTTAATAAAATTGGAGGGAGCAGTTGTCAGCATAGCATTTTGATCACGTGAAAAGAGAGACTTGGAGGGAGAAGCTTCCTGCCAAAGCTATCAAAAAGTTCAGCCAATAACCTAGCCAGCCCAGCATTATAGAATTGGTGTTGTTTCACGTGTGCTGCTGGAATGAGGCATGTTTGAAGCTGAAGAAAATTGGCGCCTTTTTTCTTTAATTTCATTTGCTTTTGGATTGAATTTCATTTCAGATTTGAGGCTCTTATCTTCCTATAAATAGGAGACCTCTTCCCCCTTTTGTAGACACTTTTGAGCTTAATGATATGCTGCAGAATTTGCTTTCCAGCTTTTTGTGCTCTTAAGTCACCTTTGATTTACTACTTCTTCTCCTTTCCTTAAGCTTCTTTCCTCTGTAGGAAGGCCCTCTGAGCTGTGAGGCTTCACTCATACACCTTTCCTCCATTAACACACCTCAAACACTGCATCATTTCATCAATCCGCTGCACCATCATTCACTACTTGTTTCTTCTGGTTTGGAGCCTCTGTCTGCACGTTTCCAGCTGGGATTAGTTTCCATCAAGTGGTATCATGAGCTTAGGTCGTCCACGCACCAAGAGCTAATGTATTTCATCCTTTTTTATTCCAATTTTGTTTCTGTTTTTGCATTCTGTCCAGTTTTTGTTCCAGCACTGTTTCCATTTTGTTTTGGTTCTGTTCTTCTTAATTTGGTGTGTTTAATCATTGTTCGGTGTGCTTCCATTCTGTTATCATGTTTATCCTTTATTTTAAACGGTGAATTTTCTTTGTTTGAGTCATTTCCAACTTTAATTTTCAATTTCAGTGTTGTCTTGGTCATGTGCAAGTGAATATTGCAGTTTTAATTTCTGTCACTGCTTTGGTATTCTTTTCTGCTGGTTTAATTCGTTTTGCTTGAGTTCAAGTGCTAGAAAAGCTTTAAATCAACCAAATAAGGCAATGAGAACATGTTCTAGCCTTGGTGAGAGAAGCAAAATCACTAGAAACTAATTCTAATTTCAAATCTGCTCAAGAAATTCAAATCTGGTTTCATTTAGTTTTGAATTCTGATGTAGAATTCTATTTCTAGTTTTAAATCTTTAAACCTGTTTTCAGTTAATTTCATTTGATTCTGAAGCATTGTACAACTTTGTTTGATGTTTTTGGACATGGCTAAAAGTGTAGCAAACCATTAAGAGCAATTAAATGCAATTTGCATAGCTTGGTTGAGCATAAACATTAGCATGTCACTGTTTCAGCTTTATTCTAGCTTTTCACCGTGCTATCATTCTTTGCTTAGTCCAGTCTGAGTTTATTCATACTAAGCACTTGAATTCTAGCTTAGTTCAGTGTAATAACATTCTCTGGAGTCATTGTGTGTGCTGTCCAGCCTTATCTCCACTAGTTTCTTAAATCTGGTGCAATTTTGGTGGGAATTTGCTGCATAAATAGGCTATAGCAAGTGTGAATTGTTGAATCTTGCTATTTCTGTGCATTTACAACATTTGAGCAAGTTTAAATTGTCATTACAAAGTTGTTTGCACTGTTCATTTGGTCATTTTCTAGCCTATATGTAGATTTGCCTTTTTAAACCTTAAAATTACCTTTAAAATGGAAGTGCACCAGTGAATTCACATTGCAATCTATTTTCCAGCTGTTTCAATGTTTAAACATCTTTAAAATGATGATACAAAGTTGTTTGATGCATCAATTGAACTGCTGAATCACTTCCAATCAATTTTGGGTTTAAAACCACCATTTCAGTCCACTTTTTCTGATGCAGAAATCATTTTCCAGCAACTGTTTTGGTCATTCTTGTTCAAATTCATTTCTGGATTGTAGTAAGAGCTGGTTCATTGTTTTAAATTGAAAATAAATGATCAAAATAAGTCAGAACAAGTGTTAAAAAGCCTGTTGAATCGTGCAATCCAGTTTCAGGCAGTTAAAAACCCCAAAACACAAAATCTGGTTTTCATTGGGGCATTTTAACAAACACTTTGGTAAAATATCAAACAGTTTGGTCTGGATGAGTTTGTGATCTGCTATTTCTGTTTTTGTTGCTTTCTTAATCTGTTCTAGTGCCATTATTAGGTTCCTTTTGAGTGATTTTTGTTATTCCATCCCTGTCCCCATTTGATTTCCCCATTCTTGGCTTCCAAATTGTCAACATTCAAAAATATGGTTTGAAATTCTGGTGCAGTTTGCTAATTCTGTTTGGTGTGTTTTGAGTGGAATCTTGAGGTGCTGTGGTAACTATTGTGAGGCATCCAGAAGCAGAAACCTTCACCTACTGAGGTAGCATATTAGGAAGTGAAAAAGGGGCTGAAGTGGGAACAAAAAGGGAGCTTTTGAGCAGTTGTAACTCTGCTGTTCCAGCAGCTAAAAATACACCAGAAAAGCTTGAAGTGCAACCTGTTTTGGAGTAGCAATCTGCAGCAACAAGAGAGTGAAGCTTACATTAGTTTTAGGCCTTCTTTTAATTTTGTTTACACCACATATCACGGAACCTTTGCTGTTTAAAGTTGATTTTCATTTCTTGGCTAAGTGACTTGGGAAAATGCTCTTGAAGCAATTCCAAGATCACATTTAAACATTGTAATAGTGCAATTTCGTTTTCTTAGTGTAGAAGTGTGTCAAGGGGCTCCAAGTGTCACTTGCACTTTCACTTAGGGCCGTCTAACATTTACATTTTGCATCTTTATTGTTTTCTTTAAATTGCTTGATTGATTTTTTGTTTTAAGTCTCCGTGGTGTATAGGATTGTATAGCATATAACTAAACCTTCTTTTGGTTTTTAGGAGCATTTCATTATCATTTGAAAATATTTTGAAGAATTTCTACTTAGAAACTAAGGTAAAAGATAACTCTAAGGAAACTCTGGCTAAGGAAGAACTTGGTTTCTAAGCTTGTCCAATTGTGACTCACCTCTTCTTCCTGGGAGCTACTTGGAAACATTTTTTTCCCTCTAGAATCTTTTTAGAAATTTTTCACCAAAAGCAAGGAAAGTTTGTGAAAATCTTTTCACTCATTACTTGTGCAAGTCTTTGAAAACCTTGTGAAAATAATTTCTACCTACTTGTCAAGAATGAGTCAATCTAGTGTCCAAGGAAGTGTAAAACCTAAAAGTGAGAGCTTACAACTAAAAGAGGAATTTGAGCAAAAGTTCCAACAAAGGGACAAAGAGATTAGTGAGCTCAAGGATATGATTGGTCAACTTTTGATCAATCAAGACAAGGGTAAAAAGAAAGAAGGGTCTACACATAGAAAAAGAGAATACCTTGGAGATACATCATCTCCACCTAGTGAACCTGAGCATTATAGTAGTCATCACAATGATGACCACTATCAAATACCTCCTAGGAGAAATAATAGAGTGAGAGAGCATCACCCAAGGGAACCCAAAATTGATCTTCCTCCTTTCCATGGAAAAGATGATGTGGAAGAATATTTGGAATGGGAGATGAAAGTTGAGCAATTATTTGAGTGTCACCAAATAGATGATGAGAGGAGAGTAACTATGGCCTCTTTAAGCTTTCAAGGCTATGCCTTATATTGGTGGACAGCCTTGGTCAAAGATCTGAGATTGAGAAACCTACCTTCCATTAGGTATTGGAATGAGTTAAGGTCTGCCTTAAGAAGAAGGCATGTGCCAGCTTACTATGATAGGGAGTTAATGGACAAGCTCTATAAACTCCAACAAAGAAACATGAGTGTTGAAGAATATAGGCAAAAAATGGAGTTACTCATGTTGAGAGCTGGGATAAGAGAGGAACCAAGGATAATAATTGCTAGGTTCCAAAGTGGACTTAATTATGACATAAGACATAAGGTAGAATTCTTACCTTACAATGATCTCAAATAATTAGTCCAACTTTGTGTGAGGGTGGAGCAACAACTCAAGAGGAAAAGCTCCACTAGAAAGGACTTCCCTACTAGTTTTAAGAGAGAATACAAGAGGGAGGGTAGTCTATCTAAATCAAGGTATGATGGGCCTAGGGAAAGAGAGAGAGAAAAAGAAAGGGTTAAAGAACCTTCAAGAGACCATAAAAGTAAGGAGACTAAGTGCTTTAGATGTGGGGGAAAAGGGCACTATGCATCTGAGTGCCGCAATAAAAGGTCAACTTACATTCTTGAACATGAGAGTGAAAGTTAGAGTTCCTCATATAGTGAGTCTGAAACATCCACTTCTGAAGAAGAAGAAACTTTACCTTGTGATGGTGACTTACTTATGGTAAGGAGACTCCTGGAAAGCAAACATGTAGAATTAGAACAGTCACAAAGAGAGAACCTATTCCACATAAGATGCAAAGTTTTGGAAAAGACATGTTCAATGATTGTGGATAGTGGCTCTTGTTGCAACTGTTGTAGTTCTAGAATGGTAGAGAAGCTTGGCTTAACCACTACTCCTCATCCTAAACCTTACAAACTTCAATGGATCAAAGAGGATGATGGAATAGTACTTAAAGAACAAGTAAGAGTACCCATTTCCATTGGCAAATATGAAGATCAAATTGTTTGTGATATAGTACCAATGGAAGCTGGGCACATATTACTTGGAAGACCTTGGCAATATGATAAGCAAGCTCTACATGATGGAGTCACCAACAAAATCACCATTCAACACACGGGAAAGAAAATTATTTTGTGTCCTCTTACACCTTCACAAGTAAGAGAGGACCAAATAATTCTTAAAAAGAAGTTGGATGGAGAAAAGAAAAGTAGGAAAGAAAGAAAGGAGAAGACCATAACCCATGCCTCAAATAAAGAAGTTGTCCAACCTCAAACTTTGAACATTTCTAAAAATCTTTTTCTTGGACAACCTCATTTTCTTCTCTATTGCAAAGAGGCATTTGTTTCCATCACTCATGAAATTGGTTGTCTACCAAAGGGGTTGCAAAAGCTTTTAAAGGAATTTGATGATCTATTTCCCAAAGAGGTACCAAGTGGATTACCACCTTTGAGGGGAATAGAACATCAAATAGATTTGATGCCTGGGGCAAGCCTACCTAATAGGCCAGCCTATAGAACCAACCCCATGGAAACAAAAGAAATAGAGAAACAAGTTAATGAATTATTGAACAAAGGGTGGATCCAAAAGAGTCTAAGTCCTTGTGCTGTGCCTGTGTTGTTGGTCCCTAAAAAGGATGGAACTTGGAGAATGTGTACAGATTGTAGGGCCATCAACAACATAACTGTCAAGTATAGGCACCCCATTCCTAGGCTAGATGATATGCTCGATGAATTACATGGAGCAAATCTTTTCACCAAAATTGATCTCAAAAGCGGATACCATCAAATAAGAATTCATGAAGGAGATGAATGGAAAACTGCTTTTAAAACCAAGTTTGGTTTGTATGAATGGTTAGTTATGCCCTTTGGCTTGACCAATGCTTCAAGTACATTCATGAGATTAATGAATCATGTCCTTAGGGAATGCATAGGAAGATTTGTAGTGGTCTATTTTGATGACATCTTAATTTATAGTCAAAGTCTTCAAGAGCACCTTAACCATGTCAAAGAAGTCTTGCTTCTTCTTAGAGAACATAATCTCTTTGCCAACTTTGACAAATGTACTTTTTGTCAAGAAAGTGTGATTTTCCTTAGTTTCAAAGTTGGAAAAGAAGGTGTACATGTTGATCCAGAGAAGATCAAGGCTATACAAGAATGGCCAACCCCTAAAAATGTAGGAGAGGTGAGAAGTTTTCACGGGTTAGCAAGTTTTTATAGAAGATTTGTGAAAGACTTCTCCACCATAGCTGCTCCTTTAAATGAGCTAGTTGATAACAGTTGAAAAACTGTTATTTTTATGATTAAAATTGACACTAAAAGCAACCTTTATACTTAGAAACTAGCTTGAAATCATGCTTTTCTTCATATTATTAGAAATAAGAGAGCTGGACAGGTTTATGCTTGATTTCAGTGTTTTTGTACAGGTTTTAAGGTGAATTTGGTGAAAGAAGTGAAGAAGGAGAGAGATGAAATCAGAAAAGACATCAAAAAGTGCAAAAGGAGAAGCCGAAGTCACCGCTCAGCGGCAGTTTACCGCTGAGCGGCACTCAGGCACTCACGGGAGATCCGCTGAGGGGCAAAATGGCCGCTGAGGGGAGAAAACAAGACACGCACTTACCGCTGAGCGGTATTTTACCGCTGAGCGGCACTTTAATGGGCTTGGACGTAAGTTTTTGTAATTTACGAATGGTATTTAAGCTTTAGGGTTTCCTAGGGTTAGGTATCTTTGGCTGGAACGAAGCAAACACTCTCTCTTCCACCCCTTTGAAGGAGGATCTTGGATGCTGAGGCTTCCTCTTCACCTTTTTAGGGTTTATTCTTTCATTCTTTCATTGTAATTCATCTAGGTTCACCATGAATATGGTGAACTAAACTCTGTATGTTTGTTGGGGAATCAATGTAATCTTTTGAAGCTCTCATATATGGAATCTGTTTTTACATCTTTTAATTAAGACTTATGCTTTCTTTCATCATTAGTTAGGGTTTTTCCTCTTTGCTTAATGCTTGCATTGTTTAACTCATTCGATGCATGATTATTGGTTTTGTCGATACGGGCATGTACGGGGAAGTCTAGATCCGGGGAATTTCTCCCAATATGATATTGGTTGTCGTTAAGCTCCTGCAGTTATGAACTGATCATTAGGAATGCTAGGAATTGTATGAACTCGTGATTAGGGAGAAGCCTTCTAGAAAGGTACTTTAGAGAGTGGCATTAACAATGGTGATTTGAATGTTGAATTCCTAAAATATATGAGAGTGGATAAGATGAAATTGACCCCCAACAACATATTCATACATAAATTTCATTGAAAGTGTTTATCTTTTGCTTTTTGCCATTGATCAAAACTTCATGCATACATATTTAATTTTCGTCTTTTGCATATAAAACCCAAATATTTCGTCTTTAAGTCTTAGCTAATCAAGAAACCACACAACTAAACTAGGCCGTGAGTCCTTTGGGAAGAACGATACTTGGTCTTACCAAGTTTATTACTTGAACGATTCGGTCATACTTGCCGATTGAAAAACAAGTTTGTGACATCATAATTTGGTGTTCATAAATTTGTCCATCACTAGTCAAGAAAGATATGCCTTTTCTTTGGGGTGATAAGCAAGAGTTGTCTTTTGAGACTTTGAAACACAAGTTGACTCATGCACCTATTCTAGTTTTGCCTGATTTTTCCAAAGCCTTTGAACTAGAATGTGATGCATCTGGGGTAGGTATAGGAGCTGTTTTAATACAAGGAGGACATCCCGTAGCTTACTTTAGTGAAAAACTTAGGGGGTCTACCTTGAACTATCCTACCTATGACAAAGAGTTGTATGCCCTCATTAGAGCTTTAAAAACTTGGGAGCAGTACTTGGTAACTAGAGAATTCATCATACACACTGACCATGAATCTCTCAAGTACATTAAAGGGAAAGTGAAGCTAAACAAAAGACATGCAAAGTGGGTGGAATACCTTGAGCAATTTCCCTATGTCATCAAACACAAAAAGGGGAGTACTAATGTTGTTGCGGATGCTTTATCTAGAAGACATGCATTATTAGTAACCCTAGGATCCCAAATATTAGGATTTGATTACATAAAAGAGTTATATGAAAATGATGAAACATTTGCATCCACTTATTCATCATGTCTTAAGAAACCTTTTGATGGATTCTATCTTTCTGAGGGGTATCTTTTTAATAAAGGAAAACTTTGTATACCCCAAGGATCCATTAGAAAACTTCTTATCAAAGAGAGTCATGGAGGAGGACTCATGGGCCATCATGGAGTTGATAAAACTCTAAACATTTTGAAAAGTAAATTTTATTGGCCACACATGAGAATAGATGTTCAAAGGCATTGTTCTAAATGTATAGCTTGTTTACAAGCTAAGTCCAAAATTATGCCTCATGGACTCTATACACCTCTTCCTATAGCTAATACCCCTTGGGAGGACATAAGCATGGACTTTGTCTTAGGATTGCCAAGAACTCAAAGGGGGTATGATTCTATATTTGTGGTAGTAGATCGTTTTAGTAAAATGGCTCATTTTATACCCTGCCACAAAGTAGATGATGCTAGCTATATCTCTAGACTCTTCTTTAAAGAAATAGTGAGATTGCATGGCTTACCCAAAACTATAGTGTCTGATAGAGATGTGAAGTTCCTAAGCCATTTTTGGAAAACTTTATGGGAAAAGCTTGGAACTAAACTTCTATTTTCTACTACATGTCACCCACAAACTGATGGGCAAACTGAAGTAGTAAATAGATCTTTATCTACATTATTAAGTGTAATATTAAGAGGTAATAACAAATCTTGGGATGAACATCTACCTCATATTGAATTTGCTTATAATAGAGTAGTCCACAAGACTACTAATCTTTCTCCTTTTGAGGTTGTTTATGGTTTTAATCCTATCACACCTCTTGATTTACTACCTCTTCCAGAATCATCTTCTTTTCTTCATAAAGAAGGTGCTTCTAAAGCGGAGTTCATCAAGAAGTTACATGAGAAAGTCAAAATCCAAATTGAAAAACAAACTCAAAAATATGGAGAATACAACAACAAAGGAAGAAAGAAAATAGTTTTTGAAAACGGAGACCTAGTTTGGCTTCATTTGAGAAAGGAAATATTTCCCTCTCAAAGGAAGTCCAAACTTAGTCCAAGAGGAGATGGCCCATTCAAGGTGGTCAAAAGGATAAATGATAATGCATACATCTTAGATCTCCCTGAGAGTTATGGTGTCAGTCATACTTTTAACATCTGTGACTTAATTCCTTTCATAGGGAATGATCAACAGGTTGAAGCAGATCTGAGGACAGATCATTTTCAAGAGGGAGGGTCAGATGGAAGACCATCTAAGACACACATTGGACCTCTTACTAGAGCCATGGCAAAGAGGATTCAAGAGGAAGAAGGATCACCTACCATTTTTCTTCTATGGAAGGTAATTTACATTAATCCTTCTTCCCATAATTAAAAGCACATTTTTCTTTGCTTTGTAGGCTTAATAAAATTGGAGGGAGCAGCTGCCAGCATAGCATTTTGATCACATGAAAAGAGAGACTTGGAGGGAGAAGCTTGCTGCCAAAGCTATCAAAAAGTTTAGCCAATAACCTAGCCAGCCCAGCATTATAGAATTGGTGTTGTTTCATGTGTGCTGCTGGAATGAGGCAGGTTTGAAGCTGAAGAAAATTGGCGCCTTTTTTCTTTAATTTCATTTGCTTTTGGATTGAATTTCATTTCAGATTTGAGGCTCTTATCTTCCTATAAATAGGAGACCTCTTCCCCCTTTTGTAGACACTTTTGAGCTTAATGATATGCTGCAGAATTTGCTTTCTAGCTTTTTGTGCTCTTAAGTCACCTTTGATTTACTACTTCTTCTCCTTTCCTCAAGCTTCCTTCCTCTGTAGGAAGGCCCTCTGAGCTGTGAGGCTTCACCCATACACCTTTCCTCCATTAACATACCTCAAACACTGCATCATTTCATCAATCCGCTGCACCATCATTCACTACTGGTTTCTTCTGGTCTGGAGCATCTGTCTGCACGTTTCCAACTGGGATTAGTTTCTGTCAAGTATGATAGTTGGTTGCCTTTAAGCTTCAGTTCATTATAATTCATGATTAATTGCTAGGGAGACAAGACATTGTAAACTAGTAATTATGATTAGGCTTTTTTTGCCGAGACATCGAGTTTAAAGTAATTTAGACAGTGGCATTAACATTAATGAAAAGAATGATGAATTCCTAAATACAAGAGAGTGGAAAAGGATGAAATTGATAAACCCCAACAATATATTCATCTATATATTTCAATTCACGTGTTTTGTTCTTCTTCCCCATTGATCATCACATGCATACATATTTACTTTTCAGTCTTTTGCATTTGAAACTTACAACAATTTGTTCTCGAGTCTTAATTAATCAATAAATCACATAACTGTCTAGGACATGAGTCTCTTGGGAAATGATACTTGGTCTTACCAGGATTATTACTTGATATGATTCGGTTACATTTGTCGAGGGGTAAACAACCACGCTTGGGCGCCCCACTTAGGGCACTGAGCGCCAGCGAAGTGGACTTGGACCTATTTTCTGTTATTTTTATGTTCTATTTAAGGACTTGGACATCCTAGGTACTGTATATTTTGATGGCTTAAGCACATAAGCAACCTATTAACCCCTTGCAGGTAGATTTGGGGATGTGACAACTCTCCTTTTCCTTGAGGGCAGATTTGGGGATGTGACAACTCTCCTCTTCTCTTTCTAGGGTTTTTCTATCTCTTTCATTCTTTCGTTGTTCATCTAGTTTCTCCATGATGATGGGGAACTAAACCTTATTTATTATTGGGGAAATATGTAACCTTCTTAACTCTCATGTATTTTGAATTAATTCTTAATTATTTATGCTTCTTTCATTAATTGTTAGGGTAATTATTCTTCACTCAATGTTTGTTTTATTCAACTCATTCATTAGCATGATGTATGATTTGCATGATTACTAGAAGGTGTCTTACAAATCAGGTTCTAGAGAATTATTCCCAGAAGCAGTATTGCTCAAGAATGGGGGTATGAGTTTTGGTTGTCTTAAGCTTTTGTTCGTAACAATTAATTATTAGGGATGATGAAAGACATTATGATCCATATTTAAGGATAGACTTTCTTCGTCGAGAAATCGGGTTTTAAGTAATTTAGAAAGTGACATTGATATTAATGAAGAAGATGAATTCTTATATGCATGAGAGTGATTAGGTGAAATCTAAACCCCAATAACCATATTCATCTCATATTTTCAATATCATCCATTCATCTTTGTTTTTAGGCTCAATTGATCAAATTGCATTCATGTTTATTTTTATTGCATTTGCATTCAAAACCCCAAAAATTGTTCTTCTTAAGTCTTAATTAGTTAAGCAATTAAACAATTGTTTAGTGCCGTGAGTCCTTTGGGATACGATACTTGGTCTTACCATTTTATATTACTTGATACGATTCGGTACACATGCTGGAGTCTTAACAAGTTTTTGGCGTCGTTGCCGGGGACTCGTGGTTTAAACTATATTTTTGTGTGATTCTTAACCGATTAGACTTTATCTTTATTTTATCTTTTTATCTTTTCAATCTTTTTATCTTTTTATTTTTTTTATCGTTTTATCTTTTTATTTTTTCTTTTTATCTTTTAAATATTTTTATCTTTTTTATCTTTTAGTGCTAATTGGGTGCTTTAGTGTAGTGTTCTTTAGTGTCTGCAGGATAAAATCCGAAAATCTCTACTAGGAGCACAAGATCATCAAGAGAAGAAGGTTGAAGAAGGTCGCGGGGCGCCTGGTTGCCCCTTTAAGGGCCCTCAGCGCAGGATGTCACACATCACCGCATGGGGGCCATTGAGGGAGTTGAGCGCCAGCCTTCAAGTGCCATGTTCACCAAGACTCTGTGCCTGAAGTGGTTAAAGATACCAAAGAGAATGGAGTTATTGAGATTGAGGCTCCTTATTCAAGGAGGGTAAAGATGGTGAACAGGAAGATGTTGTAGATAAGGTTGTGTGATTAAAGCAAAAGGAACACTAACAACATAGATGTTGATTGTGCTTAATGATGTTAGGCTCGTGACGTTAAACAAGCGCTTATTGGGAGGCAACCCAATTTCTGAATTTTTCTTTTGGATTTGATTTTCTGTTGTAGTAATGACAGCATCTACTAATGGATGTTGGACTGCACATACTAAGGGATGCTAGGAGGACTCAGATGACAACATCTTCTGATGGATGCTATGATGATGAAGATTCATATGAGAGCATCTACTGATGGATGCTACTAGATTAAGCATCTACTGATCGATGCTATGTGATTAAGCGTCTACTGATGGATGCTACTAAAGGCGTCTACTGATGGATTCCAATGAAGACAAGAAAGATCAACATCTACTGATGGATGCTGATGAGAAGGATTCACATCTATTGGTGGATGTTGGATGATTCAGATGAAAGCATCTACTGATGGATGCTATTGGATCAGGATTT
The DNA here is from genome assembly GCA_027742785.1 of Vigna reflexopilosa. Classification (NCBI taxonomy): domain Eukaryota; kingdom Viridiplantae; phylum Streptophyta; class Magnoliopsida; order Fabales; family Fabaceae; genus Vigna; species Vigna reflexopilosa. Next base: position 20,010,534 of record CM050916.1, on the reverse strand, counting down.
TTATGTTTTTGTTTTATTTTTATGCTTATTTGAATTTTTTTTATTTTGTTTTATTTTTATGCTTATTTGAATTTTTTTTACTTTGTTTTTATGTTGGCTTGCATATGTACTTGGTTTAATGAATTATGCTGCAATCCTTTGGTATGATGTGATAAACTGTTGTTTGTGATGAGTAATATTCTTGTGTTTGCTTTATTGTTCTATGATGCATGATGAGTTAATGATTGGTGAGGCTTTTAAGCATAGATGGTGGTTGCTCATAGTTTTGTTAAAAATAGATGCATGATTTCAATTATGATTAATATGCTGGGCAGGATGTTTATCAAATTATGGAACTTGAGTTAACTTGTGAGAGATTGGGCTCCAGATTTGATTGATTGAATGCTATTGCTTTGGAAGCATGATTGATTTTGCCTAATTTTCTATGATTGAACCACTTGCTTTCTTGTTACATATGATCAAGGCCATTTTTTCGTCTCCATTAGAGCCAATGCTAATGGGTGAACCTAACAAAGAAAAATGTTTCTCTTTACCCTTTGAATCTTGAGCTTAAAGTTGAATGGGAAAAACCCTTTTTGAAATCCTTACCTTCAGTTAAGTAGAGTATGCTTTTGTGGTAATGGAGAATGGGTCAAGTTTGGGGTGGTGAGAAACCGAAAAGAACTTTGTGAAATTCATTAAAGAGCATTGGGCAAAAGAAAAAGCAAAAGAACAAAAAACAAAAGAAAAGAAAAGAAAGAAAAGAAAAGGTTAAGCTCAATGCAAGTAAAGTTTAGGAATGAGTTGAATATTGGTTTCTCACATAAAAGAAGAAAGAGAGTTGATTGTTAATGTGAATAATTGAATTATGCACTTTCTTGACTCAAGGATTTTGTTGTCTAGAAAGACCAATTTTCTTCTTGAAAAGTCCTTCTGATGATAACTTGCTTGTAGGTGTGTTTGATATGTGGTTAAATGAAAGGCAAAGTTGATTCATGTGACATTGTGATGGTAGAGTGTAAGAGTGACACCTCACTATACACCTTTGAGTTTGAGTGAAACACTTTTGAGGGCTTGAGTGAAACACTATCCTTGGTGACGAATTGTTCCATGCATTATAGGAAAAAATTCTTGCTTAGTTGTTGATCTTTCATGAGTTTGCATTTGTTATATATTACGAATATGTAAGGACCATAATTGAGCTTGATTGACTAAAGCATCAATGCATCTTAATTGAGATTTTTCTATGATGAGCAAACATGAGTGATTTACTTCTCCTGGAGGAAAATGCTCTTTGGTGTGCTAGACCATTGTAGTATGATTTTTTTGTTTAAACCAAGTTACATTTTGCTTTAGGACAAGCAAAGTTTCAAGTTTTGAGTTGTGATAACGGTTGAAAATATCGTTATTTGTGATATAATTTTGATAGTAAACACACCCTCTTTCTTTTTAAATATTTTCTTAATCTAAAGGGTTAAGAAATTCATACTTAGACAATTCCCATATAAGAGAGGTGAGCCAATGGTTGCTTAAGTACCAAGTCTTACCTTTCCAGAAATGTCTTAGGCTAATAACTAAAATTACCTTTAGAAACAAACTTCATGACTCTCACAAACAATTGAATTAAAAGACTAAACTCCTAAAACCAAATGAAGGTTCATCTAAGATGCAATGCAATCCTAGATATCACAGTGACTTAAAACAAAGAAAAATAAGCAAGCGATTTAAAGGAAAAAATGATGAAAACGTAGACGGAAATGATAATTCTAGACAGTCCTAAGTGAAACTGCAAGTGACAATTGGGGCCTCTTGACACACTTTCACACTAATGTATGAAAGTAAGTTATTACAATGTTCAAATGTGAACTTCGAATTGCACCAATGGCTTTTTCCCAAGTTACTTAACCAAAAATTAAAACTGATTACAAACAGAAAATGTTTCGTAATATGTAGACTCAAAAACACTTGATTCAAGGTCTAAAACTATTGTAATCTTCAAACTTCAACTTTTGGTACTTGGCACTTCAAAACAGATGTGAAACAAGGCTTTTTTGGGGGCTGAAATGATGCTAGAACAAGGAAGAAAAAAGCCTGCAGACAGTAATCTGGTATCTCAATTAAGCTCATTTTCCACATCCTAGTATGCCACCCTGTTAGGGAAAGGGTTCTAACGCTTGGATACTCCAATATACTTCATAGGACCAATGAATTCAACCAACAGAAAAACAAAAGCACATATCAACTTTCAATTTTGCAGTAAACTGTTTGATATTTTCAAAAGTGTTTGATAAAATGCCCCAATGAATTCCAGATTTTGGAGGTTTTGATTTTCAAGGCTTCTAAACTAGATTGCAAGTTTCTAAAAGGTTTTTATCTCTTGATTACAGTTTTGATATTTTAATTTCGTATAAAACATTGAATCATGTTTTACCAATCTAGAGTTGAAATTAAGCAATGAAGAAAATTCAAACAGCAGCTTAGAAACCAGTTTTGCACGAGAAAAATGGACCTGAATTAGTGCTTTAAAACCCAAAAACGTGTGGAAGTGACTCAAAATGAAATTTAACTGTCCAATCAACTTTGTTTAATGATTTTAATTATGTTTAAACTCTAAAACAACTCATAAAGTGTTGACAACCAAAAATTAGTAGTTCACTTCCATTTTAACTCAAAGAATGAGGTTTAAAAAAGACAAATCTGCATATAGACTTAAAATAGACCAAATGAAATATGCCTTTGAAATACCAATTTAAGCTTGTTCAAACTTTCCAAAAGCACAGAAACAGCAAGATTCAAAAATCACCCTTGCTATAACCAATTTATGCAGCAAATTTAACCATTATACCACCAAAACCAGATTTCCAAAGAAGCAAAAGGCTAGACAACAATTAAAATGACTCAAGAAGATGTAACTATACTGAACTAAGCTAGAATTAAGATGCTTAGCATGACCAAACTCAGATTACATAATTCAAATATGTTGAGCATGGTGAAAAACCAAAATTCAAATCTAAAACATTGAATTACTAAGGATTTTGAGCAACCAAGCTATGCATATTGCATTTCATTGCTTATTCTAGTTTGCTACACCTTAAGCCACATTCAACAACATTAAACAATGTTGTACCAAGCTTCAGAATTAAAGGAAAGCAGATGAAACAGTTCTAACAATTCTACAACAGAATTAAAGTAGAAATGAAAATAGATTTGCTTTTTGGTGCTTCAGCTTGTATCATCAATGCTAGAACAAGTCTTCATTGCCTTTATTGGTGGATATATAGCTTGTCAAACACTTTAAGCTCACACAAACCAAAATGAATGGCTAAACAGATTACCAAACAGTTAATGAAAATAACACTACATCAACAAAATGCACATTACTAGACAAAACTGAAATTGAAATATAAAGCTAGAATTGACACAAACAAAGAAGATTCACCATTTAAAATGAAAACTAAACATGACTACACATAGAGAACAATTGAATAGTGACTGGAAACATTGAATCAAGCACAAAAATGAACCAAGAAAAGAAAACTAAAACAGTGACAAAAATGAGAACATAACAATAAAGGAGGAAAAAGACGCTTAGCTCTTGATGGAGGCGTGGACGACCTTGCTCTGACAACCAAATGATGGAAGCACGTCCAAGCATCATGCTAGAATAGCTCCTCTGAAAGCAAGCAACAACAAAATAATAAATGAAGTAATGGAAGTTGGTGCATGGAATGTGTTTGATGAAAGTTTGAGTGAAGAAATGAAAAGTGTATGGAGCCTCTAAGCTTAGTTGGCCTTCCTACCAGGAAAGGAAGGTAGAGGAGAGTGAGAGAATAGTGACACAAGGTCTAATCCAAGAGTATAAGAAGCTTGAAATAAATTTAACAACATTTCATTATACTTCAAAGGTGAAAAATACAAGAGATTGGCTCTCTTATTTATAGGTAAAGAGGAGCCTTTAATCTCTGCCAAATTCTCTCCAAAAATTCAAATATAATTTGAGCTTGGGAGCCAAGCTAGCTGGGTCATGCTTCCCACTCCAAGCACACAAGGAAAACATGTGAATTTTGAAATCTGATACATAGTGGCTGGGCGCAGATTACAATTCGAAAGCATAGTTGCCAAATTTGGAATGCACTTCCTTTTCTCCCTTTTTTAGCTCCTTTTCTTCCCTTGGCTTATCAAGCTTCTTGGGGGGGTTCATCCATGATCTCCCACCTTTATTAGACCATTCAAAAAACAACATATAAACATATTAAAGAGAAGCCTTCTAAGACTTAGAGAAAGAAATTCAAGAAAGAGCTTTTAAAAGTCTTTCTTCAACTTTCCTTTCTTAGTCTTAACTTAATTTGGTAGTTCTTTGAATGGAATTCCCATGATGGGTTTCCATCAAAGCTTGTTGCAACAAAATTGGTGTTGGAAGATCCCTCCTTCATAAGATTTCGAAGGTTACACAATCGTAGCCAAAAGTATCGTGAGGGTCGTTTTGGATATTGCTCACCTTTAGCTGTAAGGTGCGATGTGTCTTTCGTAGGTCATGGGTTTTGGTCCATCTCAAAACCCCTCCTTCACCTATAACTAGGTCTGTATTGCTTCCTCCAAAAGCACAAAACACACATTTCTTCTATTTGTCACTCTTACATCCTCTGTGTCTCTCTTATCTTTTTCTCTTATTCTTCTATTATCCTAGGTATATTTATTCTTTTCAGAGTTCCTTTTTAGTTCTAATATTCTTATAAAATTATGAAAATTATTGTTGTATTTTGGGATATTTGTTCAATACACTATGGATAAGTCTCTTTAGATCTATTAAACATCTTTGTTATGGATGACCCCAAACTCAGGTCTATATAGACCATATCCATATAATCTCGATAGTTTGGTATTATGATTATTATTTATCATTCTCGTATTATTAATTATATTATTATTATATGTTCGAGGTAAGTATTATTCCAATAGGAAGATAGGTCAACGGTCCATGTTGATCCCAATAAATACAACTTGTATTCCTCAAGAAATACTCACTTCATAATTACTCATACTCACTATATTCATAAAGATCATAAATTTTCTTACTGACTTGAATATCATAGAAATTTTTGCAGGTGCACCTCCCCCTTGTTAACACTTGGCAAGTGTACCGAATCGTATCAAGTAATAATAAAATGGTAAGACTGATGAGTCAATATTTTCTTGACTTCACTGAGTTTATTGTACCATATTTAATTAGGGAAGTGTGCTTTAATGTCCAGTATTTCCCCATTTTTGCTAATTGTGCTTAATTTGACCAGAAATTCTTATTTTAATTAATTTGAATTATCTGAGACTAATTATTTGCATTATTAATTGTAGGGAAATTGTTGGATAATAATTTAGGACATTTGGAGGGTTGTCACATAATTCAAGACTCTCCACAAAAGAAGTGTGAAAAAGAAAAAGGAGAGTGACATCCAGAAAAGCATTTGGCATTCAAAAGAAGCTTCAAAAAGCAATATGTTACAGCCCACACTTGGAAGGTCCAACCGTTACCTAGGAAGGGAGGTGCACACGCAAGCAATGGGCTAGAGCGTCCACGCGGACTCACATGGAAGTGGTCTGTGCATGGAGAAAGGGTCACGGCCTTGGTCTAGCAGAAGAGCATCCAGCAGCTTGGAGAAAGACGTCCAACTACCAACCGAGAATGAGGAGTGATGATGGGCTTTAGTTTTGTACTTGGAGAGAATGGAGGTGCAGCGCTCCAGCAAGTAAAGAAGCAGCGTCCAGCTTGCACACGATAAGCAGCAACACATCACGGCCTCCACTCATTCAATTGTTCATTCATTACGGCCTGGACACGCTGAGAGGCTGATTCCATTCTGAGAGGAGTGCACTCGGCCCAATGAAATTTAATTTTGGAGCGTCCAGCAAGGCACTAGGTAAGTGGCAAGCGGCCACGCACATCAAGGGGGAATTCTTTTAGAGGCTGTTACGGAGAAGAGAGCCGCCACCGAGAGTAGAGCTGGAGAAAGAAAACACATGGAGGCATTCTGATATGGAGGGTTACGGGTGATCTTCATGGGGGATTCATTCAACTTTTGGGAGGAGTAACATGCTATTACGGGAGGTGGTGTCTCGGCCTGGAGTTGGTGTAGCCGCCACACTCATTTTGGTTTTTGGCTTTTGAACGCTGTTTTCAATGGGATGAAGGAAGAGCTTACGTTTATTCCTTTTTGCTGATTTCTCATTGCCTTTTCATTTGGTTTTGTGCACCTTTTGATTGAAGCTTTTGTTCAACTACTGTCAAGTTCATTTATAGATTCCATCAATTAGAATTATTGCTTTGTTTTGTGCACGTTTTTACGTTGATTCAAGAAGTGGAGGCAGTGATTCACTTTTGATTTTAGAAGAGCACGTTGATTTATTGGAAGCACAACAGCCGCACACGCAAGGTGTCATGCCTGATTCCAAGAGCTGGGAGCACACAGGGAGTTGTTGCTGCTGCCACGTCCAGCACAGGTTTTCTTTTTATTAATACCTGCAACGTTTTAAAGTAATTTCAATTTCAATATTACATTCACGGCTTATGCATTTTCTAATTTGTAAATTTAATTCCAACTGCACATTTCTATTTTCAATTACATTAGTTAAAATCTATTGCACTCTAATTGATTCATGTGATGGGAATTGAAGTCTCGTTTTCGCTGCTTGAGGTTTATGCATTTAATCGGTTTATGCATCTATTGCTTCCAAGGCTAACGTAGACCATTCGGTCTCATGGGCTAGCTCTTTTATCACCGTCGGAAGGTGTTTAGTTACTAGTTCTTCGGTTTATTTTATTTTATTAGCTCATTCATTTTTCAAGTCCAATTTAATTAGTTGGCTGGTATACATGGTTTAGGATTGTTCGGTTTACTATTTTCTTTCACTTTAATGATTTCCAATTATGTTTGGTTGTATTTAATTTCTAGTTTTAATTTAGTTCATTTGCAAGCACAAAAACACTTTCAACACCTCCCACTATGTGTTTGACTTAAGACTCAAACCACATTTGGTCCTTGAGAGACGACCTAGGAGTCACTTCCTAGCACTATACTGCATTTTTAATGCACATCAAATTTGTATGGGGCGCGACACTCATCAAATTTTGGCGCCGCTGCCGGGGACCAACGGTTCGGTCTTAGGTCTTTTGTTGTGTTAGTGTGTGTTGTGTTTTGTCTTGTGTTGTGAGTGTGATGTTCTGTTTTGTGTGTGCGTTATTGTGTGTGCGTGTCGCATGTTTAATTGTGTTGTGTTTTGTTTGTTTCGTAATTTTTAGGATTTCCTTTCTACCTTCCCTTCTTTTTCCATGTCTACCTATTTTGGTTATGTGAATAGTGCTTATTCTGCCAGTGCCTCTGATTATGATTCTCATTCTGCATATTACTCTGATTGTAATTCATATTCTGCTGATTTTTATGTTGAGAACAATATGACTCATCCTCCAACTTTTGAGAGTTCTCTTTGGGAGCCGGTTCCACCTACTGAGGATGATGTTCACTGTGTTCTTAACACTGGACTGATACATTTGTTGCCTAAGTTTCATGGTTTTGTAGGTGAATGCCCAAATCAACATTTGGAGGACTTCCACATCATGTTCTCTTCAATGAAACCTCCACATGTCCAGGATGATGATATGTTCTTAAAGGCATTTTCGCAATCATTACAAGGAGTAGCAAGGGATTGGCTTTATTGTCTTCCTTTAGGGTGTATCACTTCTTGGGAAGATCTTAAGCGATTGTTCTTGGATGAATTCTTCCCTGCTCAATATGGTTACAAAAACGATTCTGGATGGAATGACACTAGTTTGGGATGGTATGATGCTCCACATCAATATCAGGAAGCACCATCTCAGAATGCTTTTATGCCTCCACCAGTCTAGCAATACCAGAGTCAGCAACATGATGCTCCTGCCCGAATGTCTCCTCAGCCTTCTACTTTTGAACCTACACTGGAGGAGTTACTGAAGCAGATGGCCATGCAGAACATTCAGTTCATGCAAGAGACCAGAGCGTCCATTCAGAGTTGGAATGATAACATAGGGCAGACGGCTATTCAACTTGATCAGGAACAATCTCAACATTTTGAGGAATTGTCATTTCAGACTGTTCAGATTCCTGATGATGTCAGTGCCATCAACATAGGAGATGGGAACCAGAGTCATGTGATCACTATACCATCTACTTTCCCACCTTCCTATGTCCCTACTCTTGCACCTGAGGAGACTGATGAAAATTTTGAGGACCAGGCAGATATGAGCAACACTTTTGAGCCAGGTAGACCATCTTCATCTTCCACCACTCAACCAATCTTCAGGGAAGTGGAGGTAAACATACCTCAATTTGATTATGTTGTTGATGATTATGCTGTTGAGGGGTATGTTGATGATTATACTGATGAGTCAATATTTTCTTCACTTCACTTAATCTATTGTGCTAGAATTAATCAGGGAGTTGTGCTTGAATGTCCAGTATTTTCCTATTTTTGCTAATTGTGCTTAATTTAACCAGAAATTGTTATTTTAATTAATTTGGATTATTTGAGCTTATTATTTTCATTTTGGATTGTAGGAAAATTTTGAAAATACAATTTGGGACATTTGGAGGTCAAAAGAAAATGCCACATCAAATATACTTTAAACTAAGATGAGAGAGGAGGTGTGGATTTCATTTTTTTGGGGGTGCACATGGAGAGTAACTCATGTCCACGTCTTGGGATGTGAGGGAAGAAAGGAATGTCTCGGCTGGAATTGGAGCTGGAAGGCATTGATTATTCTTAGAAGCTCACGGCCCACTAAGCAAAGGGAGGTGTCACGACCTTGGTCCATCTTGCTGCATCCAATATGCACACGTTGAGGGGATTCATACGTCCAGCACGACCCACAAGCAAAAGAAGAACATGTTGTCCAGCGTTGGAAAAGCTGTGCACACAAAAGGAAGGCTGGAGCAACTGCCACGTCCACAAGTCCAACAACACACGGGTTACATCCTCATTCCTCGGTCCAGAGAATTTCACGCGAGAATGGGAAGCAAAGGGGGTGTGCCCAACAAGCAACCCAGCAGAGGAGATTATTGAATTTTTGGAGAAAGGGCTGCCACAGCCTGGTGCACAACAAGCAGATCCAGCAACAACACGCTTCCAGCAGCTTGGGAGGACAGCAGCAAACGCATCACGGGTCCAGCAAGCATGAGGTGGCATCCAGAAACGGCCCAAGGCAGCAGCGTGCAAGACGACGCGTCCAGCAGCTTGGAGGAGGGTTTTAAAAACCCGTGCCGCTGGATGGAAAGAGGGGGATCTCGGCCTGGAGCTGGTGCAACCACCACCCAAGGAGCACACAAACATTCTTATATAGAGGGTTACGGGTGATTTTCATGGAGGGGGCACATTCCATTTTAAAGAGGGGACACTGATTTCTTTCTTTTAGCTGCACGGTGCTTCCAACCACATTGCATTATTGTTATATTCAGTCTTTATTTTGGAGAAAAGGGAGGGAGCTGCTGATAACAGTTGAAAAATTGTTATTTTCATGCTTAATATTGATACTAAAAGCAACCTTTATACTTAGAAATTAGCTTGAAATCATGCTTTTATTGATATTTTCATAAATAAGAGAGCTGGACAGTTTTATGCTTGATTTCAGTTTTTGTGCAGATTTTAAGGTGAATTTAGTGAAAGAAGTGAAGAAGGAGAGAGATGAAATAAGAAAAGACATCAAAAAGTGCAAAAGGAGAAGCCGAAGTCACCGCTCAACGGTAGTTTACCGCTGAGCGGCACTCAGGAACTTACGGGAGATCCGCTGAGGGGCAAAATGGCCGCTGAGGGGAAGAAACCAACTCACGCACTTACCGCTGAGCGGTACTTTACCGCTGAGCGGCACTTTTATGGGCTTGGACCTAATTTTCTGTAATTTACGAATAATATATAAGCTTTAGGGTTTCCTAGGGTTAGGGATCTTTGGCTGGAACGAATCAAACACTCTCTCTTCCACCCCTTTGAAGGAGGATCTTGGATGCTCAGGCTTCCTCTTCACCTTGTTAGGGTTTTATCTTTCATTCTTTCATTGTTATTCATCTAGGTTCACCATGAATATGTTGAACTAAACTCTGTATGTTTGTTGGGGAATCAATGTAATCTTTTGAAGCTCTCATATAGGGAATTTGTTTTTACATCTCTTATTTAAGATCTATGCTTTCTTTCATCATTAGTTAAAGTTTTTCCTCTTTGCTTAATGCTTGCGTTGTTTAACTCATTCGATGCAAGATTATTGGTTTTGTCGATACGAGCATGTACGGGGAAGTCTAGATCCGGGGAATTTCTCCCAATAAGTATATTGGTTGCCTTAAGCTCCTGTGCTAAATAAACTAATAATTAGGAATGCTAGGAATCGTATGATGCTAGATGCCTCAGCAGGAGGAAACATTAAATGGAAGACTCCAGAGGAAGCAACAGAAATTATTGAAAATATGGCTACTAGTGATAACGAACTCCACAGTGAAAGAGGAGCTCCTACGCAACAGAAAGGAGTTCTACAATTACAGACGCATGATACCTTGCTAGCACAAAATAAAATTCTAACTCAACAGCTGGAAACTCTTACTAAAACACTTGCACAATTGCCTAAAGAGTTGAAAACTGCTGCACAGGTACAATCTCAGTTGTGTGAATTGTGTGGAGGCGACCATATAAATGGTCAATGCGCCTTTCCAGTGGAAGCTTTAGAGGATGTTAATTTCATGGCCAATCAATTTCCATACCGTCAAGGGAACTACAATCAAGGGTGGAAACCACACCCGAGCATTGGTCAAGGACAAACTGGGCAAGCTAGTCAATATAATAAGCAGCAGCAGCAACCCACCTTTTGGCAACAGTTATCTATGCTTAATGAAAGATCAACAAGGTTGGAAGAAACTCTTCAGCAATTCATACAGAAAACTGAATCTTCTCAAAAGAGCACTGAAGCTGCTATAAAGAACTTGGAGAGTCAAATGGGTCAGATTACCAAGCAATTGGAAGAAAGGCCAAATAGAAATTTTGGGGCTAATACTGAGGTTAACCCCAGAGAAGAGTGCAGGGTGGTAAAGAGTGTTGATGATGATATAGTTGAGTTAGATACAGAAGAGAGAAGAGACATAGAAAGTAAAAGTACTTTTCCTTTTCCAATCCATCAAGGGAAACAATTGGACTTCACAGAATTATTCAGAATGGTAGATGATGAAGCACCTTGGGAACAGATTCTACAGCAAATCACAGTTTACACAAAATCTAATGAAGAAATCTCTACCAAGAAGAGACGTAGAGATGATGAAGCAAAAAAGTGTATAACTGTTAAAAAAGAGTCATTCCCTCCTAAAGCATCAGATCCAGGCAGTTTTTCTATCCCTTGTACCATAGGGAAGAAAAAGGTAAAGAAAGCTCTCCTTGATTTAGGTTCAAGTGTTAACTTGATACCTTTCTCTTTACTGGAGCAAATTGGCAATGTTAAAGTGAAACCTGTAAAGGTTAATCTAGTAATGGCCGATGGATCTTCAAAGGAGCCATGTGGGATTGCAGAGGACATTATAGTTTGTGTTGGCAAACTTCAGTTCTTGGCAGACTTTGTGGTGATGAAGATGGAGACAGAGAAGATACCTATCATACTTGGAAGACCGTTTATGAAAACGGCCAAAGTTATCATTGATGTAAATGAAGGTATAGTAGTGGTCCAAGACAGAGAGGAGAGAGTGGTGGTAGACGTCTTCAAAGATGAGACACGAGCAAAGGAGGAAGAAGCTAGTTATAAAGCTGCATTTCAAGATGCACCCATGACTAGCCGTAAAGATGAAAATCTCAAGGTTGCAGGTAACCATTGTTTGTTGTTTCAGGTACCCAAGGAAGAAAATATTGGAAGAGGAGGAGAAATTCCTAGTGACTGGGAGAAAAGAAGACTCCAACTTGGCTCACCTGTAAGAATCAAGAACAAGTTGTGGGTTGTGAAGGGCTTTAAAGAGAAGGAGATGATAGAGATAGAGTCTCCATATTCTAGAAGGACCAAGACAGTTCAGAGGAAACAGCTGAGGAGTTGGTGGAATGACAACATCAACTATAAAGAAGATGGAACTTGAACTTTATTGGGTCAAGCTAATGACGTTAAAAGAGCGCTTGCTGGGAGGCAACCCAGTGGATTTAAAGACTTTTGATTTGGTTTTGTAATTTTTAATTTGTGAACATTATTTTTGTAATTATTTTGTTGGAGATAGCATCTACTGAAGGATGCTAGGTGGTTAAGTATCTACTGAAGGATACTATGTTTGTAACACCTACTGATGGGTGTTGGTAAGAAAATTTTGCACCTACTGATGGGTGTTGGTGGATTTTGGGTCAGGCTCGTGACGTTAAACAAGCGCTACCTGGGAGGCAACCCAGTTGATTGAATATTTCTGTTTGTTTATTTTAGTTAGGGTTTGCATAAGCATTTTTAACATTGACTTGCAGGGAACCAGTGAGGGGCATGCATGGGAGGCACGTAGGTTAAGAAAAGAAGGAGAAGAGCACATCACGAAAGTGCCGCTGAGCGGTACTCTCGCAGAATGGGCTTTTGTTCCCCTTAGCGGGACCCGAGCCCATTAGGGTATTTTTAAACCCGAAGCTGCGCAAGTTCTCATACTTTCAGGCTTTTCTCTGCACAAACACTTCCACATACCTTCTCCAAGGTTTTCCACATCTTTTCACTCTCCCCTCTTAAGAAAATTTCTCTTTCACTCACTTTTTCACTAGTGTGCCATCAAAGTTTGGGGTTGGAAGAGAGCATTCTAGCTTGGAAGCATTCTCATTGCATTTAGTATCTCCACCCAAGTAAGTAAAATGCATGTTGTTCATTTTAGGGTTCTTGAATTTGAATGTGATTGTCAAAGCATGAAAATTTAGGGGTTTTGATTTCTATGCATGATTTGATGATATATTTGATGATTGAACCAATCAAACTGCATGATTATGAACTGGAAAACTGAAAATTGCATCTGGGTGGAGTTAGGACAGCTTTAAAACAAGATTTTCACAAATCTGCAGAGTTACCGCTGAGGGGTAAACTGCCGCTGAGCGGCACTCTGCCAGATTTGGTTTTTCTGAATTTTTGCGTGTTGGAATGTGGCACTGTTGGCGCTGAGGGGAAATTTGGCCCTCAGCGGTTGTTTAGCTTCGAAAAGAGTATTGTTCTGTGTTTTACTAATGATTAACATCATGTTCTGTGGTTTTGTATTTGTGTTTGAATGTAGGAATGGCATCCTCTTCAGGAAAAAGATTGAAAACCATGGCAACCAAGAGAAAGGAAAAGGAACCAGAGCAACCCCACTCTAGCAGGTTCCTCTCTAGGAAACATGAGAAGCACTTTAGGGTGGTTCAGGACAGGAGACTTCTGATGGAGAGAAAGGTTAGAATGATACCTAACTTTGCTCCTCAATTTGGAGAACAAGTGTTAGGTAATGACTGGGGAAAGCTAGCCACATATCCTGCACCTGCCAACATAGCTGTGGTAAAGGAATTTTACACCAATGCTAAGAAGATTGGTGATTATCCAGCTGAGAATTATTTGGGCTATGTCAGAGGCCATGCTATCAGGTATGATCCTGATTCTATTAATAACTTCCTGGACACTGTATGGGCTGGTGAGCAGTGCCAGTTTGCTCTTTGCATGGAGGAAGGTGCTGATTATGAAGATGTGGAGAGAGTACTGTGTATACTTGGAGGACACTTCCAAAGGAATCGATCTGGCTCAGCGATTAACATTAGGAGGACGGATTTGACTCCTCTTGCAAAGTATTGGATGGCGTTTTCTCATGCCAACATTCAGCCATGTTCACATGTGTCAGATATTACTCTCAGCAGGGCACTATTCATCTATTGTGCTATCAGAAACTTGAATGTTAATATTGGGCAGGTGATAGCTGATGAGATTAGTGTGTGCGCCAATACCTCAAACAACAAAGCACCACTAGGACATCCCTCCTTGATCACTCACCTTTGCAAGATAGCTGGGGTGGACACTTCTGCTCCACCATTTGAGAGGCCAAGAAAAGTTATTGATGAGGCTTATTACAGGCAGTACTGTGGAGGTGAGGAAGCAGCTCAGCCAGTTCCACCACGCCGTGCTCATAGAGAGAGAGGGCCAGCACAGAGCCAGACATCTACTGAGACACATGAAGCAGAACCATTCCAAATGATGGACATGTATATGTCTCTTATAGGTGCTCAGTTGCAGTCCATTCACAGAGGGCAAGTGGCCACTGCTGAGATGATTGTGGGGATGTATGATACACCTCCAGCCCATAGGTGGACTGTGGATGAATTCCATAATGTGGTAGCTTGGCCAGAGGAACCAGTGCATGGAGGAGGAGCTGGAGCAGCTGAAACTTCAGCTAGAGAGATGGAAGAAGATGAAGCTGATGATGATGATGCATTTGAAGATGATGAAGATGAGGAGGAAGAGGAAGATACAGAAGACAACTCAGACTGATGAGGAGCTGAGATAGCATTTACTGATAAATGCTATCATATGATTATGCTTTTGTGGTTTAAGTTTTCTGAACTTATTTGCTTTTGTTTTTAGATTAGGGTTTGATGTACTCTATTGAACATCTGGTTTGTTATGATGGTTTGCTATTAACTGTGATTGTTTGATAAGTAATGCTTGATGATGCTTATTGATTGATTGATGTTGAGATGATGTGCACATTAAAATGCTTATACAGGTGATTCACAAGCTTTGTGAACAAATGCAGGATATTATGATTGTGATTGTGAAATTAAGCAGGATGTGTATGTCAAATGTGAATGAGCTTATATGTGAGGTTTTGAGCTCCAAAGTTTTTATTGATTGAATGTTATTACTTTGGAAACATGAATGACTTTGCCCAGGTTTTCTATGATTGAATCAATTGCTTTTTTTGCATCATATGATCATGGCCGTTTGTTGGAACCCTTTTTATTGGCCAAATTCATAAAGTTAGCCAACTAAAAGAGAGCACTTTGTGTTCTATCCTTTGAACCCTTAGCCTTGAACATAAATTGAAAAACCCTTGATTGAAAATCTTTACCTTGAGTTAAGTAGAAGATCTTGTGTGGTATTGTTAAATGTTCAAGTTTGGGGTTGTTGGGAAAATATAGAAAAGGAAAAGCATTGAGCTAAGAGTTAAAAGTAAGAATATGCAAAGAAAAAGAAAAGGAAAGAAAAAGAAGCAAAGCTCAATGCAAATGAAAAAGAAAGTTGGGAATGAATAAGAAAATTTGTGTTGTATGATTCTCTTAACTCAAGGATTTTGTGATCCAGAAAAACTAATTTTCTTGTTAGCCAAACCACATTAGAAGCCATTGAAAAGTCCTTGTGATGATGCATGCTTGTGAATGTTTTTGATTGTGGTAAAATGAAAGGCAAAGTTGATTCATGTGACATTGTGATAGTAGAGTGAATGAGTGAGTACCTCCTATACACTTGTGTGTGAGTGAAACACCTTACCTAGTGAGGAAATATTCCATGAAAACATGAACATCCATGCTTAATTTAGTGATCATTCATGAAAAATAGCATTTGTTGGAATTTAAATGACTTTGTGAATAATAAAGCATGTGCACATCTTGATTGAAATCTTGGTCATAAGTTGGATTGAAGGTTTTACTTATCATTGAAAAGAAGACTTTTGAATGAGTGAACCATCATATGAATTGGTTGGAGATTGAGTTACATCTTGTTTGCTTGAGGACAAGCAAAGTTCTAAGTTTGGGGTTGTGATAACAGTTGAAAAACTGTTATTTTCATGCTTAAAATTGATACTAAAAGCAACCTTTATACTTAGAAATTAGCTTGAAATCATGCTTTTATTGATATTTTTAGAAATAAGAGAGCTGGACAGGTTTATGCTTGATTTCAGTGTTTTTGTGCAGATTTTAAGGTGAATTTAGTGAAAGAAGTGAAGAAGGAGAGAGATGAAATCAGAAAAGACATCAAAAAGTGCAAAAGGAGAAGCCGAAGTCACCGCTCAGCGGCAGTTTACCGCTGAGCGGCACTGAGGAACTTACGGGAGATCCGCTGAGGGGTAAAATGGCCGCTGAGGGGAAGAAACCAACTCACGCACTTACCGCTGAGCGGTACTTTACCACTAAGCGGCACTTTTATGGGCTTGGACCTAATTTTCTGTAATTTACGAATAATATATAAGCTTTAGGGTTTCCTAGGGTTAGGGATCTTTGGCTGGAACGAAGCAAACACTCTCTCTTCCACCCCTTTGAAGGAGGATCTTGGATGCTCAGGCTTCCTCTTCACCTTGCTAGGGTTTTATCTTTCATTCTTTCATTGTTATTCATCTAGGTTCAGCATGAATATGGTGAACTAAACTCTGTATGTTTATTGGGGAATCAATGTAATCTTTTGAAGCTCTCATATATGGAATTTGTTTTTACATCTCTTATTTAAGATCTATGCTTTCTTTCATCATTAGTTAGGGTTTTTCCTCTTTGCTTAATGCTTGCGTTGTTTAACTCATTCGATGCATGATTATTGGTTTTGTCGATACGGGCACGTACGGGGAAGTCTAGATCCGGGGAATTTCTCCCAATAAGTATATTGGTTGCCTTAAGCTCCTGTGCTAAATAAACTAATTATTAGGAATGCTAGGAATCGTATGAACTCGTAATTAGAGAGAAGCCTTCTTGAAAGGTAATTTAGAGAGTGGCATTAACAATGATGAATTGAATGTTGAATTCCTAAAATATATGAGTGGATAAGATGAATTTGATAAACCCCAGCAACATACTCATTCATATATTCCATTGAAAGTGTTTGTATTTTGCTTTAGCCATTGATCACACTCATGCATACATGTTTATTTTCGTCTTTTGCATATAAAAATCCAAATATTTCGTCTTTAAGTCTTAGCTAATGAATAAACCACACAACTAAACTAGGACGTGAGTCCTTTGGGAAGAACGATACTTGGTCTTACCAAGTTTATTACTTGAACGATTCGGTCATACTTGCCGATTGAAAAACAAGTTTGTGACATCATATTTTGGTGTTCATAAATTTGTCCATCAGCTGCCACCCTCACGGAATACTTACTTGGAACGTTTTCTTTTTATGAAGAAAAAAATGGGCACGTTGTTTCGGAAAAATGTACGTGTTGCATGTTTGATTGTATTGTGTTTTGTTTGTTTCGTAATAATTAGCATTTCCTTTTTACCTTTCTTTTTATTTTACCATGTCTACCTATTTTAATTTTATAAATACTGCTTATTCTGCCAATACCTCTGACTATGTTTCTTCTTCTGCATGTTACTCTGATTGTAAATTATATCATGCTGATTTTTATACTAAGAACAATATGGCTCATCCTCAAAGTTCTGAAAGCTCTCTTTGGGAGCCGGTTCCACCTACTAAGGATGATGATCATTGCGTTCTCCACACTGGACTGATAAATTTGCTTCCCCAGTTTCATGGTTTTTCAGATGAATGCTGATGGACAAATTTATGATCACCAAAATATGATGTCACAAACTTGTTTTACAATCGGCAAGTATGACCGAATCGTTTCAAGTAATAAACTCGGTAAGACCAAGTATCGTTCTCCCAAAGGACTCACGGCCTAGTTTAGTTATGTGATTTGTTGATTAGCTAAGACTTAAGAACGAAATAATTGGATTTTAATATGCAAAAGACGAAAATAAACATGTATGCATGAGTGTGATCAATGGCTAAAGCAAAATACAAACACTTTCAATGGAATATATGAATGAGTATGTTGTTGGGGTTTATCAAATTCCTCTTATCCACTCTCATATATTTTAGGAATTCAACATTCAATTCATCATTGTTAATGCCACTCTCTAAATTACCTTTCAAGAAGGCTTCTCCCTAATTACGAGTTCATACGATTCCTAGCATTCCTAATAATTAGTTTATTTAGCACAGGAGCTTAAGGCAACCAATATACTTATTGGGAGAAATTCCCCGGATTTAGACTTCCCCGTACGTTCCCGTATCGACAAAACCAATAATCATGCATTGAATGAGTTAAACAAAGCAAGCATTAAGCAAAGAGGAAAAACCCTAACTAATGATGAAAGAAAGCATAAGTCTTAGATTAAGATGCAAGCATAAATTCCATATATGAGAGCTTCAAAAGATTACATTGATTCCCCAACAAACATACAAGGTTTAGTTCACCATATTCATGGTGAACCTAGATGAACAATAATGAAAGAATGAAGGATAAAACCCTAGAAAGGTGAAGAGGTAGCCTAAGCATCCAAGATCCTCCTTCAAAGGGGTGGAAAAGAGAGTGTTTGCTTCGTTTCTGCCAAAGATACAAACCCTAGGACGTCCTAAAGCTTATATACTATTCATGGTGAACCTATATGAACAATAATGAAAGAATGAAGGATAAAACCCTAGAAAGGTGAAGAGGTAGCCTAAGCATCCAAGATCCTCCTTCAAAGGAGTGGAAAAGAGAGTGTTTGCTTCGTTTCTGCCAAAGATACAAACCCTAGGACGTGCTAAAGCTTATATACTATTCTAAAATTACAAAAAATCTAGGTCCAAGCCCATAAGTGTGCCGCTCAGCGGTAAGTACGTGAGTCGTTTCTTCCCCTCAGCGGTCCTCCCGTGAGCTCCTAAGTGCCGCTCAGCGGTAAACTACCGTTGAGCGGTACTTTCGGCTTCTCCTTTTGCACTTTTTAATGTCTTTTCTGATTCCATCTCTCTCCTTCTTCACTTCTTTCACTAAATTCACCTTAAAACCTGCACAAAAACACTGAAATCAAGCATAAACCTGTCCAGCTCTCTTATTTATGAAAATATGAAGAAAAGCTTGATTTCAAGCTAGTTTCTAGGTATAAAGGTTGCTTTTAGTATCAATTTTAAGCATGAAAATAACAGTTTTTCAACTGTTATCACAACCCCAAACTTAAAACTTTGCTTGTCCTCAAGCAAACAAGATGTAACTCAATCTTCAACCAATTCATATGATGGTTCACTCATTCAAAATCTTCTTTTCAAGATAAGTAACAACTTCACTCAAACTTATGACCAAGGGTTCAATCAAGATGTGCACATGCTTTAGTGTTCACAAAGTCATTTAAATTCCAACAAATGCTATTTTTTTATGAATGATCAATCAATTAAGCATGGATGATCATGTGTTCATGGAATATTTCCTCACTAGGTAAAGTGTTTCAGTCAACACATAAGTGTATAAGAGGTAAAGTGTTTCACTCATTCACTCCACTATAACAATGTTACATGAATCAACTTTGCCTTTCATTTTACCACAATCAAAAACATTCACAAGCATGCATCATCACAAGGACTTTTCAATGGCTTATAATGTGGCTGGGCTAACAAGAAAAATGGTTTTTCTGGATCACAAAATCCTTGAGTTAAGAGAATCATAACAACACAATTATTCTTATTCTTCCCAACTTGCCTTTGCATTTGCATTGAGCTTTGCTTCTTTTTTTTTTCTTTTCTTTGTATATTCTTACTTTTTAGCTCTTAGCTCAATGCTTTTCCTTTTTCATGTTTTCCTAACAACCCCAAACTTGAACATTTAACAATACCACACAAGATCTTCTACTTAACTCAAGGTAAAGATTTTCAATCAAGGGTTTTCAGTGTATGTTCAAGGCTAAGGGTTCAAAGGATAGAACACAAAGTGTTCTCTTTTAGTGGGCTAACTTTATGAATTTGGCCAATAAAAAGGGTTCCAACAAACGGCCTTGATCATATGATGCAAAACAAGCAATTGATTCAATCATAGAAAACCTGGGCAAAGTCATTCATGCTTTCAAAGTAATAGCATTTAACAATAACAACTCTGGAGCTCAAAACCTCACATATAAGCTCATCCACATTTGACATACACATCCTGCTTAATCTCATAATCACAATCATAATATCATGCATTTGTTCACAAAGCTTGCGAATCACCTGTATAAGCATTTTAATGTGCACATCATCTCAACATCAAGCAATCAATAAGCATCATCAAGCATTACTTATCAAACAATCACAGTTACTAGCAAACCATCATAACAAACCAGGTGTTCAATAGAGTACATCAAACCCTAATCTAAAAACAAAAACAAATAAGTTCAGAAAACTTAAACCAACAAACGCATAAGCATATGATAGCATTCATCAGTAAATGCTATCTCAGCTCCTCATCAATCTGAGCTGTCCTCTGTATCTTCCTCTTCCTCCTCATCTTCATCATCTTCAAATGCATCATCATCATCAGCTTCATCTTCTTCCATCTCTCTAACTGAAGCTTCAGCTGCTTCAGCTCCTCCTCCATGCACTGGTTCCTCTGGCCAAGCTACCACATTTTGGAATTCATCCATAGTCCACCTGTGGGCTGGAGGTGTATCATACATCCCCACAATCATCTCAGCAGTGGCCACCTGCCCTCTGTGAATGGACTGCAACTGAGCACCTATAAGAGACATATACATGTCCCTCATCTGGAATGATTCTGCTTCATGTGTCTCAGCAGATGTTTGGCTTTGTGCTGGCCCTCTCTCTCTACGAGCACGGCGTGGTGGAACTGGCTGAGCTGCTTCCTCACCTCCATAGTACTGTCTGTAATAAGCCTCATCAATAGATTTTCTTGGCCTCTCAAATGGTGGAGCAAAAGTGTCCACCCCAGCTATCTTGCAAAGGTGAGTGATCAAGGAGGGATGTCCTAGGGGTGCTTTGTTGTTTGAGGTATTGGCGCACACACTAATCTCATCAGCTATCACCTGCCCAATATTAACATTTAAGTTTCTGATAGCATAGTAGATGAATAGTGCCCTGCTGAGAGTAATATCTGACACATGTGAACATGGCTGAATGTTGGCATGAGAAAACGCCATCCAATACTTTACAAGAGGAGTCAAATCCGTCCTCCTAATGTTAACCACTGAGCCAGATCTATTCCTTTGGAAGTGTCCTCCAGGTATGCATAGTACTCTCTCCACATCCTCATAGTCAGCACCTTCCTCCATGCAAAGAGCAAACTGGCACTGCTCACCAGCCCACACAGTGTCCAGGAAGTTATTGATAGAATCAGGATCATACCTGATAGCATGGCCTCTGACATAGCCCAAATAATTCTCAGCTAGATAATCACCAATCTTCTTTGCATTGGTGTAAAATTCCTTTACCACAGCTATGTTGGCAGGTGCAGGATATGTGGCTAGCTTTCCCCAGTCATTCCCTAACACTTGCTCTCCAAATTGAGGAGCAAAGTTAGGTATCATTCCAACCTTTCTCTCCATCAGAAGTCTCCTGTCCTGAACCACCCTAAAGTGCTTCTCATGTTTCCTAGAGAGGAACCTACTAGAGTGGGGTTGCTCTGGTTCCTTTTCCTTTCTCTTGGTTGCCATGGTTTTCAATCTCTTTCATGAAGAGGATGCCATTCCTGCATTCAAACACAAATACAAAACCACAGAACATGATGTTAATCATTAGTAAACACAGAACACAACTTTTTTCGAAGCTAAACCACCGCTGAGGGCCAGAATTTCCCCTCAGCGCGACCAGTGCCATAGTCCAAAACGCAAAAATTCAAGAAAACTCAGGTCTGGCAGAGTGCCGCTCAGCGGCAGTTTACCCCTGAGCGGTAACTCTGTAGAGTTTTGAAAAATCTCTCTTAAAGTTGTCCTAACTCCACCCAAATGCAATTTTCAGTTTTCCAGTTCATAATCATGTAGTTTAATCGGTTCAAACATCAAATATATCATCAAATCATGCATAGAAATCAAAACCCCTAAATAATCATGCTTTGACAATCACATTCAAAATCAAAAACCCTAGAATGAACAAAATGCATTTTACTTACTTGGGTGGAGATACTAGATGCAATGAGAATGCTTCCAAGTTAGAATGCTCTCTTCCAACCCCAAACTTTGATAGCACACTAGTCAAAAAGTGAGTGGAAGAGAAATTTTCTTAAGAGGGAAGAGTGAAAAGATGTGGAAAACCTTAGAGAAGGTATGTGGGAGTGTTTGTGCAGAGAAGAGCCTGAAAGTATGAGAAATTGCGCAGCTTAGGGTTTAAAAATACCCTAATGGGCTTGGGTCCCGCTAAGGGGAACTAAAGCCCATCTGCGAGAGTACCGCTCAGCGGTAAATTACCGCTCAGCGGCACTTTCATGATGTGCTCTTCTCCTTCTTTTCTTAACCTACGTGCCTCCCATACATGCCCCTCACTGGTTTCCTGCAATTCAATGTTTAAAATGCTTATGCAAACCCTAACTAAAATAAACAAAAATAATCAATCAACTGGGTTGCCTCCCAGGTGGCGCTTGTTTAACGTCACGAGCCTGACCCAAAATCCACCAACACCCATCAGTAGGTGCTTCAAACTTACCAACACCCATCAGTAGGTGTTACCACTTAGCATCCTTCAGTAGATGCTATGTTCAGCAATATAATGTTCAACAGATTTAAAGATTACAAACCAAAGTAAAATTTAAAAGTTCTAAAATCACTGGGTTGCCTCCCAGCAAGCGCTCTTTTAACGTCATTAGCTTGACCCAGTAAAGCTCAAGTTCCTTCTTTATAGTTGATGTTGTCATTCCATCAACTCCTCAGCTGTTTCCTTGAACTGTTTTGGTCCTTCTAGAATGTGATCTCTATCATCTCGTTCTCTTTAAAGCCCTTCACAACCCACAATTTGTTCTTGATTCTTACAGGTGTGCCAAGTTGGAGTCTTCTTTTCTCCCAGTCACCAGGAATTTCTCCTCCTCTTCCAATCTTTTCTTCCTTGTGTACCTGAAACAACAAACAATGGTTACCTGCAACCTTGAGATTTTCATCTTTACGGCTAGTCATGGGTGCATCTTGAAATGCAGCTTTATAACTAGCTTCTTCCTCCTGTGTTTGCGCCTCATCTTTAAAGACGTCTATAACCACTCTCTCCTCCCTGTCCTGGAGCACTACTATACCTTCATTTACATCAATGATAGCTATGGCCGTTTTCATAAATGGTCTTCCAAGTATGATAGGTATCTTCTTTGTCTCCATCTTCATCACCACAAAGTCTGCCAAGAACTGAAGTTTGCCCACACAAACTATAATGTCCTCTGCAATCCCACATGGCTCCTTTGAAGATCCATCGGCCATTACTAGATTAACCTTTACAGGTTTCACATTAACATTGCCGATTTGCTCTAGTAAAGAGTAAGGTATCAAGTTAACACTTGAACCTAAATCAAGGAGAGCTTTCTTCACCCTTTTCTTCCCTATGGTACAAGGGATAGAAAAACTGTCTGGGTCTGTTGCTTTAGGAGGGAATGACTCTTTTTTAACAGTTATACACTCCTTTGCTTCATCATCTCTACGTCTTTTCTTTGTAGAGATTTCATCATTAGATTTAGTGTAAACCGTAATCTGTTGCAGAATCTGTTCCCAAGGTGCTTCATTATCCACCATTTTGAATAATTATGTGAAGTCCAGTTGTTTCCCTTGATGGATTGGAAAAGGAAAAGTACTTTTGCTCTCTATTTCTCTTCTCTCTTCTGTATCTAACTCAACTTTCTCATCATCAACACTCTCTACCACCTTGCACTCTTCCCTGGGGTTAACCTCAGTATTAGCCCCAAAATTTCTATTTGGCCTTTCTTCCAATTGCTTGGTAATCTGACCCATTTGAATCTCCAAGTTCTTAATAGCGGCTTCTGTGCTCTTTTGAGAAGATTCAGTTTTCTGTATGAATTGCTGAAGAGTTTCTTCCAACCTTGTTGATCTTTCATTAAGCATAGATAATTGTTGCCATAAGGTGGGTTGGTGCTGCTGCTTATTATATTGACTAGATTGCCCAGTTTGTCCTTGACCAATGCTTGGGTGTGGTTTCCACCCTTGATTGTAGTTCCCTTGACGGTATGGAAATTGATTGGCCATGAAATTAACATCCTCTAAAGCTTCCACTGGAAAGGTGCATTGACCATTTATATGGTCGCCTCCACACAATTCGCACAACTGGGTTTGTACCTGTGCAGCAGTTTTCAACTCTTTAGGCAATTGTGCAAGTGTTTTAGTAAGAGTTTCCAGCTGTTGAGTTAGAATTTTATTTTGTGCTAGCAAGGCATCATGTGTCTGTAATTGTAGAACTCCTTTCTGTTGCGTAGGAGCTCCTCTTTCACTGTGGATTTCGTTATCACTAGTAGCCATATTTTCAATAATTTCTGTTGCTTCCTCTGGAGTCTTCCATTTAATGTTTCCTCCTGCTGAGGCATCTAGCATCATCTTGGTTTGTGAACCAAGACCTCCAAGGAAGGTAAGGACTACTTCCACTTCATCGAATCCATGCGTGGGTGTTTTTCGTAGCAAGCTTTTGTATCTATCCCATGCATGACCCATTGATTCTTCCATGCCCTGCTTGAATGAAGAAATCTCTTGCTTGCCTTTGTTCACCTTTGATTGTGGGAAGTATTTATTTAGAAACTTGGTTACCACTGCTTCCCACTCTGTGAAGCTTCCCTCTGGAAAAGAATTTAACCAAAGCTTAGCATTGCCTCCTAATGAGAAAGGAAACAAGCTAAGTTTGATCGCTTCATCTGGCACCCCATTGATTTTCACCGTGTTGCAGATCTCATTAAATGTAGTGAGGTGCTCATATGGGCTTTCATGAGATAACCCATTAAATTGATTGCTCTTCACCAGTTGGATCAATGCTGGTTTGACCTCCATGTTAGCTGCATTGACTCTAGGTCTAGCTATACTGTTAAAGTGCTGAGGTCCAGCTGTATTGGTGTAATCAGCAAGAGTTCTTCTGATATTATTGTTCTCCATATTTTCTGTGCTATGGTCAGAACCTTGTGGTGATGGTTGCAACAGAGTTTCCGGAGGAGGGAAAATTTCTCTAGATGTTCGGATTCTTCTCCTCCGTCTACTCTCGTCTAGACCTTCAAGAAGAGGTTCTGTTGTTTTCTTGCTCCTTGTTCTAATTGCTTCCTGCATGCACAAGAAAACAAAACCCTAGAAAAGATTTGTTAGCACAAAAAGATATAGGAGAAGATAAAAGATTCAGAAGATAAAAATAAAATAAAATAAAATAAAATCTAATCTAATAAAAACCGAAAAAATAAAAACAGAAAATAAAAAACAGAAATTCAAAATTAAAGTCAAAGATAATCAATAATCACACAAATTAACCAGTTAAACCACGAGTCCCCGGCAACGGCGCCAAAAACTTGATGGACAAATTTATGATCACCAAAATATGATGTCACAAACTTGTTTTACAATCGGCAAGTATGACCGAATCGTTTCAAGTAATAAACTCGATAAGACCAAGTATCGTTCTCCCAAAGGACTCACGACCTAGTTTAGTTATGTGATTTGTTGATTAGCTAAGACTTAAGAACGAAATAATTGGATTTTAATATGCAAAAGACGAAAATAAACATGTATGCATGAGTGTGATCAATGGCTAAAGCAAAATACAAACACTTTCAATGGAATATATGAATGAGTATGTTGTTGGGGTTTATCAAATTCATCTTATCCACTCTCATATATTTTAGGAATTCAACATTCAATTCATCATTGTTAATGCCACTCTCTAAATTACCTTTCAAGAAGGCTTCTCCCTAATTACGAGTTCATACGATTCCTAGCATTCCTAATAATTAGTTTATTTAGCACAGGACCTTAAGGCAACCAATATACTTATTGGGAGAAATTCCCCGGATCTAGACTTCCCCGTACGTTCCCGTATCGACAAAACCAATAATCATGCATTGAATGAGTTAAACAAAGCAAGCATTAAGCAAAGAGGAAAAACCCTAACTAATGATGAAGGAAAGCATAAGTCTTAGATTAAGATGCAAGCATAAATTCCATATATGAGAGCTTCAAAAAATTACATTGATTCCCCAACAAACATACAAGGTTTAGTTCACCATATTCATGGTGAACCTAGATGAACAATAATGAAAGAATGAAGGATAAAACCCTAGAAAGGTGAAGAGGTAGCCTAAGCATCCAAGATCCTCCTTCAAAGGGGTGGAAAAGAGAGTGTTTGCTTCGTTTCTGCCAAAGATACAAACCCTAGGACGTCCTAAAGCTTATATACTATTCTAAAATTACAAAAAATCTAGGTCCAAGCCCATAAGTGTGCCGCTCAATGGTAAAGTACCGCTCAGCGGTAAGTGCGTGAGTCGTTTCTTCCCCTCAGCGGCCATTTTGCCCCTCAGCGGTCCTCCCGTGAGCTCCTGAGTGCCGCTCAGCGGTAAACTGCCGCTCAGCGGTACTTTCGGCTTCTCCTTTTGCACTTTTTAATGTCTTTTCTGATTTCATCTCTCTCCTTCTTCACTTCTTTCACTAAATTCACCTTAAAACCTGCACAAAAACACTGAAATCAAGCATAAACCTGTCCAGCTCTCTTATTTATGAAAATATGAAGAAAATCTTGATTTCAAGCTAGTTTCTAAGTATAAAGGTTGCTTTTAGTATCAATTTTAAGCATGAAAATAACAGTTTTTCAACTGTTATCAAATGCCCACATGATAATTTGGAGAGGTTCTATCGAATTTGCTCTTTAATGAAACCTCCAAATGTCTCGGATAATCACGTTTTCTTAAGGGCATTTTCGCACTCATTAGAAGGAGCAGCAAAGGATTGGTTTAATTCTCCAAGATCCGTTACTAGTAGGGAAGATCTTGAGCATCAGTTTTTGAGTGAATTCTCCCTTGTGCAATATGGTTACAACAACGATCCTGGGTGGAATGATCCTAACATGGAATGGTATGGTATCCCACAACATCAATATCAAGAACCACCATTCCAAAATACTGATATGCCTCCGCCAGTCCAGCAACAACAGCAGCTGCAACTTTATCAGTCTGCCCAATTAGCTCCTCAACCATCTACTTCTGAGCCTACATTGCAAGAGTTGTTGGAGCAGATGACCATGCAGAACCTTCAGTTTCAGCTAGAGAACATGGGGTTTCAGCAGGAAATAACAACTTCCATTCAGAGCTTGACTGATCAAATAGGGCAGATGACCACTCAACTTAATCAGGAACAGCCTCAAGATTTAGAGGAATCACCATTTCAGAATGTTCAGATTCCTGATGATGTTAGTGTCATCAACATAGGAGATGAGAACCAGAGTCACGTGTTTACTGCACCACCTACTTTCACACCGTCCTATGTCCCCACTCTTGCACATGAGGAGACTAGTGAAGATCTTGAGGACCAGGCAAGTATAAGCAATAATTTTGAATTAGGTAGACAATTTTCATCTTCCACCACTTTTCCAATCTTTGGGAAGTGGAGGAAAACATACCTAAAATTGATTATTCTGTTGATGATTGTGTTATTCATGATTATGCGGTTGATAGGTATGTTGATGATTATATTGTTGATGAGTCTGTTTTTAATTCTCCATCTCTGCATGATGAGAACCACTTTTTGCTATCACATCCGAATGTTTATTCTCCATGCACTAAACATGAATTTGAGTCTGTTGTTGATATTGCTTCTAAGTTTGAACTTGATTCATGTTTTGAGGGTATATCTGAGGTTCAGCCTGTTACACTGGGATTGGGTGTTGTACCTCTGCATGTCACTTCTTTGGAACCACATTGCAATAACCCTATTGCAGGAGGTACACATGAATTTGACCAACATGCACCCCCGGTGGAAGACAAGGGTGCTTACACACACAATAGTTTGAAGATCAATAGGCACCGGCTGAACCCGCTCATCAACAATCCTTCTTTCTTAGATCCAGTTGTGGAAGGCATTTCCCTGCTAGATCAAATCTGGAGGATGAAGCAGTTCTTCCTCAAAACTTCCTTCCTGCATCCAATGATGGAAGATATCTCCCTCCAAGTCCAAAATTGGCAACTCCCACCCTAACCTAAGGGAGTTTTCTTTTTCCCTTCTCCCCCTTTCCCTACTTTTATTGCACTTGTCCATGATCTGTTCACTGTTTTGATTTCTGATCTTATGCTTATGACACATTGAGGACACTGTGTAGTTTAAGTGTGGTCTATTGGGTGAGATTCTGATTTTTCTTTGTTAGTTTTTGTTTTCTTGGTTAAATTTTTTTTTTCTTTTTTCTTTTCTAGGCAGTTTTTGTTTTATCTTGTGTACAGTTTCACATGTTTCTCTTGATTTCTGGACTTTGTTTAGGTTGTAGATGTGTCTTTCACTTCATTGATACTCTGATTGGTTTGAAATCCTTGCTTTTCTCTACTTGGGAAGATGATTATGATGTTTGAGAGGTTGAATTGATTGTGACAATTACCCTGTGTGAGATTTGAGCCACTTTATGTTCTTTCTTGTGCGATATGTCTCTTGATTGCTTGCGCATATGCCCTAGCTTGACTCTTGTTGATAGTTCTTGATTGATATGCATGTTTGGAAGTGATAAAGGCAATGTTGTTCTTGAACCTCTCTAGCCAAAGAACCCTACCTTCTTTTAATTCTTTGATAACCCATTTTGAGCCTATACTTTCCTCCATTTCCTTGTTTTGAAGCTCATACACTAGCCCTCAGTGAAAAACCATGATTACCTTAACCTTAGGGAATTTTGGAGCGTTGGAAGTGTTTTGGGAACAAGTGTGGTCTCGCTGGGGATTATGATGAATTGGCTAGTTGGTCCCTCTTCTTGTTTTGTGTTCAGAAATATGATTTATATCTTGTCTCTTACAGTTGTGTGCTAAAGAGAGAAAATAAAGAGACAGGATAAGAAAAAAAAAGTGAGAAAAATGAGAAAAATAAAAAATTTGTGAATAATAAAGTCAAGAAGAGGATTGAAGTAGAGTTTTGGGTGTGATTTGATTGTGTTTACACTTGTTCCCCATTGCTCCTCTATTTCTTTTGGTTTGTAGCTTCTCATCCATATTTATCCTCCCCTGTCCTTGGCCCCATTACAACCATAAAAGACCTTTTGATTTGAACATGCTTATGTTTTGAATGTTGATATTAGAAGCTTGCCAAGTCTATTTGTGTTTGCTTTCTTGAGTGCATCGAGTTGACAATGTTCACCCTAGACACTTGAGAGAAACACTGATAGTGCACCTGTGAGGTTCAGTTACGTTTGATTCATCTCTTGAGCTGATTGATCATTTTTCCATGTCTTGAATTGCTTGGATGATTTCATGAGTATCTGCTTTCTGTGATTCTGTGTTGGATATTGTCTACATCTTTTCCTTGTCCAATTTCCTTGAGGACTGTGTAATTCTGTTTGTTTCCTTGTGAGTCTTTGTTTTCTATGTGTTGAGTTTGTGTCGTACCCCTGATGTCCTTTTAACTATTCCTTGATTTGCGTCTTGATTTTGCCCAGGAATGCAAAAGACTAAGTGTGGTCTATTTTGATGAGTCAATATTTTCTTCACTTCACTTAATCTATTGTGCTAGAATTAATCAGGGAATTGCGTTTGAATGTCCAGTATTTTCCTATTTTTGCTAATTGTGCTTAATTTGACCAGAAATTGTTATTTTAATTAATTTGGCTTATTTGAGCTTATTATTTTCATTTTGGATTGTAGGAAAATTATGAAAATACAATTTGGGACATTTGGAGGTCAAAAGAAAATGCTATACTTTAAACTAAGATGAGAGAGGAGGTGTGGATTTCATTTTTTTGGGGGTGCACATGGAGAGTAACTCACGTCCACGTCTTGGGATGTGAACGAAGAAAGGAATGTCTCGACTGGAATTGGAGCTGGAAGGCATTGATTATTCTTAGAAGCTCACGGCCCACTAAGCAAAGGGAGGTGTCACGGCCTTGGTCTAGCTTGTTGCATCTAGTATGCACACGTTGAGGGGATTCATACGTCCAGCACGACCCACAAGCAAAAGAAGAACATGTTGTCCAACGTTGGAAGAGGTGTGAGCACAGAAGGAAGGCTGGAGCAGCTGCCATGTCCACAAGTCCAACAGCACACGGGTTACATCCTCATTCCTCGGTCTAGAGAATTTCACGCGAGAATGGGAAGCAAAGGGGATGTGTCCAGCAAGCAACCCAGCAGAGGAGATTATTGAATTTTTGGAGAAAGGGCTGCCACGGCCTGGTGCACAACAAGCAGATCCAGCAACAACACTCTTCCAGCAGCTTGGGAGGACAGCAGCAAACGCATCACGGGTCCAGCAAGCATGAGGTGGCATCCAAAAACGGCCCAAGGTAGCAGCGTGCAAGACGACGCGTCCAGCAGCTTGGAGGAGGGTTTTAAAAACCCGTGCCGCTGGATGGAAAGAGGGGGATCTCGGCCTGGAGCTGGTGCAGCCACCACCCAAGGAGCACACGAACATTCTTATATGGAGGGTTACGGGTGATTTTCATGGAGGGGGCACATTCCATTTTAAAGAGGGGACACTGATTTCTTTCTTTTAGTTGCACGGTGCTTCCAACCACATTGCATTATTGTTATATTCAGTCTTTATTTTGGAGAAAAGGGAGGGAGCTGCCACCCTCACGGAATACTTACTTGGAACGTTTTCTTTTTATGAAGAAAAAAATGGGCACGCTGTTTCGAAAAAATAGAGAGCTCTTTAATTTCATTTTGTGTTTTTCATTTTGAGAGAGTGTCACGTCAAGTCCAGCAACTGTACGCACGAGGGGTAGCTACATAGGTTCTATTTTTCTTTATTGTATTCAAGCTTTGAACCGAAAATTTTTCTACATTTTATATGATGAATACCTGCTACTGTTCACGCGTGTTTTCATTTGGTGTCCCGTGCTGAAATTCCATTTCATTTATTAGATAAAGAGTAGCTTCTTTAATTTCAGCGGCACAGTGCTTGATGCGTTGCACTTCTACATGATATATCTATTGCATTCAATTTGAAGGCTCGTTTTCGCTGATTGTGGTTTATGCATTTAATTGGTTTATACATTTAATTGGTTTAGGTATCTAGTTCTTCCAAGGCTGATGTAGACTACTCGGTTTCATAGGCTACCTCTTTCATCACTTTCGGGAGGTTGTTTTAGTCACTAATTTGTTCGATTTTATTTCATTTTATTACTTCATTACTTTTCAAGTCCAATTTAATTAGTTGGTTGGGGTGCACTGTTCGGTTTAGGAATGTTCGGTTCATTGTTTCTCTTCATTATGATGTTTATTATTCTGTTCGGCTTCTTTATCTTCCTGCACTTCCAATTTCCTCATTTGCTGTAGAGACCGTTTGGTCTCAATGTAGAAATGTTCTGTCATCTGTAGGATCGCTCGGTCTTCATGTTTTGTTCATTTATTTCAATGTTTTCAATTATGTTTGGTTGTATTTAATTTCCAGTTTTAATTTTAGTTCATCCGCATTCAAAACCTCTTCACTAACCCCCCACTACGTGTTCGACCTATTAACTGAACCACATTTGGTCCTTGAGAGACGACCTAAGAGTCACTTCCTAGCACTATACTGCATTATTTAATGCACATCAAATTTGATGGGTCGCGACAGCCACATCATATACCTCTGCATGTCATTTCTTTGGAACCACATGACATTAACCCTATTGTAGGAGGTACACATGAATTTGACCAACATGCACCCACAGTGGAAAACAAAGGTGCTTACATACACAACAGTTCGAAGACTAATAGGCACCTGCTGAACCCGCTCATCAACAATCACTTCTTAGATCCAGCTGTGGAAGACATTTCCCTGCTTGATCAAATCTGGAGGATGAAGCAGTTCTTCCTCAAAACTTCCTTGTTGGATCCTATGGTAGAAGACATCTCCCTGATTGTCCAAAATTGGCAGCTTCCACCCTAACCTACGGGAGTTTTCTTTTCCCTTCTCCCCCTTTTCCTACTTTTATTGCACTTGTCCATGATCTGTTCACTGTTCTGATTTATGATCTTATGCTTATGACACATTGATGACACTGTGTAATTGAAGTGTGGTCTATTGGGGGAGATTCTGATTTTTCTTTGTTCGTTTTTATTTTCTTTGTTAAAATTTTTCTTTTCTAGGTTGTTCTTTGTTGTGTCTTGTGTACATTTTGCATCTTTCTCTTGATTTCTGGACTTTGTTTAGGTTATAGATTCGTCTTCACTTGGTTGATACTTATGGTTTGAAATTCTTGCTTTTCTTTGCTTGGGAAGATGATTATGATATTTGAGAGGTTGATTGGTTGTGACAGAAAACACCCTGTGTGATAATTTGAGCCACTTGATGATCTTTCTTGTGTGTGATATGTCTTTTGATTGCTTGCACATATGCCTTGGCTTGACTCTTGATTGATATGCATGTTTGAAACTGATAAAGGCAGTTTTGTTCTTGAGCCTCTAGCAAAATAAGCCTACCTTGTTTTGATCCTTTGATACCCTTTTGAGACTACGCTTTCCTCTTGCCTTGTTTTGAAGCTCATACACTAGCCCTATGTGAAAAAACCATGATTACCTTAACCTTAGGAAATTTTGGAGCTTTGGAAATGTTTTGGGAACAAGTGTGGTCTCCCTAGGGATTCTGATGAATTGGCTAGTTGGTTCCTCTTCTTGTTTTGTTTCGTAAATATGTTGTGTATCTTGTCTCTTACAGTTGTGTCCTAAACGAAAAAGAAAAGAAAAAGAGACAAGATGAGAAAGAAAAAAATGAAGAAAAATGAAAAAAAAAATAATAAATAAAAAATTTTGTGAATAATGAAGTCAAGAAGAGGATTGAATTAGAGGTTTTGGGTGTGATTTGACTGTGTTTACACTTGTTCCCCATTGCTCCTCTATTTCTTTTGGTTTATAGCTTCTCATCCATATGTTATCCTCCCTTGTCCTTGGCCCCATTACATCCATAAAAGACCTTTTGATTTGAACATGCATATGTTTTGAGCGTTGATATTAGAGGCTTGCCAAGTCTGTTGTTGTTTGTTTTCTTGAGTGCATTGAGTTGACATTGTTTACCCTAGACACTTGAGAGAAACACTGATAGTGCATCTGTGAGGTTCTGTTGCTTTTTATTCACCTCTTGAGTTGATTGATCATTTTGCCATGTCTTGAATTGCTTGGATGATTTCTCTGAGTATCTGCTTTCTTTGATTCTGTGTTGGATATTGTCTACTGCCTTTCTTAGTCCAGGTGCCTTGAGAACTGTGTAATTTTGTTTTTGTCCTTGTCAGTCTTTGTTTCCTGTGTGTTGAGTTTGTGTCACTTCCCTGATGTCCTTTAGACTATTCCTTGATTTGCGTCTTGATTTTGCCCAAGAGTGCAAAAGACTAAGCGTAGTCTATTTTGATGAGTCAATATTTTCTTGACTTCACTGAGTTTATTGTACCGAATTTAATTAGGGAAATGTGCTTTAATGTCCAGTATTTCCCTATTTTTGCTAATTGTGCTTAATTTGACCAGAAATTCTTATTTTAATTAATTTGAATTATCTAAGACTAATTATTTGCATTATTAATTGTAGGGAAATTGTTGGATAATAATTTGGGACATTTAGAGGGTTGTCACATAATTCAAGACTCTCCACAAAAGAAGTGTGAGAAGAAAAAGGAGAGTGACATCTAGAATAGCATTTGGCATTCAAAAAGGAGCTTCAAAAAGCAATATGTTACAGCTCACACTTGGAAGGTCCAACCGTTACCTAGGAAGGGAGGTGCACACGCAAGCAATGGGCTGGAGCGTCCACGCGGACTCACATGGAAGTGGTGTGTGCATGGAGAAAGGGTCACGGCCTTGGTCCAGCAGAAGAGCATCCAGCAGCTTGGAGAAAGACGTCCAACTGCCAACCGAGAATGAGGAGTGATGATGGGCTTTAGGTGTGTACTTGGAGAGAATGGAGGTGTAGCGGTCCAGCAAGTAAAGAAGCAACGTCCAGCTTGCACACGGTAGGCAACAACACATCACGGCCTCCACTCATTCAATTGTTCATTCATTACGGCCTGGACACGCTGAGAGGTTGATTCCATTCTGAGAGGAGTGCACCCGGCCCAATGCAATTTAATTTTGGAGCGTCCAGCAAGGCACTAGGTAAGTGGCAAGCCGCCACGCACATCATGGGGGAATTCTT
Organism: Vigna reflexopilosa; assembly: GCA_027742785.1. Lineage (NCBI taxonomy): Eukaryota > Viridiplantae > Streptophyta > Magnoliopsida > Fabales > Fabaceae > Vigna > Vigna reflexopilosa. The sequence continues at coordinate 19,976,574 of CM050916.1, read as the reverse complement.
TTAGAGGCTGTTACGGAGAAGAGAGCCGCCACCGAGAGTAGAGCTGGAGAAAGAAAACACATGGAGGCATTCTGATATGGAGGGTTACGGGTGATCTTCATGGGGTATTCATTCACATTTTTGGAGGAGTACCATGCTGCTACGGGAGGTAGTGTCTCTGATGGACAAATTTGTAAGCACCAAAATATGATGTCACAAACTTGTTTCACAATCGGCAAGTATGACCGAATCGTTCAAGTAATAAACTTGGTAAGACCAAGTATCGTTCTTCCCAAAGGACTCACGGCCTAGTTTAGTTATGTGATTTGTTGATTAGCTAAGACTTAAGAACACAATAATTGAAGTTTAATATGCAAGGACGAAAATTAAACATGTATGCATGAATTGATCAATGGCAAAGACAAAAGATAAATACTTTCAAGGAGATATATGAATAAATATGTTGTTGGGGGTCAATTTCATCTCATCCACTCTCATATATTTTAGGAATTCAACATTCAAATCATCATTGTTAATGCCACTCTCTAAAGTACCATTCTAAATGGCTTCTCCCTAATCAAATAGTTCATACAATTCCTAGCATTCCTAATGATTAGTTCATTACCGCAGGAGCTTAAAGGCAACCAATATAATATTGTCAGTATAATATTGGGAGAAATTCCCCGGATCTAGACTTCCCCGTACGTGCCCGTATCGACAAAACCAATAATCATGCATTAGAATGAGTTAAACAATGCAAGCATTGAGCAAAGAGGAAAAACCCTAACTAATGATGAAAGAAAGCATATGTCTCAATTCAAAGATGTACTCAACAAATCCATATATGAGAGCTTCAAGAGATTACATTGATTCCCCAACAAACATACAAGGTTTAGTTCACCATATTCATGGTGAACCTAGATGAATCACAATGAAAGAATGAAAGAATAAACCCAATAAAGGTGAAGAGGTAGCCTGAGCATCCAAGATCCTCCTTCAAAGGGGTGGAAGAGAGAGTGTTTGCCTCGTTTCTGCCAAAGGTACTAACTCTAGGACGTGCAAGTCCTTATATACTATTCTAGAATTACAAAAGATTACAAAAGCCCAAGTCCATAAAAGTGCCGCTCAGCGGTAAATACCGCTCAGCGGTGGTTGCGTGACTCGTTTCTTCCCCTCAGCGGCCATTTTGCCCCTCAGCGTGACTCCCGCAACCTCCTGAGTGCCGCTCAGCGGTAAATTGCCGCTGAGCGGTGCCTTCGGCTTCTACTTTTGCACTCTTTCTTGTCTTTTCTAATGTCATCTCTCTCCTTCTTCACTTCTTTCACCAAATTCACCTCAAAACCTGCACAAAAACACTTAAATCAAGCATAAACCTGTCCAGCTCTCTTATTTCTGAAAATATGGATAAAAGGCATGATTTCAAGCTAGTTTCTAAGTCTAAAGGTTGCTTTTAGTATCAATTTTAAACATGAAAATAACAGTTTTTCAACTGTTATCACAACCCCAAACTTAGAACTTTGCTTGTCCTCAAGCAAACAAAATGTAACTCCATCTCCAACCAATTCATATGATGGTTCACTCATTCAAAATTCTCTTTTCAAGATAAGTAACAACTTCACTCAAACTTATGACCAAGAGTTCAATTAAGATGTGCACATGCTTTAGTGTTTCACAAAGTCATCTAGATTCCAACAAATGCTATTTTTCATGAATGATCAATCAATTAAGCATGGATGTTCATGTACTTATGGACTATTTCCTCACTAGGTAAAGTGTTTCACTCAACACACAAGTGTATAAGAGGTAAAGTGTTTCACTCATTCACTCTACTATCACAATGTCACATGAATCAACTTTGCCTTTCATTTTACCACAATCAAAAACATTCACAAGCATGCATCATCACAAGGACTTTTCAATGGCTTATAACGTGGCTGGGCTAACAAGAAAATTGGTTTTTCTGGATCACAAAATCCTTGAGTTAAGAGAATCATAACAACACAATCATCTTATTCATTCCCAACTTGCCTTTTTGCTTTTGCATTTGCATTTGCATTGAGCTTTACTTCTTTTTCTTTTCTTTTCTTTTTCTTATTCTTTTCATATTCTTACTTTTTAGCTCTTAGCTCAATGCTTTTCCTTTTTCATGTTTCCCCAACAACCCCAAACTTGAACATTTAACAATACCACATAAGATCTTCTACTTAACTCAAGGTAAAGATTTTCAATCAAGGGTGTTCAGTGTATGTTCAAGGCTTTGGGTTCAAAGGATAGAACACAAAGTGTTCTCTTTTAGTAGGCTAACTTTATGAATTTGGCCAATAAAAAGGGTTTTAAAAACACGACCTTGATCACATGATGCAAAACAAGCAATTGATTCAATCATAGAAAACCTGGGCAAAATCATTCATGCTTTCAAAGTAATAGCATTCAACAATAACAACTCTGGAGCTCAAAACCTCACATATAAGCTCATTCACATTTGACATACACATCCTGCTTAATTTCACAATCACAATCATGATATCATGCATTTGTTCACAAAGCTTGTGAATCACCTGTATAAGCATTTAATGTGCACATCATCTCAACATCAATCAGTCAATAAGCATCATCAAGCATTACTCATCAAACAATCACAGTTAATAGCAAACCATCATAATAAACCAGATTTTCAATAGAGTACATCAAACCCTAATCTAAAAACAAAAACAAATAAGTTCAGAAAACTTAAACCACAAAAGCATAATCATATGATAGCATTCATCAGTAAATGCTATCTCAGCTCCTCATCAGTCTGAGCTGTCCTCTGTATCTTCCTCTTCCTCTTCATCATCATCATCATCAAATGCATCCTCCTCCTCAGCTTCATCTTCTTCCAAATCTCTTGCTGAAGCTTCAGCTGCTTCAGCTCCTCCATGCAATGGTTCTTCTGGCCAAGCTACCACATTATGGAATTCATCCATAGTCCACCTGTGTGCTGGAGGGGTATCATACATCCCCACTATCATCTCAGCCGTGGCCACCTGCCCTCTGTGGATGGACTGCAACTGAGCACCTATAAGAGACATATACATGTCCCTCATCTGGAATGGTTTTGCTTCATGTGTATCAGCAGATGTCCGGCTCTGTGCTGGCCCTCTCTCTCTACGAGTCTGGCGTGGTGGAACTGGCTGAGCTGCCTCCTCACCTCCACAGTACTGTCTGTAATAGGCCTCATCTATAGCTTTTCTTGGCCTCTCAAATGGTGGAACAGAAGTGTCCACCCCAGCTTGCTTGCAAAGGTGAGTGATCAAAGAAGGATGTCCCAATGGTGCTTTGTTGTTTGAGGTGTTAGCACACACACTAATCTCATCAGCTATCACCTGCCCAATATTAAAATTCAAATTTCTGATAGCACAGTAGATGAATAGTGCCCTGCTGAGAGTGATATCTGACACATGTGAGCATGGCTGAATGTTGGCATGAGAAAATGCCATCCAATACTTTACAAGAGGAGTCAAATCTGTCCTCCTAATGTTAACCACTGCGCCAGATCTATTCCTTTGAAATTGTCCTCCAGGTATGCACAATACTCTCTCAACATCCTCAAAGTCAGCACCTTCCTCCATGCTAAGAGCAAACTGGCATGGCTCACCAGCCCACACAGTATCCAGGAAGTTGTTGATGGAATCAGGATCATACCTGATAGCATGGCCTCTAACATAGCCCAAATAATTCTCAGCTGGATAATCACCAATCTTCTTTGCATTGGTGTAGAATTCCTTCACCACAGCTATGTTGGCAGGCGCTGGATAAGTGGCTAGCTTCCCCCAATCATTCCCTAACACTTGCTCTCCAAATTGAGGAGCAAAGTTAGGTATCATTCCAACCTTTCTCTCCATTAGAAGTCTCCTGTCCTGAACCACCCTAAAGTGCTTCTCATGTTTCCTAGAGAGGAACCTGCCATTATGGGGTTGCTCTGGTTCCTTTTCCTTCCTCTTGGTTGCCATGGTTTTCAATCTCTTTCCTGAAGAGGATGCCATTCCTGCATTCAAACACAAATCCAAAACCACAGACCATGATGTTAATCATTAATAAACATAGAACAAAACTCCTTTCGAAGCTAAACCACCGCTGAGGGCCAGAATTTCCCCTCAGCGCCACCAATGCCACATTCAAACACGCAACAAACCAGAAAAAGCAAATCTGGCAGAGTGCCGCTCAGCGGTAAATGCCGCTCAGCGGTGATCTGCAGATTTTTGCAAATCTCGTTTTAAAACTGTCCTAACTCCACCCAAATGCAATTTTCAGTTTTCCAGTTCATAATCAAGCAGTTTAATCGGTTCAAACATCAAATATATCATCAAATCATGCATAGAAATCAAAACCCCTAAATATTCATGCTTTGACACTCATATTAAATTTCACACTACAAAAAAGAAGGGTATTACCGAAGGCCAGAAGCCCTCGGAAACAGCCCAAAACCGTCGGTAAAAGGTAATTACCGAAGGCCTATCGACGGCCAAAAATCCTTCGGTAAATCGCTTGTCGCTAACCATTACCGAGGGCTTCTGCCCTTCGGTAATTACCGAGGGCTTCTGCGGTAATTACCGAGGGCCAAAAGCCTTCAGTAATTACCGAATAGCTGAAAAAAAAAGTATAATGGCAGTCAGGTGAACAGGGGTCTGGTAATCGTTTACACCAACCCTGTAAACGATTACCCGAGAGAAAATTGGAATTTGTACAGAAAGTCCAACACAGGTACTCAGTCAGGTGAACAGGGGTCACCATTGAAAAAAGAAGTGACTTTTAGGCACTTTTGCACTTGTCTTAGGTTGTTCCTTGTGTTTCAGTGGTGGGAGAGGGAGGTTAGTGATGTGATTATGTCCCAATGATGGAGGAAAGTGATGTTTTGGCACCCCATGATGGAGGAAAGAAACAATGTTTATGAGATGAGCAACTTGAGTGAGATAACATGCTGTCAACTTTGACCTTTGTTGGCTATTTTACTGATAACTTTTCCCACCGACCTCCAAATGATGTGATTCTTTTTTTATTAGAAACTAGACTCAAAAATCTTTCCAATGACTACTAATTTGTAATTTTTGGACATCTGAGTTGGTACAGTTTATTGTTTCAAGTTAGCGTTTCATATATTTTTGCCAACTCTGACCTTTGCTTGTTCTTTTGCTCATAACTTTCTCCACCGAACTCCAAATGAGTTGATTCTTGTTTTGTTGGAATCTATACTCAAAGACCTTTCAAATTATGCCTTAGAAATCAAATTTACACCTTCTTTGACACTGTAATCGATTACAAGGACACTGTAAACGATTACCCGAGAGAAAATTGGATTTTGTACAGAAAGTCCAACACAGGTACTCAGTCAGGTGAACAGGGGTCACCATTGTTAAAAGAAGTGAGTTTTAAGCACTTTTGATCTTGTCTTAGGCTGGTCCTGGTGTTTTAGTGGAGGAAAGTGATGTTTTGGCACCCCATGATGGAGGAAAGATACAATGTTTATGAGAAGAGCAACTTGGGTGAGATAACATGTTGTCAACTTTGACCTTTGCTGGTTAGGTAATTCTTTGCTTTTGACAAGTTTCCTAGCTTCATTCCACTAGTTTAGACATGTTAGGATGTTCACATACCTTAGAATGAGTCTACATTAGGTGAAATGACAATTTGTCACCTTATAAGTACACTTTTTAGGTACTAAATACTCAAACTTTGAGTTTTAGGTTATTGTTTTGCTTTTTATGGATTTTTTACAATGTTTTAGTCATATCCTTACATTTGGAAACATAAACCTGCACATGCCAACCCAGAATCGAAAATTGGAGCAAACAAATTTTCAAACACTACTTGATTTGAACACTGCACTAGGAAAATGCTTATAATTTGGTGGTTTTAAACCCAATATTGATTGGAAGTCATTCAGCAGCTCAATTGTTGCATCAAACAACTTTGTATCATCATTTTAAAGATGTTTAAACACAAACAGTTTGAAAACATCTTGCAATGTGAATTCACTGGTTCACTTCCATTTTAAAGCCAATTTTGATGGTTTAAGAGATGATTATGCATATAGGCATAAAAATGACCATTTGAACAGTGCACACAACTTTAAAATGGAAAAATAAACTTGCTCAAACTTTGTATATGCATAAACACAACAACATTCAACAAATCATACTTGCTATAGCCAAATATGCATGAAAATGTTACCAAAACTACACCAGAATTTAGAATTCAGTGAAATGAAATGAAGACAACAGTTACAATGACTCTAAGACATCCTAAAACACTTGATATAACTGCAGAGAATCAGCTAGAAGAATTTAAACACCTAAGACACAAGCAAAGATATCAATCACGGTGAAAAGATTGATCAAAAAAGCAATAACAGCACCTTGATTCAGGATTTATTAGCAACTCAACTATGCTTTTTGCACTTTAGTGATTAATACAGGTTGCTATTACTTGGAACATGTTTCATATCATTAAACAAACTTGCACATTGCTTAAGAAACAAAAAAGTGATGGTGTAAAGACCAAATCTGCATATAAGCTAACATATGACCAATTCAATAGTACTATCAACTTTACAACACCAATTTAAGCTTGTTCAAGCTTTCCAATACCATAAAAACAGCAAAATTCGAAAATCAACCCTGCCATAGCCAATTTATGCAGCAAATTACACCATTATAACACCAAAATCAGATTTCAAAACAAGCAAAGGTTGGACAACAATTTAATTGACTCAAGAATGTGTAACTGTACTAAACTAAGCTACAATTAAAAGGCTTAGCATGACCAAACTCAGAATGAAAAATTCAAAGAAGTTGACCAAGGTGAAAAACTACAATTAAATTCTGAAACAGTGAAATGGTAAGGATTTTAGGAACCAAGCTATGCATATTGCATTCCATTGCTTATTATGGTTGGCTACACCTTAAGCAACCTTCAACAACACTAAAAGATACAAATGGTAATAATCAACAAATGCACATGACTAAGACAAAACTGAAACTGAAAAAATAAAGCTACAAATGACACAAACAAAGAAGAATGAGAATGACAATTATAGCAGAAGATAGAAAGTAAGGAAAGAATTATGTATATTATGGAAAAGGTTGAACACAGATCCAGTTGAGACTTAATTTGATTCCTTGGCAACTGGTGGTTGAAAAAAGTGCAAGATCTGTGTGTATGAATTTAATTGAGGTTACCATATTTATAGGGTGGGCTTCTACTTCCAAATAGGCTCATTAACATTCACTTCTATCATTGAGCTGGTGCAATCACGACATCTATATTGCAATAATGGGCAGTTCCTCTACTTACTCTTTCCTTATTTCATATGTGGGACTATTATGGAAGCCAATTTCAGGGGGAAACAGTGAATAACTTTGGCAGAAAGTTATTTTGGAAAGGTTGAATGGTAGGGTTACTTAACAAGTAACCTCTCCTACTATATGCTCATTGTGTAGTGTTATTCAATTTTGTGAGTTATTTGAAGTTTAGGTGTAGGGAAAAAGGCTCATTCCCATCAAGGCTATAGTATTTTAGATAGATCAATCAACAGCAAACTAAAACAGCATCAACTACAGTTTCTATGCTCAAAGTGCACAATTTATTTCCCATCAAGGCTATCATCAAAATAGACAACTCATACATGCTCAAATTGCAAACTTTACAATCCAAATTCAATTATGATTGGCTCTCAGTTCATAAGGCAATTAACAGAACACAATGAGCATGACAAACACAACAGAATGAACTTTACCTACCTGTAAATGATAACTGTTGGACACTTGAGTGCAGCCCTTTTGCAACCAGCTTTAACCTACTGTGTTGGAACCTTCCACACCTTCTGTCACTCAGACCTTGTACAATAATGGACAAGTTACATTACCAAAACGTAACACCAACAAATAGTAATTATCAAACACCCTCTTACGAAGAATAAGGGCTCAACACATGCAGGTTCAATAAGAAACCTACTTACCTTGACGGCAGGGGAAGTAAGGCAACACAAAACCTCCACCGCAGGGATTGTCCACACCCTCCCTCTAACATAGCCTCCTCCACAGCACAAAAGGCAGCAACTCAGCCTCTACCGTAGAATAGTCGTCAAAGAAAACCCCTAACCAAGATGACAGAAACGCACCACCCAACCTCTCGTAGCGACAGCACCAAACCAGCTCCAAGCCTCCCCTCACCACCACCAACCGAAGAAGGAAGCCAATGTTGATTGGGAGCAAAGGACAAACAATTTTCTTGGACTCAAATGGATTGGGGAATCAAGAAAGGGAGTAGTGTTCGGAGAAAGAAATTTCGGGTAAAGGGAGAAAGGAAGACTTGCGCGAAAACAATTTGGGACAATGGGAGAGGGAAATCCCAAATTCGCATTTCATTAAGTCGATGCTTATACCGACGGTCGTAAGCCATTATCGACGGTCACAATCCTTCGGTAATTACCACCTCACATGCCCTTCGGTAAAGCCTTCGGTAAATCGATATTACCGACGGTCCAAAAAGCCTTCGGTATTTATCCTTCGGTAATTACTGCATTTCTTGTAGTGTCAAGAACCCTAGAATGAACAAAATGCATTTTACTTACTTGGGTGGAGATGTTAGATGATATGAGAATGCTTCCAAACTAGAATGCTCTCTTCCAACCCCAAACTTTGATGGCACACTAGTGAAAAAGTGAGTGGAAGAGAAATTTTTCTAAGAGGGAAGAGTAAAAAGATGTGGGAAACCTAAGAGAAGATATGTGGAAGTGTTTGTGCAGAGAAGGGCTTGAAAGAATGTAGAAATGCGCAGCTTAGGGTTTAAAAATACCCCAATGGGCTCGGATTCCGCTAAGGGGAACTTAAGCCCATCTGCGATAGTACCGCTCAGCGGCACTTTCGTGAAGTGCTCCTCTCCTTCTTTTCTTGACCTACGTGCCTTCCTAACATACCCCTCATAGGTTCCCTGAAATTCAATGTTAAAAATGCTTATGCAAACCCTAATTAAAATAAAACAAACAAAAACAATCAATCAACTGGGTTGCCTCCCAGGTAGCGCTTGTTTAACGTCACGAGCCTGACCCAAAATCCACCAACACCCATCAGTAGGTGTTACAAACCTAGTATCCTTCAGTAGATACTTAACCACCTAGCATCCTTCAGTAGATGCTAGATCCAACAAAATAATGTCCAGAATAATGTTCACAGATTAAAAGTTATAAAACCAAAACAAATCAAAAGTTTGTAAATCCACTGGGTTGCCTCCCAGCAAGCGCTCCTTTAACGTCATTAGCTTGACCCTATAAAGCTCAAGTTCCTTCTTCTTTTTCTTCTTTCTACTGAACTTCTTCAGAAATTTGATCAAACCAGGAACCTGTTGCAGTGTCTCAATCATAGGAACTTTAATCTCCAATTTCTTGAAGATTTCCATAAAGCACTTAAATTTCTTTTCCTTCCTACGATTCTTCTTTAGATGAGGATGTGATTTTTCATATGATTCCTTCTTCTTTCCTCTCATCTTCTTTTTCTTCCTTTTTCTCTCCCTAAATTTTCTCTTTTTCTTTTCCTTTATTTCTTTCTTCCCTTTTCTTTTTCTCCTCAACTTCTTTATTTTCACACAAATGTTCTTTCTCTCTTCTCTCTCAACCACTTCTTTTTCTTTTCCTTCATCTTTATCTTTCTCACTCAACTCTTCTTTCTCTTTTCTCTCTACCCTTTCCTCATCTCCCTTTAATTTTTCCTCATCAAGAATCTTGTCACTTTCAGTGATAATGACTTGCCCTTCCTCCTTAAGGTTAACTTCAGTATTAACATCATCATTCAATCTCTGATTGATGTAACGAAGTTGCATCTCCATTCTTTTACATGATTCTTCAATGCTTTTCTGAGTAGAGTTGGAATTTTTCAAAAATCGTTGAAGGGTGTCCTCCAACCTATCCAAACTTCCTGATAGAAAGGGTTGTTGCTGCCATTGTTGTTGTGGTTGGTTCTCAAATTGTCCAGCAGCTTGCCAAAATTGGCTTTGATCCATGCTTGAGTGAGGTTCCCACCAATGGTTGAGATTACTTTGGTGGAATTGAGTGCCCATATAGTTAAATTCTTGACCAAATTGCATTCTGCAGACATCAGGCACAAAACCCTAAAAACAATTGTTAGCACAAAAAGATAGAGAAAAAAAAAATCAAAGGATATAATTGAAAAGATAAGAAGATAGGAAATAAAATCAGAAAAATAAAAACAGAAAAATAAAATAAAATAAAATAAAGTACAAACAGAAAATAAAATAAAATAAAATCTAATCTAATCAAATAAAATAAAATCAAATAAAAACCGAAAAATAAAAAACAGAAAATAAAAACAGAAAACAATAAAAACAGAAAACAAAAAAATAAAATAAAATCAAATCAAATAAAATACAAACTGAAAAATATAAACAGAAAAATAAAATAAAATAAAATAAATTCGAAATTTAAATTAAAAATAAAAAAAAATAAGTCAAAGATAATCAATAATCACACAAATTAACCAGTTAAACCACGAGTCCCCGGCAACGGCGCCAAAAACTTGATGGACAAATTTGTAAGCACCAAAATATGATGTCACAAACTTGTTTCACAATCGGCAAGTATGACCGAATCGTTCAAGTAATAAACTTGGTAAGACCAAGTATCGTTCTTCCCAAAGGACTCACGGCCTAGTTTAGTTATGTGATTTGTTGATTAGCTAAGACTTAAGAACACAATAATTGAAGTTTAATATGCAAGGACGAAAATTAAACATGTATGCATGAATTGATCAATGGCAAAGACAAAAGATAAATACTTTCAAGGAGATATATGAATAAATATGTTGTTGGGGGTCAATTTCATCTCATCCACTCTCATATATTTTAGGAATTCAACATTCAAATCATCATTGTTAATGCCACTCTCTAAAGTACCATTCTAGATGGCTTCTCCCTAATCAAATAGTTCATACAATTCCTAGCATTCCTAATGATTAGTTCATTACCGCAGGAGCTTAAAGGCAACCAATATAATATTGTCAGTATAATATTGGGAGAAATTCCCCGGATCTAGACTTCCCCGTACGTGCCCGTATCGACAAAACCAATAAGCATGCATTAGAATGAGTTAAACAATGCAAGCATTGAGCAAAGAGGAAAAACCCTAACTAATGATGAAAGAAAGCATATGTCTCAATTCAAAGATGTACTCAACAAATCCATATATGAGAGCTTCAAGAGATTACATTGATTCCCCAACAAACATACAAGGTTTAGTTCACCATATTCATGGTGAACCTAGATGAATCACAATGAAAGAATGAAAGAATAAACCCAATAAAGGTGAAGAGGTAGCCTGAGCATCCAAGATCCTCCTTCAAAGGGGTGGAAGAGAGAGTGTTTGCCTCGTTTCTGCCAAAGATACTAACTCTAGGACGTGCAAGTCCTTATATACTATTCTAGAATTACAAAAGATTACAAAAGCCCAAGTCCATAAAAGTGCCGCTCAGCGGTAAATACCGCTCAGCGGTGGTTGCGTGACTCGTTTCTTCCCCTCAGCGGCCATTTTGCCCCTCAGCGTGACTCCCGCAACCTCCTGAGTGCCGCTCAGCGGTAAATTGCCGCTGAGCGGTGCCTTCGGCTTCTACTTTTGCACTCTTTCTTGTCTTTTCTAATGTCATCTCTCTCCTTCTTCACTTCTTTCACCAAATTCACCTCAAAACCTGCACAAAAACACTTAAATCAAGCATAAACCTGTCCAGCTCTCTTATTTCTGAAAATATGGATAAAAGGCATGATTTCAAGCTAGTTTCTAAGTCTAAAGGTTGCTTTTAGTATCAATTTTAAACATGAAAATAACAGTTTTTCAACTGTTATCAGTCTCGGCCTGGAGCTGGTGTAGCCGCCACACTCATTTTGGTTTTTGGCTTTTGAACGCTGTTTTCAATGGGATGAAGGAAGAGCTTACATTTATTCCTTTTTGCTGATTTATCATTGCCTTTTCATTTGGTTTTGTGCACCTTTTGATTGAAGCTTTTGTTCAACTGCTGTCAAGTTCATTTATAGATTCCATCATTTAGAATTATTGCTTTGTTTTGTGCACGTTTTTACGCTAATTCAAGAAGTGGAGGCGGTGATTCACTTTTCATTTTAGAAGAGCACGTTGATTTATTGGAAGCACAGCAGCTGCACGCGCAAGGTGTCATGGCTGATTCCAGGAGCTGGGAGCACACACGGAGCTGCTGTTGCTGCCACGTCCAGCAAAGCATTTCATTCAAGGATTTAGTCTTTCTTCATTTTAGAAACCATGCGACGACTGGAAGTATAGAGATGAGAAAAGGTTGATCTGCTCTGAAGAAGTGCAACACGAGTTTTCTTTCTATTAATTCCTGAAACTTTTTAAATTAATTTCAATTTCAATATTACATTCACGGCTTATGCATTTTCTAATTTGTAAATTTAATTCCAACTGCACATTTCTCTTTTCAATTAGATTAGTTAAAATCTATTGCATTCTAATTGATTCACGTGAGGGGAATTGAAGTCTCGTTTTTGCTGCTTGTGGTTTATGCATTTAATTGGTTTATGCATCTATTGCTTCCAAGGCTAACGTAGACCATTCGGTCTCATGGCCTAGCTCTTTTATTACCGTCGGAAGGTGTTTAGTTTCTAGTTGTTTGGTTTATTTCATTTTGTTAGCTCATTCATTTTTCAAGTCCAATTTAATTAGCTGGCTGGTATACATGGTTTAGGATTGTTCGGTTTACTATTTTCATTCACTTTAATGATTTCCAATTATGTTTGGTTGTATTTAATTTCCAGTTTTAATTTAGTTCATTTCCAAGCACAAAAACACTTTCAAAAAGCCCCCACTATGTGTTTGACTTAAGACTCGAACCACATTTGGTCCTTGAGAGACGACCTAGGAGTCACTTCCTAGCACTATACTGCATTTTTAATGCACATCAAATTTGTATGGGGCGCGACACTCATCAAAGACCAAGTATCATTTTCCAAAGGACTCACGGCCTAGACAATTATGTGATTTCTTGATTAAATCTGACTTGTACACAAAATCATTGTGTTTGAATTGCGGAAAATAAACATGAATGCAAGTTTTGATCAATTGGATTGAAAGAAGCAAAAGAGATTAATGTAAAATATGAATGATTATGTTGTTGGGGTTTCCGACTTATCCTATCCAATCTCATGTATTCAAGAATTCCTCTTTCTTCATTAATGTTAATGTGACTTTCTAATTTACCTTGAACCCGATGTCTCGGTGAAGAAAGCCTACTCCTAATCACTAGTTTACAATGTCTTGTCTCCCTAGCAATTATTCATGCATTACATTCGCACAGCAGCTTAAAGGCAACCGATCATCCTATTCCTATGTCTAGGTAATATTGCTTCCGGGAGAATTTCCCCAATTCTAGATTTCCCTATATGTGTCCATATAGATAACATCAATGATCATGCAATTGAATGAGTTAAACAAAGAATGCATTGAGCGTAGAAGAAAAACCTTAACAATTAATGAAGCAAAGCATATAAAATATAGAACCAATTCAATACATGAGAGTTTCAAAGGATTACATTGGTTCCCCAACAACAATGGAGGTTTAGTTCACCATAGACGTGGTGAAACTAGATGAAAATAATGAAAAGAATGAAAGATAGAACCCTTTAATTTGAAGAAAGGAGCTTCCGCATCCAAAATTCGCCTCCAAGGGGTGAAGAAAGTGTGAGTTCGCCTCTTTCTGTCCAAAGACATCAACCCTAGATCGACTAAAACCTTATTACAGAAAATAGGCCCAAGCCAAATTAAATGGCGCTCAGTGGCAGAATTGCACTCAGCGGTAAGTGCGGTTGTTCAGAATGATGCTCAGCGGCAGTTTTAACCCTCAGCGGTGACTGTGGTGCTTCAGAATGTCACTCAGCGGTAAAAGTTACGCTCAGCGATGACTCCGACTCTTCTTTTGTGCACTTTTACTTCCTTTCCTGAGTCCAAGTCCTTACTACTTCAACTTTTTTCATCTAATTCATCTTAATTCCTGCCAAAACAAGGAAAACCAAGCATAAAACCCATCCAACTATCTTATTTCCGAAACTTAAGCAAAAACATGATTCCAAGCAAGTTTCTAAGTCATAAAGGTTGTTTTTAATATCAAAATTAAGTATAAAATATACGGTTTTTCAACCGTTATCACCCCTCTGAGCAATAAGGAACTTTATTTTAACCAACAAGAGTTGTCAAAGGTATCGCTAGGATCTTATCACCAGTCGTAAATCTACGTTCAAGATCCTGGTAAGATCAATAATCATGGCCATCATGACCTTTTTTCTAACACTATAAGTGTTATTATTCACTTGTTGGCACTATGGATCATGAAAAGAAAGAAGCAATGATAAATGACATTGATGCAAACTTATTGGATTTTCTTAACTATCATCGCTACATTTGACATATTTTTGTGTTGATTCCAAAATATTTTTTTGTGAAAGAAAGATAAAATATTACTCTAACTATCATGTTGACCTTATATAAAAGATATATTTAACTTTTTTCATTACAGTATGATGTTATAAGTATGGAAGATGTGGTTGCAAAGAAAGATGTATTTTTGAAAATTTTCTTTGCCTAAGATATGGGTGCAAAGGAAGATGTTATAAATTTTCTTTGGAAGATATGGTTACAAAAGAACTTGACGGTTATCCTTCTCTTATTCCTCATGTTTTTTCCTCCTGATCCATATGTTAATAGTATGTTTAGATAAAACAATTTAAGAAAATAATTTATTTAATTAGTGAATTTAAAATATTTTGAAGTAAAATGAGTTGTTTGATGAGACAATTAGAAGAAAATTAAAATTTTAGACTTTTGTTAGTTTTTTTAGTTACTTAGCCTAGGTCTGGATAGACTACGTTCAATCTCACATGGGATCGACACAATATAGTTTGTCATGGTCATGACCTGATGTCTCAACCTAACTCAGCTTAGTCAAACTTGACCCAATTTGTCTCGATACTCCTTAGGCCCAACTCGACTTAAGCTCGACCTGACTGAAGTTGACTCGACATAGGCCTTGGCCAACTCGACTAAACTTACCTCGTCCCAACTTAGTTTGACTTGAACCAAGTTGACTCATCTTGACCTAGACCTAGGTTGATTTGGTTCAATCTAGGCCATGTTTGACTATGCTTGACCTTAACTCAACTTGACTTGTTTAGGCTGACTTAATCTTGATCAAAATTAGGACTAACTTGGATTTAGTCCAACTTGACTAAAAAAGGATTAGCTTTGACTCGGATAAATGTGAATCTTTCCTAATTCAACTTGATTTAGATTCATATTGACCTAGACTTAGGCTAACTTCACTCTACTAAACTTTCTTAGAAGGATTCAACTCAATCAGAACTTGAGGAGACTTAACTCAAGCTAAAAAAATTATATACAAAATTAGAGATTTTCACTGTGCTTCTATGAGTAACTTCATTAGAAGCTTTGTGTAAGGAAACCTAGATTAAGACAAAAAGGAGTTTGACAAGGACAATCAAAGGGATCTTTTTTGTGAGGTCAATATGCAAAGTTAAAAAAAATAGAAAAAATGTGTATGAACATTATAGCAAGAACATAAGCCGATAACCAATAAATAAAAAATGTTTTGCACTCAACTCTAGTGACGATATCAAACTCCTTTAGTTCATTAGTACATGTTGGCCCTCAAGGGTCCAACAAAAACGTATTGGTTGTTTTTCAGACATTTTAAGTAAATGGATGATTATTAAGGTGTGTTTACTTCAAGGAGTTTGGAGGAGATGATTTGGGGGAGAGTGAGCGGATGAATTTGAGGGTACATTTTTTGTTGTTTATTTGAGTGGATTTGGAGGTAAGTGAGAGTGGATTTGGAAGTAAACTTTGTGAAAATTAGTGTAGGATTAGACCGATATGGCAGATAAAATAAATTGTTTAAATGATAGAAAATGAAGATTACCAAAATACCCCTAATTATAAAAGTAGTATAAAATGATAATTGTTGATGTTATATTTAATTGTAAAAATATTTATAAAAAGAAAAAAATTAGAAATTATTATTAAAAATAATTTATAAAATGTAAACAAAATTATAATTTAGTAAATTGAATTAATCTTTTTGAAAATAATTTATTCTAACTTTTACAATGTTCAACCTCTAAAAAAATTAGTCGAAAAATGTTTATTATATTGGAAATTGAAAAAATTAGAAATGAACTTCCATGTGCAGACATTAAAACAAACATGTTACATGCATCTTTTGACAACCTAATAGAATGAACAAAAGGAATTTTTTAACTCTGAAATATCAATTAAGGTCTAATGAAGCCATTTACAAAACCAACCTATATTGGTTTAGGTTTTTAAATTCTTAATTTGTATAACTTTTGTATGGAAAAATACAAAAGAGAAAATCATAAATCTTCAAAATGCAATTGGTTTGGATATGGCCCATGAACCCTTCTGGGCAATCCATTTTTCTCTCGTTGCAACTCTCAAAATCGAAACCAAAAGCCATGGGGGCTTCACGTTGTGTATCTCCCTCGGCATCGTCGATATCTTCTGCCACCGGTTGCCGTGGAGCGAGATCAAATCCCCGTTGGTGCAAGGAAACACTACCTCATCATCACCACCGTCCACTAACATCCTCCTCTTTCACTTCATCCCAACGCCATGTAGCAGGATCGAATGCCTCTGCCCTCCATTAACACACATCCAAGTTCTGCACTGTTACAGCAGTTGTGCCTTGCTCATGCACACCTGCTCAAACCCACATCGCGTAGAAGAAGCGATTGTTGCCCAAGAGGTCGACCACGAGGTTCCAGGAATAATGAGTGTGGTTGTCATGGAACCGAATACAACGTTGTTGGGAATCGAATACGGGTGCTTCTGCATAATGGGGAATCGAATAAAACTTAATTGTAACCGAATACAGGTTCTATGTAAATTCTTGGCATGCATGGAACCGAATACATGATGAGTGCATATTTATGCCCACATTTATGCTTTAAAATTCAAATAAAGAGACGTAAAAAGTGAGTTTTAGTGCATAAATTATTCTTGGATGTTCTAATGTTCATTTGTGCAGCTGAGAATATAAGTTTTATTGGTCCAAATGGCAATTCAAGGCCTAAATCAGATTTTATTTGGAAAATTCAGAACGGGCTAAAGTGCAGATAGAAGAAATTTCAGGGCATTTGTGCAATTTTGGAAAGTCAAAAAATCTAAAAGATAAAATTCAGTTGTTGAATTTAATTTGGGAATATCAACAGAAAATATCTTCCAAATAATTTTATCATTATCTAAATCTTTTAGTTATTTGGAAGATATGGGATATAAGATAATTGAGTTAATATATATCAAATATTCTTTAAAACTGATTTAATCTAATGAATATTTGAAAGATATAATTTATCAACAGAAAATATCTTATCAACAAACTATTCAGAGCCCAAGCCCAATCAAGCCTATATAAAGAGACCCAAGGGAGGCAGAAAAAGGGGACTTCACTTAATTCATTCATACTCTCATACTCCTCTCACTTTTCTTTCATCTTGTATTCAACTCCATTCATGGAGAGCTAAGCATCTAGGGCTATTCTGCTGTAATTCCATGACGGATTCTGAGGTTACGTTCAGTTAATGCAATTGTTTACTTTGATTATTGATTTAAGTTGTTCTCTCTATGTCTGTCATCTCTCTATCTTGTTAAAAGTAAAGATTTTTGCATCATAATGTGTTTGAATCTACATTCATATTGATTATATGAGTTCTAGGGTTTCTAGGTTTAATTGAGAATTTACTTTGATTTAACTTAGGAACTTTCATATGATTAAATGGTTTTTACTATCAATTGAGAATGTACTTTGGTTGATTAGTAATAATTTCAACTATAATCAATTGAGAATTTACTTTGATTGATTAGCTTTTAATTTGGTTAGGAGATTTAAGAATAGACATGATTAAACACAATAAAATTTGATTGAGAATGTACTTTGGTTGAATTTATTTTGAATAATCTAGAAAGGTTTTGCATTTGATTGAGAATTTACTTTGGTTAAATGCATGATCGCCCTCAAATTAATTAAGAATGTACTTTAATTAATTTGAAACTTAAACAATAATCAATTGAACAATTATCCGTGAATAACCGATGATGAATCTATCTTGGAAAAGCAGTGGAATTAGCCTATTTCATCGTAACTGTTTTTAAGTTTCTTATTTGTTCTTTAAACATTCTTCAACCATTACTTTTAAGCATTGCATAACATTCATAAGAGTCAGATATTCGAAAGCAATTTCGTGTTCGTAGGGAGACAACTCAGGGTTACTTTAGCCCTATCTACTTTCTTGGATACTACTTGGCAATACTGAAGTTGCCTTAAAAAGTAGTATTAATTTGATAGCTTCAATGACAGCGTATCAATACGCCTCCCTCCAATTTCATTTCAGGCACTGTTTTTCATCTTTTTCAGCTTCAAACACGCGTATTCATCTTCAACCACTTTGTTCTTCATGCCATCAACCTCATCTACCATACACAAGGTTGTTTTTGGTCCTCATCTACAACCCTGAAACTCAAACAAGCTCAGCTCAGGAAGGTCAGAAATTATGTAATATGTTGAGCGCAAATAAGACTTTTTACTATAAATCCCTCCGAATCTCTCCACTTGTGCGGGTGATCAAAAAGCTTTCCATCCCGTAAATCTCAAACGAACACACAAAAAGCTTTACTATAAATTCCTTCTTTTTCTTTTCAAATGAACACACAAAAATCTCATTTCATCGCTCTCAAACACCTTTAAACAGTAATTTATGTTCAAGTGAACACTGTTTCTCAACGCTTCTTGGTCTCTTTTTGAAACTCATTTTGAATTTATCCTAACAACCAAATTATCTTTTTGAAAGTCATAATGAATTTATCCTAACAAATTGATAAACAAATTTTTAATCCCCGAAAACAGAGTCGAAAACTTTTTAAGACATCGGCAAGTGTATCGAATCGTATCAAGTAATAATAAATGGTAAGACCAAGTATCGTTTCCCAAGAGACTCATGGCACTAAACAATTATGTGATTACTCAACTAATTAAGACTCTAAAGAACAAATTTTTGGGGTTTTGAATGCAAATGCAATAAAATAAACATGAATGCAATTTGATCAGTTGAGGCTAAACACAATAATGAATGAATGAAGTTGATGATATTGTTGTTGGGGTTTAGATTTCACCTAATTTACTCTCATGTATTTACCTTAAACACGATGTCATTAATGCAATTTCTTCATTAATGTTAATGTCACTTTCTAATTTACCTTAAACTCGATGTCTCGACGAAGAAAACCTAATCATAATCACTAGTTTACAATGTCTTGTCTCCCTAACAATTATTCATGCATTATAAAGCACAGAAGCTTAAAGGCAACCAACCATCATACTCCTATGTCTAGGTTTATACTACTATTGGGAGAATTCCCCAGATCGTGATTTGTAAGATATCTCTCAATAACAATCCTAGGGAGAGAAGAGGAGAGTTGTCACATCCCCAAATCGTCCAACCCTAGGAATACGAAATATCCTAATACTTACAAATCATAAGATTTATGTCGTACATGAATAAAACATCACAAGCATTTTGAGAAAAGAAGAATATCTCTAACAATTAATGAAAGAAAGCATGTATCTTTAAAAGATCTTGAAGAACAAATTCAATACATGAGATTTAAGAGGTTACATCTTTCCCAACAACAATAAGGGTTAGCCCTCCATCGTCATGGAAGAACTAGATGAATAATGGAATGAAAGAATGAAAGAGATAGAAAAACCCTAGAAAGAAAAGAAGAGAGCCGTCACCATCTCCAAATCTACCCCTAAGGGGTGAAAAGTTTGTTTTTGTACTTAAGCCATCAAAAGATCCAATCCCTAGGACGTGCAAGTCCTTAAATAGAAAATAAAAATAATAGAAAACAAGTCCAAGCCCATAAAAATGGCGCTCAGCGGTAAGTGCGGCACTGGCGCTCAACAGAATTTGGCGCTCAGCGGTGATTTCGGCACTTCAAAACTGCCGCTCAGCACAACTTTTTCTGCACTCTGGTTGACTTTTCTGCATTCTGATTGACTGATTGACTTTTCTGGTTTCTGATTGACTTTTCTGGTTTCTGATTGAATTTTCTGCATTCCAACCATTCGGTACTTTAACTCTTCTTTCAAATCATTCCGATAACCTACAAAATCAAGAGAATCTAGCACAAAATCATTAAATTCACCTCCAACTCTCTTATTCACAGAACTAAAGCAAAAACATGACTTAAAGCAAGTTTTTAAGTCAAAAAAGGTTGATTGATTATCAAAATTAAGTATAAAAATAACGGTTTTTCAACCGTTATCACAAATTCACAGTATAAGCACAATGAGGCATGAAATAAACGTGGGGTATTATTTGGATTTGCATGGTAGCGAATTTGATTGTGTTTGCTAGGTTTGGTGGTGCCGACCCTCCCATGACATGTGTCACATCATATTCAAATTTCTTAAGCTTCATTGTTTTGTTTTTGATTTGCATACAGCTGCATTAACCTTCTCTGATTTTATGGGTCCCACACAAAACGCTGCATAAAACTTTTTCATACTCAACTAAAAATTTTAAATATAAATTCTTCTCTTTCAATTAGAATGTGAGTACGAAATAAAAGAAAAATGAAAACTATGATTTTTTAAATTGAGAAAAAAAAAAGTAAAAAGATTGTTAATATTTTACTTATACTCAATTGTATATTTCATTTTCTTTCTTCACACTTTTACTAACAAATTTCAATGTTAGTTGTCTTTTACTTTTCGTATCACTTTTTACTTTTATTTTTGTATTTTTTCTACCTTTCATTACCTACATTTTTCGTTTTCCTCTTTTTAATCCAAACATTTTATAAATGTTTATTTATCAAAATAACATCTTTATTATATTAAATGATAACATAATTTTAATATATTCTGAAATCTTTTTTTGTTCAACTTATTTTTATTTTACCGTCTACTCAATTTATATTCTGAAAAGATTACATAGATATTGTAACATCCCAAAAATACAGTAATTACCATATCATAGAATTAATTACATTTCATAATCAAACAGTGCAGTCTTACACTAAAACTGATGTTCAAAAGCCGAACGGCATAAGTACCTAATAAATCTACAATATTACAGAAGTAAAAGAGTCAGGATCGAACGGTTTACACAACCAATTACCGAACGATCACTACAAAACACTAACATCTAAAATCAGCCGGACGACCTAAGGCTCGGCCTTGACTTCCACATCTACCAGATTCTCCTCTTCAACTATATCTTCCAACAAGGCATCTCCTTCTACTCACATCCACATGGATGATCATTGCAATTGACAGGACGGACGTACAAGAACAAAACAACACAAGGAGAGAACACATGGTAAGCTTATGTAATTTAATTCATACGTCAACATATAATTTAAACATTCCAATCACACAAGAATATTTCAACACATATAACCATCCAAAACTCTCATTAGCCAGACCGTCCGGACTGTATGAATCTGTGTAGCTACAAGCGTTCTTGCACTCGGGTGATGTAGTAACTGGAATAATCACATCAGCTGCCACCCGAGGTTAGCCCTATCCAAAGTACCCCTAAGGACTAGGACCTCCTGCCGTTCCCACACATGACCTACCCTCTCTGCGTGAGGATGAGTACTCACGGAACATCAGGATGAACAACCAGCATTAGCATGCCCACAGTCATACTTTACAAAATTCCATATTCATTCATACATGAGTCGTTCCTCCCTAGAACGCTCGTTCAAATTCCACAACCATTATTTCATCTCATATACTGTTCATTCCTTATAATTTTTCACTTTAACCTCATTTTCGTATTCCATTACAATTACATAAAATAACGAGCGTTCAGCCCTCTTCATAACGAGGACGAACGTGAAAACTAGATCGAGAACTCCTCATTTCAGAACCGAATAAAACCGACACATCATATTTGACGAACGTCATTTTTTTACTCGAATCAGTTGAATGAACTGACTCTAAGAAGATCAAATCATTCCTCAAAGAATAATTTAAGTAGGAAGGCTCTAGGCCGAATCCAATTAGATAAGGACACCTCAAGATGATTAAATGACCATACCGAGAACAATTTAATTATAGAAGCCGACTGCCAATCAATGACTGAACGCGGTACATGGATTTACAGAATTTTGGACGAACGCTATTTCCACCCGTTTGGTAAGTAACGACAAGGACGAGCGTTCGGTATAAGACCAAGCGCCACTCGTAACGTACGCTTTGGGTCAAGACCCATCGCGGAGTTGTACTCATAATAGAAATAAAAATAAAGGTAATACGAGATGGTGAAGTTAGGATTTAGGAATAACTGAGTGTTCAAAGGTATATTTATAAAGTTTCTCAACTCCTCACATAATACTCAGGGCATCTATGTTTGGCCGAACGCTCAAACGTAGCACTAATACAAGAGGGCGTTCGTCCTCAACTAGGATTCTTTCCGAATGAAAGAATCCATTACCAAATCATTTTCATTAGAAAACCGAACGGTCAAGGACCGTCCAGTAACGTACGTACACACTCATAAGGGAATTTCTTATCATAGTCAATGTTATCAAATTTCAGTTTTAACATATAGTCTCACCCATCTACAATCATACCATATTCAAATAATCATATCTTATATCATTAAATCACAGAAATCTCATACAGTTCATGCATCATAACATAGCCCCATCATTTTCATATCCAAATCAATTCAACGAACGTTCATGCAACACATATTCATATAAATTAAATTAATAAGCTTCCCTTACCTGGATTCGTGAGTGAAACGTCCTAACCGTAGGTTCTTGGTTTGCCCAGATTACAACTTTCTATCCTCACGACCACTTAACTCTTCCAACTAAATCTAACCACATAAAAATCAGGAACAACTTAGACTTACAACCCATGCATGCAACCAGAACTTGGTTTTGCATGTAACCCAAGAACGAACATCTTTCTATCCTCACGACCACTTAACTCTTCCAACTAAATCTAACCACATAAAAATCAGGAACAACTTAGACTTACAACCCATGCATGCAACCAGAACTTGGTTTTGCATGTAACCCAAGAACGAACGACTAGGGACAAGAAACTTACCAGTTTCAGAATCTGGAACTGTTTGGTCCAGAATGAAGCTCACGACGCCTGGAATACATCTACGGTCTCTGAATGTTGATCGGAGAAGAGAATGGTGAGTTACAGTAGAGAGAAAAGGGAAGCTTTCTAGATAGAAGGAGGAGAAAATGAAAATCAGTTTTCAAGAGGAAGAAGGGTGCATACAGAGAGAGAGAGTGGGAAGAAGGTTTCAGAAAATCCTTTTTCTTCCCAAGGTAAAACGGACACACTCTCTCACACTGACGCCTGTCTTCCACTACTGATTTTCGAACCTTCCATTCTTTTCACCTGGCGTCAGTGTGCAGAGTTTGAGAGTGCGTTTTAAATGCACCTGAGCAAGGTTTTGGGAGTAATAATTAAAGCTAACGGGTGGGGTTTGGTGTTCAATTTCCAAGGTCTGACAGATATATTTTCTTAAAAGTAATTTCACTTCTAAAAAAATACAAAATATATGCTTTTAATAGTAATTTTATGAAAATTTCCTATAACTCCTCGTTTATTTTCTTTTTCTTTCTTAATTTAACCAAATTTTACTTAAACAAAATTTTCATTAGTACATCTTTTTGTATTTTTTTTTTATTTTGTATAATTTTTGTGTTTGCGTTATACGATCAATTATCATTATCATGAATTTTCAATTTTTATTCAATTTAATATTTTAATTATAAAATTATAATTTAATTTAATTTAGTTTAATTTTTATATATGGTCGGCGAAAAACTTCCTAAATTTAACACTATTATCTATTATTAGTAAAATATAATAGTTATAAAAATAATTTACTTTTTGTTAATTACTATAGTTATACGAAAAAAAAAAGATAATCTTTAAATTAAAAAGTTGATTACGAAAGATAATTTCCTGTAAATTACAGAAATTAAAAAGTTTGTTAACAAAGATAAAAAAAAGTAAACGTAAAAATTGTATAAAATCAATTTAAAAGTAATCTTATAATAAATTGTTATAGACAATGAGCAAACTTTTTCTCGAAGGATACACTAATCTCATTATTAACTAATCTAATTATTGTAGATACAGAATTCGAATTGTCCAAGCACATGTCACTTGCTACAGTAACAGCATCCCGAATTGTTTATATCTAAAGAAAATGATAGAAAATTTTGGTGAGAGGATGATAAAATAAGTCAATTGATTTGGTTCAGCTTGAGAAAAATATGTTCTATGCAGACACGTGTTGGATGTATGAGAGGTGACGATAAACACGTTCTAGAGAACAATAACTTACACTTTGGAATGGTTTCTGGTGGAGGAATTGTTATTTTATTATTACATCATTCCAATTCAACTTACAAAACTGTGGTTTGCTTCCCCAATTCGTGTGCTCCCATGGTCTCACACAGTTATTTTGATTATTTTATACTTTCTTTAGTCAAATTATTGTCCTTCTATCTTCAACTATAATATATGTAATGAATGCAATATAATATATATAATTAATTACTTATGTCCAATTCTTATTATAAAAAAAGTTATTTGACAAAATTACACTTTGGTTGAGTAAGTTTGAAAAATATATGATAGAACAAAATCCTCAAATCCACTTTTATGGTACATATAATGAGAGGAGATAAACGTTTAAAAAAAAAGCTTAATACCTCTGATGGTCTCTATTTTCGTCAAGTGTGTTCAATTTGGTTCCTGTTTTTTTTTGTTCAATGTTGTCATAAAGAATGTAAAATCTGTTCAATTTGGTCCTTTTTGCAAATGTTGCTTAAATCGTTAATGACAGACAGTCCAAGTGTGCACAACAGTGTTGAGATGACATTTAACTGCCCACGTGGATTCCCTACAGGCAAAGTAAGGTGGATTTTAAGTTTTTTTGAAAGTGTATTTATGATATTTAATGAAACCCATCACTCTCCTTCTCTCCCCTATACTAACCAAACCCCAATCCTCTGGTCTCTTCCGCTTCAACTTCTCTAACTCCAGCCCACCACCTCAAAAACCGCCAAAATGCTCCGTCAGTCGCCACAACCCAAGTCTACCCTAAAAGCTATGGTGGCTACTCCATAGATCTCAACTTTGGAACCCCACCCGAAACCTCCCCCTTCATTCTTGACACAGGAAGTAGCCTCATCTGGTTCCCCTACACTTCCTGCTACATCTGCTTTCACTGTCTCTTCCCAAACATTGACCCCATCAAAAAATTCCTCCATCGCCAAACTCCTCGGTTGCAGAACCCCAAAAACTGAGATTAAAAGCCTTCGAATGCACATTTTTTCAATGTTTTGATATCTGGGTATTGGTCTAACACTTTGCTTAGACGTTCCAAAACAAGAACTGGGTTTTGTGAGGACCGTGATGATTTTTTAATTGAAGAAACAAAGACATGTAACTTGGGAAATTAATGAATCAACGAAGCAATTGGTTATTTAATTTTTTATATTCATTAATAATTGGATATTTAATTTTTTTATATTAATTAATAATAAGATTGGTCTTTCAATTTATATATATATATATATATATATATATGTTTTTTTTTACTTTTTTACCTTTACCTAAATCGTTGTTAACATGATTTTAATAAATTAATTGATATACTTTGATCATATCAGCCATAAAAAAATACTATATATTAATGTTAATAAATAAGAGTTTGAATTATACTATTTATTCTGTTTATATTTTATTGGGCTTATATCAGCTTAGGATCCATGAGGTAAATTATAAATACAAAGCCAGGATCGAAAGCCAGGTACGTTCCACTTATGCATTATTTACTCTACGTTTTCACTTAACCATTATTCACTCTATGCTACTCTCAAATACTCAATAGTGATAATCATTCACTAAATATTCAACTAAGAGCCGAGGCTCTTCAAATCACACGCCTAACTTGAGCGTCAGAGTATCTTTTGCAGGTACATCCTCCCTCGTCAAGAAGGAGACCGATCGGTTTGTGCCAACACCGATCGGCCAATAGCAGGAGTTTGGAAGTGAGTGAGTGGCCCAGACACGTCAGCAGGTTAGTCTCTCGGTCCCAAAAATATCTACCGAGACATTTTGGCGCCCACCGTGGGGCCGAGCGACAAACCCAATGGTGACCACGAGGAGCATGGAGGAAGAACAGAACACCAGAGATTTGATAGCGCAGATGCAAGCGCAGATACAGGCACAAGCAAGAACCATACAGGCACAGACGCAAGCACAACAAGAGATGCAGTGAAGGCACGCGGAGGAGATTACAATATTGAGAGCAGAGCGAGGTCGTGCCGAACGGTCAGCTCAACACTCGGAGTCCACAGCCGATCGAGGTAACAACCATCACAATGATAACGATGGAAGTCGTAATCAGCAGCCATCTCGGCATACTGACCCGAACGGTCGGGGAAGGAGAGAATCATACCCCCTACGAACCGATCGGCCCTCCAGTCTACTCCCTTTTACGGCGGCCATCATGCAAACTCCAATGCCCGAGAAGAATCCTCCTGTATTGGATAAGTATGATGGCTCGGCAGATCCCGACAATCATCTCCGGCTTTTCACCAATGCAATGGTGTTCTACACAGATAGTGATCCGATTATGTGTAGAGCCTTCTCCTTATCACTCAAGGACGAAGCATTAGAGTGGTATAACACTCTTCCCCCAAACACAGTTGATTGCTTCGCCACAGTGGAAACCCTTTTTAGAAGGCAATACGCCTCCAATCGTAATCAGGAAGTAACACCGACGAAATTGGTAAATACTAAACAGGACAAAGGAGAAACTTTGAAGGCCTTTTAATGAACAAATTTATGATCACCAAAATATGATGTCACAAACTTGTTTACCAATCGGCAAGTATGACCGAATCGTTTCAAGTAATAAACTCGGTAAGACCAAGTATCGTTCTCCCAAAGGACTCACGGCCTAGTTTAGTTATGTGATTTGTTGATTAGCTAAGACTTAAGAACGAAATAATTGGATTTTTATATGCAAAAGACGAAAATAGACATGTATGCATGAGTATGATCAATGGCTAAAGCAAAAGACAAACACTTTCAATGAAATATATTGATGAATATGTTGTTGGGGGTCAATTTCATCTTATCCACTCTCATATATTTTAGGAATTCAACATTCAAGTCATCATTGTTAATGTCACTCTCTAAATTACCTTTCAAGAAGGCTTCTCCCTAATTACGAGTTCATACAATTCCTAGCATTCCTAATAATTAGTTTATTTAGCACAGGAGCTTAAGGCAACCAATATACTTATTGGGAGAAATTCCTCGGATCTAGACTTCCCCGTACGTTCCCGTATCGACAAAATCAATAATCATGCATTGAATGAGTTAAACAAAGCAAGCCTTGAGCAAAGAGGAAAAACCCTAACTAATGATGAAAGAAAGCATAAGTCTTAGATTAAGATGCAAGCACAAATTCCATATATGAGAGTTTCAAAAGATTACATTGATTCCCCAACAAACATACAAGGTTTAGTTCACCATATTCATGGTGAACCTAGATGAACAATAATGAAGAATGAAAGATAAAACCCTAGAAAGGTGAAGAGGTAGCCTGAGCATCCAAGATCCTCCTTCAAAGGGGTGGAAGAGAGAGTGTTTGCTTCGTCTTTGCCAAAGATACAAACCCTAGGACGTCCTAAAGCTTATATACTATTCTAAAATTACAAAAAATCTAGGTCCAAGCCCATAAGTGTGCCGCTCAGCGGTAAGTGCGTGAGTAGTTTCTTCCCCTCAGCGGCCATTTTGCCCCTCAACGGTCCTCCCGTGAGCTCCTGAGTGCCGCTCAGCGGTAAACTGCCGCTAAGCGGTACTTGCGGCTTCTGCTTTTGCACTTTTTGATGTCTTTTCTGATTCCATCTCTCTCCTCCTTCACTTCTTTCACTAAATTCACCTTAAAACCTGCACAAAAACACTGAAATCAAGCATAAACCTGTCCAGCTCTCTTATTTATGAAAATATGAAGAAAAGCATGATTTCAAGCTAGTTTCTAAGTGTTAAAGGTTGCTTTTAGTATCAATTTAAGCATGAAAATAACAGTTTTTCAACTGTTATCACAACCCCAAACTTAGAACTTTGCTTGTCCTCAAGCAAACAAGATGTAACTCAATCTTCTACCAATTCATATGATGGTTCACTTATTCAAAGATCCTTTTTGTCAAGATAAGTAAAAATTTCAATCAAACTTATGACCAAGGGTTTAATCAAGATGTGCACATGCTTTAGTGTTCACTAAGTCATTTAAATTCCAACAAATGCTATGTTTCATGAATGATCAATCAATTAAGCATGGATGTTCATGTGCTCATGGAATATTTCCTCACTAGGTAAAGTGTTTCACTCACACACAAGTGTTTAAGAGGTAATCACTCATTCACTCTACGTCACAATGTCACATGAATCAACTTTGCCTTTCATTTTACAACAATCAAAAACATTCACAAGCATGCATCATCACAAGGACTTTTCAATGGCTTATAATGTGGCTGGGTTAACAAGAAAATTGGTTTTTTTGGATCACAAAATCCTTGAGTTAAGAGAATCATAACAACACAATTATTCTTATTTTTCCCAACTTGCCTTTGCATTGAGCTTTGCCTTTTCTTTTCTTTTCTTTTTCTTTCTCTTTTTCTTTGCATATTCTTAATTTTTAGCTCTTAGCTCAATGCTTTTCAATTTCCCTTTCTATTTTCCAACAACCCCAAACTTGAACATTTGTCAATACCACAAAATATTTTCTACTTAACTCAAGGTAAAGCTTTTCAACAAGGGTTTTCAAATAATGTTCAAGGCTAGAGGTTCAAAGGATATAACACATAGTGTTCTCTTTTAGTGGGCTAAATTTATGAATTTGGCTAATAGAAGGGTTATCAACAAATGTCCTTGATCATATGATGCAAACAAGCAAGTAATTCAATCATAGAAAACCTGGGCAAAGTCATTCATGCTTTCACAGTAATAGTATTCAACAATAACAACTCTGGAGCTCAAAACCTCACATATAAGCTCATTCACATTCCACATATAACATCTTGCTTAGAATCATAATCACAATCACAACATCTTGCATTTGTTCACAATGCTTGTGAACCACCTGTATAAGCATATAATGTGCACATTCTCAACATCAATCAATATCAAAGCATCATCAAGCATTACTTATCAAACAACAATCATAAGCAAACCATCATAACAGACAAAGTTTCCAATTGAGTACATCAAATCCTATTCTAAAAACAAAAGTGATTGATAAAACAAATCCTACTCTAGTGCTTTGAAAAACTCAGCCCCATCAATGATGCTCTCTCCCAACCCCAAACTTAGATGGAAATCTAGTGAGAAAGTGAGTGGAAGGGAGATTTTCTAAAGAGGAATGAAAGGAACAATGTAAAGAACCTTTGGAAAAATGTTTAGGAGTGTGTGTGCAGAGAAGAATCTAAAAATAGAGGCCAAAGCGTGACTTAAGGTATAAAAATACCCTAATGGGCTCGAGTTCCGCTAAGGGGCAACCTAAGCCCCTTTTACGATACCACCGCTCAGCGGCACTTTCGTGTTGTGTTTTTCTTCTTCATAGCTTACCCTAGGTGCCTTCTACTCATGCCCCTCACTTGCTCCCTTCAATTAATTTCTCAGATCACTCAAACATTCAATCCCTATCATGCAACTAAAGTAGAATCAAAACAAACAATACAGATAAAATCAATCAATTGGGTTGCCTCCCAGGTAGCGCTTGTTTAACGTCACGAGCCTGACCCAAAATCCTCCAGCACCCTTCAGTAGATGCAAATCTTCCTTACCAACACCCATCAGTAGGTGTTTACAAACATAGTATCCTTCAGTAGATACTCTTCCGCCTAACATCCATCAGTAGATGTAAACCCTATAACAAACTTATAACAAAAACAAAAATACCCAAAAGTTCAAAATTACATCACCAAACAAAAAATTAAAAGTTCTTAAATCACTGGGTTGCCTCCCACCAAGCGCTCTTTTAACGTCACTAGCTTGACCCAATAAAGCTCATGTTCCATCTTCTTTTTCTTCTTTCTACTGAACTTCTTCAGAAATTTGATCAAACCAGGAACCTGTTGCAGTGTCTCAATCATAGGAACTTTAATCTCCAATTTCTTGAAGATTTCCATAAAGCACTTAAATTTCTTTTCCTTCCTGTGATACTTCTTTGGATGAGGAAGAGGTTTTTCATATGATTCTTTCTTTTTTTCTTTTCTTTTTCTACTCACTTTCTCAATCTTCACACAAATTTTCTCTTCTTCTTTCTCTTCTCTCTCTTTTCTCTCTTCTCTCTCTTCTTTTTCCAACTCAACTTTTTCAACATTTACACTCACTAGCACTTCACACTCTTCCCTGGGGTTAACCTTAGTATTAGCCCCAAAATTTTTGTCAGGCCTTTCTTCCAATTGCTTGGTAATCTGACCCATTTGAATCTCCAAGTTCTTAATAGCGGCTTCAGTGCTCTTTTGAGAAGATTCAGTTTTCTGTATGAATTGCTGAAGAGTTTCTTCCAACCTTGTTGATCTTTCATTAAGTGTAGACATTTGTTGCCATAAGGTTGGTTGTTGCTGTTGTTGCTTGTGAAATGGCCCTGATTGTCCAGCTTGCCCACTTTGTCCTTGACCAATACTTGGGTGTGGTTTCCACCCTTGATTGAAGTTCTCTTGACAGTATGGAAATTGATTGGCCATGAAGTTAACATCCTCTAAAGCTTCCACTGGAAAGGCGCATTGACCATTTATATGGTCACCACCACATAATTCACACATTTGTGATTGAACCTGTGCAACAGTCTTTAACTCTTTTGGCAGTTGTGCAAGTATCTTTGTGAGATTCTCCAATTGTTGAGTTAGTATCTTGTTCTGAGCTAGCAAGGCATCATTGGATTGCAACTGTAGAACTCCTTTTTGTTGAATAGGAGCTCCTGTTTCACTGTTCAGCTCATTATCACTAGTAGCCATATTATCAATGATTTCCGTAGCTTCCTCTGGAGTTTTCCATTTGATGTTTCCTCCTGCTGAGGCGTCAAGCATCATCTTGGTTTGTGGACCAAGACCTCCAAGGAAGGTTAGGACTACTTGCACATCATCAAAGCCATGCGTGGGTGTCTTTCTTAATAGGCTTTTGTATCTGTCCCATGCATGACCTAGTGATTCCTCCATTCCTTGCCTGAAAGATGAGATATCTGGCTTTCCTTTGTTGACCTTGGAAGAATTGAGTGCCCATATAGTCAAATTCTTGACCGAATTGCATCTTGCAAGCATTAGGCACAAAACTCTAGAAAAGATTTGTTAGCACAAAAAGATAGAGAAGATACAAAGAATAAATGATAAGAAGATAAAAGATAACAAGATAGAAGATAAAAACATAAAATAGAAAAATGAAAACAGAAAACAGAAAAAAATAAAACATAAAAAATAAACAGAAAACGAAAAGAAATAAAAATAAAAATAAAAATAAAAACAGAAATAAAATAAAATAAAATAAAATAAAATAAAATAAAATAAAATAAAATAAAATAAAATAAAATAAAATAAAATAAAATAAAATAAAATAAAATAAAATAAAATAAAATAAAACAAAAACAGAAAAAACAAAAACAGAAAAATAAAAACAGAAATTCAAAATTAAAGTCAAAATTAATCAATAATCCCACAAATTAACCAGTTAAACCACGAGTCCCCGGTAACGGCGCCAAAAACTTGATGAACAAATTTATGATCACCAAAATATGATGTCACAAACTTGTTTAACAATCGGCAAGTATGACCGAATCGTTTCAAGTAATAAACTCGGTAAGACCAAGTATCGTTCTCCCAAAGGACTCACGGCCTAGTTTAGTTATGTGATTTGTTGATTAGCTAAGACTTAAGAACGAAATAATTGGATTTTTATATGCAAAAGACGAAAATAGACATGTATGCATGAGTATGATCAATGGCTAAAGCAAAAGACAAACACTTTCAATGAAATATATTGATGAATATGTTGTTGGGGGTCAATTTCATCTTATCCACTCTCATATATTTTAGGAATTCAACATTCAAGTCATCATTGTTAATGCCACTCTCTAAATTACCTTTCAAGAAGGCTTCTCCCTAATTACGAGTTCATACGATTCCTAGCATTCCTAATAATTAGTTTATTTAGCACAGGAGCTTAAGGCAACCAATATACTTATTGGGAGAAATTCCCCGGATCTAGACTTCCCCGTACGTTCCCGTATCGACAAAATCAATAATCATGCATTGAATGAGTTAAACAAAGCAAGCCTTGAGCAAAGAGGAAAAACCCTAACTAATGATGAAAGAAAGCATAAGTCTTAGATTAAGATGCAAGCACAAATTCCATATATGAGAGTTTCAAAAGATTACATTGATTCCCCAACAAACATACAAGGTTTAGTTCACCATATTCATGGTGAACCTAGATGAACAATAATGAAAGAATGAAAGATAAAACCCTAGAAAGGTGAAGAGGTAGCCTGAGCATCCAAGATCCTCCTTCAAAGGGGTGGAAGAGAGAGTGTTTGCTTCGTCTTTGCCAAAGATACAAACCCTAGGACGTCCTAAAGCTTATATACTATTCTAAAATTACAAAAAATCTAGGTTCAAGCCCATAAGTGTGCCGCTCAGCGGTAAAGTGCCGCTCAGCGGTAAGTGCGTGAGTAGTTTCTTCCCCTTAGCGGCCATTTTGCCCCTCAGCGGTCCTGCCGTGAGCTCCTGAGTGCCGCTCAGCGGTAAACTGCCGCTGAGCGGTACTTGCGGCTTCTCCTTTTGCACATTTTGATGTCTTTTCTGATTCCATCTCTCTCCTTCTTCACTTCTTTCACTAAATTCACCTTAAAACCTGCACAAAAACACTGAAATCAAGCATAAACCTGTCCAGCTCTCTTATTTCTGAAAATATGAAGAAAAGCATGATTTCAAGCTAGTTTCTAAGTGTTAAAGGTTGCTTTTAGTATCAATTTAAGCATGAAAATAACAGTTTTTCAACTGTTATCACCTTTATGAAAAGGTATATTGAAACTGCACGGCGAGTTAAAGAGGTAAATCAGTCTTTTATCATCACCAATTTGCCTTCATGTCTAAGACCAGGGTATTTTGCTGAAAAATTATATGCACGACCGCCAAAAAATATGAAGGAGCTCAAAGAACGAATAGCTGAATTCATCCACATGGAGGATATGCGAAACTCACAAAGAAAGCGACAACAAGAAGCTGAGGCAAGTGGAGGTAGAAAGGACGGTAAGCGACCGTTCGACAATAATGGTAAAACCGGGGAGTCTCCCCGAACGTTTAAGTTTCATCATAATACAACCCTCAATACACCTAGGGAAAAAGTTCTTGAAGAAGCTCTAAACACTAAACTTCTCACACTCCAAACGAAACC
The DNA here is from genome assembly GCA_027742785.1 of Vigna reflexopilosa. Taxonomy (NCBI): domain Eukaryota; kingdom Viridiplantae; phylum Streptophyta; class Magnoliopsida; order Fabales; family Fabaceae; genus Vigna; species Vigna reflexopilosa. The sequence continues at coordinate 19,942,969 of CM050916.1, read as the reverse complement.
ATCTCCAAGAAATGCAGATGAAAGAAAGAGCTGTCATTTCCATCAGAATCATGGACATACTACAGAAGAATGCATTACGCTAAAAAACGAAATAGAAAGTCTCATTCGGGCAGGACACCTCCGTAAGTACATGCAAGAAACAAGAAGAAGTCCCGAACAAACGTATCGGAAGAACGAACGAAGGCGAGACTATAGTTGCAGTTCCAGTCGCCATCGTGAACGATCAGTTCATGGAATTAGAAACTGAAGAGAGGAATCCAAACGGTAAAGCCCGTTCACTAGGAAGCACTCCTAGGTCAAAGTCAAAGACCGAGAGGTAAATCCCTCTCAGTTCATATTGAAGACCGATAGGTAAATCCCTCTCAGTTCATGTTGAAGGCCGAGCGGTAAATCTCTCTCGGTTCATGTTGAAGGACGAGCGGTAAAACGCCCTCGGTTTGTCTTTAAGTGGAAAAAGTTTTAAAAAGAGCTCTCCTCAACCACCGACAAGAGCGGCAGAAGCTTTCCAATACAGCAAACACAACCTCCCTCAAACTCAAGTCCTATAGTTAATCACGGCTAAAGCCGAACACTTAACTCGGACTTGGGGGGCATTATGTATAATAAGATATTTATTGGATAAAATATCTAAGATATTTTAAGCGGTTAAGATAGTTATGAACAAACAACCGGATTTTCAGGTAATCTGTTTATATCTTATTCTGTTTATATTTTATTGGGCTTATATCAGCTTAGGATCCATGAGGTAAATTATAAATACAAAGCCAGGGTCGAAAGCCAGGTACGTTCCACTTACGCATTATTTACTCTACGTTTTCACTTAACCATTATTCACTCTACGCTACTCTCATGTGGTATCAGAGCCTAGCCTCTCCCAGTACGGTGTGGTTCGAGGACGAACCAAGCGGAAGTTGGTGGGCATGTGACACCCGGGCACTAACGAGGGCGGTGAGTGATCGCCGGTGCAAGAGGCACGAAGTGCAGGGGGCACTGAAAAGGAGCGACTCCTGGCAGGCTTCCAATGGAAGGGACACATGGATGAATCGAACATACACCGGAATGAGAGGGATCTAGAGACTGTATAGGTATGGGACTATATAGTTGAAGGATAGCTTAAAGGGATTGATTTGGCTACTCATATCACCAAATGCATTTGCTTTTTCGGTAGCCTAACTCATAAGAACTCCATGGTTAAGCGTGCTTAGCCTGGAGTAATTTCAATAGTGATAATCATTCACTAAATATTCAACTAAGAGCCGAGGCTCTCCAAATCACACGCCTAACTTGAGCGTCAGAGTATCTTTTGCAGGTACATCCTCCCTCATCAAGAAGGAGACCGATCGGTTTGTGCCAACACCGATCGACCAATAGCAGGAGTTTGGAAGCGAGCGAGTAGCCCAGACACGTCAGTAGGTTAGTCTCTCGGTCCCAAAAATATCTACCGAGACAGTATGTATAAAAGTCCTCAGAACATTATTTTCTAAACACTTGCAATGATGTCTCAGCATAGTTTACTTATCGTGTTTAAATAAATAATTAAAATTATTCAATAGCAAAAAATTTAGTAATAATTTATTTTCATATACATTTTCTTTTTAGGTAGTTAAATATAAATAATTCTAAAATTTTCAGAGTTAGGTTATATTGTTATATTCTAAAATACTTCCTGTGTCAAGAATGAAGGGGAGGTTTGGGGTGGGGTTCCAAAGTTGAGATCTATGGAGTAGCCACCATAGCTTTTGGGGTAGACTTGGGTTGTGGCGATTGAGGGAGCATTTTGGCGGTGTTTGAGGTGGTGGGCTGGAGTTAGAGAAGCTGAAGCGGAAGAGACAAGAGGATTGAGGTTTGGTTAGTATAGGGGAGAGAAGGAGAGTGATGGGTTTCATTAAATATCAGAAATACACTTACAAAAAAACATAAAATCCACCTCACTTTGCTTGTAGGGAATCCACGTGGGTAGTTAAATGTCATCTCAACACTATTGTGCACACTTGGACTGTCTGCCATTAATGATTTAAATAGCGTTTGCAAAAAGGACCAAATTGAACAGATTTTACATTCTTTAGGACAACATTGAACAAAAAAAACAGGGACCAAATCGAACGTATTTGACGAAAATAGGGACCATCAGAGGTATTAAGAAAAAAAAATACTCGTAACTTTAAGAAAGAAGATTTAATCTTTGTTCAAATTTTATTATGCAAAGCCGTATACAATGTGTATTTATATTTACAAAGAATAAATCATTATTACTAATAACAAAGTTTTAACCACCTAATTACAATTAAAGTTAAAAAACTTATACTCTAATTATAATTAAAAAAGAGAAGACATAAATCTAACAAGACTTAATTTCTTAATATCCTCTTTTAAGTTTTGCTGTATGTATCAACGAAACACAAGGTAGATATAGCTTATATTAAATAATACAAATACAAAGCTTTTCTAAAGGTATATACAAGTTCAAGAATGTTAAATTTTTAATTTTGTGGGTGACATTATATTTTAATATATTTCGTCAGATAATGAAAAACATAATTTTTTTTGTTTATAAATTATTGTATTGACTATCATAGAAAATATACTCACTGCTTGGGAATGTTGAGCAAGTATTGAATAGTCACAAATTTGACCATAAATATCCTAATTAGGGCACTATTTTCAATTATCTATGTTAAAAAAATATAACTAATATACATCACTAAGAAGGGATATGAATTGTTTTTTCTTTAAAAAAATTGGTTTCATTTTCTTAGTTGACCTTCTTGAGAGTAGATGACTTCACGTATGAAGATATATGTACTTTTATGCGTCTTGGGAAGAGCAACATTGCTTTCGTAGTGAGAGCTGATACAACAATGAAAGCTTTAGGAAACATTCTGAGGGTGTCTTCCTATTTGACAACGTCTTTTTGATCCACATGTAGTGCTTTTCAATAGATTTTGGTATTGTCAATATCTACAAAGATAAAGAGAAAAAAAGTAGAACGCACAAAGTGCAGTACGTACATGCATTTAACGTTCCATATGTTGATAGAGTGTGATTGAATAATGTTCCAAAACTTTTCAAAAAAACAACGTTTAATAACTATTGTGAGTGTTAGTTAAATTGCAGTAGTTGTTAAACAATTATGTTTTCAAACAAGTGCTTAGGAAAGATTTTTTAAACAGGAAAAATCAATAACACGAGTATCTTATACTGGTTCACTCAATCTTGAGCTACGTCCAATCTCACTTAAGAACTCTTGAGGGGTTCCACTAATCTTATTATAAACCACTCTTGGTATCCACCGAGTCTTACTATAAACCACTCCTAGTTCCCTTAGTCAATTCTTACTAATCCGAGTTTAATCACTCATGGTATCAACCCTAGATAACCCGTCTAAAACGTTTGACTCTCCTAAGCTAAACAATAGAAGTGTTTTAATTTCTTTAAAATATCAAGGCACAATTAGTGTTTCATTACAAATAAAGATTTGACTAAAACTCAGAGAAAGGATAAGTATAATACAATAAAATCTGGTAACTTGAAAGATTTTCTTTTGTTCTATGAATAGACTAAGACAATGTAAGCTTATAGAGAGAATAACAATGTAACGATACAATGATGGCAAAAGTTCTTTTTATTCTCTGGTGTGAGTCATCCTTATATAGGTTTCTTTGAGAGATGATCGTTTCTTAGAGAGAGATGACCTTCTTAAGAGTAGGTGCCTTCATGTATGAAGATATGTACTTTTATGCTCCTTTGGAAGAGCATCATTACTTTCGTAGTGAGAGCTGGTACAACTATGGTAGGACATAAAGCTTTAGGAAACATTCCATGAGTGTTTTCGTATTTATCAAACATCTTTTTGATCCACGTGCAGTGGCTTTGAGTAGATCTTGGTATTGTCCATATCTACATAGAAAAAGAGAGAAAAAACAGAGTATACAAAGTGTAGTTCGTACATGCATTTAATGTTTTATACGTTGATAGAGTGTTAAAGCATGATTCATAATATAAGCGTTTATCACGAGTTTGAGTTGTTTCAGAGTAGTATTAATTGATAAGATATATTGATGGAAGAGTGCTTCAGGCTTCTATCAAGAAGACTCTCTAAGAACCAGAGAATACAGCAAAATGAAATAAGTGCAGTGAAAACTTGATGCATAGAAGGTGTTTCATGAATGTGTGAATGAAGGTAATGGTGGTGTTTGGAGCCTCTAAGCTCAAAAGGCCTTCTACTAAGGAAGGAAGCTAGAGGAGAGTAGCTGAATTCAAAATTCAGAGAATGACTAAAGAGTATAAGAAACTGGACAATTTCTATAACATTTCATTACACTCCAAAGTGAAGAAAATATAAAGGCCAAGTACATCTATTTATAGCTTGGAGGGATCCTCAAAGTCTGATCAATTTTCCCTGTAAAAATCAAAAGAAACCAGTTGGAGAGGACAATTGTCGTTGCACATGAACTAGGCCTGCTCACATGGACAACCACTTCTTCACATGGAAAAAGTCACTCGTGCAACTAAGCTTCAAAGGGTTTCAACTGAGTTAAAATATGTTACGGAAGACATTTTTCTTCACAATCCGGAAGTCAACCAAATGGAAAAAGTCACTCGTGCAACTGAGCTTCAAAGGGTTTCAACTGAGTTAAAATATGTTACGGAAGACATTTTTCTTCACAATCAGGAAGTCAACCAAATTTCTTCCTTTCTTTACTCTTTTGCTTTCTTTGACTTATACAAGCTCTTTGCTAGTTGATCCATGATTTCCTAGCTTTATTAAGCCCTACGAAAGCAAAAATATACAACTATTTAATGGTTAGAGTCCTTTTAAGGCTTAGAGACAAACAAGAAAGAGCTTTTATAAGTCCTTCTTCTACTTGCCTTTCTTAGCCTTAACTTAAGTTGATGCTCCTTTGAATGAATTTCCTTAAATTAGGTTTCCATCATATATAGCGTATACTATTTCTTTCACGAGACGTGTTTTTGACAAACATTGTTTATCCTTTTATAATTGACATGTCATTGTTTATATTACAAGCATCTAATAGAGACGTTCTAATGTTCACTTTGGTTACACGTTATACTTTCACTAAACGTTATTTTGTTAAATGTTATTTGTTAAACTTTAAAACTCGAGTTGTTAGACAATTAGTTTCTCTAGACAAGATTTTATCTTAACAATAAATATTTTAAATACAACATTTCCTAACATTAATTAACTATCACAGACTTGTACTAATGTTTTATTTGGACATCATAAAAAGCTTTAAATGTTTATGAGATTTGGGCAACAATCTGGATACCTACTTGGTAAAAACTTCCTTACACCCTCTATCATGGTTCTTACCTTTCATCCCATAGTGTACTAAACTGTGACTTTCCAAGTACTCTAATATCAATTTTATCTCAACTCATTAAAACCAGACTTAAGAATCTTTCTTACCTATTATACTCTTGGACATTTTCAAACATCACAAAAATGTGATGACTATGAAGTTATGTCATATTTTACCTTTATTATATATACACACCATCGAGACAAACATAAAGAGTGTAAAATAACAATAAAACTCATAGGTTTCTTTCATCCAAGTTCGCTAAATAAAATAACATTTACTTTTACTTTATTTTTATATATTTGCTTTTATATATTTTTTGACGTATAAAAATAATGATAAAAAAAAGTAACTATATATTGATTACAACATTATAAACAAATATAGATACAAAAATATAAATTAATATGAAGAACCATAGTATAATTGAAGATAAATGAAATAAAATAAATAAACATGATCAATGTAACTAGAGATAAATTAAATGAGATATATAAATAGGAGAATGCGTAACCGGAGATAAATTAAACAAAATAAATAAACATGACTAGTGTGTAATTAGAAAATAAGTAAATGAACATGACCAGTGAATAATTTGAGATAATTTAAATTAAATAAATTAAATAAATAGTATCAATGCATAATTAGAAGTAAATTAAATTGAATAAGTGGAACTAGTGAGTAACTGATGTACATTAAATAGAATAAACAAGAAGGATTCGTGCATAATTGGAAATAAATAAAATAAAATAAATACATAAACCAATGCGTAATTGAAGGTAAAATTAAATTAAATTAAATAAATAGGATCAATACTTATAATGGGATAACAATTGGAAATAAGTAAATGGAAGTAAATAAAATAAAATAAATAAAAGATTAATATAATACACCTGTGCTTGTCAAGATTAAAATAAAAAAAGTTTAACCTCACTCCCCAATACCTAATACCTTATTCATTGAGAGGGCACAATAGTAATACTTCTGAAAGATTGATATATCTTCCTATATCTTACTATGGATTTTCCTTCTTTTTTTTATTTCTTCATTTTATTCTTTCTCTTTCTCTATCTCTTTTTCTCTTCTTTCTCTCTCTCTTATTCTCACATAACACACTTTTGCCTTCACTTCTTGTTATCCATCCCGCCACTAACGGATATCCGCATAAACAAAACTATTAGATTTTTTTTTAACTCGTGAATACCATTTTTCTTAAATATTACTAGCAAAAAATATTTTTCTGGATAAAATCTCAATATAATAATGATAAAAGTGTAATTTTATTTTCTTCACGGGTAACAGATACTCGTAGATATGGGTAGTATGATACCCAAACCCTATAAGTACCTGGTTGTAGATGTCATTGGAGATGTGATTGATATGTGAATCTTGTCTGTTTTAAAGTAAATTATAAAAGTACCATGTGGTTTTATTAGCTTCAATTAGTTTGTGGGGTAAAGGTCTCGTGCATATATCTATGTGTTGAGAAAATTAATTACTTTAAGTTAATTATAATGAAAAATAGGAAAAATAAGATTACTTAAATAGATATTAAATGATCATATTATTAGTGAATTGAGCTTGGCTTAGTGGTTCTATGTTTTGTGTTTATGTGTGTGTGGCTTGTGTGTGGGGATTCGAACCTAGATGACAACGAAGCTTAGTTTTTCCTTTTTTGCTCTTTTCTTTTATTTATTTGTTTATGTTCTGCCTGAGTTTTGGGTTGGACCACGGAGCCTATAGGCAATCTCAGGGACAAAAGTCATGAGCAAGAGGTTCATCTCATGGTTTTGATGAACATATAGTAGTCATTCTATTCCTTGGAGGGTTAAGCTCAATAAATAAATTAATGCTAGATGCCTCAGCTAGAGGTAATATCAAGTGCAAGACTCTAGAGGAAGCCTATGAGTTGATTGAAAATATGGCTACAAATGATAATGAGATGTATAGTGAGAGAACTCAACTTCAACAAAAAGGAGTTCTACAATTACAATTTCAAGATGCTCTGTTGGCACATAATAAGATTATGACTCAACAATTAGAGGCCCTAAGGAAGAAAATCTCTCAATTGCTAAAGGAGTTGCAGAATGTGTCTCAAGTTCAACATCAACTTTGTAAGTTGTGTGGTGGAGATCATATTAATGGTCAATGTGTTATGCCAGAAGTTACCCAAGAGGAAGTCAATTTTATGGGTCAAGGTAATCAGTTTTGTCCAAGTAAATACAACCAAGGATGGAAACCTCACCCATGTATAGGTCAAGGGCAAGCTGGGCAATTCAATAGATCACAACAACACCAATGGCAACAACAACCCTCCTTATATGAAAGAACTGCAAAGCTAGAAGAGACACTCCAACAATTCATGCAAGTGTCTATCTCTAATCATAAAAGCACTGAAGTTGCCATAAGGAATTTGGAGATACAGGTTGGCCAACTGGCTAAAAAGTTGGAGGAGAAATCTGAAAAACAGTTTGGGGCTAATACTGAAGTTAACGCTAAGAAGAATGTAATGCTATTATAAGCATAAGTAGTGAGAGGTTGGTAGAGAGAAAATAGAGAGAGAAGAAAAAGATGTGTTGAGTGATGAAGAAGAAGAAGAAAGTGAAGAGAGAAAGAGTGAGGTTGAGAGGAAAGAAAAGGGAGAAAGAAAAGAAGAAGAAGAGGGCGATAGAAAAGAGAGAAAAATTGAGAAAGTTCTTCCATACCCTAAAGATTCCTCTAGAAAGGAAAAAGAGAGACAATTAGGGTGTTTTAAAGAGATGTTCAAGAAATTGGGGATTACTATTCCATTGACTGAGGAATTACATCAAATCCCTGCGTATGCAAAATATTTGAAGAAGTCCCTCAAAAAGAAGAAATATTTAGATGAGGGAACAATTGAAGTATAGAGAAATTGTAGTGTGATTTTGCAGAAGACACTTCCTCCTAAAGTCAAAGATCCGAGAAGTTTTACTATTCCTTGCACTATTAGGGATTATGATGTAGGGAAAAATCTTATTGATTTAGGGGCTAGCATCAATTTGATGCCCTTATCTGTGCTAAAGAAGATTGGTGATCTTGAGGTTAAACCTACTAAGATGGTGTTGCAAATGGCGGATGGATCTACCAAGAATCCCTATGGTGTAGTGGAAGATGTTGTGGTCAAAGTTGACAAACTTAAATTCCCAGTGGATTTTGTAGTGATGGAGATGGGAAAGATCTAAAGAATCCTATCATTCTTTGAAGCCATTCATGAAGACAACCAAGGTTGTCATCAATGTAGATGATGAAGTTCTAATGCTTAAAGACCAAGATGAAGAGGTGACTTTCAATGTCTTTAATGATGAGGGATAAACAAATTTTTAATCCCTGACAACGGCGCCAAAAACTTGTTAAGACTCGGCAAATGTACCGAATCATATCAAGTAATAATAAAATGGTAAGACCAAGTATCGTTTCCCAAAGGACTCACGACCTAGACAGTTATGCGATTTCTTGATTAAATTAGACTTGTAAACGAAATCATTGTGCTTGAATTGCGGAAAATAAACATGAATCAAAGTTTTTGATCAATTGGATTGAAAGAAGCAAAAGAGATTGATGTAAAATATGGAATTGTTGGGGTTTCCGATTTATCCTATCCACTCTCATGATTTCAAGAATTCATCTTTCTTCATTAATGTTAATGCCACTTTCTATTTTACCTTAAACCCGATGTCTCGGTGAAGAAAGCCTACTCCTAATCACTAGTTTACAATGTCTTGTCTCCCTAGCAATTATTCATGCATTACATTCGCACAGAAGCTTAAAGGCAACCTATCCTCCTATTCCTATGTTTAGGTAATATTGCTTCCGGGAGAATTTCCCCAGTTCTAGATTTACCTATATGTGTCCATATAGATAACATCAATGATCGTGCAATTGAATGAGTTAAACAAAGCATGCATAGAGTAAAGAGGAAAAACCCTAACAATTAATGAAGCAAAACATATAAAATATAGAACCAATTCAATACATGAGAGTTTCAAAGGATTACATCGGTTCCCCAACAACAATGGAGGTTTAGTTCACCATAAACATGGTGAAAGTAGATGAAATTAATGAAAAGAATGAAAGATAGAACCCTAGAATGTGAAGAAAGGAGCTTCCGCATCCAAAATCCACCTCCAAGGGGTGAAGAAAGTGTGATTTCACCTCTTTCTGTACAAAGATACTAACCCTAGGTCGACTAAACCCTTATTTAGTTTATTAAGAATTACATAAAATAGGCCCAAGCCCAATTAAATGGCGCTCAACGGCACTTTTGGCGCTCAGCGGTAAGTGCGGTTCTTCTAAATGGTGCTCAGTTGTAGTTTTAGCCCTCAACGGTGACTGCGATGCTTCAGAACGCCGCTCAGTGGTAAAAGTGGCGCTGAGCGGTGAATGCGACTCTTCTTTTGTGCATTTTTACTTCCTTTCCTGAGTCCAGCTCTTTACTACTTCAACTTCTTTCATCTAATTCATCTTAATTCCTGCCAAAACAAGGAAAACCAAACATAAAACCCCTATGATAACAGTTGAAAAACTGTTATTTTCATGCTTAAAATTGATACTAAAAGCAACCTTTATACTTAGAAACTAGCTTGAAAACATACTTTTATTCATATTTTCAGAAATAAGAGAGCTGGACAGGTTTATGCTTGATTTCAGTGTTTTTGTGCAGGTTTTAAGGTGAATTTGGTGAAAGAAGTGAAGAAGGAGAGAGATGAAATCAGAAAAGACATCAAAAAGTGCAAAAGGAGAAGTCGAAGTCACCGCTGAGCGGCACTCAGGAGCTTACGGGAGATCCGCTGAGGGGCAAAATGGCCGCTGAGGGGAAGAAACGACTCACGCACTTACCGCTGAGCGGTACTTTACCGCTGAGCGGCACACTTATGGGCTTGGACCTAGATTTCTTGTAATTTTAGAATAGTATATAAGCTTTAGGACGTCCTAGGGTTTGTATCTTTGGCTGGGAGGAAGTAGAAACACACTTTTCACCCCTTGGGGGTAGATTAGGAGATGGTGACGGCTCTCCTCTTCTCTTTCTCGGGTTTTTCTATCTCTTTCATTCTTTCATTATTAGTCATCTAGTTTCACCATGAATATGGTGAACTAAACCTTGTATGTTTGTTGGGGAATCAATGTAATCTTTTGAAGCTCTCATATATGGAATTTGTATTTACATCTTATATTTAAGACCTATGCTTTCTTTCATCATTAGTTAGGTTTTTTCCTCTTTGCTCAATGCTTGCTTTGTTTAACTCATTCAATGCATGATTATTGATTTTTTCGATACGGGAACGTACGGGGAAGTCTAGATCCGGGGAATTTCTCCCAATAGTATATTGGTTGCCTTAAGCTCCTGTGCTAAAAAAACTAATTATTAGGAATGCTAGGAATCGTATGAACTCGTAATTAGGGAGAAGCCTTCTTGAAAGGTAATTTAGAGAGTGGCATTAACAATGATGAATTGAATGTTGAATTCCTAAAGTATATGAGAGTGGATAAGATGAAATTGATAACCCCAACAACATACTCACCTATATATTCCATTGAAAGTGTTTGTATTTTGCTTTAGCCATTGATCACACTCATGCATACATGTTTATTTTCGTCTTTTGCATAGTAAAATCCAATTATTTCGTTCTTAAGTCTTAGCTAATCAACGAATCACATAACTAAACTAGGCCGTGAGTATTTTGGGAGAACGATACTTGGTCTTACCGAGTTTATTACTTGAAACGATTCGGTCACACTTGCTGATTGTTAAACAAGTTTGTGGCGCCGTATTTCGGTGTTCATAAATTTGTGCATCAAGTTTTTGGCGCCGTTGCCGGGGACTCTGGTTTAACTGGTTAATTTGTGTGATTATTGATTATCTTTGACTTTCATTTTGAATTTTTGTTTTTATTTTCTGTTTTTAATTTTTTTGTTTTTATTAGATTAGATTCTATTTTTATTTTATTTTATCTTCTGAATCTTTTATCTTCTCCTATATCTTTTTGTGCTAACAAATCTTTTCTAGGGTTTTGTTTTCTTGTGCATGCAGGAAGCAATTAGAACAAGGAGCAAGAAAACAACAGAACCTCTTCTTGAAGGTCTAGACGAGAGTAGACGGAGGAGAAGAATCCGAACATCTAGAGAACTTTTCCCTCCTCCGGAAACTCTGTTGCAACCATCACCACAAGGTTCTGACCATAGCACAGAAAATATGGAGAACAATAATATCAGAAGAAATCTTGCTGATTACACCAATACAGCTGGACCTCAGCACTTTAACAGTATAGCTAGACCTAGAGTCAATGCAGCTAACATGGAGGTCAAATCAGCATTGATCCAACTGGTGAAGAGCAATCAATTCAATGGGTTATCTCATGAAAGCCCATATGAGCACCTCACTACTTTTAATGAGATCTGCAACATAGTAAAAATTAATGGGGTGCCAGATGAAGCGATCAAACTTAGCTTGTTTCCTTTCTCATTAGGAGGCAATGCTAAGCTTTGGTTAAATTCTTTTCCAGAGGGAAGCTTCACAGAGTGGGAAGCAGTGGTAACGAAGTTTCTAAATAAATACTTCCCACAATCAAAGGTGAACAAAGGCAAGCAAGAGATTTCTTCATTCAAGCAGGGCATGGAAGAATCACTGGGTCATGCATGGGATAGATACAAAAGTTTGCTACGAAAAACACCCACGCATGGATTCGATGAAGTGGAAGTAGTCCTTACTTTCCTTGGAGGTCTTGGTTCACAAACCAAGATGATGCTAGATGCCTCAGCAGGAGGAAACATTAAATGGAAGACTCCAGAGGAAGCAACATAAATTATTGAAAATATGGCTACTAGTGATAACGAACTCCACAGTGAAAGAGGAGCTCCTACGCAACAGAAAGGAGTTCTACAATTACAGACGCATGATGCCTTGCTAGCGCCAAATAAAATTTTAACTCAACAGCTGGAAACTCTTACTAAAACACTTGCACAATTGCCTAAAGAGTTGAAAACTACTGCACAGGTACAATCTCAGTTGTGTGAATTGTGTGGAGGCGACCATATAAATGGTCAATGCGCCTTTCCAGTGGAAGCTTTAGAGGATGTTAATTTCATGGCCAATCAATTTCCATACCGTCAAGGGAACTACAATCAAGGGTGGAAACCACACCCAAGCATTGGTCAAGGACAAAATGGGCAAGCTAGTCAATATAATAAGCAGCAGCAACCCACCTCATGGCAACAGTTATCTATGCTTATTGAAAGATCAACAAGGTTGGAAGAAACTCTTCAGCAATTCATACAGAAAACTGAATCTTCTCAAAAGAGCACTGAAGCTGCTATTAAGAACTTGGAGATTCAAATGGGTCAGATTACCAAGCAATTGGAAGAAAGGCCTGACAAAAATTTTGGGGCTAATACTGAGGTTAACCCCAGGGAAGAATGTGAAGTGCTAGTAAGTGTAAATGTTGAAAAAGTTGAGTTGGAAAAAGAAGAGAGAGAAGAGAGAAAAGAGAGAGAAGAGAAAGAAGAAGAGAAAATTTGTGTGAAGATTGAGAAAGTGAGAAGAAAAAGAAAAGAAAAAAGGAAAGTGAGAGAAAAGAAAAAGAGGACGAGAGAAAAAAAGAAAGAATCATATGAAAAACCTCTTCCTCATCCAAAGAAGTATCATAGGAAGGAAAAGAAATTTAAGTGCTTTATGGATATCTTCAAGAAATTGGAGATTAAAGTTCCTATGATTGAGACACTGCAACAGGTTCCTGGTTTGATCAAATTTCTGAAGAAGTTCAGTAGAAAGAAGAAAAAGAAGATGGAACATGAGCTTTATTGGGTCAAGCTAGTGACGTTAAAAGAGCGCTTGCTGGGAGGCAACCCAGTGATTTAAAAACTTTTGATTTTGATTTTGGTTTTGTAACTTTTAATCTGTGGACATTATTTTTGTAATAATTTTGTTGGATATAGCATCTACTGAAGGATGCTAGGTGGTTAAGTATCTACTGAAGGATACTAAGTTTGTTACACCTACTGATGGGTGTTGGTGGATTTTGGGTCAGGCTCGTGACGTTAAACAAGCGCTACTTGGGAGGCAACCCAGTTGATTGATTGTTTTTGTTTATTTTAGTTAGGGTTTGCATAAGCATTTTAAACATTCAATTGCAGGGAATCAGTGAGGGGGCATGTTTAGGAGGCACGTAGTTTAAGAAAAGAAGGAGAAGAGCACATCACGAAAGTGCCGCTGAGCGGTACTCTCACAGATGGGCTTTAGTTCCCCTTAGCGGGACCCGAGCCCATTAGGGTATTGTCAATACCTAATTTTGTCCGGATTATTTTTTTTTTAGTTTTATTGCATTTTGGTTGTCACATATTTAATCTTTTTATTATTCATTTACCTATTTCCTTTTTTTTTAGCTCTATTTATTTTATCTTAGTGTTTTTATTACCCATTTTTTTTATTGCTTATTTTGTTTATCTTACTTTTTTTTCTCTTACGTATTTATTTATTATTTATTATTATCATTTTTTTTTCTTTCGTTTTAATATTAATTCTTATTTTATTTTTATTTTTGTTGATTTATTTTAATCTTAATTAAATTTTGTAAAAAGGTGTTAAAATTTAAAAAAAATGAATCAAGAAGTGAGAAAAAGACAAATTGGAAAAAAGGAGGGGACACAGCAGATGAAAACGATTTTCTGCTGCGAGACAAAAATTGGTTTTGGGGCAGGCAAGGACAAGGCAAGCTTTGGGGAGAGCAGAGGCGCGATTTGGTTTTGGCAGGAGGCACAACAGAGGGATTGAATTGGCAAAAAAGCAATGGAGAAGAAAAAGTGAAATAGACACACAGAAAAGGGACAAGGAGCATAACCAAGAGGGAGGCTCTCAAAAAGAAAAAAACTCCCCTCACTGTATCAAGAATCGACGACCGAGAGAAGCCAGCTTCCTGGGAGGTTCAGACCTGCACCGAGAGAAGAGAAGGAGATTATCACAAAGAAAAAAAGAAGAAGGAAACTCCAGCATTCAGGTAAGTCGTCCATCCCCGTTCTCCATCCTAGTTTGATCCTTAAGGTAATCAATATTGTATGTTAATGTTCACGTACTCAATATTGCATTGTTGTTCTTTTCTTTTCTTCCTTCTTCTTGCTACGTTCACTGCCTAATGTTTCTGCTACCAACGCGTCTCCATTCCCTTCCCATGAGCACATGAACGCGCCTTACACCACGAGGCTTCACTGAACTTCCTTTTCCCCTGAGTTCGGGTCTCTCATAACACTCAACATCCCTCTTCATCTTCTCAGAAACATCATGATGGTCAAATCCAGAGAAGCATGATTTCCTTTTTGCTCAAGGCGCCATCGCCATAGCCTTCGTCTTGCCTTTCTCGGCCTGGGCAGCCATTCGCCTTCTCGCACATACCCCATCCGTAACCACCTCACCCCAACGCCTTCAGCATCTATCATACGGAAACTCATAACTCCAGCTCACCGTTTTCATTCTTACCGTTCGGCCAACATCATCTCCAACCCTGAGCCGTCACCTATCCTCTGCATCTTCAACACATCTACCTTCAACTATAATCCAGCCTCGACCCCCCCTCACGCCAGGACCATTCATCATTTACCTCTGACCAGAGCCTTTGCCTCTCACCACTTTCATCTCCAGCACCACTTCCAGCATCATCACTCTCATCTCCCCAACATCTCCGATGCCACCTCCAACAAGCATAACCCAATCAACACAAAAGGCAGAACAAATCTAGCATCCACCCCTCACATTCAAATGTACACAACACACTCGTAATTTTCAAATTAATCAGTAAATCAATAAAAAACGATAAAAAAATTAGGGGGAGAAGACAGGGAAATGTGGTGTTGCGGGGACGAATAGCAGTCGAGAAAGTCCTCGAACGAAGAGAGAGGAAAGTGACAATGGTGGCGCCGGTGAGGAAGCACGCTACAGCTAGAGGCGACGGTGGTCGCCTCTAGTAGAGGCGGCGGCAGGAGGTGCCCAAGGTGGAAAAGCCTCAACCCTAGGCTAGTGCGAGAGAAGCGAGGGAGAGAAAGCAGTGGCGCCGCGGTCGGCAGTGGGTCTGGTGGTGCGGGTATGTTGCCGGCGAGGCCAAGGCGTGTTCTGGTTGAGGCAACGGTGGCCGGCGCTGGCATAGACGGCGGTGAGTCTGCGGAGAGAGTAAGAGACCTTGGGTCTCTGGAGAGTTTGTGAGTTGGGGGAGTGAGCTTACGGGAGAGTGTTGGGTCTGCGTGGGTGAGGAATGGAAAGGAAGTGCCAAACCCCTAGAGGATTCTAGGTCAGAAATCACCCGGGTGGGCCAAGCCCAGAACGAACGCACGTTATTTGGCCTTTTCCGAAAGTTCGTCATCCAGCCTCATCTTCCCAACGCTCGTCCATAACGAACGTTCGTCATCCAGCCTCATCTTCCCAACGAACGCTCGTCCATAACGAGCGTTCGTCATCCATTTCCCACATCTTCCCAACGAACGCTCGTCCATAACGAGCATTCGTCATCCAGCCTCATCTTCCCAACGAACGCTCGTCCATAACGAGCGTTTGTCATCCATTTCCCACATCTTCCCAACGAACGCTCGTCCATAACGAGCGTTTGTCATCCAGCCTCATCTTCCCAACGAACGCCCGTCCATAACGAGCGTTCGTCATCCATTTCCCACATCTTCCCAACGAACGCTCGTCCATAACGAGCGTTCGTCATCCAGCCTCATCTTCCCAACGAACGCTCGTCCATAACGAGCGTTCGTCATCCATTTCCCACCTCTTCCCAACTAACGCTTGTCCATAACGAGCGCTCGTCATCCAGCCTCATCTTCCAACGAACGTTCGACCCCTTTTTTTATCTTTTTTTTATTTTTATTTTTATTTTGGCACCCCCATTTCGGTCTTTTTATTGTTATTTATTTATTTGTTTGATTATTTATTTGCCTTTTTATTTATCTTATTTCATTTTATTTTATTTTATTTTATTTTATTACTTTATTTTATTTATTTCTTTTAATATCCACTTATTTCAAAATATAGAATAATTTTACTTATATACACATAAAAAATAAAATTACAAAAAATATGTTTTAAAGGTTTAGGCACATGTGTGATCGCGCGCATCGTCCTTGTGCTAAAAACCTTTTGCCTTTCTTAATTAAAATTACAAAAATATGTTTTAAAGGTTTAGGCACATGTGTGATCGCACGCATCGTCCTTGTGCTAAAAACCTTTTCTTTTCCTTAAGTAAAATTAACAAAAAATATGTTTTAAAGGTTTATGCACATGTGTGATCGCACGCATCGTCCTTGTGCTAACAACCTTTTCTCTTTCTTAAACAAAATACAAAAAAGGTATAAAATCTTCAAAAAAAAACCAAAAACATCAACAATTTTAAACAACAAACAATCTTCCTACCCAGAACTACGTGATCCTTGATTCTCCATCAAAAGTGGAGATACGTAGGAGCAAGGCCAGTCCTTGTTAGGTTCACTTTCCCAAAAATCCAAATTTATCCATAATCATTTTCCAAACCAAATTTTGTAAACAATTTTCAAACCAATTTTCAAAGCAGTTTTCCAAAAGAACTACGTAACCCTGATTTCTCATTCCGAATGAGAATACGTAGGAGCGAGGTCAATCCTCGTCGGGCCCAAAAAACTAAAAAATATATTTTGTTTATTTAGAATTTTATTTTAGGGGATAGTTAAACATTTTGAAAATCACATCATATTCGTGCATTTAGTTAAAGGTACTGCCTTAAGGCAGGCGTTGTGGGGTGCTAACACCTTCCCCACGCGTAACCGACTCCCGAACCCAGAATCTGGTTTTCGTGGACCATGCTTTATCGTTTTATGGTTTTTCCGTAGTTTCCCATAATAAACTATGGTGGCGACTCCAAAATCTCTTTTTCTAAAACCCGTTTCTTTTTGGATCGTCGTCCCGTCGCGATTCCGGTTGCGACAGATGGCGACTCCACTGGGGAGGTCCGAGAGTCAGGCCATTTAATTAGATGCGCGAGTTTGACATGATTTTTCTTTGTGTTTTTCTTCCCCTGGTTTTTTTCTTTATCTGTGCTTGATAGTTGGAATAACTGCATGTGAATTGTTGAATATGGAACCCTAGGGTAGAAAACATGTTTATATCTGCCTGGGAATTTTTCTGGTTGTTTTGCAGGTGAGGGTTTGGGTATGCATTGCATTCTCCCTTCACACACACACTTTGTGCATATCATGAGTGGGGCCCTATACCCGGGTCTGAGCATAACTTAGAATTAGAGGAGTTGTGTAGCGGTGTCATTCTGGGATGTACTTCCTGTCTGGCTATCGTGAGAACTCCAGCTAGAGTCTGTTCTCTTCACTTGTGTCTCCTCATCTAGTTGATTACTCGACTGTTGTGGAGATGCTATGAAGGGGGCCATAGCTCTAGTGACCATTGACCTCTAGGTTTAGGAGACCATCCTTGTGAAATTGCATATACTTGACCTCGGATCCAAGCCATTGAACCTTTATTAGGGCACAAAGGGAGAAACGTGTATTCTTGTAATCCTCACGCTGTTCGTTCTCTTTCGAAAATTATGTTATTGCATTTTCATGCCATGCATGCATTTGATTCATCGTGTTGTTTTATTATCATGCATCATATTCATGCATCATTTAGTAAAATGTTGGTTTTAGGGGAAATCACAGGTATACTCTTGACTTCCCACGAGATGGATGTTGACACCAGATCTGATGCTACACTGCATACCAACTCCGCCATTTTAAGAAAGAAGTCTAGCCTAAGGACACATGTTGGAAATTTGACCGGGTTAATAAATTTAGGCCGAAGACTCAAGACCATACAGAGAGAAGCCTTCGTGAAGAAATATGGGAATTTGTTGAGTTTAATGGAGGTGAAAGTACAGTTGTCCGCTATTACAGCTCTAGCTCAGTATTATGATCCTCCCCTGAGATGTTTTACCTTCCAGGACTTTCAGCTGGCGCCAACTGTAGAAGAATTTGAGCATATTTTGGGCTTGCCATTAGAGGGTACCAAGCCATATCAGCACTTGGAGCATCATGCCTCTGTTTCTACCCTTGCTGCTATAATGAAATTACAGCCCAATGAATTGGAGAACCGGTTGATAACGAGACATCAAATGCGGGGGCTGACACAAGGATACCTTGAACAGTATTTGAACGACCTGGGCAATAGGGAAGAATGGGAGACCTTCATGGATGTACTAGCCCTCACTGTGTTTGGCATTGTCCTGTTTCCCAAACTGGAAGACTTTGTAGATTACACTGCTATTGATGTCTTCGTGGCAAAAAAGACGAGATCAGAAAACCCCGTAATAGCCGTCCTCGCAGATGTGTATGGGACTATGAGTTTTTGCCATGAGAGAAAAGGGAAGAGGATTCTTTGTTGTTTGCCGGCGTTATATGCGTGGATGACGGCACGAGTATTTAAGGGGGTAATCGATGTTAGAAGTTCACCTGAGAATCTGTCGCGTCAAGGAGGTAATGGGTGGGCCCTTTTCTTTGCCGGTTTGAGAGAAGGAAACGTAAAATGGCGCCTTCCTTGGCTTGAGACTAAACCATCTATCCAACATTGTGGCAACTTCCCTAACATACCTCTCATAGGCGCTAGGTATTGTATTAACTACAACCCTGTTTTGGTCCAAAGACAGTTCGGATATCCTATGAAGGGAGCGCCTTCACCAGATTATCTCACAGCCTTCTTCATCTACTATGAGGACGGACATTGTACTGAAATGTTGAGGAGAGTCAGAAGTGCCTGGGAAAATGTGGTTCGAGTAGAGAAAGACCTGAGGAGTTGAGTGATGGATAGCAGGGTTAGTTATCATACCTGGATTCTGGAGAGGGTAAGAGAAGTCAAGTTGCCTTTTAAGCCCATCAATGATCAATCAGCAAGTGAAGGAACATCCCAAGCCCCAGAAAGCGAAGAGGTGAAACAGCTGAAGGCTAAGGTGGAGAAATTGAGGGTGAGGAATGCTAGGTTGGAAAATGAATTACAGAAGGCTCGCAATGATTTTGTGGATATGAGGAATGATAACGAAGAAAAGTCACGGGCTTATGAAAACATTGTCAAAAGCCAGAAGGCAGAGAGAGATTATACATTCCGAGTAAAACAGGATCTTGCGGCCGCAAGTAAGGAGTTATCCATGAGGGTGAATGAGAAGAATGTGGCTTTAGAAGAGGGCAGACAGTGGAAACAACTCTATGAAGAAGCCAAGAGGGATAAAAGGAAAGCCCTGAAAAGACTAAGGGAAGCGCAAGTCCAAGTACAAGAATCGGGGCATCAAATGAAGGAAATGGCTACATCATTTGAAGCGGATTTGAATCAGGAGCGCTGGAAGCTGGCAGAGGCTGAAGGGGAGTATCGAGCCATGTTAAAGCAGATGGAGGATTACATCGAGGAGCAGGAGGAGCGATGGAGGTCAATGGAATTTGAAGAAAGGCATCAGGCCTTGATAAAGCGAATGAAAGAGCACATCGCAGAGCAAGAAACGACCGTAAAGCATTGGAAGGAAAGCTTCTCTCAGTTGGCTGCTTTGGCAAATGAGGCAATTGAAGACATCCCCAGAATGGTGTCGGAAGCTGAAGCGAGTACCCACTTTTATAGCCCACCAGTAGAAATAAAGCTTTTTATTAATCACTGTAAACGGTTGATAGACGAGATGAAATCCCTCATCACTCAGGCTAGGAATTGATGTATTTTGAGATCTTTACGATTTGTTTCCTGTAAGAAATGTAATGAACTTGTTTCCCTTTAAATGTAAGGTGTGGGATGTTGTTTAGCATCTGCTTGTGTTAATTTCCATCAGTGATGTCATTACAATCTTGTGATTTCCCCCTATTACTAGCATGCATCATCTTTTCTTTTGTTCAGCATGTTTCATTCCCATCTAATTAATTAAAATAATAAAACAGTACGCGTGAGAAAAAACGACGACCAAATTTCCACGACATCCCTACCGGACCCGGGCAAACTCAAAAGCCATGGCAAGCTGGGAGGAGTCACAAGAGTCTCTCAAAACGGATGTTGGCCAGTTGAAGGACCAGATCGGCCAGATCTTGGCGACGCTTGAATCAATGAAGACTGCTGGAGAGTCTTCATCTACGCATGTTGGGGGGAATGCTCACCCTTATCCCCCAATGTTCAACGCTGCGAGCCAATCTGTTCCTTTCCCACTGTATGGTTTACCTCCGGGTTACGCTCCTCCTGTAGGAGAGTACTCAGAAGCCGAGCACGCTTCATTCTCGTTCCCCGCGACTGTCAATATACCACCAATCGGCACTCAGGGACCTGTCTTAGTGTCGGCTCCCATGGTGGGCACGGGAATGAATGAGACCAACACAACTGATGGAATTCGGGTGACCCCAGTACCGCGTGTGGTTGCTAGGGAGGATTCTTCAGCCGAAGCTGCACAGCACGCCACGATGGTTGGGGGATTCGGTAGCCTCGTTGGAGCTATGGGTAGGTTGGAAAGTCTGGAGGCGAGGTTGAGAGCTGTTGAGGGAGTTGAGAGCTACGGGTTTGGAGATGCGGCCAGATTGAGTTTGGTTCCGGGCTTGAAAATCCCGCCTAAGTTCAAGGCGCCAGAGTTTGAAAAATATAGGGGTAACACTTGCCCTAAAAGCCATGTGACCATGTACTGCAGAAAGATGGCTGCGTATGCTCATGATGAGCAGCTACTCATCCACGTTTTCCAGGAAAGTTTGGTTGGGGTGGCATTGAACTGGTACACCCACCTGGAGCCATACTGAATTCGTTGTTGGGCGGATCTAGCTGACGCCTTCGTAAAACAATATGTATACAATACTCATGTTGCTCCGGACCGTCTGCAGCTGCAGAATATGACAAAAAAGGACAATGAAACTTTCAAAGAGTACGCCCAACGATGGAGAGAGTTGGCTGCGCAAGTTGAGCAGCCGTTGTTTGATAAGGAGATGGTGTCGATGTTCGTAAACACACTCCAACCGCCATTTTATGAGCATATGATTGGGAATGTATCTGTCAATTTTGCTGACACCATCATCATTGGTGAGAGGATAGAAATTGGATTGAAAAACGGGAAGATAGCCTATGGCCCACCTGCAGCTACAAACTACAAAAAGCCCAGTTTCAATCAGGGGAAGAAAAAAGAGGGGGAGGTACATGCTGCGTCGGTAATGCCTGTGTGGAGAGGACGAGCTCTCAATCCTAATTATCGACCATACTTAAACCCACCTCCTTATGCTGCTAACACCACGTTTGCTCACCAAGCTAGGCCTCAACAACAACAAGCGTATTATCCACCGCAGCGTATCCCAACCGAAGCTTCAAGACCGGCCGCAAACATGGGCCCAAATCTGAATGTGGGTCACAACAACAACCCAAGGGGAAATCAATTTGTTAGGTTCACCCCAATCCCTATGACCTACACTGAATTGTTGCCTAACCTAGTCAAAAAGGGTCTGGTCGCCATTTGCCCGATGAAGCCTATACAGCCGTCGTACCCTAGGGGTTATGACGCAAATGCCAGGTGTAGTTATCATGCAGGAGGCGTTGGCCACTCGACCGAAGGATGTATGGCTCTCAAGTACAAAGTTCAGGCTCTGATAGATTCGGGTTGGTTAAAGTTTCAAGAGGACCAGCCCAGCGTCGATACTAATCCATTGTCCGGGCACGGGAGTTCCTCGACGAACGCCGTTGAGGTTGGAGACCATGATCTGACAAGAGATGTGGGCGAAATCCGAAGTTCTAGGAGGTTTATCTTTGAAGCTTTGTTGAAGAAGGGCCTAGTGAAGGGCGATTATAATCTGGGTATAGCGTGCGCACTCCATCCGGAGGCCGGGCACTCTATTGAGGAATGTATGGAATTCAAGATTTTTCTACAAGACTTACTTGATAGAAATCTGATGCAAGTGTGCCGCAAGGTTAGAGAGGAAGAAGTATTTGCACAAATTGGTGGAGAATCTGATGTGACTCTACCCGAACCTTTGGTGATCCATTTTACTAGGACCACCCCTGCACTGGTAACTGAAGGAAATCCGTCTGTTGTCATCCGAGTGCCAACTCCTTTCCCTTATAAGAACGAGAGAGTCGTCCCATGGAGATATGGGGCAACTGCATTAGATGAGGGAGAATATGCAAATCCGACTGTGGAAAACATATCAGGCATTGGTGGAATGACCAGAAGTGGTCGAATCTTTACACCACCAGAATTGGCGAGAGAAAGAACCAATGATAGGGAAGCAACAATGGCTGCAAAAGCAAAGGAGTTCTTGAGGGGGAAGAACGTGGAGGCCGAGGAGACCCCTGACAAAGAGGGGAAGAAGGAAATATCTGAAGAAGAAGTTGGTGAATTCCTAAAGTTCATACAACAGAGTGAGTACAAAGTGGTGGAACAGTTGAACCGCATGCCTGCCCGGATCTCCTTGCTAGAATTACTCATGCTCTCCGCCTCCCACCGAAAGTTGTTGATGAAGATACTTAGTGAGGCTCATGTGGAACAAGGTATTTCTCTGAACAAGTTCGAGGGCATTGTTGGCAACATCGTTGCTAATAATTACCTCACCTTCACTGATGAAGAGATACCTGTTGAGGGGAGAGGTCATAACAAAGCCCTTCATGTCTCGGTGAAATGCCTGGACCATGTGATGGCACGTGTCCTAGTGGATAATGGATCCTCCCTGAACGTCATGCCAAAAGCAACCTTGGAGAAGCTACCCAGTGACGGAACACATATGAAACCAAGTTTTATGATTGTGAGAGCCTTTGATGGTAGTAAGAGGGAAGTGATGGGAGAGGTAGAACTACCAGTCCAAGTCGGTCCGTGTGTCTTTCAAGTGACATTCCAAGTCATGGACATCGTCCCAGCCTATAGTTGTCTGTTGGGTCGCCCATGGATCCATTCTACAGGGGTTGTGCCTTCTACACTACATCAAAAGTTGAAGTATGTTATTGGAGACAAGCTGGTGATTGTGGCAGGAGAGGAGGATTTCCTGGTGAGTGGGCCATCATCCTCCCGTTATATTGAAGTAGCCGAGGAAGCTCTTGAGACAGCTTTCCAATCTCTGGAGATCGTGGGAAACACCTATGTGGAGCCATTCGCGGTCAACCCGCATCTGTCGCGTGCTTCTATCATGATGGCCAAAGTCATGCTAAAAGAAGGTTATACGCCTGGTAAAGGTTTAGGCAAGTATGGACAGGGGCGAGCATTCCCTCTGGAGGTCGTCGAGAACAAGAATAGGTATGGCTTGGGATACAAGCCCTCCAAGGAGGATAGGAGAAGGCTGATAGAAGAAAGGAGAGAGCGCAGTCTGGCTCGGATGGAAAGACGGGAGCCCAAAGTGGGAGGAGTTCGTATCTGTGACCTCAAGGAGAGCTTTCGCAGCACTGGTTGGGTTAACGTCGGCCACATAGCAGCTGTGGGAGATGAAGATGGATCGGAAGGCTCTAGTTTCGTGTGGGCCTGCTCCCCGGATGCACGACTCGACAACTGGAAGATGCTGGATTTGCCCGTGATGCTTAATTTGAATAAGATGTAATAACTTTAATTAATCCTATAGCTTTACCCGGGGCTTTAGGATTCATGACTTACGGGTTGACGCTTTTAGTTTGTTATGCTCAGCGCGATAATCAAAGTGTGTTTGTTTGTGTTTTATCATCATTTTGCATTCCTCGTCATTTTTCCGTTTATTTATTTCCTTTTCATAAACTCAAATAATGCAGATATGACAATGAATGTTTTGAAAGTAATTATGTCAATATTCCTGATTTTGGGCACCCTGTCAATAATACGGAAGATGATTGTGATGATGACCCGGAACCCCCTCCTGAACTGTTGAGACTAGTGGAACAAGAGTGTAAGGAGATGAAACCTCACTAGGAAGATGTTGAAGTACTCAATTTAGGGAATGAGGATGAGGTAAAGGAGGTGAAGATCGGTACAGCCATGAAAGCAGAAGTGAAAGAAAAATTGCGTGTCTTATTGAGGGAGTTCAGGGATGTGTTTGCTTGGTCTTACAATGACATGCCAGGCCTCGATACAGATATTATACAACACAAGCTCCCACTCAAGCCGGAATGCCCACCGGTAAAGCAAAAGCTAAGAAGAATGAAACCGGAAATGTCTTTGAAGATCAAGGAGGAGGTACAGAAGCAATTCGATGCAGGGTTTCTAGCTGTGGCGAGATACCCAGAATGGGTAGCAAACATTGTACCGGTGCCTAAGAAGGATGGTAAGGTTCGGATGTGTGTCGATTATCGAGATTTGAATCGCGCAAGCTCAAAGGACAATTTCCCATTACCACACATCGACACCCTAGTTGATAATACAGCCAAGTATTCACTGTTTTCGTTCATGGATGGTTTTTCGGGGTATAACCATATCAAGATGGCGCCAGAAGATATGGAAAAGACGACGTTTATTACATTGTGGGGCACATTTTGTTATAAAGTGATGTCTTTTGGACTCAAGAATGCTGGGGCAACATATCAAAGGGCAATGGTGGCACTTTTCCATGATATGATGCACAAGGAGATTGAAGTTTATGTGGACGACATGATCGCGAAGTCCGAATCAGAAGAAGAACACGTCCTCAACTTGAGAAAGTTATTCGAGAGATTGAGGAAGTATAAGCTTAGGCTGAATCCCGCCAAATGTACATTTGGAGTGAAATTCGGGAAATTGTTGGGCTTTATTGTCAGCCAGAGGGGGATAGAGGTGGATCCAGACAAAGTGCGAGCGATAATGGAAATGCCTACGCCTAAAACGGAAAAAGAAGTTCGAGGTTTTTTGGGTAGATTGAATTACATTGCTAGATTCATCTCCCAATTAACTGCTACTTGTGAACCACTGTTCAAGTTGCTACGAAAGAATCAGGCTGTGGTGTGGAATGAGGATTGTCAGGCCGCTTTTGAGAGAGTCAAACAATACTTACAGGACCCTCCTGTATTACGTCCACCAGAACCAGGAAGGCCACTCATTTTGTATTTGACTGTATTGGACAAGTCAATGGGTTGTATATTGGGTCAGCATGATGAGGATGGCAAAAGAGAGCACGCTATATATTACTTGAGCAAGAAGTTCACAGACTGCGAACAACGATATTCATCGTTAGAGCGGACTTGCTGTGCATTGGCATGGGCCGCTCATCGTTTAAGGCAATACATGTTGAGTCATTCCACATGGTTGATATCTAAGATGGACCCTATCAAGTATATTTTTGAAAAGCCTGCTCTTACTGGAAGGATAGCTCGATGGCAGATGCTATTGTTAGAGTACGACATCGTATATGTCACTCAAAAATCTGTCAAGGGTAGCGCACTAGCAGAATACCTGGCTCATCAACCCCTTTGTGATTATCAACCAATGCAACCTGAATTTCCCGATGAGGATATCATGGCTTTACTCGAGGAGAACGGAGAAGACCGAGACGAAAAAGCATGGACAGTGTTATTCGACGGAGCCTCGAATGTGATGGGACATGGAATAGGGGCAGTGCTTATCTCCCCAGAGCGTCAATATATACCAATGACGGCAAGGTTGTGTTTTAGCTGCACAAATAACATCGCTGAATATGAAGCCTGTGCCATGGGTATTCGAGCAGCAATTGAGTCTAAGGCGAAAATTCTAGATGTGTATGGAGATTCAGCTTTGGTCATCCATCAATTGAAAGGAGAATGGGAAACTAGGGATACGAAATTAATTCCCTACCAAGCTTATATCAGGGGATTAACGGAGTATTTCGATTCCATCACATTTAACCATATACCGCGAGAAGATAATCAACTAGCAGACTCACTGGCTACCTTGTCGTCAATGTTTGAGGTTGATCAAGGTGCAGAATTACCAAGAATCAAAATGAAAAGCCATGCAGAGCCAGCATATTGCCACTTCATCGAGGAGGAGTTAGACGGTAAACCTTGGTACTTTGATATCAAGCGTTATCTTAAAACCCGAGAATACCCTGAGGATGCGTCTGAAAACGATAAAAGAGCACTAAGAAGGTTGGCCGGCAGTTTCATTGTAAGTGAGGATGTTTTATACAAGAGAAACCATGACATGGTTCTCCTCAGATGTGTGGATGCAAAGGAAGCCGAGTTGATATTGAAAGAAGTGCACGAAAGTACATTTGGTACACACATGAATGGACATTCGATGGCTAGGAAGATCTTAAGAGCTGGTTACTTCTGGTTGACCATGGAAAACGATTGTTGCATACACGTGAGAAAGTGTGAGAAATGTCAGATATATGCAGATAATATCAATGTGCCACCCACTGCTCTGAACGTGTTGTCTGCACCATGGCCATTTTCGATGTGGGGAATAGATGTCATCGGAGCTATAGAACCAAAAGCGTCAAATGGACATCGCTTCATACTAGTCGCAATCGACTATTTCACCAAGTGGGTTGAGGCTGCTTCGTATGCCAACGTGACTAGAAAGGTTGTGGTTAGATTCATAAGGAAGGAGTTGATCTGTAGGTATGGGCTACCTAACAAGATCATCACTGATAACGCTACCAACCTGAACAATCAGATGATGGCGGAGTTATGTGAGGAATTCAAAATTCACCACCATAATTCCTCTCCTTATCGTCCAAAGATGAATGGGGCAGTAGAGGCTGCTAACAAGAACATTAAGAAGATTGTGCAGAAGATGGTGGTCACCTACAAGGATTGGCACGAAATGCTTCCTTTCGCTTTGCACGGATACCGCACATCAGTACGAACATCAACTGGGGCCACGCCGTTCTCGCTAGTGTATGGGATGGAAGCGGTACTTCCATTTGAGGTCGAAATTCCCTCCTTACGCGTGTTAATGGAAACTAAGTTAGAGGAAGCTGAGTGGGTTCAAACCCGATTCGACCAACTCAACCTTATCGAAGAGAAAAGGTTAACAGCAGTGTGTCATGGACAGCTGTATCAAAGGAGAATGAAAAAGGCGTTTGACAAAAGGGTGCACCCAAGAGAGTTTCATGAAGGCGAACTGGTGTTGAAGAGGATTTTGCCCATCCAAAAAGATCATAGAGGCAAGTGGACCCCAAACTATGAAGGGCCGTTTGTGGTGAAGAAAGCATTCTATGGTGGGGCACTAATTCTCACAAGGATGGATGGGGAGGAATTACCGTTACCGGTTAATTCTGATGCGGTCAAAAAGTTCTATGTATGATGATTCCGTGATAGGGGTTGCCGTTAGCGAATATTAACATTGCCTTCTAAATGGTTGTAATCTATGTTATTTCATTCAATAAATACCGCATATTGATTTTTGTTCATACTTTCTGAAATTATTGCATGTCGCGCTGAGCTGTTTAGGTAAATAAAGAGGAATGAAAACGAAAATAATTGAACGAATGTCAATAAAAGCATCACAGGTATTCAGTCGGCTTAGCTCGGTCCTGGTGGGTGTCGTAAAAAAAAACAAAAATCGAAAAAAAAAGAGCAAAAGAAAAGACACATGTTGAATTCGTTGTCAATGAGGTCGTCAGGGGCATAGTGTTTTCGAAAAGCAAAAGCTAAATAAATTTTGAAAATACCAAAGTTGGGTCTTCTCCTGATGCAAGGATTCGGGGGTAACCATCATTCTTTTCCGGCCAGAGCATCTGCATTCATACTACTTGAACCCTCAACCTTTTCGTTTCCCATTAAAACAAAGGATTGTCATGAATACAATACTGGGGCAGTGTTCATCATGGTACACATCCCCAACGATCTGTTGATTGGGAGATAAAAAAATAATAAATAAATAAAAAAAAAAGAAGAAAGAAGAGAAAGAAAAAAACAATGAAGTCGATGTGTCAACCACTACCGAGTTTTATTCCAGGGCAAAAGTCGCGAGAAAGTAAGGTAAGCAAAGATTCAGATTGACGTGTGGCCATTTTTTTTCTTTATCCAAACGTTAAAAGAAGTTTATCCAATTGCACTCCTTTTGAGCCATAAATTATAATTGTTTTCATCACCCTCGACAAGAATCATTAGCACATCGATGTCAACCTAAAGGGTACATCAAGGGCATCCGAAATCGAGGAGGGGATTTCTGAAAAAAAAAAGAGAAGAAGGAAAAAGAAATAAAAAAAAATATATATAAAGTCTCAAAGAAGTACACAACAGAGACAACGAAGCAAGCGACCCAAAAGGGGAAGAAAAGAAAGAAAAAACAGCAATGAAAATAAAAGGATGCCCGAAGTTTCAAATCTTTAAGGATAGTTGACTCAACACCTTGCAAATGATTCTTGTTGAAACAATTTAACCGCCAAACTCTTATTTGAGCCTTCATTATCCATTTCTTTCAAAACCCTTTGACCTTTAGCCACGGTACAAGCCAATAAAAGTCCACGCTGACTGAAGACTGTTTGTCCTAATCTTTCTCACGATTTTGACCCTGAAACGAAATGATGTGGTGAATGACACAATCACTCAAAAGAAAA
Source organism: Vigna reflexopilosa (assembly GCA_027742785.1). Lineage (NCBI taxonomy): Eukaryota > Viridiplantae > Streptophyta > Magnoliopsida > Fabales > Fabaceae > Vigna > Vigna reflexopilosa. The sequence goes on along the minus strand of CM050916.1, from coordinate 19,914,227 downwards.
GAAAAAAGAAGGAAAGAAAATTAAAACATCGAAAAAAAAAGAGAGAAAAGACAAAAAATGTGAAGTCTCCCTATCAATCAAGAATCGCCAAATTGGGGCAATCCTTCCTACCCGAACCTTTCCACCTCTCCAAATCAAGTTTACTATACGCAACAAAGTTGGGGCAGCCTTTGCGGGTCATGCATGTGTAGATACTAACAACACCTCCCCAAAGTTCAAGCTAGTGCTAGAGGAAATTCGAACCCCTAGTTACGTTCTCTTCCTTTCATCAAAGAACCCACTGCTTCTTGACATTATTTTGATTGAATGCATTTCAAACGTACATCGCGTTTGACGTCAACATTGACCACGGATTCCAAGCATAGAATTTTCAAAAAAAAAAAAAAAAAAAGGGTGTAAGAAAGAGAAAGCGAGAGCAAAAGAAGGGAACGAAACCAATGGCTCATATGCATTCATGCACCATCATAACATAACATCATTTCATAGAAAGCAAAAAAAAAAACTATTCAAAAATCCGTAAAGGGAAAATGAAGTGGTGAAAAAAGGTTAGCAGACCTTTATATCTAAATCTCTCTAATGTTTTGCTCAGTATTTACCAATGTTTCTTCAAAAAAGATCGGAATCCAAGAGTTTCTTCTACGATAGCACACCTCAAGGCCCTTGACGAGCCTATTGATCCTCATTTCATTCATCCATAGGGTTTGTACACCCTCCACGAGGTTAGTACACCTCACATCATTCATCCATAGGGTTTGTACACCCTCCACGAGGTTAGTACACCTCACATCATTCATCCACAGGGTTTGTACACCCTCCACGAGGTTAGTACACCTCGCATCATTCATCCACAGGGTTTGTACACCCTCCACGAGGTTAGTACACCTCATATCACCCATCCATAGGGTTTGTACACCCTCCACGAGGTTAGTACACCTCATATCACCCATCCACAGGGTTTGTACACCCTCCACGAGGTTAGTACACCTCATATCATTCATCCATAGGGTTTGTACACCCTCCACGAGGTTTGTACACCTCATTCCCCTCGGGCATGGTTTTGGTTCAGCGTTTCAAGCCCAGTCTTGTCTGGCGCCTCTAGTTTCTCTGTGATTTTGGGCCCTCTGCTCGGCAATGGTCGTTTATGTTGCAATCTCACATTCTTCATCGATTTGTTTAACTTATGTTTCGTATTCATTTTACTTCATTTTGCTTCCTTTGAAATCCAGACGAAATTAGTATTTCTATCTTTACTTATCTTTTACTAAATAATATGAAGACATCACTTTGTCATATTATCTAGTAAAATCTAAGTAAAGAGGGGCATCTGTCAATACCTAATTTCGTCCGGATTATTTTTTTTTTAGTTTTATTGCATTTTGGTTGTCACATATTTAATCTTTTTATTATTCATTTACCTATTTCCTTTTTTTTAGCTCTATTTATTTTATCTTACTGTTTTTATTACCCATTTTTTTTATTGCTTATTTTGTTTATCTTACTTTTTTTTCTCTTACGTATTTATTTATTATTTATTATTATCATTTTTTTTCTTTCGTTTTAATATTAATTCTTATTTTAATTTTATTTTTGTTTCTTATTTTTGTTGATTTATTTTAATCTTAATTAAATTTTGTAAAAAGGTGTTAAAATTAAAAAAAAAATGAATCAAAAAGTGAGAAAAAGACAAATTGGAAAAAAGGAGGGGACACAGCAGAGGAAAACGGTTTTCTGCTGCGAGACAAAAATTGGTTTTGGGGCAGGCAAGGACAAGGCAAGTTTTGGGGAGAGCAGAGGCGCGATTTGGTTTTGGCAGGAGGCACAGCAGAGGGATTGAATTGGCAAAAAAGCAATGGAGAAGAAAAAGTGAAATAGACACACAAAAAAGGGACAGGGAGCATAACCAAGAGGGAGGCTCTCAAAAAGAAAAAAACTCCCCTCACTGTATCAAGAATCGACGACCGAGAGAAGCCAGCTTCCTGGGAGGTTCAGACCTGCACCGAGAGAAGAGAAGGAGATTATCACAAAGAAAAAAAGAAGAAGGAAACTCCAGCATTCAGGTAAGTCGTCCATCCCCGTTCTCCATCCTAGTTTGATCCTTAAGGTAATCAATATTGTATGTTAATGTTCACGTACTCAATATTGCATTGTTGTTCTTTTCTTTTCTTCCTTCTTCTTGCTACGTTCACTGCCTAATGTTTCTGCTACCAACGCGTCTCCATTCCCTTCCCATGAGCACATGAACGCGCCTTACACCACGAGGCTTCACTGAACTTCCTTTTCCCCTGAGTTCTGGTCTCTCATAACACTCAACATCCCTCTTCATCTTCTCAAAAACATCATGATGGTCAAATCCAGAGAAGCATGATTTCCTTTTTGCTCAAGGCGCCATCGCCATAGCCTTCGTCTTGCCTCTCTCGGCCTGGGCAGCCATTCGCCTTCTCGCACATACCCCATCCGTAACCACCTCACCCCAACGCCTTCAGCATCTATCATACGGAAACTCATAACTCCAGCTCACTGTTTTCATTCTTACCGTTCGGCCAACATCATCTCCAACCCTGAGCCGTCACCTATCCTCTACATCTTCAACACATCTACCTTCAACTATAATCCAACCTCGACCCCCCCTCACGCCAGGACCATTCATCATTTACCTCTGACCAGAGCCTTTGCCTCTCACCACTTTCATCTCCAGCACCACTTCCAGCATCATCACTCTCATCTCCCCAACATCTCCGATGCCACCTCCAACAAGCATAACCCAATCAACACACAAGGCAGAACAAATCTAGCATCCACCCCTCACATTCAAATGTACACAACACACTCGTAATTTTCAAATTAATCAGTAAATCAATAAAAAACGATAAAAAAATTAGGGGGAGAAGAGAGGGAAATGTGGTGTTGCGGGGACGAATAGCAGTCGAGAAAGTCCTCGAACGAAGAGAGAGGAAAGTGACAATGGTGGCGCCGGTGAGGAAGCACGCTACAGCTAGAGGCGACGGTGGTCGCCTCTAGCAGAGGCGGGGCCAGGAGGTGCCCAAGGTGGAAAAGCCTCAACCCTAGGCTAGTGCGAGAGAAGCGAGGGAGAGAAAGCAGTGGCGCCGCGGTCGGCAGTGGGTCTGGTGGTGTGGGTATGTCGCCGGCGAGGCCAAGGCGTGTTCTGGTTGAGGCAACGGTGGCCGACGCTGGCATAGACGACGGTGAGTCTGCGGAGAGAGTAAGAGACCTTGGGTCTCTGGAGAGTTTGTGAGTTGGGGGAGTGAGCTTACGGGAGAGTGTTGGGTCTGCGTGGGTGAGGAATGGAAAGGAAGTGCCAAACCCCTAGAGGATTCTAGGTCAGAAATCACCCGGGTGGGCCAAGCCCAGAACGAACGCACGTTATTTGGCCTTTTCCGAACGTTCGTCATCCAGCCTCATCTTCCGAACGAACGCTCGTCCATAACGAGCGTTCGTCATCCATTTCCCACATCTTCCCAACGAACGCTCGTCCATAACGAGCGTTTGTCATCCAGCCTCATCTTCCCAACGAACGCTCGTCCATAACGAGCGTTCGTCATCCATTTCCCACATCTTCCCAACGAACGCTCGTCCATAACGAGCATTCGTCATCCAGCCTCATCTTCCCAACGAACGCCCGTCCATAATGAGCGTTCGTCATCCATTTCCCACATCTTCCCAACGAACGCTCGTCCATAACGAGCGTTCGTCATCCAGCCTCATCTTCCCAACGAACGCTCGTCCATAACGAGCGTTCGTCATCCATTTCCCACCTCTTCCCAACGAACGCTCGTCCATAACGAGCGCTCGTCATCCAACCTCATCTTCCAACGAACGCTCGTCCATAACGAGCGTTCGTCATCCATTTCCCACATCTTGCCAATGAACGCTCGTCCATAATGAGCGTTCATCATCCAGCCTCATCTTCCCAATGAACGCTCGTCCAAAACGAGCGCTCGTCGTCCAGCCTCCTCTTCTCAACGTCCGCTCGTCATTCTGCCTCCGTTTCTCAGCGTCCGTTCATCATATCATCCAATGAGTGCTCGTCATCTGCACTCCCGTACTCAACGTACGTTCGTCGTATCACCCAACGAACGCTCGTCATCCAGGCTATTTTTCTCAACGTACGAACGCTCGTGATTTTGAATTCTTTCCCAACGTACGTTCGGCCTCTACCACGGACCGCTCGTTAATCAAGCTTTTCGACTGACCATTCGACCCCTTTTTTTTTCTTTTTTTTATTTTTATTTTTATTTTGGCACCCCGATTTCGTTGTTTTTATTATTATTTATTTATTTGTTTGATTATTTATTTGCCTTTTTATTTATCTTATTTCATTTTATTTTATTTTATTTTATTTTATTACTTTATTTTATTTATTTCTTTTAATATCCACTTATTTCAAAATATACAATAATTTTACTTATATACACATAAAAAATAAAATTACAAAAAATATGTTTTAAAGGTTTAGGCACATGTGTGATCGCGCGCATCGTCCTTGTGCTAAAAACCTTTTGCCTTTCTTAATTAAAATTACAAAAATATGTTTTAAAGGTTTAGGCACATGTGTGATCGCACGCATCGTCCTTGTGCTAAAAACCTTTTCTTTTCCTTAAGTAAAATTAACGAAAAATATGTTTTAAAGGTTTATGCACATGTGTGATCGCACGCATCGTCCTTGTGCTAACAACCTTTTCTCTTTCTTAAACAAAATACAAAAAAGGTATAAAATCTTCAAAAAAAAACCAAAAACATCAACAATTTTAAACAACAAACAATCTTCCTACCTAGAACTACGTGATCCTTGATTCTCCATCAAAAGTGGAGATACGTAGGAGCAAGGCCAGTCCTTGGGAGGTTCACTTTCCCAAAAATCCAAATTTATCCATAATCATTTTCCAAACAAAATTTTGTAAACAATTTTCAAACCAATTTTCAAAGCAGTTTTCCAAAAGAACTACGTAACCCTGATTTCTCATTCCGAATGAGAATACGTAGGAGCGAGGTCAATCCTCGTCGGGCCCAAAAAACTAAAAAATATATTTTGTTTATTTAGAATTTTATTTTAGGGGATAGTTAAACATTTTGAAAATCACATCATATTCGTGCATTTAGTTAAAGGTACTGCCTTAGGGCAGGCGTTGTGGGGTGCTAACACCTTCCCCACGCGTAACCGACTCCCGAACCCAGAATCTGGTTTTCGTGGACCCTGCTTTATCGTTTTATGGTTTTTCCGTAGTTTCCCATAATAAACTATGGTGGCGACTCCAAAATCTCTTTTTCTAAAACCTGATTTCTTTTTGGATCGTCGTCCCGTCGCGATTCCGGTTGCGACAGGTATTTTTAAACCCTAAGCTGCGCAATTTCTCATACTTTCAGGCTCTTCTCTGCACAAACACTCCCACATACCTTCTCCAAGGTTTTCCACATCTTTTCACTCTTTCTTCTTAAGAAAATTTCTCTTCCACTCACTTTTTCACTAGTGTGCTATCAAAGTTTGGGGTTGGAAGAGAGCATTTTAGCTTGGAAGCATTTTCATTGCATTTAGTATCTCCACCCAAGTAAATAAAATGCATTTCGTTCATTCTAGGGTTCTTGAATTTGAATGTGATTGTCAAAGCATGAATATTTAGGGGTTTTGATTTCTATGCATGATTTGATGATATATTTGATGTTTGAACCAATTAAACTGCATGATTATGAACTGGAAAACTGAAAATTGCATTTGGGTGGACTTAGGACAGCTTTAAAACAAGATTTTCAAAAATCTGCAGAGTTACCGCTGAGGGGTAAACTGCCGTTGAGCGGCACTCTGCCAGATTTGGTTTTTCTGGTTTTTTGTGATCTGGACTATGGCACTGGTGGCGCTGAGGGGAAATTCTGGCCCTCAACGGTGGTTTAGCTTCGAAAGGAGTTGTGTTTTGTGTTTACTAATGATTAACATCATGTTCTTTGGTTGTGTATTTGTGTTTGAATGCAGGAATGGCATCCTCTTTAGGAAAGAGATTGAAAACCATGGCAACCAAGAGAAAGGAAAAGGAACCAGAGCAACCCCACTCTAGCAGGTTCCTCTCTAGGAAACATGAGAAGCACTTTAGGGTGGTTCAGGACAGGAGACTTCTGATGGAGAGAAAGGTTGGAATGATACCTAACTTTGCTCCTCAATTTGGAGAGCAAGTGTTAGGGAATGACTGGGGAAAGCTAGCCACATATCCTGCACCTGCCAACATAGCTGTGGTAAAGGAATTTTACACCAATGCAAAGAAGATTGGTGATTATCCAGCTGAGAATTATTTGGGCTATGTCAGAGGCCATGCTATCAGGTATGATCCTGATTCTATCAATAACTTTCTGGACACTGTGTGGGCTGGTGAGCAGTGCCAGTTTGCTCTTTGCATGGAGGAAGGTGCTGACTATGAGGATGTGGAGAGAGTACTGTGTATACCTGGAGGACACTTCCAAAGAATTAGATCTGGCTCAGTGGTTAACATTAGGAGGACGGATTTGACTCCTCTTGCAAAGTATTGGATGGCGTTTTCTCACGCCAATATTCAGCCATGTTCACATGTGTCAGATATTACTCTCAGCAGGGCACTATTCATCTACTGTGCTATCAGAAACTTGAATGTTAATATTGGGCAGGTGATAGCTGATGAGATTAGTGTGTGCGCCAATACCTCAAACAACAAAGCACCACTAGGACATCCCTCCTTGATCACTCACCTTTGCAAGATAGCTGGGGTGGACACTTCTGCTCCACCATTTGAGAGGCCAAGAAAAGCTATTGATGAGGCTTATTACAGACAGTACTGTGGAGGTGAAGAAGCAGCTCAACCAGTTCCACCACGTCGTGCTCGTAGAGAGAGAGGGTCAGCACAGAGCCAGACATCTGCTGAGACACATGAAGCAGAACCATTCCAGATGAGGGACATGTATATGTCTCTTATAGGTGCTCAGTTGCAGTCCATTCACAGGGGGCAGGTGGCCACTGCTGAGATGATTGTGGGGATGTATGATACACCTCCAGCCCACAGGTGGACTATGGATGAATTCCATAATGTGGTAGCTTGGCCAGAGGAGCCAGTGCATGGAGAAGGAGCTGGAGCAGCTGAAGCTTCAACAAGAGAGATGGAAGAAGATGATGCTGATGATGATGATGCATTTGAAGATGATGAAGATGAGGAGGAAGAGGAAGATACAGAGGACAGCTCAGACTGAAGAGGAGCTGAGATAGCATTTACTGATGAATGCTATCATATGCTTATGCTTTTGTTGGTTTAAGTTTTCTGAACTTATTTGTTTTTGTTTTTAGATTAGGGTTTGATGTATTCTATTGACACCTGGTTTGTGTGATGGTTTGCTATTAACTGTGATTGTTTGATAAGTAATGCTTGATGATGATTATTGATTGATTGATGTTGAGATGATGTGCACATTAAAATGCTTATACAGGTGATTCACAAGCTTTGTGAATAAATGCAGGATATTGTGATTGTGATTGTGAGATTAAACAGGATGTGTATGTCAAATGTGAATGAGCTTATATGTGAGGTTTTGAACTCCAGAGTTGTTATTGTTAAATGCTATTACTTTGAAAGCATGAATGACTTTGCCCAGGTTTTCTATGATTGAATCAATTGCTTGTTTTGCATCATATGATCAAGGCCGTTTGTTGGAACCCTTTTTATTGGCCAAATTAATAAAGTTAGCTCACTAAAAGAGAACACTTTGTGTTCTATCCTTTGAACCCTTAGCCTTGAACATACACTGAAAACCCTTGATTGAAAATCTTTACCTTGAGTTAAGTAGAAGATCTTGTGTGGTATTGTTAAATGTTCAAGTTTGGGGTTGTTGGGAAAACATGAAAAAGGAAAAGCATTGAGCTAAGAGCTAAAAAGTAAAAAAGAAAAGAAAAGAAAAGAAAAAGGCAAAGCTCAATGCAAAAGAAAGTTGGGAATGAATAAGAATAATTGTGTTGTTATGATTCTCTTAACTCAAGGATTTTGTGATCTAGAAAAACCAATTTTCTTGTTAGCCCAGCCACATTATAAGCCATGGAAAAGTCCTTGTGATGATGCATGCTTGTGAATGTTTTTGATTGTGATAAAATGAAAGGCAAAGTTGATTTATGTGACATTGTGATAGTAGAGTGAATGAGTGATTACCTCTTATACACTTGTGTGTGAGTTAAACACTTTATCTAGTGAGGAATTATTCCATGAGCACATGAACATCCATGCTTAATTGATTGATCATTCATGAAAAATAGCATTTGTTGGAATTTAAATGACTTTGTGAACACTAAAGCATGTGCACATCTTGATTGAACTCTTGGTCATAAGTTTGAATGAAGTTGTTACTTATCTTGAAAAAGAGGATTTTTGAATGAGTGAATCATCATATGAATTGGTTGGAGATTGAGTTACATCTTGTTTGCTTAAGGACAAGCAAAGTTCTAAGTTTGGGGTTGTGATAACAGTTGAAAAACTGTTATTTTCATGCTTAAAAGTGATACTAAAAGCAACCTTTATACTTAGAAACTAGCTTGAAATCATACTTTTATTCATATTTTCAGAAATAAGAGAGCTGGACAGGTTTATGCTTGATTTCAGTGTTTTTGTGCAGGTTTTAAGGTGAATTTGGTGAAAGAAGTGAAGAAGGAGAGAGATGAAATCAGAAAAAACATCAAAAAGTGCAAAAGGAGAAGTCGAAGTCACCGCTCAACGGCAGTTTACCGCTGAGCGGCACTCAGGAGCTTACGGGAGATCCGCTGAGGGGCAAAATGGCCGCTGAGGGGAAGAAACGACTCACGCACTTACCGCTGAGCGGTACTTTACCGCTGAGCGGCACACTTATGGGCTTGGACCTAGATTTTTTGTAATTTTAGAATAGTATATAAGCTTTAGGACGTCCTAGGGTTTGTATCTTTGGCTGGGAGGAAGTAGAAACACACTTTTCACCCCTTGGGGGTAGATTAGGAGATGGTGACGGCTCTCCTCTTCTCTTTCTCGGGTTTTTCTATCTCTTTCATTCTTTCATTATTAGTCATCTAGTTTCACCATGAATATGGTGAACTAAACCTTGTATGTTTGTTGGGGAATCAATGTAATCTTTTGAAGCTCTCATATATGGAATTTGTATTTACATCTTATATTTAAGACCTATGCTTTCTTTCATCATTAGTTAGGGTTTTTCCTCTTTGCTCAATGCTTGCTTTGTTTAACTCATTCAATGCATGATTATTGATTTTGTCGATACGGGAACGTACGGGGAAGTCTAGATCTGGGGAATTTCTCCCAATAGTATATTGGTTGCCTTAAGCTCCTGTGCTAAAAAAACTAATTATTAGGAATGGTAGGAATCGTATGAACTCGTAATTAGGGAGAAGCCTTCTTGAAAGGTAATTTAGAGAGTGGCATTAACAATGATGAATTGAATGTTGAATTCCTAAAGTATATGAGAGTGGATAAGATGAAATTGAGAACCCCAACAACATACTCACCTATATATTCCATTGAAAGTGTTTGTATTTTGCTTTAGCCATTGATCACACTCATGCATACATGTTTATTTTCGTCTTTTGCATAGTAAAATCCAATTATTTCGTTCTTAAGTCTTAGCTAATCAACGAATCACATAACTAAACTAGGCCGTGAGTCCTTTGGGAGAACGATACTTGGTCTTACCGAGTTTATTACTTGAAACAATTCGGTCACACTTGCCGATTGTTAAACAAGTTTATGGCGCCGTATTTCGGTGTTCATAAATTTGTGCATCACCCTCCAACTCTCTTATTTCCAAAACTTAAGCAAAAACATGATTTCAAGCTAGTTTCTAAGTCATAAAGGTTGTTTTTAATGTCAAAATTAAGTATAAAAATAACGGTTTTTCAACCGTTATCACAACCCCAAACTTAGAACTTTGCTTGTCTTCAAGCAAACAAGATGTAACTCAGTCTTCCACCAATCCATACAATGGTTGACCACATTCAAAACCTCTTTCTTTCCAAGATATGTAATTACTTAAATCAGCTCATCAAAAAGAATTCAGTCAAGATGGACACATTCTTTAGTTCAATCAAACTCATTGTGGTGTTCACATAGGCATAAAGTATCCAACAAATGATATTCTCATGAATGATCAATTAACAAAACATAGATGTAATCATGTGCTCATGGAATTATTCCTCACTAGATAAAGTGTCTCACTCAATCCCACAAGTGTATATGGAGGTCACTCATTCACTTTACTATCACAAGTCACATGAATCAACTTTGCCTTTCATTTAACCACAATCAAGTACACTCACAAGCAAGCATCATAACAAGGACTTTCTATGGCTTATAATGTGGCTGGGCTAAGAAGAAAATTGGTTTTTCTGGAGCACAAAATCCTTGAGTTAAGAGAATCATCATTTAAACACAACCATTCTTACTTCTTCCCAACTTTCCTTTGTATTGAGCTTTTCTTTTTCTTTCTTTTCTTTTCTTTTTATTTTGCTTTTCACGTGCTTAGCTCAATAATTTTCATATTCCCTTTTTAGACCTCCCAACAACCCCAAACTTGAACATTTATCAATCCCACAAGATATTTTCTTGACTTCACCTAGTTTATTGTGCTAGAATTAATCAGGGAATTGTGCTTCAATGTCCGATATTTTTCTGTTTTTGCTAACTGTGTTTAATTTGACCAGAAATTCTTATTTTAATTAATTTGAATTATCTGAGCTTATTATGTTCATTATTGTTTGCAGGGAAACTTTTGGAGATACATTTTGGGACATTAGGAAGAATGCAAATAAATTCAAGATTCTCCACATAGATATTTTAGAATTAATTAAATTGTAATTTAGTAGTTTAGAATTTTTAATCAACTTTTCTGTGAGAATGAAGCTCTTATTCATGGTTATTTTGCTTTGCCCTTGAACGCTGTTACGGAAATGGATGAAAGAGCTTCACTTTAATTTGACTGATTTACTAATTGGCTTTTTCAGTTTTTTGGTTCATACACTTGTTATTGATGTTTAAGTCTATCTTTGCATTGTCCAACGTTGCACGGTGATTGGTAGGAGAAATGTTTAAGCACACAGTTGCACGTCCATGAGGGGTTAGATCCAGAGATTTTATTTTCTTTATTAGCTTCAAGCCTGCACCGAACTCATTTGGCTATTTTTGAGATTGAAATAATGCACACGGTTGTTTTAAAAGTGTTGTTTAACTGATGGAGAAACGGTGGGGCACGAGGCATTCAATTGGAGGTTCACGTCCAACTCTGGTGTGCACACGGACTTGTGAAGACATTCTCGGTTTTTGATTTGGGAGAAAAAGTGGCAATAGCACGTTGGTGGAGAGGTGTCTCGGCCCAGAGCTGGTGCAGCAGCCACCTTGAGAGAAGTGCACGATTTTGTTGGCTTTTAGGAAGCACAACACGCAGGGCTTCACATAGGGACCAACTACCACGAATTGAGGAACACTCATTACCTTCAATTTATGAGGACACATGTTACGACCTAGAGAAAGCATGGTGCTTGAATGGAGGAAGGCACGGAGGTTGACATCCAGCAGTGGTGTCACGTTTTGAGTGATGGGAAGCACTTTCATTTTAATTTGTGGAAGCAGCGTTGTCACATCTTTGGAGAGAAGGAGCTGATTCAATTTATGGAGAATTTGGTTTTTGCTTTTAGAAAGTAGAAGCGTTGATTTTATTTAGAGAGCACCAGCAACACGTTAGGTGATTAGATAGGAGTAGTTGTCACGGTTTGGCATGGAGAAAGTGGTGTGTTGTCACGTCCAGAGGGCAGCACGAAAGCTCTAATTTTTCTTTCTAAGCATAGGTTACGATCATCATTGCTAGGTCCAGTAAAAGGAGAACACAAAGATTGATATTTCTATGAAGTGGCACGGTCAAGCAAAGTAGAAGGCAGTTGTCACGTCTTAGGAGGAGGAAAAGCATGTGATTTCATTTGGAGTGAAGGAATGCATTTGCTTTGAATGAAGAAGCACGGTGTATTCATTAGCTGGATAGACCACATCCTGGGTGGAGATTTATTTTAGAAGTTCATCTCATTTTTTCTTTGAGAAATGACGTGCGGGAAGAGATGAGTGGTGTCAGGGCCTCGGATGGAAAAATGGTTCAGAACGAATTTTATTTTACAACAGCTTACTCACTTATTTAAACTAACTTTTCAAGCGTTTTCTTTTTGTCATTTTTGTGATGGATTGTTTTGTTTATGTTTAGCTTACAACATTGTGCATTTAATGTTCTAGTTTAAGTGTTGCATTTGAATAGTTTGAATTGTGTTTGGATATTTATCTGTTACAATGTTTAGTTTAATGTTTTCATGCATTTTAATGCCTTCAATTGTATTCGGTTGTATTTAATTTTCATTTTTAATTTCATCATTTGCATTCACAAAATCTTTCACAAACCCCCCCCACTTCGTGTTTGACCTGATTCTCGAACCACATTTGGTCCTTGAGAGACGACCTAGGAGTCACTTCCTAGCACTATACTGCATTTAATTGCACATCAAATTTGATGGGCTGCGACAGCCACATCAAACTTTGGTGCCATTGTCGGGGACCAACGGTTCGGTCTTAGGTCTTTTGTTGTGTTAGTGTGTGTTGTGTTTTGTCTTGTGTTGTGAGTGTGATGTTCTGTTTTGTGTGTGCGTTATTATGTGTGCGTGTCGCATGTTTAATTGTGTTGTGTTTTGTTTGTTTCGTAATTTTTAGGATTTCCTTTCTACCTGCCCTTCTTTTTCCATGTCTACTTATTTTGGTTATGTGAATAGTGCTTATTCTGCCAGTGCCTCTCATTAGGATTCTCCTTCTGCATGTTACTCTGATTGTAATTCATATTCTGCTGATTTTTATGTTGAGAACAATATGGCTCATCCTCCAACTTTTGAGAGTTCTCTTTGGGAGTCGGTTCCACCTACTGAGGATGATGTTCACTGCGTTTTTAACACTGGACTGATACATTTGCTGCCTAAGTTTCATGGTTTTGCAGGTGAATGCCCACATCAACATTTGGAGGACTTCCACATCATGTGCTCTTCAATGAAACCTCCACATGTCGAGGATGACGATATGTTCTTAAAGGCATTTCCGCAATCATTACAAGGAGTAGCAAGGGATTGGCTTTATTGTCTTCCTTCAAGGTGTATCACTTCTTGGGAAGATCTTCAGCGATTATTCTTGGATGAATTCTTCCCTGCTCAGTATGGTTACAACAACGATTTTGGATGGAATGACACTAGTTTGGGATGGTATGATGCTCCATAACAATACCAGAGTCAGCAACATGATGCTCCTGCCCGAATGTCTCCTCAGCGTTCTACTTCTGAGCCTACATTGGAGGAGTTACTAAGGCAGATGGCCATGCAGAACATTGAGTTCATGAAAGATACCAGAGCATCCATTCAAAGCTTGAATGATCAGATAGGGCAGATGGCTATTCAGCTCACTAAGGAACAGTCTTAAGTTTCAGAGGAATCACCATTTCAGACTGTTCAGATTCCTGATGATGTTAGTGCCACCCACACAGGAGATGGGGAGCATAGTCATGTGCTTACTACTGTGCCACCTACTTTCCCACCTTCCTATGACTCTACTCTTGCACGTGAGGAGACTGATGAAGATTTTAAGGAACAGGCAGGTATAAGCAACAACTGTGATCCAAGTAGACCATTTTCATTTTCCACCACTTTAGCCACCTTCAAGGAAGAGGAGGTAAACAAATTGTTGTTGATGATTATGATGTTGATGAGCACGATTTTTATTTCCATTCTTTGCATGATGAGAAACAAATTTTGACATCCTATCTTAATACTTCTTATCAATGCACTGAACATGAATCTGAGTCTGTTGATGATATTGCTTCTAAATTTGAAATTGATTCATGTTTTGAGAGTATATATGAGGTTCAGCCTGTTACATTGGGATTAAGTGTTATACCTCTGCATATAGATTCTTTGGAGCCACCATGCACTAACCTTATTGCAGGAGGTACACATGAATTTGACTAGCAAACACCCACGGTGGAAGACAAAGGTGCTAGCATACACAAAAGCTTCAAGATCAATAGGCACCAGCTGAACCCACTCATCAACAATCTTTGCTTCTTAGATCCAGCTATGGAAGACATTTCCCTGCTAGATCAAATCTGGAGGATGAAGAAATTCTTCCTCAAAACTTCCTTACTGGATCCAGTGGTAGAAAACATCTCCCTGCTAGTCCAAGTTTGGCAACTGTCACCATGACCAGGGGAGTTTTCTTTTCCCTTCTCCCCCTTTCCCCACTTTAATTGCACTTGTCTAGGATCTGTTCACTGTTCTGATTTCTGATCTTATGCTTATGACACATTGAGGACACTGTGTAGTTTAAGTGTGGTCTATTGGGGGAGATTTTGATTTTTCTTTGTTAGTTTTTGTTTTCTTGGTTAAATTTTTTCTTTTCTAGGTTATTTTTGTCGTCTTATGTATAGTTTTGCATGTTTCTCTTGCTTTCTGGACTTTGGTTAGTTTGTAGACTTGACCTTCACTTCATTGATACTTTGCTTGAAATCTTTGCTTTTCTTTGCTTGGGAAGATGATTATGATGTTTGAGAGGTTGAATTGATTGTGACACAAATACCCTGTGTGAGAATTTGAGCCACTTGATGTTCTTTCTTGTGTGTGACATGTCTCTTGATTGCTTGCACATATGCCTTGGGTTGACTCTGGTTGATAATTCTTGATTGATATGCATGTTTGGAAGTGATAAAGGCAGTTTTGTTCTTGAGCCTCTCTAGCCAAATAAGCCTACCTTGTTGCGATCCTTTGATAACCCCTTTTGAGCCTATACTTTCCCCATTTCTTTGTTTTGAAGCTCATACACTAGCCTTTGTGAAAAACCATGTTTACCTAAAACCTTAGGGAATTTTGGAGCTTTGGAAGTGTTTTGGGAACAAGTGTGGTCTCCTTGGGGATTTTGATGAATTAGCTAGTTGGTTCCTCTTCTTGTTTTCTTTTTGGAAATATGATTTATATCTTGTCTCTTACAGTTGTGTGCTAAAGAGAGAAAAGAAAAGAGACAAGATGAGAAAGAAAAAGAATACAGAAAAATGAGAAAAAATAAAAAATTTTGTGAATAATGGAGTCGAGAAGAGGATTGAATTAGAGGTTTGGGTGTGATTTGACTGTGTTTACACTTTTTCCCCATTGGTCCTCTATTTCTTTTGGTTTGTAGCTTTTCATCCATATTTATCCTCCCTTGTCCTTGGCGCCATTTCACCCATAAAAGACCTTTTGATTTGAACATGCATATGTATTGAGTGTTGATGTTAGAGGCTTGTCAAGTCTGTTGTTGCTTGTTTTCTTGAGTGCATTGAGTTGACATTGCTTACCGTAGACACTTGAGAGAAATAGTGATAGTGCATCTGTGAGGTTCTGTTGCTTTTTCATTCACCTCTCAAGCTGATTGATTATTTTGCCATGCTTGGAAGTGCTTGGATAATTTCATGAGTATCTGCTTATTTTGTGTTGGATATTGTCGACTTCCTTTCTTGGTCCAGATTCCTGGAGAACTGTGTATTTCTGTTTATGTCCTTTTTAGTCTTTGTTGTCTGTGTGCTGAGTTTGTGTCACTTCCCTAATGTTCTTTGAACTATTCCTTGATTCGCGTCTTGATTTTGCCCAGGAGTGCAAAAGACTAAGTGTGGTCTATTTTGATGAGTCAATATTTTCTTGACTTCACCTAGTTTATTGTGCTAGAATTAATCAGGGAATTGTGCTTAAATGTCCGATATTTTTCCGTTTTTGCTAACTGTACTTAATTTGACCAGAAATTCTTATTTTAATTAATTTGAATTATCTGAGGTTATTATGTTCATTATTGATTGCAGGGAAACTTTTGGAGATACATTTTGGGACATCAGGAAGAATGCAAATAAATTCAAGATTCTCCACATAGATATTTTAGAATTAATTAAATTGTAATTTAGTAGTTTAGAATTTTTAATCAACTCTCACATTTTGGGTCAATTTTTGGTAAAGTAGACTAGACCCAAAAGTATATGAATGACTTGGCACCTTAGGGTTTTTTGTGTGGACCCCACCCTTATTAAAAGAGAACTCACGACATAGGAAAGAGGCCACCACTTGTTTTTTGGGGTCTCGGGTTTTGAATGTTTTGCACGGGAGAGGAGACACTTTCTTTTCTCTGAGAATGAGCTCTTATTCATGGTTATTTTGCTTTGCCCTTGAATGCTGTTATGGAAATGGATGAAAGAGCTTCACTTTAATTTGGCTGATTTACTAATTTGCTTTTTCATTTTTTTGGTTCATACACTTGTTATTGATGTTTAAATCTATCTTTGCATTGTCCAACATTGCACAGTGATTGATAGGAGAAATGTATAAGCACACAGTTGCACGTCCATGAGGGGTTAGATCCAGAGATTTTATTTTCTTTATTAGCTTCAAGCTTGCACCGAACTCATTTGGCTGTTTTTGAGATTGAAATAATGCACATGGTTGTTTTAAAAGTGTTGTTTAATTGATGGAGAAACGGTGGGGCACGAGGCATTCAATTGGAGGTTCACGTCCAACTCTGGCGTGCACACGGACTTGTGAAGACATTCTCGATTTTTGATTTGGGAGAAAAAGTGGCAGTAGCACGTTGGTGGAGAGGTGTCTCGGCCTGGAGCTGGTGCAGCAGCCACCTTGAGAGAAGTGCACGATTTTGTTGGCTTTTAGGAAGCACAACACGCAGGGCTTCACACAGGGACCAGCTGCCACGCATACCTTCAATTTATGAGGACACATGTTACGACCTAGAGAAAGCATGGTGCTTGAATGGAGGAAGGCACGGAGGTTGAGGTCCAGCAGTGGTGTCACGTTTTGAGTGATGGGAAACACTTTAATTTTGTTTTGTGGAAGCAGCGTTGTCACATCTTTGGAGAGAAGGAGCTGATTCAATTTATGGAGAATTTGGTTTTTTCTTTCAGAAAGTAGAAGCGTTGATTTTATTTAGAGAGCACCAGCAGCACGTTAGGTGATTAGATAGGAGTAGGTGTCACGGTTTGGCATGGAGAAAGTGGTGTGTTGTCACGTCCACAGGGCAGCACGTAAGCTCTAATTTTTTTTCTAAGCATAGGTTATGGTCATCATTGCTAGGTCCAGTAAAAGGAGAACACAAAGATTGATATTTCTATGAAGTGGCACGGTCAAGCAAAGTAGAAGGCAGTTGTCACGTCTTGGGAGGAGGAAAAGCATGTGATTTCATTTGGAGTGAAGGAATGCATTTGCTTTAAATGAAGAAGCACGGTGCATTCATTAGCTGGATAGACCACGGCCTGGGTGGAGATTTATTTTAGAAGTTCATCTCATTTTGGCTTTGAGAAATGACGTGCGAGAAGAGATGAGTGGTGTCACGGCCTCGGATGGAAAAATGGTTCAGAACGAATTTTATTTTACAACAACTTACTCACTTATTTAAACTAACTTTTCAAGTGTTTTCTTTTTGTCATTTCTGTGATGAATTGTTTTTTTTATGTTTAGCTTCCAACATTGTGCATTTAATGTTCTAGTTTAAGTGTTGCATTTGAATAGTTTGAATTGTGTTTGGATATTTATCTGTTACAGTGTTCAGTTTAATGTTTTCATGCATTTTAATGCCTTCGATTGTATTCGGTTGTATTTAATTTTCATTTTTAATTTCATCATTTGCATTCACAAAATCTTTCACAAACCCCCCCACTTCGTGTTTGACCTGATTCTCGAACCACATTTGGTCCTTGAGAGACCACCTAGGAGCCACTTCCTAGCACTATACTGCATTTATTTGCACATCAAATTTGATGGGCCGCGACAGCCGCATCACCTTTGTATTGAGCTTTTCTTTTTCTTTCTTTTCTTTCCTTTTTATTTTGCTTTTCACGTGCTTAGCTCAATGATTTTCATATTCCCTTTTTAGACCTCCCAACAACCCGAACTTGAAAATTTATCAATACCACAAGATATTTTTCAACTCAACTCAAGGTAAAGATTTTAAAAAGGGATTTCTATTATGTTCAAAGGATAGAACACATTATGCTTACTTTTATTGGGCTAAAATCATGCATTTGTCTAATAAAGGGTTATCAACAAATGGCCTTGATCATATGACACATACAAGCAAGTGATTCAATCATAGAAACCTAGGCAAAGTCATTCATGCTTTCAATGTAGTAACACTCAATCACAAAAACTCTGGAGTTCAAAACCTCACACATAAACTCATCCAATCATTCCACATACACATCCTGCTTAGCATCATAATCACATTCACAACATCATGCATTTGTTCACATAGCTTGTGAACAACCACCTGTATATCAGCATATAGTGCACAATCTCAACATCAATCAATATCCAAGCATCATCAAGCAATACTCATCATGCATAAATAACAAGCAAACCATCATAGCAGATAAAGTTTCACATTGAGTACATCACAACCTATTCTAAAAACAGAAGCAAATTAGTTCAACAGTACAAAACAAAAGATAGAAAAAAGCCTGCTCTAGAGGTGATATCATCCATCAGCAGATGTTATCTCAACTCCTCATCAACCTATGTTGTCATCCGAATCTTCCTCCTCTCCTTCATCTTCGGCATCTTCAAATTCATCATCATGCTCCTCCTCCTCATCCATAGCTGGAGCTTCAGCTGCTCCAGCTCCACTAGCCTGAGCTTGCTCCTCTGGCCATGCTACCACATTGTTGCATGGTCCACCGATGTCCTAGGGGTGTATCATACATACCAATGTTCATCTCTGTTGTGGCCACCTACCCTCTATGGATGGACTGCATCCTAGCATCTATAAGAGAAATATACATATATCTCATCTGAACCAACTCTGAATCATGAGGCTGTGCAGGTGCATGTGATGGTCCTCTTCCTCTGCGAGGATGACATGGTGGTACTGGCTAAGCTGCCTCATCTCCGCCACATTACTTCCTATAGTAGGCCTCATCAATCGCCTTCCTAGGCCTTACAAACGGCGGTGTAGAAATACTCACTCCAGCTAGCTCACAGAGGTGTGTGATCAGAGAAGGATGCCCCAAAGGTGTTGATAATAGTTGAAAAACTGTTATTTTTATACTTAAAATTGGCTTCAATTACAACCTTTATGACTTAGAAATTAGCTTGAACTCATCTTTTTCTTCAATTACTTTTCAGTTTATGCAGGTAACCATCTCCAATCATAACAGCATTCAAGCATCCCTTAGAAGTACGGAGATGCAAATTGGACAGTTAACTAAGAAGTTGGAGGAAAGGCCTGATTAGAGCTTTGGGGCAAATACTGAGGTTAACCCTAGAGAAGAGTGTAAAGTTTTACTGAGTGTAGATGTTGAAAGAGTTGAGATGGAGAGAAAAGAAGAGAAAGAAAAGAGAGTAGATGCAAAAGAAGAGAGAGTGGAGAAAAAAGAGAGACTAGAGAGAAAAGAAAAAGAAGAGAGAGAAGAAATAAAAATTGATGATATTCTTCCTTTTCCAATAGATCATGAGAGAATAGAAAAAAAGAGGCAATTCAAAGAGCTTTTCACTCATGAAAATGTTGATTTACTTGTGAATGAAGCATGGCAACAATTTTCAGCTCAGGCTAAACACATGGAACAAATCTCCAAAAGAAAAAGATATATAGAAGAGGAGATGAATAAATACAAAGTTGTTCAGAAGAAGCTACTCCCTACAAAAGAGAAAGATCCAGGAAGTTTCTTCATTCCATGTATCATAGAAAAGAAAAAGGTAAATAAAGCCCTACTTGATTTAGGGTCAAGCGTTAATTTAATGCCTTATTCTTTACTTGAACAAATGGGTGATCTTAAAGTCAAGCCTATAAAGATGAATTTGTTAATGGCGGATGGCTCTTCAAAGAATCCGTATGGTATAGCAGAGGATGTTATGGTTTGTGTTGGAGAACTAAAATTCTTGGTGGATTTTGTTATTATGGAGATGAAGGACGAAAGGGTTCCTATTATTCTTGGAAGGCCGTTTATGAAAACGGCTAAAGTCATCATTGATGTAGATGAAGGAATAGTGGTGTTTCAGGACCAAGGAAAAAATGAAGTAATTGATGTCTTCAAAGAGGAACAACAGACAGAGACTAGTTATAAAGCTACATGTCAGCATGTACTCATGACTAGTTCTACAAATTCAGAGCCAAGCTTTAAAGGTAAAAATTGTTTTTTGATGTAGGATAAGGAAGAAGAACAAGAGAGCAAAGGAAGGACGGTTCATGATGATTCAGGGCAAACACAACCCAAACCTAGTAAACATGTGAGATTTAAAAACAGGTTATGGATTGTGAAAAACTATAAAGAAGATGGAGCGATAGAATTGAGTCTCCACAGTCAAGAAGAGTAAAAAAGGTGGACCAGAAGCAGCTGATGAGTTGGTGTGATGACAGAAAGATAGACACCAACATTGAAGATGGAACATGAGCTTTACTGGGTCAAGCTAGTGATGTTAAAAGAGCGCTTTTCTCGGAGGCACCCTAGTTGATTTAAGAACATTATTTTAATTTTTGATATTGGTTGTAATTCTTAGACATTACTTTTATGATTGAAACTTTTTGGTTAGCATTTACTGATGGATGCTAGGTGGTTAAGTATCTACTGAAGGATACTAGGTTTATTGACAGGTTTGTTACACCTACTGATGGGTGTTAGTGGATTTTGGGTCAGACTCGTGATGTTAAACAAGCGCTACCTAGGAGGCAACCCAATTCATTTACTTTGTTTTTACTGTTTATTTTGATTCTGCTTTAGTTCCATGATAGGGATTGAATATATGAGTGATTTGAGAACTTAAATGCATGAAGTGAGTGAGAGGCATGAATGGAATGCACCTAGGGTAAGTTAGGAAGGAAGAAAAACATTTCACGTAGGTGCCGCTCAGTGAAAATTTCCGCTGAGCGGCAATTATGCAGAATGGTTTTTTCGGGTTGCCCTTAGCGGGACCCGAGCCAATTCGGGTATTTTTATACCCTAGGGTGCGATTTTGGGTTCATTCTCAGATTTCTTTCCTCTCACACACTTCTAAACACTTTTCTAAGAGTTCTCTACATCTTTCCCTTCATTCCCCTTTACAAAATCCCTCTTCCACTCACTTTCTCACTAGTTTTCCATCTAAGTTTGGGGTTTGGAGAGAGCATTGTGTTGGGGCTGAGTTCTTAATATTTGTAGAACATTTCCTACTCATCTAGCATCTCCACCCATTTAAGTCAAGCATTTTTCATTCTAGGATTCTTGAAAGTATGAATTGGTATGAATTTTGATGTTCAAAGCATGATTTTTTTCAGGGATTTTGATTTCTAAGCATGATTTTATGAATTAATTGATGATTGAACCGATTAAAATGCTTGATTTTGGTCTGGAAGTATGAAAATTGCATATGAGTGGAGTTAGGAAGCATTAAAAATAGATTTTTCAAAATCTGCAGAATTGCCGCTCAGTAGAAATTTCCCCTCAGCGCGATTCTGCTAGACTTGGTTTTTGGCTTTCTTTTCTTGTTGGCTTGGTGCACTGGTTGCGCTGAGGGGTTCGTTTGACCCTCAGCGGTGGTTTATCATGAATTTGGGGTGTTGTTTATGGTTTACTAATGATTAACAACATGTTTTGTGGTTTTGTAATATGTGTTTGATGTAGGGATGACATCCTCTTCAGGCAAAAGATTAAAGACCATAGCCTCAAAGAGGAAAGACAAGGAACCTGAACAACCTCATTCCAATAGGTTCCTGATAACGTTGAAAAACTGTTATTTTTATACTTAAAATTGACTTCAATTACAACCTTTATGACTTAGAAATTATCTTGAACTCATGATTTTGTTGAATTATTGGAAATAATAGAGTTGGACAGGTTTTATGCTTGATTCCCTTGTTTTTGCAGGTTTTTAGATGAAATTGATGAAAGAAGTGAAAAGGGATAGAGATGGAATCAGAAAAGGACAAGAAAAGTGCAAAAGAGGAGAAAACAAAAGTACCTCTCAGCGCCAATTACCGCAGAGCGGCACTCGCAAGAACTGTTGGCACCGCTGAGGGGAGAAAAGCTGCTGAGGGGAAGAACTGACTTCGATATTGCCGCTGGGTAGTATTTACCGCTGAGCGACACTTTTCTGGGCTTGGGCCTACTTTTTTGTATTTTTTAGAGTAGTATATAAGCTTTAGGACGTTCTAGGGTTTGTATCTTTGGCTGGGACGAAGCAAAAACACTCTCTTTTCCATTGTATTTCATCTAGTTTCACCATGAATATGGTGAACTAAACTTATTTTGTTGTTGGGGAATCAATGTTAATCATTAGAAACTCTCTTGTATGGAATTTGTTCTTCAAGATCATTTATATGATACATGCTTTCTTTCATTAATAGTTAGGGTTTTTCCTCTTTGCTCAAAGCATGAATAGTTTGACTCATTCAATGTCATGATTATTGGTTTTGTCGATACGGGAACGCACAGGGAAGTCTAGATCTGGGGAATCTCTCCCAACAGTATATTACCAACCTAGAGATAGGAGTATTTTGGTTGGTTGCCTTTAAGCTTCTGTTCAGTATAATGCATGATTAATTGCTAGGGAGACAAGAGATTGTAAACTAGTGATTATGATTAGGCTTTCTTCGCTGAGGAATCAGGTTTAAAGTAATTTAGAAAGTGGCATTAACATTAATGAAAAGAATGATGAATTCCTAAATACAAGAGAGTGGAAAAGATGAACTTAATAAACCCCAACAACATATTCATCCATATATTTCAATTCACGCTTTTGTTTCTTCTTGCCATTAATCATCATATGCATACATATTTACTTTTCAGTCTTTTGCATTTGTAACTTATAACACTTTGTTCTCAAGCCTTAATTAATTAATTGATCACATAAGTCTCTAGGCCTTGAGTCTCTTGGGAAACGATACTTGGTCTTACCAGTATTATTACTTGCTACGATTCGGTTACACTTGCCGAGAGGTAAACTAGTTTTTGGCGTCGTTGTCGGGGACTCGTGGTTTAACTAGTCTATTTGTGTGATTTTTTATTACTTTTGACTTGTTTTGAATTTTGTTTTTTCTGTTTTTATTTTTTGTTTTTATTTTCTGTTTTTATTTCCTATCTTCTTATCTCTTCAATTATATCTTCTCTTTTCTATCTTGTTTGCTAACAAATTTTTCTAGGGTTTTGTTTCCTTGTGTATGCAGGGTAATATTTGGATTAGAAGTAAAAAGATTTCTAAACATCTTCTTGAAGGCCTGGACGAAAGTAGAAGGAGGAGGAGAATTCGAACTTCACGTGAACTATTCCCTTCTCCTGAGACACTATTACAACCTTCATCACCAAGGTCTGACCATAACACTAAAAACATGACAAAGGAGAATAATGGCAGACAGACTCTTGCAGATTACACCACTTTTGTTGGCCCTCAACATTTTAACAGTATAGCAAGGCCGTGGGTCAATGCCACAAACATGGAGGTGAAACCAACATTAATACAGTTGGTGAAAAGCAATCAGTTTAATGGGCTATCACATGAAAGCCCGTATGAACATCTCACCACCTTCAATGAAATTTGTAACACCGTGAAGATAAATGGAGTGCTAGATGAAGCAATCAAGCTTAGCTTGTTTCCTTTCTCATTGGGAGGTAATGCTAAGTTATGGTTAAATTCTTTTCCAGAAGGGAGTTTATAGAATGGGAAGTTGTGGTTGCAAAGTTTCTAAATAAATACTTCCCACAATCCAAAGTCAATAAAGGGAAGCAAGAGATCTCTTCTTTCAGACAAGGCATGGAGGAGACATTAGGTCAAGAATGGGACAGGTACTAAAGCTTATTGAGAAAGACCCCCATGCATGGTTTTGATGAAGCAGCAATAGTTCTACTTTTCCTTGGAGGTCTTGGTTCACAAACCAAGTTGATGTTGGATGCCTCAGCAGGAGGTAATATTAAATGTAAAACTCCAGAGGAAGCAACAAAATTAATAGAGAACATGGCTACTAGTGATAATGATTTATACAGCGAAATAGGAGTTCCCAATCAACAAATGGGAATGTTACAAATGCAAATTTAAGAAGCCTTGTTTGCGCAGAATGAAATCATCATTCAACAGTTAGAAGAAATAACAAAGAAGCTTTCTCTACTACCTCAAGAGACATATCAAATTTCAATGGTTCAAAAGCAGCAACAACAATCGAAACCACAACCTATTCCATATGAGGAAAACGCAAAATTGGAGGATACTTTTAAGGAATTCATGAAAATGAGTATCTCTTATAGTAAGAATGTGGAAGATGCAATTAAATGTATGAATGATGACAAATTTATGAACACCGAAAAACGGCGCCACAAACTTGTTTAACAATCGGCAAGTGTGACCGAATCGTATCAAGTAATAAAACAAGGTAAGACCAAGTATCGTTTTCCCAAAGGACTCACGGCCTAGTTTAGCTATATGATTTGTTGATTATTTAAGACTTTAAGAACAAATTGATTGTAGGTTTAAATGCAAGAGACAGTAATTAAATATGTATGCATGAATTTGATCAATGGAGAAAAACAGAATACAAACACTTCAATGAATTAGAATGAGTATATTGTTGGGGTTATCAATTTCATCTTATCCACTCTCATATATTTTTAGGAATTCATCATTCTTTTCATCAATGCTAATGCCACTCTCTAAATCACCTTGCAAGAAGGCCTATCCTTAATTACGAGTTCATACAATTCCTAGCATTCCTAGTAATTAGTTCTAAAGTGCAGGAGCTTAAAGGCAACCAATATGTTATTGGGAGAAATTCCCCGGATCTAGATTTCCTCGTACGTTCCCGTATCGACAAAATCAATAATCATGGCAATGAATGAGTTAAACAAAGCAAGCAATAAGCAAAGAGGAAAAACCCTAACTAAACATGAAAGAAAGCATATTCATGGTGAAACTAGATGAACAATAATGAATGAAAGAAAGATAAAAGCCTAGAAAGATGAGGAGGTAGCCTGAGCATCCAAGATCTTCCTCCAAGGGGTGGAAAAGAGAGTGTTTGCTTCGTCTCTGCCAAAGATACAAACCCTAGGACGTCCTAAAGCTTATATACTATTCTAAAATTACAGAAAATTAGGCCCAAGCCCAAAATAATGTCGCTCAGCGGTAAGTGCGTGAGTTGTTTTTCTCCCCTCAGCGGCCTTTGCACCCCTCAGCGGAGCCAACGTGGGTTTTTGAGTGCCGCTCAGCGGTAAACTGCCGCTCAACGGTACTTGCGGCTTCTCCTTTTGCACTTTTTGATGTCTTTTCTGATTCCATCTCTATCCTTCTTCACTTCTTTCACCAAATTCATCTTAAAACCTGCACAAAAACACTGAAATCAAGCATAAACCTGTCCAGCTCTCTTATTTCTAAAAATATAACCAAAAGTATGATTTCAAGCTAGTTTCTAAGTGTTAAAGGTTGCTTTTAGTATCAATTTTAAGCATGAAAATAACAGTTTTTCAACTGTTACCACAACCCCAAACTTAGAACTTTGCTTGTCCTCAAGCAAACAAGATGTAACTCAATCTTCTACCAATCCTTATAATGGTTCACTTATTCAAAAATTTTCTTTTCAAGATAAGTAAAGACTTCAATGAAACTCATGACAAAGATTTCAATCAAGACGTGCACATGCTTTGGTGTTCACAAAGTCACTTAATATCCAACAAATGCTATTTTTCATGAACGATCAATCAACTAAGCATGGATGTTCTTATGTATTCAATGAATATTTCCTCACTAGGTAAAGTGTTTCACTCAAACACACAAGTGTATAAGAGGTATTCACTCATTCACTCTACTATCACAATGTCACATGAATCAACTTTGCCTTTCATTTAACCACAATCAAAAACACTTATCAACAAGCATCATCACAAGGACTTTTCTATGACTTATAACGTGGCTGGGCTAACAAGAAAATTGGTTTTTCTAGATCACAAAACCCTTGAGTTAAGAGAAACATATAAACACAATCATTCTTATTTATTCCCAACTTTCTTTTGCATTGAGCTTTGCTTTTCCTTTTCTTTTCTTTCTCTTTTTCTTATTCTTTTCAAAAACTTAATTCTTAGCTCTTAGCTCAATACTTTCAATTTCCCTTTCATAACTTCCCAGCAACCCCAAACTTGGACATTTGTCAATACCACAAAATATTTTCTACTTAACTCAAGGTAAAGCTTTTCACAAGGCGTTACCAAATTATGTTCAAGGCTACGGGTTCAACGGATAGAACACATAGTGCTCTCTTTTGTGGGCTAAAATCATGCATTTGGCTAATAAAAGGGTTACCAACAAATGGCCTTGATCATATGATGCAAACAAGCAATTGATTCAATCATAGAAAACCTGGGCAAAATCATTCATGCTTTCAAAGTAATAGCATTCATTCAATAACAACTCTGGAGCTCAAAACCTCACATATAAGCTCATTCACATTCCACATATAACATCCTACTTAGAATCATAATCACAATCACAATATCTTGCATTTGTTCACAATGCTTGTGAACCACCTGTATAAGCATATAATGTGCACATCTCAACATCAATCAATATTAAAGCATCATCAAGCATTACTTATCAAACAACAATCATAAGCAAATCATCATAATAGACAAAGTTTCCAATTGAGTGCATCAAACCCTATTCTAAAAACAAAAGTGAATGATAAAACAAATCCTGCTCTAGTGCTTTCAGCCCCATCAATGATGCTCTCTCCCAACCCCAAACTTAGATGGAAAACTAGTGAGAAAGTGAGTGGAAGGGAGATTTTCTAAAGAGGAATGAAAGGAAAAATGTAGAGAACCTTTGGAAAAGTGTGTAGGAGTGTGTGTACAGAGAAGAATCTGAAAATAGAGGCCAAAGCGTGACTTAGGGTATAAAAATAGCCTAATGGGCTCGGGTTCCGCTAAGGGGCAACCTAAGCCCATTTTGCGACACTACCGCTCAACGGCACTTTCCTGAAGTGCTCTTCCTATTCCTAGCTTAACCTAGGTGCCTCCTACTCATGCCCCTCACTTTCTCCATGTAATTAAGTTCTGAGAACACTCAAACATTCAATCCCTATCATGCAACTAAAGCATAATCAAAACAAACAATACAGATAAAATCAATCGACTGGGTTGCCTCCCAGGTAGCGCTTGTTTAACGTCCCGAGCCTGACCCAAAATCCTCCAGCACCCTTCAATAGATGTAAATCTTTCTTACCAACACCCATCAGTAGGTGTATACAAACATAGTATCCTTCAGTAGATACTCTTCCGCCTAACATCCATCAGTAGATGTAAACCCTGTAACAAACTTATAACAAAAACAAAAATACCCAAAATTTCAAAATTACATCACCAAACCAAAAATTAAAAGTTCTTAAATCACTGGGTTGCCTCCCAGCAAGCGCTCTTTTAACGTCATTAGCTTGACCCAATAAAGTTCAAGTTCCTTCTTCCTGTTTGATGTCCATATTCCACCAACTCCTCAACTGCTTCTGGTGTACTGTTTTGACTCTTCTAGAATATGGAAACTTTATCTCTATCATCTCCTTTTTTTTATAGCCTTTCACAACCCACAATTTGTTTTTGAATCTCACAAGTGTACCTAGTTGGAGTTGTTCTTTCATCCAGTCATCAGGAACTTTCCTTCCTCTTCCAATCTTTTCTTTTTCCGGTACCTGAAACAATAAACAATGTTTTCCTTTAACCTTGGGCTTTTCATCTTGAGAGCTAGTCATGAGTACATCTTGAAATGCAGCTTTATGACTAGCTTCTTCCTCCTACATCTGCCTCTCTTCTTTGAAGACATCTACAACAACTCTCTCTTCTCTGTCTTGGAGCACCACTATACCTTTGTTCACATCAATGATAGCTTTGGCCGTTTTCATAAACGGTCTTCCAAGAATAATGGGTATCTTTTCAGTCTCCATCTCCATCACCACAAAGTCTACCAAGAACTGGAGTTTGCCCACACAAACTATAATATCTTCTGCTATTCCACAGGGTTCCTTTGAAGATCCATCTGCCATTACTAAGTTAACCTTTACAGGCTTCAATTCAACATCACCGATCTGCTCCAGTAAAGAATAAGGTATCAAGTTAACACTTGATCCTAAATCGAGTAAGGCCTTGTTTATCCTTTTCTTCCCTATAGTGCATGGAATGGAGAAACCTCCTGGATCTTTTGCCTTTAGAAGGAATGGCTCCTTTTTAACAGCTTTATACTTCTTTGTATCATCATCTCTACGTCTTTTCCTTGTAGATTGTTGGGAGGGTCGCACCTCACACAAAAATTGATTGCAAAATTAATGCAGTATAAACTAGGAAGTGACTCCTAGGTCGTCTCTCAAGGACCAATTATGATTCGAGTCTTAGGTCAAACACGAGGGGGGGGGGTTTGGTGAAAGTTTTGTCAATGCAATTGAACTAAAATTGAAATTAAACACAACCGAATATAATTGAAAGCATTAAAGTGAATGAAAACACTAGAATAAAACATTCAATGCTAAGGTGCGTGAACAGTAAAATAAAGTGAAAATGCAACCGAGAGCGAGTGAGGTTGGCGGCTCTCCATCGCTTCCTCCAAAATATAAGAGTGACTATAATTTAAAATGCAAGGTTTGGAAGCACCATGCAGCTCTAAAGTTCAATCCTTTGCTGCACGCTTCTCCCTCCTAGTTGGACGCTACATTCTCCAATGATCGAGCCAATTTCAACTGCTTGCTTCTCTTCACCATGCTGCTTCTAAAAACAAAAATGAAATGTATGTGGTGCTTTTCCTTTCCCAGACCGTGACAGCTGCTGAACATTACAATGCACTACATTTTTTAAGCCAAAAAAAAAATATTAATTCTCCCTAGGTGGTGGCTGCTCCCCTTATTCCATCCAGCACCGCCTACCAAAATTAATTCACCATCCTATTCTTAATAAAAGAAGAATTGAAAACCGAGACCAGCCGTGACAACACACTTCTCCAAAGCAAATCAGCACACCTCAATCAAAGAACGTGAATGCAATCCCCGCCTGTGTTCATCCAGCTCATGTGCCTTTTCTAAATTGAAATTAAAATTAAAAGGTGTTCCCCCTTCGTTCTCCGTGCAGTACCAAAATGAAATATACTTCTCCCATCCCGTCATCATCAACCCGTGACAAGCACACTGTGCACCGCTGGCCGAGACACTATTCTCCAATTAATACATGTGTTCTTCTTTCATTCTACCTGAAACATGTTCCAAGCTCCCTCCTAAAAAAAACGTTCGAAAGCCAAGCCTAAAACAAGTGGCTGCTTCTCCTTGCTGCACGTGACATTGATGGATTGAAACATTCAATCAAAAAGTGCATGAACCAAAAATGAAAAGGGGACAATGAGTAAAAAAAAACAAATTGAGATTAGCATCCAGCTCCTCAATCACCAGTGTAACAATATCTGTTTTAATTTCCTCATCCAAAAAGAAAAACAAACGTTCCAAGCCCACGAAAACCCATATGAGTGTCGGTAGCAGCACACTTCACACCTCTCTCATAATTGACTCCAAACTTTAAAAAAAAACGTTGCCAAGAGAGAGCCAATTCCGTAAGGGTGGCGGCTGCCCTAGAGGTCGTGTGTCTCCTCTTTAATAGGGGTGGGGTCCACACAATAAAACCCTAACAAAAGGGCACATGTCCTACAAATGGGTCTTTTTACAAAATTGCCCCTAAAATAGTCCAAAACACCTAATTCTAATTAAGGGCTTCTAGAAAATGAAATTACAACTTTAATTAGAATCTAAATGACTAAATGTTAAGTCTTTGAGTGTGTCACGCCATATCCCAATGCTCCAGATGATGTTTCCACAACTTCCCTGCAACCAGAAATGCACTTAATCAGCTCAAAAAACCCAAATTAGCACAATCACGAATTTCCGACCAAATTAAGCAAAAATCAGAAAAGGGGAAATAACAGACAATTAAACACAATTCCCTGGTTTATTTAAGTGCAATAAACTAAATATAATTCAAGAAATAACGACTCATCATAGATACTTCTTCCTCAGGTTTAGTATAAACTGCAATTTGTTGTAATATCTGATTTACTTTTGATTGTGGAAAGTATTTGTTTAGGAACTTGGTCACCACTGCTTCCCACTCTGTAAAGTTTTGTTCTGGAAAAGAATTTAACCAAAGCTTAGCGTTGCCTCCTAGTGAGAATGGAAACAAGCTAAGTTTGATTGCTTCGTCCGACACCCCATTTATTTTCACCGTGTTGCAGATCTCATTAAAAGTTGTGAGGTGCTCATATGGGCTTTCGTGAGACAACCCATTAAATTGATTACTCTTCACCAGTTGAATTAATGCTGGCTTAACCTCCATGTTGGCTGCATTGACCCTCGGTCTTGCTATGTTGTTAAAGTATTGAGGTTCAGCTATATTTGTGTAATCTGTAAGAGTTCTTCTGGCATTATTATTCTCCATATTTTTAGTGCTATGGTCAGAACCTTGTGGTGATGGTTGAAACAGAGTTTCCGAAGGAGGAAAAAGTTCTCTAGATGTACGGATTTTTCTCCTCCGTCTACTCTCGTCTAAACCTTCAAGAAGAGGTTATGCAGTTTTCTTGCTCCTAGTTCGGATTGCTTCCTACATACACAAGAAAACAAAACCCTAGAAAAATTGGTTAGCACAAAAAGATATAAAAGAATATATAAGATCAGAGATAAGAAGATAAAATAAAAAAAACAGAAAATAAAATAAAATAAAATAAAATAAAAACAGAAATTCAAAATTCAAGTCAAAGATAATCAATAATCACACAAATGAACTAGTTAAACCACGAGTCCTCGGCAACGGCGCCAAAAAATTGATGACAAATTTATGAACACCGAAAAACGGCGCCACAAACTTGTTTAACAATCGGGAAGTGTGACCGAATCGTATCAAGTAATAAAACAAGGTAAGACCAATTATCGTTTTCCCAAAGGACTCACGACCTAGTTTAGCTATATGATTTGTTGATTATTTAAGACTTTAAGA
Source organism: Vigna reflexopilosa (assembly GCA_027742785.1). Taxonomy (NCBI): domain Eukaryota; kingdom Viridiplantae; phylum Streptophyta; class Magnoliopsida; order Fabales; family Fabaceae; genus Vigna; species Vigna reflexopilosa. The sequence continues at coordinate 19,883,189 of CM050916.1, read as the reverse complement.
ACAAATTGATTGTAGGTTTAAATGGAAGAGACAGTAATTAAATATGTATGCATGAATTTGATCAATGGAGAAAAATAGAATACAAACACTTCAATGAATTAGATGGATAAGTATATTTTTGGGGTTATCAATTTCATCTTATCCACTCTCATATATTTTTAGGAATTCATCATTCTTTTCATCAATGCTAATGCCACTCTCTAAATCACCTTGCAAGAAGGCCTATCCTTAATTACGAGTTCATACAATTCCTAGCATTCCTAGTAATTAGTTCTAAAGTGCAGGAGCTTAAAGGCAACCAATATGCTATTGGGAGAAATTCCCCGGATCTAGATTTCCCCGTACGTTCCCGTATCGACAAAATCAATAATCATGGCAATGAATGAGTTAAATAAAGCAAGCAATAAGCAAAGGGGAAAAACCCTAACTAAAGATGAAAGAAAGCATATATCTTAATATAAGACGTTAAAACAAATTCCATATATGAGAGTTTCACAAGACTACATTGATTCCCCAACAATAATACAAGGTTTAGTTCACCATATTCATGGTGAAACTAGATGAAAAATAATGAATGAAAGAAAGATAAAACCCTAGAAAGATGAGGAGGTAGCCTGAGCATCCGAGATCTTCCTCCAAGGGGTGGAAAAGAGAGTGTTTGCTTCGTCTCTGCCAAAGATACAAACCCTAGGACGTCCTAAAGCTTATATACTATTCTAAAATTACAGAAAATTAGGCCTAAGCCCAAAATAGTGCCGCTCAGCGGTAAACTACCGCTCAGCGGTAAACTACCGCTCAGCGGTAAGTGCGTGAGTTGTTTTTCTCCCCTCAGCGGCCTTTGCACCCCTCAGCGGAGCCAACATGGGTTTCTGAGTGCCGCTCAGCGGTAAACTGCCACTCAACGGTAAACTGCCGCTGAGCGGTACTTGTGGCTTCTCCTTTTGCACTTTTTGATGTCTTTTTTGATTCCATCTCTATCCTTCTTCATTTCTTTCACCAAATTCATCTTAAAACCTGCACAAAAACACTGAAATCAAGCATAAACCTGTCCAGCTGTCTTACTTCTAAAAATATAACCAAAAGTATGATTTCAAGCTAGTTTCTAAGTGTTAAATGTTGCTTTTAGTATCAATTTTAAGCATGAAAATAACAGTTTTTCAACTGTTATCAGTTCCCATATCGAATAAATCAATAATCATGACATCGAATGAGTTAAACAATGCATGCTTTGAGCAAAGAGGAAAAACCCTAACTAATGATGAAGGAAAGCATGTATCTCAAATAAGATGTTTAAACACAAGTTCCATATATGAGAGCTTCAAAAGATTACATTGATTCCCCAACAACAATACAAAGTTTAGTTCACCATATTCATGGTGAAACTAGATGAACAATAATGAAAGAATATAAGATAGAACCCTAGAAAGATGAGTAGGTAGCCTAAGCATCCAAGATCTTCCTCCAAGGGGTGGAAAAGTGAGTGTTTGCTTCGTCTCCAGCAAAAGATACAAACCCTAGGAAGTCCTAAAGCTTATATACTATTTGAAATATTACATAAAAGTGGGCCTAAGCCCAAAAGACCACCGCTCAGCGGTAAACTGCCGCTCAGCGGTATCAGCGCGTAGTCAATTCTCCCCTCAGCTGCACTTTCACCCCTCAGCGTAGCCAACGGGTGTTCCTGAGTGCCGCTCAGTGGTAAACTGGCGCTGAGCGGTACTTGCGACTTCTCTTCTTTTGCACTTTTTGAATCGTCAGTTGCCCTGCGTCATGGAATGCAGCTTCTGTTCAAGCGCTCTTTGTATTTCTTTTTGTTCTTGTAGCTGCTCCATGAATCGTTGCTCCATTGATCTCATGCTTTGGTTGAGTCTTTCCTCCCACTGAAGATCCATCTGCCTCAGTGCCTCCTGACTCATTGATTGAGTGGTTTTCTGTGTGGGCCAAAGTAGTCACGAAGACCAATCGCCCCAGGAACTCCACGTACACGTTCTGGGTGCTCGGGTCTTCCGATGGCCATTGTTAGAATGTCGTCCCTACCTTGGCCAACAAATGTTCCCTGAGTCTGCTACTCAACCAACTCATCCTGCACATACAAAAACGAAGATACTTAGAAGACATGCTGTGATAGATACACAATCAAACAATGTTTAGAATTTAAACTTACAATTCTTTGTGAGATCAAGGCTGCTGAGGAACATGTCATGTTCCCATCAGATTTAGTCCGAGCAGCCTTCCACAGCTTGTACCTAGCAGGTGCAGGTGCTAGGTCCGGCGACTCAAGTCCCAAGGCATCCGCTCTAGACTTTCTAAGTTTTTTTTCCAGTTTTGCATAACCACCTTGTGATAACAAGTGTGGTGCATCATTTAGCCGTTGTCTTTCTTGGGCGGCTAACCTTTTTAAACCATGTATATAAATAAGTGTAAAATCATAAGAACTCAATGAAAGGTTTTAAGTTGTTAAGAAATAAACCTTTCATTTCTCAGACTCTCTAGATGCACGAAACTGTATCCAGTCCTCCTCTGTGAAGGTATACTGTTGACATGGATTTTCATCTTGTCTGTCTCCAAAGACATATAGTCGTGTCAGCCTTGTCTTGAAATCCCTCCATCTTATCGCTATATGCGATAACACTTTCTTTCTAATTTGTACCATGTTTGGAATATCATAATGTTGCTGTTTAAAACAAAACACATGTTATTGATTTGAAAAGATGAAAGAAATAAGTATATCAACAGTGTTGTAAGTAAACATACCTGAATATCTTGCCATAAGAGGTTCTTGTCGACCTCTGGGATGTCATCCTAAGTTGCATGAAGGATAGAGACATGGCTTTTTGCTAACTTACTCAGATAACTCCTAAACCTATCAGCATTTGGCCCTGATGCCTGACCTGATCTGGGGTCAATGTCAACATGTCTCCTTTGCCCATCAACGCGTCCGGCTCTCACATCTGCCAATCGTGTGACGCCTCGACCACGTCTGGTCTGTCCCGATCCTGAGTCTGAGGCCGACATACCTGAAAAATTATACATGGTTAGTAATAATTCAATTTTGATGAACATAAATATAAAGTCAGTACAAAAATATCACAACCTATTAAGATATTGTTTTCTCCCAAATCCCTTCATTGTGAACACTACGAATTGCCTGGATGACATCGACAACGTCATAAACTGGGTCTTCAATGGGTCTAGATGCAACAGATGTTGTCTCAAGTATATCAAGAGAATCGTCATCATCATGTCCATGCATGTTTTTTCCTTCTAAAACCACTGACCATTTTTTATTCGTTGGATCATTTACGTAAAATATTTGTCTTGCTTGACTAGCCATGATAAATGGTTCATCAGTGTAATTCATCTTGTTCAAGTCTACCAATGTGAAACCAAAGTCATCTGTCATGACACCAGAATTTATATCAACCCATTTACACTTGAAAACTGGGACTCTAAAAGTGACATAATCAACTTCCCATATTTCTTGTATTATTCCAAAATAACTCATGGATGTTGTGATTGGATTTTTGTCTTTAGAACTGGCAAAGTGGACAGCCTCAACTTGTAGTGTGACGCCACTATTTTGAACTCTACTTTTATCATCTTCTACCTTTGCCTGAAAAGAATTATTGTTTATATAGTACCCACCATATGTAATGACATCTGCGTTCGGTCCACGAGATAACCTCAATAAACTTTCAGAAACATGTGGAGTCGCATAAATCTTTTTCTTAAACCATTGTAAGAAGGTTTTCACATGTTCACTAAGATGCCATTTTTCACTCATTTTTGGGTTTGCTACCTTTATTTCATTAACGTGGTAAGAAATGTAAGGAATCACATCAACAGTGTTGTTTAAGATGTACAAATGAGCTTGGTCAACTTCTTTTATGCTAAACTTTGAATTCTCACACCTCGAACACCCTTACCTTCACATTTTCCTTCATGTCTTCTCTTGGGAAGACCCACTGGTTCACAAGATGGCATATAACTTGAACAAAATTCAATGACTTCCTCTGTAATGTATCGTTCTATGATTGAAGCTTCTGGTCTATACTGATTCTTAACATATCCCTTTAAGATCTTCACGTATCTTTCAACTAGGTACATCCACCTTAAGAAGACCGACCCACATATTCGAATTTCTCGGACTAGATGAACAATCAAATGTACCATGATATCAAAAAAAGAAAGTGGAAAATACATCTCTAATTGACATAGTAGTCTTATTCCTTCATTTTCCAATTCATCTAAACCTCGAGGGTCAACAACTTTCTTGCAAATGACATTAAAGAACAAACTCAGGCGTATCAGAATACCCCTAACAGAAGGAGGTAATATGCCTCGAATAACAACAGTTAACAATTGTTGCATCAATACATCACAATCGTGGGACTTTGACGTTTAATAAAGTTCCGATGACACTGTCACAAACATTTTTTCAACGTGCATCACATCAATACAATGCCTAACATCAAGTTGACACCAATATGGAAGCTTAAAAAATATTGATCGTTTCTTCCAAATGTTTTTTGCAAGGGTACTTTTATGATGTTTTCAAAACGCAATGTCAATTTTTTGACTTCGTTGTACACCTCTTCACCATTCCAGGGTCTGCACACAACCTCATCCTCAGCACTTCCATTAAATGCTTTTTTACATCTACGATAACGGTGATTACGAGGAAGGAATTTTCGATGTCTTGTATATACTGTCTTCTATCCATGCTTCAATTGAAGGTAACTAGTGTTTTCTTCACATATGGGACATGCAAAATGACCTTTAACACTATAACCACTCAAGTTTCCATACGCTGGGAAATCATTTATAGTGCAAAACAACATTGCCCGCAAATGGAACTTTTCCTAAACATGTGAATCAAACACGTCGACCCCTTCTTCCCACAACAATTTCAAATCATCAATTAAAGGTTTTAAGTAAACATCAATGTCATTTCCAGGTTGTCTAGGACCCGATATCATCATGGACAACATCACATATTTTCTCTTCATGCACAACATAGGAGAAAGATTGTAAATCATCAACATAACTGGCCATGAACTGTGTTTGCTACTTAAGTTTCCATAAGGATTCATACCATCAGTTTCAAGTGCAAGTCTTAAGTTTCTTGGATCTGCACCAAACTCTGGAAATTTTTCATCAATCTTTTTCCATTGGGGTGAATCAGTAGGGTGTCGAAGAAGATTATCGCACTTTCTTTCGTCAAAGTGCCATTTAAGGTTCTTTGCATCTTCTTTAACAGAAAACATACGTTTGAACCTAGGTATTATAGGCAAATACCACATCACCTTAGCAGGTGCACCATCATTACCTTCATCAACAGTGTTTCTGTCAGATTTCTTTTTAAAACGGGATAAACCACATGTTGGACAATACTTTAGCGAAGCAAACTCCTTTGTGTACAAAACACAATCATTAGGACAAGCATGTATCTTTTGATATTCAAGAACCATTGGACATTAAAAAAAAATTTGCCTCGTAATTATGAATAGGTAGAGTATTATTTTCTGGAAGCATCTCCTTCAACAACTCCAACAACTCGGTGAAACTTTTATCGGTCCATCCATTCCTTGCTTTTAAACTAAACAACTTTAAAGTTGCAGACAGACGTGTAAAGTTCGAGCATCCGGGGAACAACAGTTACTCTGAATCATTTATAAGAGAATCATACAAATTAGCTCTTCCAAAATTATCTTCACCGACATCACGTATCATGTCCTCTAAATGATCACTCATCCATTCTTCCACATAATCCGTTCCTCGTGACGTGGTAGGCTGGTCCAATACTTCTCCATGCCAAGTCCAAACCGTATAAGTCCTCATGATGCCGAACATGAATAGAAGGTCACGCACATTGCCTAAGTCTTGCCGTATTTGATTAAGACAACGCACACAAGGACAAAAATATGTCCCGTACAAAGACTTAGCATTTTTTTCAACGTATTGCAAGAACTCTGAGACACCCTTATCATATTCTTCACTGATGCGACGTTCATTCATCCAGCTTCGATCCATTCTATGTTCGTAAAATCATCAGTTTAAGTTTTTAACTTTCACAAGGTTAGGCCCTACCATTCAAAAAAATTAATTTTCATAATTTGCTAAGACACATGCAAAGAAGTCTACATCATAAATTTGATAAAATTTCGGCAGCATTTCGCATTGGTCTCCGAAATACACGAAATGAGAGTAGTCAACGATGACCACAAACAAATATGCATCCGGAGAACAACACCAATACTGACCCAAAAGTTTATCAATCTTATCCATAGACTCCAACTTACATGTTATTGCAAATTATGAAAATTAATTTTCTCAAACTGTCCAATCGGACAATTCAAAATTTAACACAAACGATTAAAAGATTAATCGTTTGTGTTAAATTTCGAACGGGAACTTGATGGACAAATTTGTAAGCACCAAAATATGATGTCACAAACTTGTTTCACAATCGGCAAGTATGACCGAATCGTTCAAGTAATAAACTTGGTAAGACCAAGTATCGTTCTTCCCAAAGGACTCACGGCCTAGTTTAGTTATGTGATTTGTTGATTAGCTAGGACTTACAAACGAAATATTTAGATTTTAAAATGCAAGACAGAAAATAAACATGTATGCATGAAGTTTGATCAATGGCAAAGACAAAAGATAAACACTTTCAATGAATTATATGAATGAATATGTTGTTGGGGGTCAATTTCATCTCATCCACTCTCATATATTTTAGGAATTTCACATTCAAATCATCATTGTTAATGCCACTCTCTAAAGTACCATTCTAGATGGCTTCTCCCTAATCAAATAGTTCATACAATTCCTAGCATTCCTAATGATTAGTTCATGAGTGCAGGAGTTTAACGACAACCAATATAATATTGTCAGTATAATATTGGGAGAAATTCCCCGGATCTAGACTTCCCCGTACGTGCCCGTATCGACAAAACAAATAATCATGCATGGAATGAGTTAAACTATGCAAGCATTGAGCAAAGAGGAAAATCCCTAACTAATGATGAAAGAAAGCATAAGTCTTAATTAAAAGATGTAAGCAACAGATTCCATATATGAGAGCTTCAAGAGATTACATTGATTCCCCAACAAACATACAAGGTTTAGTTCACCATATTCATGGTGAACCTAGATGAATAACAATGAAAGAATGAAAGAATAAACCCAATAAAGGTGAAGAGGTAACCTGAGCATCCAAGATCCTCCTTCAAACGGGTGGAAGAGAGAGTGTTTGCCTCGTTTCTGCCAAAGATACTAACTCTAGGACGTGCAAGTCCTTATATACTATTCTAGAATTACAAAAGATTACAAAAGCCCAAGTCCATAAAAGTGCCGCTCAACGGTAAATACCGCTCAGCGGTGGTTGCGTGACTCGTTTCTTCCCCTCAGCGGCCATTTTGCCCCTCAGCGTGACTCCCGCAACCTCCTGAGTGCCGCTCAGCGGTAAATTGCCGCTGAGCGGTGCCTTCGGCTTCTACTTTTGCACTCTTTCTTGTCTTTTCTAATGTCATCTCTCTCCTTCTTCACTTCTTTCACCAAATTCACCTCAAAACCTGCACAAAAACACTTAAATCAAGCATAAACCTGTCCAGCTCTCTTATTTCTGAAAATATGGATAAAAGGCATGATTTCAAGCTAGTTTCTAAGTCTAAAGGTTGCTTTTAGTATCAATTTTAAGCATGAAAATAACAGTTTTTTAACTGTTATCACAACCCCAAACTTAGAACTTTGCTTGTCCTCAAGCAAACAAAATGTAACTCCATCTTCAACCAATTGATATGATGGTTCACTCATTCAAAATTCTCTTTTCAAGATAAGTAACAACTTCACTCAAACTTATGACCAAGAGTTCAATTAAGATGTGCACATGCTTTAGTGTTTCACAAAGTCATCTAGATTCCAACAAATGCTATTTTTCATGAATGATCAATCAATTAAGCATGGATGTTCATGTACTTATGGAATATTTCCTCACTAGGTAAAGTGTTTCACTCAACACACAAGTGTATAAGAGGTAAAGTGTTTCACTCATTCACTCTACTATCACAATGTCACATGAATCAACTTTGCCTTTCATTTTACCACAATCAAAAACATTCACAAGCATGCATCATCACAAGGACTTTTCAATGGCTTATAATGTGGCTGGGCTAACAAGAAAATTGGTTTTTCTGGATCACAAAATCCTTGAGTTAAGAGAATCATAACAACACAATTATTCTTATTCATTCCCAACTTTCTTTTGCCTTTGCATTGAGCTTTGCTTCTTTTTCTTTTCTTTTCTTTTTCTTTGCATATTCTTACTTTTTTAGCTCTTAGCTCAATGCTTTTCCTTTTTCATGTTTCCCCAACAACCCCAAACTTGAACATTTAACAATACCACATAAGATCTTCTACTTAACTCAAGGTAAAGATTTTCAATCAAGGGTGTTCAGTGTATGTTCAAGGCTTTGGGTTCAAAGGATAGAACACAAAGTGTTCTCTTTTAGTAGGCTAACTTTATGAATTTGGCCAATAAAAAGGGTTTTAAAAACACGGCCTTGATCACATGATGCAAAACAAGCAATTGATTCAATCATAGAAAACCTGGGCAAAATCATTCATGCTTTCAAAGTAATAGCATTCAACAATAACAACTCTGGAGCTCAAAACCTCACATATAAGCTCATTCACATTTGACATACACATCCTGCTTAATTTCACAATCACAATCATGATATCATGCATTTGTTCACAAAGCTTATGAATCACCTGTATAAGCATTTAATGTGCACATCATCTCAACATCAATCAGTCAATAAGCATCATCAAGCATTACTCATCAAACAATCACAGTTAATAGCAAACCATCATAATAAACCAGATTTTCAATAGAGTACATCAAACCCTAATCTAAAAACAAAAACAAATAAGTTCAGAAAAATTAAACCACAAAAGCATAATCATATGATAGCATTCATCAGTAAATGCTATCTCAGCTCCTCATCAGTCTGAGCTGTCCTCTGTATCTTCCTCTTCCTCTTCATCATCATCATCATCAAATGCATCCTCCTCCTCAGCTTCATCTTCTTCCATATCTCTTGCTGAAGCTTCAGCTGCTTCAGCTCCTCCATGCAATGGTTCTTCTGGCCAAGCTACCACATTATGGAATTCATCCATAATCCACCTGTGTGCTGGAGGGGTATCATACATCCCCACTATCATCTCAGCCGTGGCCACCTGCCCTCTGTGGATGGACTGCAACTGAGCACCTATAAGAGACATATACATGTCCCTCATCTGGAATGGTTCTGCTTCATGTGTATCAGCAGATGTCCGGCTCTGTGCTGGCCCTCTCTCTCTATGAGCCTGGCGTGGTGGAACTGGCTGAGCTGCCTCCTCACCTCCACAGTACTGTCTGTAATAGGCCTCATCTATAGCTTTTCTTGGCCTCTCAAATGGTGGAACAGAAGTGTCCACCCCAGCTTGCTTGCAAAGGTAAGTGATCAAAGAAGGATGTCCCAGTGGTGCTTTGTTGTTTGAGGTGTTAGCACACACACTAATCTCATCAGCTATCACCTGCCCAATATTAACATTCAAATTTCTGATAGCACAGTAGATGAATAGTGCCCTACTGAGAGTGATATCTGACACATGTGAGCATGGCTGAATGTTGGCATGAGAAAATGCCATCCAATACTTTGCAAGAGGAGTCAAATCTGTCCTCCTAATGTTAACCACTGCGCCAGATCTATTCCTTTGAAATTGTCCTCCAGGTATGCATAATACTCTCTCAACATCCTCAAAGTCAGCACCTTCCTCCATGCTAAGAGCAAACTGGCATTGCTCACCAGCCCACACAGTATCCAGGAAGTTGTTGATGGAATCAGGATCATACCTGATAGCATGGCCTCTGACATAGCCCAAATAATTCTCAACTGGATAATCACCAATCTTCTTTGCATTGGTGTAAAATTCCTTCACCACAGCTATGTTGGCAGGCACTGGATAAGTGGCTAGCTTCCCCCAATCATTCCCTAACACTTGCTCTCCAAATTGAGGAGCAAAGTTAGGTATCATTCCAACCTTTCTCTCCATTAGAAGTCTCCTGTCCTGAACCACCCTAAAGTGCTTCTCATGTTTCCTAGAGAGGAACCTGCCATTATGGGGTTGCTCTGGTTCCTTTTCCTTCCTCTTGGTTGCCATGGTTTTCAATCTCTTTCCTGAAGAGGATGCCATTCCTGCATTCAAACACAAATCCAAAACCACAGAACATGATGTTAATCATTAATAAACACAAAACAAAACTCCTTTCGAAGCTAAACCACCGCTGAGGGCCAGAATTTCCCCTCAGCGCCACCAGTGCCACATTCAAACACGCAACAAACCAAAACAAGAAAATCTGGCAGAGTGCCGCTCAGCGGTGATCTGCAGATTTTTGCAAATCTCGTTTTAAAACTGTCCTAACTCCACCCAAATGCAATTTTCAGTTTTCCAGTTCATAATCAAGCAGTTTAATCGGTTCAAACATCAAATATATCATCAAATCATGCATAGAAATCAAAACCCCTAAATATTCATGCTTTGACACTCATATTAAATTTCAAGAACCCTAGAATGAACAAAATGCATTTTACTTACTTGGGTGGAGATGTTAGATGATATGAGAATGCTTCCAAACTAGAATGCTCTCTTCCAACCCCAAACTTTGATGGCACACTAGTGAAAAAGTGAGTGGAAGAGAAATTTTTCTAAGAGGGAAGAGTAAAAAGATGTGGGAAACCTAAGAGAAGATATGTGGAAGTGTTTGTGCAGAGAAGGGCTTGAAAGAATGTAAAAATGCGCAGCTTAGGGTTTAAAAATACCCCAATGGGCTCGGATTCCGCTAAGGGGAACTTAAGCCCATCTGCGATAGTACCGCTCAGCGGTAATTGCCGCTCAGCGGCACTTTCGTGAAGTGCTCCTCTCCTTCTTTTCTTGACCTACGTGCCTTCCTAACATACCCCTCATAGGTTCCCTGAAATTCAATGTTAAAAATGCTTATGCAAACCCTAATTAAAATAAACAAACAAAAATATTCAATCAACTGGGTTGCCTCCCAGGTAGCGCTTGTTTAATGTCACGAGCCTGACCCAAAATCCACCAACACCCATCAGTAGGTGTTTCAGACTTACCAGCACCCATCAGTAGGTGCAAAATTTTCTCACCAACACCCATCAGTAGGTGATACAAACTTAGTATCCTTCAGTAGATACTTAACCACCTAGCATCCTTCAGTAGATGCTGTATCCAACAAAATATTTACAAAATAATGTCCACAAATTAAAAGTTACAAAACCAAATCAAAAGTCAAAAGTTTGTAAATCACTGGGTTGCCTCCCAGCAAGCGCTCTTTTAACGTCATTAGCTTGACCCAATAAAGCTCAAGTTCCTTCTTCTTTTTCTTCTTTCTACTGAACTTCTTCAGAAATTTGATCAAACCAGGAACCTGTTGCAGTGTCTCAATCATAGGAACTTTAATCTCCAATTTCTTGAAGATTTCCATAAAGCGCTCAAATTCTTTCTTCCTATGATACTTCTTTGAATGAGGAAGAGGTTTTTCATATGATGCTTTCTTTTTTCCTCTCGTCCTCTTTTTCTTTTCTCTCACTTTCTTTTTTTCTTTTCTTTTTCTACTCACCTTCTCAATCTTCACACAAATTTTCTCTTCTCTCTCTTTTCTCTCTTCTTTTTCCAACTCAACTTTTTCCACGTTTACACTCACTAGCACTTCACACTCTTCCCTGGGGTTAACCTCAGTATTAGCCCCACAATTTCTACTTGACCTTTCTTCCATCTGTTTGGTGATCTGCCCCATCTGAGTCTCCAAATTTTTGATAGCAGCTTCAGTGCTCTTTTGAGAAGACTCAGTTTTCTGTATGAAATTGTTGAGAGTTTCCTCCATCCTCATGGACCTTTCATTAAGCATAAATAATTGTTGCCATAAGGTGGGTTGCTTCAGGGATTGTACCTGTGCAGCAGTCTTCAACTTTTTGGGTATTTGTGCAAGTATCTTTGTGAGATTCTCCAATTGTTGAGTTAGTATCTTGTTCTGAGCTAGCAAGGCATCATGTGTTTGCAATTGAAGAACCCCTTTTTGTTGCATAGGAGTTCCTCTTTCACTGTGCAGCTCATTATCACTAGTAGCCATGTTTTCTATAATCTCAATTGCTTCCTCTGGAGTCTTCCATTTAATATTGCCTCCAGCTGAGGCGTCCAGCATCATCTTGGTTTGTGAACCAAGCCCTCCAAGGAAAGTTAAGACTACTTCTTGATCTTCAAAGCCATGCGTGGGAGTTTTTCTTAATAGGCTTTTATATCTGTCCCATGCATGACCTAGTGATTCCTCCATGCCTTGTCTGAAAGATGAGATCTCTTGCTTTCCTTTGTTGACCTTGGAAGAATTGAGTGCCCATATAGTTAAATTCTTGATCGAATTGCATCCTGCATGCATTAGGCACAAAACTCTAGAAAATATTTGTTAGCACAAAAAGATATAGGAGAAGATATATATTCAGAAGATAAAAGATTCAGAAGATAAGAAGATAAAAGATTTAGAAGATAAATTAAAATAAGATAGAATAAAACAAAATAAAATCTAACCTAACCTAAAAGATAAAATAAAATCTAACCTAATCTAAAAGATAAAATAAAATAAAATCTAATAAAATCTAACCTAACCAAATAAAATCAAATATAATAAAATCTAATCTAAAAAGATAAAATAAAATCTAAAAAGATAAAATAAAATAAAAACAGAAAAATAAAAACAGAAATTCAAAATTAAAGTCAAAGATAATCAATAATCACACAAATTAACCAGTTAAACCACGAGTCCCCGGCAACGGCGCCAAAAACTTGATGGACAAATTTGTAAGCACCAAAATATGATGTCACAAACTTGTTTCACAATCGGCAAGTATGACCGAATCGTTCAAGTAATAAACTTGGTAAGACCAAGTATCGTTCTTCCCAAAGGACTCACGGCCTAGTTTAGTTATGTGATTTGTTGATTAGCTAGGACTTACAAACGAAATATTTAGATTTTAAAATGCAAGACAGAAAATAAACATGTATGCATGAAGTTTGATCAATGGCAAAGACAAAAGATAAACACTTTCAATGAATTATATGAATGAATATGTTGTTGGGGGTCAATTTCATCTCATCCACTCTCATATATTTTAGGAATTTCACATTCAAATCATCATTGTTAATGCCACTCTCTAAAGTACCATTCTAGATGGCTTCTCCCTAATCAAATAGTTCATACAATTCCTAGCATTCCTAATGATTAGTTCATGAGTGCAGGAGTTTAACGACAACCAATATAATATTGTCAGTATAATATTGGGAGAAATTCCCCGGATCTAGACTTCCACGTACGTGCCCGTATCGACAAAACCAATAATCATGCATGGAATGAGTTAAACTATGCAAGCATTGAGCAAAGAGGAAAATCCCTAACTAATGATGAAAGAAAGCATAAGTCTTAATTAAAAGATGTAAGCAACATATTCCATATATGAGAGCTTCAAGAGATTACATTGATTCCCCAACAAACATACAAGGTTTAGTTCACCATATTCATGGTGAACCTAGATGAATAACAATGAAAGAATGAAAGAATAAACCCAATAAAGGTGAAGAGGTAGCCTGAGCATCCAAGATCCTCCTTCAAAGGGGTGGAAGAGAGAGTGTTTGCCTCGTTTCTGCCAAAGATACTAACTCTAGGACGTGCAAGTCCTTATATACTATTCTAGAATTACAAAAGATTACAAAAGCCCAAGTCCATAAAAGTGCCGCTCAACGGTAAATACCGCTCAGCGTGGTTGCGTGACTCGTTTCTTCCCTCAGCGTGACTCCCGCAACCTCCTGAGCCGCTCAGCGGTAAATTGCCGCTGAGCGGTGCCTTCGGCTTCTACTTTTGCACTCTTTCTTGTCTTTTCTAATGTCATCTCTCTCCTTCTTCACTTCTTTCACCAAATTCACCTCAAAACCTGCACAAAAACACTTAAATCAAGCATAAACCTGTCCAGCTCTCTTATTTCTGAAAATATGGATAAAAGGCATGATTTCAAGCTAGTTTCTAAGTCTAAAGGTTGCTTTTAGTATCAATTTTAAGCATGAAAATAACAGTTTTTTAACTGTTATCACAACCCCAAACTTAGAACTTTGCTTGTCCTCAAGCAAACAAAATGTAACTCCATCTCCAACCAATTGATATGATGGTTCACTCATTCAAAATTCTCTTTTCAAGATAAGTAACAACTTCACTCAAACTTATGACCAAGAGTTCAATTAAGATGTGCACATGCTTTAGTGTTTCACAAAGTCATCTAGATTCCAACAAATGCTATTTTTCATGAATGATCAATCAATTAAGCATGGATGTTCATGTACTTATGGAATATTTCCTCACTAGGTAAAGTGTTTCACTCAACACACAAGTGTATAAGAGGTAAAGTGTTTCACTCATTCACTCTACTATCACAATGTCACATGAATCAACTTTGCCTTTCATTTTACCACAATAAAAAACATTCACAAGCATGCATCATCACAAGGACTTTTCAATGGCTTATAATGTGGCTGGGCTAACAAGAAAATTGGTTTTTCTGGATCACAAAATCCTTGAGTTAAGAGAATCATAACAACACAATTATTCTTATTCATTCCCAACTTTCTTTTGCCTTTGCATTGAGCTTTGCTTCTTTTTCTTTTCTTTTCTTTTTCTTTGCATATTCTTACTTTTTTAGCTCTTAGCTCAATGCTTTTCCTTTTTCATGTTTCCCCAACAACCCCAAACTTGAACATTTAACAATACCACATAAGATCTTCTACTTAACTCAAGGTAAAGATTTTCAATCAAGGGTGTTCAGTGTATGTTCAAGGCTTTGGGTTCAAAGGATAGAACACAAAGTGTTCTCTTTTAGTAGGCTAACTTTATGAATTTGGCCAATAAAAAGGGTTTTAAAAACACGGCCTTGATCACATGATGCAAAACAAGCAATTGATTCAATCATAGAAAACCTGGGCAAAATCATTCATGCTTTCAAAGTAATAGCATTCAACAATAACAACTCTGGAGCTCAAAACCTCACATATAAGCTCATTCACATTTGACATACACATCCTGCTTAATTTCACAATCACAATCATGATATCATGCATTTGTTCACAAAGCTTATGAATCACCTGTATAAGCATTTAATGTGCACATCATCTCAACATCAATCAGTCAATAAGCATCATCAAGCATTACTCATCAAACAATCACAGTTAATAGCAAACCATCATAATAAACCAGATTTTCAATAGAGTACATCAAACCCTAATCTAAAAACAAAAACAAATAAGTTCAGAAAAATTAAACCACAAAAGCATAATCATATGATAGCATTCATCAGTAAATGCTATCTCAGCTCCTCATCAGTCTAAGCTGTCCTCTGTATCTTCCTCTTCCTCTTCATCATCATCATCATCAAATGCATCCTCCTCCTCAGCTTCATCTTCTTCCATATCTCTTGCTGAAGCTTCAGCTGCTTCAGCTCCTCCATGCAATGGTTCTTCTGGCCAAGCTACCACATTATGGAATTCATCCATAGTCCACCTGTGTGCTGGAGGGGTATCATACATCCCCACTATCATCTCAGCCGTAGCCACCTGCCCTCTGTGGATGGACTGCAACTGAGCACCTATAAGAGACATATACATGTCCCTCATCTGGAATGGTTCTGCTTCATGTGTATCAGCAGATGTCCGGCTCTGTGCTGGCCCTCTCTCTCTATGAGCCTGGCGTGGTGGAACTGGCTGAGCTGCCTCCTCACCTCCACAGTACTGTCTATAATAGGCCTCATCTATAGCTTTTCTTGGCCTCTCAAATGGTGGAACAGAAGTGTCCACCCCAGCTTGCTTGCAAAGGTAAGTGATCAAAGAAGGATGTCCCAGTGGTGCTTTGTTGTTTGAGGTGTTAGCACACACACTAATCTCATCAGCTATCACCTGCCCAATATTAACATTCAAATTTCTGATAGCACAGTAGATGAATAGTGCCCTGCTGAGAGTGATATCTGACACATGTGAGCATGGCTGAATGTTGGCATGAGAAAATGCCATCCAATACTTTGCAAGAGGAGTCAAATCTGTCCTCCTAATGTTAACCACTGCGCCAGATCTATTCCTTTGAAATTGTCCTCCAGGTATGCATAATACTCTCTCAACATCCTCAAAGTCAGCACCTTCCTCCATGCTAAGAGCAAACTGGCATTGCTCACCAGCCCACACAGTATCCAGGAAGTTGTTGATGGAATCAGGATCATACCTGATAGCATGGCCTCTGACATAGCCCAAATAATTCTCAGCTGGATAATCACCAATCTTCTTTGCATTGGTGTAGAATTCCTTCACCACAGGTATGTTGGCAGGCACTGGATAAGTGGCTAGCTTCCCCCAATCATTCCCTAACACTTGCTCTCCAAATTGAGGAGCAAAGTTAGGTATCATTCCAACCTTTCTCTCCATTAGAAGTCTCCTGTCCTGAACCACCCTAAAGTGCTTCTCATGTTTCCTAGAGAGGAACCTGCCATTATGGGGTTGCTCTGGTTCCTTTTCCTTCCTCTTGGTTGCCATGGTTTTCAATCTCTTTCCTGAAGAGAATGCCATTCCTGCATTCAAACACAAATCCAAAACCACAGAACATGATGTTAAACATTAATAAACACAGAACAAAACTCCTTTCGAAGCTAAACCACCGCTGAGGGCCAGAATTTCCCCTCAGCGCCACCAGTGCCACATTCAAACACGCAACAAACCAGAACAAGAAAATCTGGCAGAGTGCCGCTCAGCGGTGATCTGCAGATTTTTGCAAATCTCGTTTTAAAACTGTCCTAACTCCACCCAAATGCAATTTTCAGTTTTCCAGTTCATAATCAAGCAGTTTAATCGGTTCAAACATCAAATATATCATCAAATCATGCATAGAAATCAAAACCCCTAAATATTCATGCTTTGACACTCATATTAAATTTCAAGAACCCTAGAATGAACAAAATGCATTTTACTTACTTGGGTGGAGATGTTAGATGATATGAGAATGCTTCCAAACTAGAATGCTCTCTTCCAACCCCAAACTTTGATGGCACACTAGTGAAAAAGTGAGTGGAAGAGAAATTTTTCTAAGAGGGAAGAGTAAAAAGATGTGGGAAACCTAAGAGAAGATATGTGGAAGTGTTTGTGCAGAGAAGGGCTTGAAAGAATGTAAAAATGCGCAGCTTAGGGTTTAAAAATACCCCAATGGGCTCGGATTCCGCTAAGGGGAACTTAAGCCCATCTGCGATAGTACCGCTCAGCGGCACTTTCGTGAAGTGCTCCTCTCCTTCTTTTCTTGACCTACGTGCCTTCCTAACATACCCCTCATAGGTTCCCTGAAATTCAATGTTAAAAATGCTTATGCAAACCCTAATTAAAATAAACAAACAAAAATATTCAATCAACTGGGTTGCCTCCCAGGTAGCGCTTGTTTAATGTCACGAGCCTGACCCAAAATCCACCAACACCCATCAGTAGGTGTTTCAGACTTACCAGCACCCATCAGTAGGTGCAAAATTTTCTCACCAACACCCATCAGTAGGTGTTACAAACTTAGTATCCTTCAGTAGATACTTAACCACCTAGCATCCTTCAGTAGATGCTGTATCCAACAAAATATTTACAAAATAATGTCCACAAATTAAAAGTTACAAAACCAAATCAAAAGTCAAAAGTTTGTAAATCACTGGGTTGCCTCCCAGCAAGCGCTCTTTTAACGTCATTAGCTTGACCCAATAAAGCTCAAGTTCCTTCTTCTTTTTCTTCTTTCTACTGAACTTCTTCAGAAATTTGATCAAACCAGGAACCTGTTGCAGTGTCTCAATCATAGGAACTTTAATCTCCAATTTCTTGAAGATTTCCATAAAGCGCTCAAATTCTTTCTTCCTATGATACTTCTTTGAATGAGGAAGAGGTTTTTCATATGATGCTTTCTTTTTTCCTCTCGTTCTCTTTTTCTTTTCTCTCACTTTCTTTTTTTCTTTTCTTTTTCTACTCACCTTCTCAATCTTCACACAAATTTTCTCTTCTCTCTCTTTTCTCTCTTCTTTTTCCAACTCAACTTTTTCCACGTTTACACTCACTAGCACTTCACACTCTTCCCTGGGGTTAACCTCAGTATTAGCCCCACAATTTCTACTTGACCTTTCTTCCATCTGTTTGGTGATCTGCCCCATCTGAGTCTCCAAATTTTTGATAGCAGCTTCAGTGCTCTTTTGAGAAGACTCAGTTTTCTGTATGAAATTGTTGAGAGTTTCCTCCATCCTCATGGACCTTTCATTAAGCATAAATAATTGTTGCCATAAGGTGGGTTGCTGCAGGGATTGTACCTGTGCAGCAGTCTTCAACTTTTTGGGTATTTGTGCAAGTATCTTTGTGAGATTCTCCAATTGTTGAGTTAGTATCTTGTTCTGAGCTAGCAAGGCATCATGTGTTTGCAATTGAAGAACCCCTTTTTGTTGCATAGGAGTTCCTCTTTCACTGTGCAGCTCATTATCACTAGTAGCCATGTTTTCTATAATCTCAATTGCTTCCTCTGGAGTCTTCCATTTAATATTGCCTCCAGCTGAGGCGTCCAGCATCATCTTGGTTTGTGAACCAAGCCCTCCAAGGAAAGTTAAGACTACTTCTTGATCTTCAAAGCCATGCGTGGGAGTTTTTCTTAATAGGCTTTTATATCTGTCCCATGCATGACCTAGTGATTCCTCCATGCCTTGCCTGAAAGATGAGATCTCTTGCTTTCCTTTGTTGACCTTGGAAGAATTGAGTGCCCATATAGTTAAATTCTTGATCGAATTGCATCCTGCATGCATTAGGCACAAAACTCTAGAAAATATTTGTTAGCACAAAAAGATATAGGAGAAGATATATATTCAGAAGATAAAAGATTCAGAAGATAAGAAGATAAAAGATTTAGAAGATAAATTAAAATAAGATAGAATAAAACAAAATAAAATCTAACCTAACCTAAAAGATAAAATAAAATCTAACCTAATCTAAAAGATAAAATAAAATAAAATCTAATAAAATCTAACCTAACCAAATAAAATCAAATATAATAAAATCTAATCTAAAAAGATAAAATAAAATCTAAAAAGATAAAATAAAATAAAAACAGAAAAATAAAAACAGAAATTCAAAATTAAAGTCAAAGATAATCAATAATCACACAAATTAACCAGTTAAACCACGAGTCCCCGGCAACGGCGCCAAAAACTTGATGGACAAATTTGTAAGCACCAAAATATGATGTCACAAACTTGTTTCACAATCGGCAAGTATGACCGAATCGTTCAAGTAATAAACTTGGTAAGACCAAGTATCGTTCTTCCCAAAGGACTCACGGCCTAGTTTAGTTATGTGATTTGTTGATTAGCTAGGACTTACAAACGAAATATTTAGATTTTAAAATGCAAGACAGAAAATAAACATGTATGCATGAAGTTTGATCAATGGCAAAGACAAAAGATAAACACTTTCAATGAATTATATGAATGAATATGTTGTTGGGGGTCAATTTCATCTCATCCACTCTCATATATTTTAGGAATTTCACATTCAAATCATCATTGTTAATGCCACTCTCTAAAGTACCATTCTAGATGGCTTCTCCCTAATCAAATAGTTCATACAATTCCTAGCATTCCTAATGATTAGTTCATGAGTGCAGGAGTTTAACGACAACCAATATAATATTGTCAGTATAATATTGGGAGAAATTCCCCGGATCTAGACTTCCACGTACGTGCCCGTATCGACAAAACCAATAATCATGCATGGAATGAGTTAAACTATGCAAGCATTGAGCAAAGAGGAAAATCCCTAACTAATGATGAAAGAAAGCATAAGTCTTAATTAAAAGATGTAAGCAACATATTCCATATATGAGAGCTTCAAGAGATTACATTGATTCCCCAACAAACATACAAGGTTTAGTTCACCATATTCATGGTGAACCTAGATGAATAACAATGAAAGAATGAAAGAATAAACCCAATAAAGGTGAAGAGGTAGCCTGAGCATCCAAGATCCTCCTTCAAAGGGGTGGAAGAGAGAGTGTTTGCCTCGTTTCTGCCAAAGATACTAACTCTAGGACGTGCAAGTCCTTATATACTATTCTAGAATTACAAAAGATTACAAAAGCCCAAGTCCATAAAAGTGCCGCTCAACGGTAAATACCGCTCAGCGGTGGTTGCGTGACTCGTTTCTTCCCCTCAGCGTGACTCCCGCAACCTCCTGAGTGCCGCTCAGCGGTAAATTGCCGCTGAGCGGTGCCTTCGGCTTCTACTTTTGCACTCTTTCTTGTCTTTTCTAATGTCATCTCTCTCCTTCTTCACTTCTTTCACCAAATTCACCTCAAAACCTGCACAAAAACACTTAAATCAAGCATAAACCTGTCCAGCTCTCTTATTTCTGAAAATATGGATAAAAGGCATGATTTCAAGCTAGTTTCTAAGTCTAAAGGTTGCTTTTAGTATCAATTTTAAGCATGAAAATAACAGTTTTTAACTGTTATCACAACCCCAAACTTAGAACTTTGCTTGTCCTCAAGCAAACAAAATGTAACTCCATCTCCAACCAATTGATATGATGGTTCACTCATTCAAAATTCTCTTTTCAAGATAAGTAACAACTTCACTCAAACTTATGACCAAGAGTTCAATTAAGATGTGCACATGCTTTAGTGTTTCACAAAGTCATCTAGATTCCAACAAATGCTATTTTTCATGAATGATCAATCAATTAAGCATGGATGTTCATGTACTTATGGAATATTTCCTCACTAGGTAAAGTGTTTCACTCAACACACAAGTGTATAAGAGGTAAAGTGTTTCACTCATTCACTCTACTATCACAATGTCACATGAATCAACTTTGCCTTTCATTTTACCACAATCAAAAACATTCACAAGCATGCATCATCATAAGGACTTTTCAATGGCTTATAATGTGGCTGGGCTAACAAGAAAATTGGTTTTTCTGGATCACAAAATCCTTGAGTTAAGAGAATCATAACAACACAATTATTCTTATTCATTCCCAACTTTCTTTTGCCTTTGCATTGAGCTTTGCTTCTTTTTCTTTTCTTTTCTTTTTCTTTGCATATTCTTACTTTTTTAGCTCTTAGCTCAATGCTTTTCCTTTTTCATGTTTCCCCAACAACCCCAAACTTGAACATTTAACAATACCACATAAGATCTTCTACTTAACTCAAGGTAAAGATTTTCAATCAAGGGTGTTCAGTGTATGTTCAAGGCTTTGGGTTCAAAGGATAGAACACAAAGTGTTCTCTTTTAGTAGGCTAACTTTATGAATTTGGCCAATAAAAAGGGTTTTAAAAACACGGCCTTGATCACATGATGCAAAACAAGCAATTGATTCAATCATAGAAAACCTGGGCAAAATCATTCATGCTTTCAAAGTAATAGCATTCAACAATAACAACTCTGGAGCTCAAAACCTCACATATAAGCTCATTCACATTTGACATACACATCCTGCTTAATTTCACAATCACAATCATGATATCATGCATTTGTTCACAAAGCTTATGAATCACCTGTATAAGCATTTAATGTGCACATCATCTCAACATCAATCAGTCAATAAGCATCATCAAGCATTACTCATCAAACAATCACAGTTAATAGCAAACCATCATAATAAACCAGATTTTCAATAGAGTACATCAAACCCTAATCTAAAAACAAAAACAAATAAGTTCAGAAAAATTAAACCACAAAAGCATAATCATATGATAGCATTCATCAGTAAATGCTATCTCAGCTCCTCATCAGTCTGAGCTGTCCTCTGTATCTTCCTCTTCCTCTTCATCATCATCATCATCAAATGCATCCTCCTCCTCAGCTTCATCTTCTTCCATATCTCTTGCTGAAGCTTCAGCTGCTTCAGCTCCTCCATGCAATGGTTCTTCTGGCCAAGCTACCACATTATGGAATTCATCCATAGTCCACCTGTGTGCTGGAGGGGTATCATACATCCCCACTATCATCTCAGCCGTGGCCACCTGCCCTCTGTGGATGGACTGCAACTGAGCACCTATAAGAGACATATACATGTCCCTCATCTGGAATGGTTCTGCTTCATGTGTATCAGCAGATGTCCGGCTCTGTGCTGGCCCTCTCTCTCTATGAGCCTGGCGTGGTGGAACTGGCTGAGCTGCCTCCTCACCTCCACAGTACTGTCTGTAATAGGCCTCATCTA
Source organism: Vigna reflexopilosa (assembly GCA_027742785.1). Classification (NCBI taxonomy): domain Eukaryota; kingdom Viridiplantae; phylum Streptophyta; class Magnoliopsida; order Fabales; family Fabaceae; genus Vigna; species Vigna reflexopilosa. The sequence goes on along the minus strand of CM050916.1, from coordinate 19,860,833 downwards.
TAGCTTTTCTTGGCCTCTCAAATGGTGGAACAGAAGTGTCCACCCCAGCTTGCTTGCAAAGGTAAGTGATCAAAGAAGGATGTCCCAGTGGTGCTTTGTTGTTTGAGGTGTTAGCACACACACTAATCTCATCAGCTATCACCTGCCCAATATTAACATTCAAATTTCTGATAGCACAGTAGATGAATAGTGCCCTGCTGAGAGTGATATCTGACACATGTGAGCATGGCTGAATGTTGGCATGAGAAAATGCCATCCAATACTTTGCAAGAGGAGTCAAATCTGTCCTCCTAATGTTAACCACTGCGCCAGATCTATTCCTTTGAAATTGTCCTCCAGGTATGCATAATACTCTCTCAACATCCTCAAAGTCAGCACCTTCCTCCATGCTAAGAGCAAACTGGCATTGCTCACCAGCCCACACAGTATCCAGGAAGTTGTTGATGGAATCAGGATCATACCTGATAGCATGGCCTCTGACATAGCCCAAATAATTCTCAACTGGATAATCACCAATCTTCTTTGCATTGGTGTAGAATTCCTTCACCACAGCTATGTTGGCAGGCACTGGATAAGTGGCTAGCTTCCCCCAATCATTCCCTAACACTTGCTCTCCAAATTGAGGAGCAAAGTTAGGTATCATTCCAACCTTTCTCTCCATTAGAAGTCTCCTGTCCTGAACCACCCTAAAGTGCTTCTCATGTTTCCTAGAGAGGAACCTGCCATTATGGGGTTGCTCTGGTTCCTTTTCCTTCCTCTTGGTTGCAATGGTTTTCAATCTCTTTCCTGAAGAGGATGCCATTCCTGCATTCAAACACAAATCCAAAACCACAGAACATGATGTTAAACATTAATAAACACAGAACAAAACTCCTTTCGAAGCTAAACCACCGCTGAGGGCCAGAATTTCCCCTCAGCGCCACCAGTGCCACATTCAAACACGCAACAAACCAGAACAAGAAAATCTGGCAGAGTGCCGCTCAGCGGTGATCTGCAGATTTTTGCATATCTCGTTTTAAAACTGTCCTAACTCCACCCAAATGCAATTTTCAGTTTTCCAGTTCATAATCAAGCAGTTTAATCGGTTCAAACATCAAATATATCATCAAATCATGCATAGAAATCAAAACCCCTAAATATTCATGCTTTGACACTCATATTAAATTTCAAGAACCCTAGAATGAACAAAATGCATTTTACTTACTTGGGTGGAGATGTTAGATGATATGAGAATGCTTCCAAACTAGAATGCTCTCTTCCAACCCCAAACTTTGATGGCACACTAGTGAAAAAGTGAGTGGAAGAGAAATTTTTCTAAGAGGGAAGAGTAAAAAGATGTGGGAAACCTAAGAGAAGATATGTGGAAGTGTTTGTGCAGAGAAGGGCTTGAAAGAATGTAAAAATGCGCAGCTTAGGGTTTAAAAATACCCCAATGGGCTCGGATTCCGCTAAGGGGAACTTAAGCCCATCTGCGATAGTACCGCTCAGCGGTAATTGCCGCTCAGCGGCACTTTCGTGAAGTGCTCCTCTCCTTCTTTTCTTGACCTACGTGCCTTCCTAACATACCCCTCATAGGTTCCCTGAAATTCAATGTTAAAAATGCTTATGCAAACCCTAATTAAAATAAACAAACAAAAATATTCAATCAACTGGGTTGCCTCCCAGGTAGCGCTTGTTTAATGTCACGAGCCTGACCCAAAATCCACCAACACCCATCAGTAGGTGTTTCAGACTTACCAGCACCCATCAGTAGGTGCAAAATTTTCTCACCAACACCCATCAGTAGGTGTTACAAACTTAGTATCCTTCAGTAGATACTTAACCACCTAGCATCCTTCAGTAGATGCTGTATCCAACAAAATATTTACAAAATAATGTCCACAAATTAAAAGTTACAAAACCAAATCAAAAGTCAAAAGTTTGTAAATCACTGGGTTGCCTCCCAGCAAGCGCTCTTTTAACGTCATTAGCTTGACCCAATAAAGCTCAAGTTCCTTCTTCTTTTTCTTCTTTCTACTGAACTTCTTCAGAAATTTGATCAAACCAGGAACCTGTTGCAGTGTCTCAATCATAGGAACTTTAATCTCCAATTTCTTGAAGATTTCCATAAAGCGCTCAAATTCTTTCTTCCTATGATACTTCTTTGAATGAGGAAGAGGTTTTTCATATGATGCTTTCTTTTTTCCTCTCGTTCTCTTTTTCTTTTCTCTCACTTTCTTTTTTTCTTTTCTTTTTCTACTCACCTTCTCAATCTTCACACAAATTTTCTCTTCTCTCTCTTTTCTCTCTTCTTTTTCCAACTCAACTTTTTCCACGTTTACACTCACTAGCACTTCACACTCTTCCCTGGGGTTAACCTCAGTATTAGCCCCACAATTTCTACTTGACCTTTCTTCCATCTGTTTGGTGATCTGCCCCATCTGAGTCTCCAAATTTTTGATAGCAGCTTCAGTGCTCTTTTGAGAAGACTCAGTTTTCTGTATGAAATTGTTGAGAGTTTCCTCCATCCTCATGGACCTTTCATTAAGCATAAATAATTGTTGCCATAAGGTGGGTTGCTGCAGGGATTGTACCTGTGCAGCAGTCTTCAACTTTTTGGGTATTTGTGCAAGTATCTTTGTGAGATTCTCCAATTGTTGAGTTAGTATCTTGTTCTGAGCTAGCAAGGCATCATGTGTTTGCAATTGAAGAACCCCTTTTTGTTGCATAGGAGTTCCTCTTTCACTGTGCAGCTCATTATCACTAGTAGCCATGTTTTCTATAATCTCAATTGCTTCCTCTGGAGTCTTCCATTTAATATTGCCTCCAGCTGAGGCGTCCAGCATCATCTTGGTTTGTGAACCAAGCCCTCCAAGGAAAGTTAAGACTACTTCTTGATCTTCAAAGCCATGCGTGGGAGTTTTTCTTAATAGGCTTTTATATCTGTCCCATGCATGACCTAGTGATTCCTCCATGCCTTGCCTGAAAGATGAGATCTCTTGCTTTCCTTTGTTGACCTTGGAAGAATTGAGTGCCCATATAGTTAAATTCTTGATCGAATTGCATCCTGCATGCATTAGGCACAAAACTCTAGAAAATATTTGTTAGCACAAAAAGATATAGGAGAAGATATATATTCAGAAGATAAAAGATTCAGAAGATAAGAAGATAAAAGATTTAGAAGATAAATTAAAATAAGATAGAATAAAACAAAATAAAATCTAACCTAACCTAAAAGATAAAATAAAATCTAACCTAATCTAAAAGATAAAATAAAATAAAATCTAATAAAATCTAACCTAACCAAATAAAATCAAATATAATAAAATCTAATCTAAAAAGATAAAATAAAATCTAAAAAGATAAAATAAAATAAAAACAGAAAAATAAAAACAGAAATTCAAAATTAAAGTCAAAGATAATCAATAATCACACAAATTAACCAGTTAAACCACGAGTCCCCGGCAACGGCGCCAAAAACTTGATGGACAAATTTGTAAGCACCAAAATATGATGTCACAAACTTGTTTCACAATCGGCAAGTATGACCGAATCGTTCAAGTAATAAACTTGGTAAGACCAAGTATCGTTCTTCCCAAAGGACTCACGGCCTAGTTTAGTTATGTGATTTGTTGATTAGCTAGGACTTACAAACGAAATATTTAGATTTTAAAATGCAAGACAGAAAATAAACATGTATGCATGAAGTTTGATCAATGGCAAAGACAAAAGATAAACACTTTCAATGAATTATATGAATGAATATGTTGTTGGGGGTCAATTTCATCTCATCCACTCTCATATATTTTAGGAATTTCACATTCAAATCATCATTGTTAATGCCACTCTCTAAAGTACCATTCTAGATGGCTTCTCCCTAATCAAATAGTTCATACAATTCCTAGCATTCCTAATGATTAGTTCATGAGTGCAGGAGTTTAACGACAACCAATATAATATTGTCAGTATAATATTGGGAGAAATTCCCCGGATCTAGACTTCCAACTACGTGCCCGTATCGACAAAACCAATAATCATGCATGGAATGAGTTAAACTATGCAAGCATTGAGCAAAGAGGAAAATCCCTAACTAATGATGAAAGAAAGCATAAGTCTTAATTAAAAGATGTAAGCAACAGATTCCATATATGAGAGCTTCAAGAGATTACATTGATTCCCCAACAAACATACAAGGTTTAGTTCACCATATTCATGGTGAACCTAGATGAATAACAATGAAAGAATGAAAGAATAAACCCAATAAAGGTGAAGAGGTAGCCTGAGCATCCAAGATCCTCCTTCAAAGGGGTGGAAGAGAGAGTGTTTGCCTCGTTTCTGCCAAAGATACTAACTCTAGGACGTGCAAGTCCTTATATACTATTCTAGAATTACAAAAGATTACAAAAGCCCATAAAAGTGCCGCTCAGCGGTAAATACCGCTCAGCGGTGGTTGCGTGACTCGTTTCTTCCCCTCAGCGGCCATTTTGCCCCTCAGCGTGACTCCCGCAACCTCCTGAGTGCCGCTCAGCGGTAAATTGCCGCTGAGCGGTGCCTTCGGCTTCTACTTTTGCACTCTTTCTTGTCTTTTCTAATGTCATCTCTCTCCTTCTTCACTTCTTTCACCAAATTCACCTCAAAACCTGCACAAAAACACTTAAATCAAGCATAAACCTGTCCAGCTCTCTTATTTCTGAAAATATGGATAAAAGGCATGATTTCAAGCTAGTTTCTAAGTCTAAAGGTTGCTTTTAGTATCAATTTTAAGCATGAAAATAATAGTTTTTTAACTGTTATCAGAACTAAGGGTCACTCAATGATTTGATACTTATAATCTAACATGAAAATTATAATAACACAACTAATACATGCATATTCAAAAGCCAATAACACATGCAGACCTTAAAGTAAAAAACATGCATTCACAAAACCCAATAACATGCGTACAAAAAAATTATCAACGGAGAAGCTAACCTGAAGAGCAGATTCCAAATGAAATGGAGGGAAATGGAGGAGTGCACGACCTAAAACGTAGGCAAAAAACAGTAAAAAACGCCGCCCAAGAACACGCAACAAACTGCACCGAAAACGCATCGAAAACGATTTTTAATCGGTCCAAATGAAAGATATTTCATCACAGAACAATTTAATCGGATTCAAAGTAAATTTAAACGGTCCAAAACAAGGAAAAACCAACCTGGAAATGCAATGCCACAGAGTGAAATCGCGGGGAAGACGATGAACAGTGAGCGTAACTCCTCGCGGGTTCGCGTTTTAGTATAAGTGCCACTAGACGTCCGTTACTGGAAGGCCCCGACGTCTATAATATTATAGACGTCGGGGAAGTAACTAATATGACGTGTTTTGGTTTTATATATTGATATTCGCGGGGGGTTTTAAACATCCGTTGGAGGGGCCCCGACGTCTATAATATTATAGACGTCCGGCCCCCCCACAATGGACGTTTAAGAGGCTGAACACCATTAACTCTTCAACTACCCTGTCAGCAACTTAGACGTCCGTTCTGGAGGGGGCCGGACGTCTATAATATTATAGACGTCGGGGCCCCCAAAACGAACGTTTAAAAGGCTGAAGCAATCAACTCTTCAACTTCCTTGGAAGCTGCTTAAACGTCAATTTTGGAGGGGGCCAGACGTCTATAATATTATAAACGTCGGGGCCCCCAGAACGGACGTTTAAGTGGCTGAACACCATTAACTCTTCAACTAATATGTTAGCAACTTAGACGTCCGTTCTGGAGGGGGCCGGACGTCTATAATATTCTAGACGTCGGGGCCCCCAAAAGGACGTTTAAGCGGCTGAACACCATTAACTCTTCAACTGCCCTGTCAGAAACTTAGACGTCCGTTGTGGAGGGGGCCGGACGTCTATAATATTATAGACGTCCGGCCCCCTCCCGAACGGACGTCTAAGTTGCTGACAGGGAAGTTGAAGAGTTGATTGATTCAGCCTTTTAAACGTCCGTTAGAGGGGCCCCGACGTCTATAATATTATAGACGTCTGACCCGTCCAGAACGGACGTCTACGGTCCCACTTATTTACGGATATGCCACCGCTCAATTATTTACGTTGGGGTTTTTGTAGACGGACGTCTATCGGGTGACGTTAAAGGCCAATTCTGCATTAGTGCTTGATGATAAGCTGAATTGAGTATTTACTTATCCTGAAAGAATGATTTTTGAATGTGGTGAACCATTGTATGGATTGGTGGAAGATTGAGTGACATCTTATTTGCTTGAGGACAAACAAAGTTCTAAGTTTGGAGTTGTGATAACAGTTGAAAAACCGTTATTTTTATACTTAAAATTGACTTCAATTACAACCTTTATGACTTAGAAATTAGCTTGAACTCATGATTTTGTTGAATTAGTGGAAATAATAGAGTTGGACAAGTTTTATGCTTGATTCCCTTGATTTTGCAGGTTTTTAGATGAAATTGATGAAAGAAGTGAAAAGGGATAGAGATGGAATCAGAAAAGGACAAGAAAAGTGCAAAAGAGGAGAAAACAGAAGTATCGCTCAGCGCCAATTACCGTTGAGCGGCACTCGCAAGAACACTTGGCACTGCTGAGGGGAAGAAGTGTCACGCGTTACTACCGCTGAGCGGCACCTTTCTAGGCTTGGGACTACTTTTCTGTATTTTTTAGATTATTATATAAGCAAAAACACTCTCTTTCACCCCTTGGAGGAGGATTTTGGATGCTAAGGCTCCTTTCTCAACTTTCTTAGGTTCTATCTTTCACTTTTCCATTGTATTTCATCTAGTTTCACCATGAATATGGTGAACTAAACTTATTTTGTTGTTGGGGAATCAATGTAAATCTTTAGAAACTCTCTTGTATGGAATTTGTTCTTCAAGATCATTTATATGATACATGATTTCCTTCATTAATAGTTAGGGTTTTTCCTCTTTGCTCAAAGCATGCATAGTTTAACTCATTCGATGTCATGATTATTGGTTTTGTCGATATGGACACATATGGGGAAATCTAGATCTAGGGAATCTCTCCCATCAGTATATTACCAACCTAGACATAGGAGTATGATAGTTTGTTGCCTTTAAGCTCCTGTTCATTATAATGCATGATTAATTGCTAGGGAGACAAGACATTGTAAACTAGTGATTATGATTAGGCTTTCTTTGCCGAGACATCGGGTTTAGATTAATTTAGAAAGTGACATTAACATTAATGAAAAGAATGGTGAATTTCTAAATACAAGAGAGTGGAAAAGATGAACTTGATAAACCCCAACAACATATTCATCCATATATTTCAATTTACACTTTTGTTTCTTCTTGCCCATTGATCACCATATGCATACATATTTACTATTCAGTCTTTTGCATTCGAAACTTACAACAATTTGTTCTCGAGTCTTAATTAATCAATAAATCACATAGGTGTCTAGGCCTTGAGTCTCTTGGGAAACGATACTTGGTCTTACCAGGATTATTACTTGATACGATTCGGTTACACTTGTCGAGGGGTAAACAGGTGCCTTGTTGTTCATAGTATTCACACACACCTGTATCTCATTGGCTATGACCTGGCCAATGTTAATGCTCATCCCTCTCAGCACACAATATAGAAGAAGAGCCCTGCTGACAGTAATATCAGAGACATGCGAACAAGGCTGGATGTTGGCATGAGAGAACGCCATCCAGTACTTTGCTAAAGGAGTAAGATCGGCTCTCTTGATATTCACAACAACAACATTTCTATTTCTCTGAAAGTGCCCTCCAGGCACACAAAGCACGCTCTCCACATCAACAAAGTCTGCTTCCTCTTCCATACTTAGAGTAAACTGACACTGCTCACCAGCCCATTCCGTATTTAGAAACCTGTTAATGGAATCGGGGTCATACCGAATGGTGTGTCCTCTAACATAGCTCATATAGTCCTCATTGGGATGATCACCCAACCGCCTTGTATTGGTGTAAAACTCTTTCACCACTGTTATGTTAGCTGGTGCAGGATAAGTGGCTATTGTTCTCCAATTGCTCTCCAAACTGTGGAGCAAAATCAGGTATCAATCCAGCCTTCCTTTCCATCAATAGCCTTCTATCTTGAACAATATTGAAATGGCGCCTATGTTTGCAGGAAAGGAACTTGCTAGAATAGGAATGTTCTGGTTCCTTATCCTTCCTCTTGGATCCTATAGTCTTTATTCTCTTGCCCTAGGTGTCCTTTACCGATGCCTCTCACTTACCCAATGCATTTAGTCTCTCACATCACTCAAACATTCAATCCCTATAATGCAACTAGAGCAAAATCTTGATGGAAAAATTTATGAACACCAAAATATGATGTCACAAACTTGTTTTACAATCGGCAAGTATGACCGAATCGTTTCAAGTAATAAACTCGGTAAGACCAAGTATCGTTCTCCCAAAGGACTCACGGCCTAGTTTAGTTATGTGATTTATTGATTAGCTAAGACTTAAGAACGAAATAATTGGATTTTTATATGCAAAAGACGAAAATAAACATGTATGCATGAGTGTGATCAATGGCTAAAGCAAAATACAAACACTTTCAATGAAATATATTGATGAATATGTTGTTGGGGGTCAATTTCATCTTATCCACTCTCATATATTTTAGGAATTCAACATTCAAATCATCATTGTTAATGCCACTCTCTAAAGTACCTTTCAAGAAGGCTTCTCCCTAATTACGAGTTCATACAATTCCTAGCATTCCTAATAATTAGTTTATTTAGCATAGGAGCTTAAGGCAACCAATATACTTATTGGAAGAAATTCCCCGGATCTAGACTTCTCCGTACGTTCCCGTATCGACAAAATCAATAATCATGCATTGAATGAGTTAAACAAAGCAAGCATTAAGCAAAGAGGAAAAACCCTAACTAATGATGAAAGAAAGCATAGATCTTAGATTAAGATGTAAACACAAATTCCATATATGAGAGCTTCAAAAGATTACATTGATTCCCCAGCAAACATACAAGGTTTAGTTCACCATATTCATGGTGAACCTAGATGAACAATAATGAAAGAATGGAAGATAAAACCCTAGAAAGGTGAAGAGGTAGCCTGAGCATCCAAGATCCTCCTTCAAAGGGGTGGAAGAGAGAGTGTTTGCTTCGTTTCTGCCAAAGATACAAACCCTAGGACGTCCTAAAGCTTATATACTATTCTAACATTGCAAAAAATCTAGGTCCAAGCCCATAAGTGTGTCGCTCAACAGTAAAGTACCGCTTAGCGGTAAGTGCATGAGTCGTTTCTTCCCCTCAGCGGCCATTTTGCCCCTCAGCGGATCTCCCGTAAACTCTTGAGTGCCGCTCAGCGGTAAACTGCCGCTGAGCGGTACTTTCGGCTTCTCCTTTTGCACTTTTTAATGTCTTTTCTGATTCCATCTCTCTCCTTCTTCACTTTTTTCACTAAATTCACCTTAAAACCTGCACAAAAACACTGAAATCAAGCATAAACCCGTCCAGCTCTCTTATTTCTGAAAATATGAAGAAAAGCTTGATTTCAAGCTAGTTTCTAAGTATAAAGGTTGCTTTTAGTATCAATTTTAAGCATGAAAATAACAGTTTTTCAACTGTTATCAAAAATCAAAACAAACAAACAAATATAAAGTCAATCAACTGGGTTGCCTCCCAGGTAGCGCTTGTTAAACGTCACGAGCCTGAGCCAAAATCCTCCAACACCCATCAGTAGGTGCAAATCTTAACATCACCCTTCAATAGGTGTACCTTTTTAGTATCCTTCAATAAATACTCACCAAACTAGCATCCATCAGTAGATGCTAAACCCAAATATAACAATGTTCCAAAGTTTCAAATTACATCACCAAAATAAATAAATTCAAAGAAACTAAAGTTCTCAAATCACTCGGATGCCTCACAGCAAGCGCTCTTTTAACGTCACTAGCTTGACCCAATAAAGCCTAAGTTCCTTCTTCAATGTTGGTGTTCCTCTTGCTTTCATCACACCGACTCATCAATTACTTTCGGTCCACCTTTTTCACTATATTCCCTTTGAAGTCTTTCAGAACCCACAACTTGTTCTTGAATCTTACTGGTGTACCAAGTTTGAGTTGTGCATCCATCAAGTCACCATGAACCTTTCTTCCTTTGTCATCTTTTTCTTCTTCCCTAACCTGTGACAAGAAACAATTTTTACCTTTGATGATCGGCTTTGCAGCTTTAGAGCTAGTCATGGGTGCATCCTTACATGCAACTTTATGCCTAGCCTCCTTCTCTTGAATCTGCTGCTCCACTTTGAAGACATTAAAGATCACCTTTTCATCTTGGTCTTGAAGCACTATCATCCCATCATCCACATTGATGATTACCTTTTTCGTTTTCATAAACGGTCTTCCAAGAATAATTGGGATCTTCTCATCTTCCTCCATCTCTATCACCACAAAATCCACCAGGAATTTAAGTTTGTCTATGCAAACAACCACATCTTCCACTACACCATAGGGTTTCTTGGAAGATCCATCCGCCATGAGCAAAGTCACCTTGGTTGGATTGACTTCAAGATCACCAATCCTTTCAAGCATAGATAAGGGCATCAAATTAATGCTTGACCTTAAATCAATTAAGGCCATCCTTATATTCTCCTTCCCAATGATGCAAGGAATAGTAAAACTTCCTAGATCTTTCACAGTTGGAGGAAGTGGTTTCTCCAAAATAGCTCTGCATTCTCCCTGTTTATGATTAGTTTCCTCCACTAGATATCTCTTCTTTGCAAGGATTTGCTTCATGTGCTTTGCATAAGCAGGAATTTATTGCAGTGCTTCAGTCAAAGGTATCTTAATCTCCAATTGCTTGAAGATCTCTTTAAAACACTGATATTGTATCTCTTTATCAAATTTTTCACTCCTCTTAGGATAAGGAAGAACTCTTTCACTTTTTTCACACTTTTTCTCTCCCCTCTTCTTTTCTTTCTCTTTTCTCTCTTGTTTTCCTTTTTCTTTTTATAACTCAACTCTCTCTTTTTCATTCACCCTCTCATCACATATACTCACAATAGCTTTACACTCTTCCTTAGGGTTAACCTCAGTATTAGCCTCAAAACTCCTGTCAGGCATATCCTCCAACTTCTTAACCATTTGGCCAACTTGGATCTCCAGATTTCTAATTGCAGCTTCATGCTCTTGTGATTTCTAAATTGTTCAAGACTTTCTTCAAGCTTTGTTGATCTCTCATTTAGCGCAGATACCTGTGCCATAGTGATGGTTGGTGTTGTGGTCTATTAGCTTGTCCTGCTTGTCTAGCTTGTCCATTCTGCCTTTGACCCATGCTTGGGTGAGGTTTCCACCCTTGGTTGAAGTTCCCTTGGCGGTATTGAAATTGATTTTGAAATTGATTGGCCATAAAATTGACATCTTCTAAGGCCTCCACTAGAGAAGCACATTGACCATTGATATGGTCACCACCACACAGTTCACAGAGTTGTTGTTGTTGAACCTGAGAAACGTTCTTCAACTCCTTTGGCAATTGAGCGAGTGTCGTTGTCAAATTCTCCAACTGTTGAGTTATATTTTTATTTTGTGCAAGCAAGGCATCTTGAGATTGCAATTGTAGGACTCTCTTCTATTGAATTGGAGTTCCTCTTTCACTATGCATCTCATTGTCATTAGTAGCCATGTTGTCTATCAATTCAAAAGCTTCCTCTGGAGTCTTGCATTTAATATTACCTCCAGTTGAGGCATTTAGCATCAATTTGGTTTGTGAACCAAGACCTCCAAGGAAAAGAATGACTATTGTGCTTCATCAAAGCCATGAGTGGACGTCTTTCTCAACAAGCTCTTGTATCTATCCCATGCTTGACCAAGTGTCTCCTTCATGCCTTGTCTAAAAGAAGAAATTTCTTAGTTTCACTAGTGGAAAAATAGCGTATAACGTCACGCATTCAACGTCACGTGTTCAATGTCGTACCATTAAATATCCAACGTTAAAAAAGACCGGTGGCATTTTTGTACATAAATTGATTTGCTCCACTTCAATTACTAAAATAGTGCGCCATCTAAAATGTATTAACGTCAAACAAAAAACATATCGACGTAATCTAAAATGTATTAACATCAAATAAGGCCAACATCGAGGTAAAACAATGACCTTAGAATCACATAAAGTCAACTTAAGAAACATCTGACGTTCAATTTAAAATAAAAAAATAACGAAATAGTGGTTTGCTTCCAGCAATATTACTCCTACCCACATTTGACGTCAACCATGACAAATATTCGACGTTTTATATGCCAGCATGAAGCCAAAGTGTAAATCCCTTTTTTATTCTTTATTTCTTTTCTCTTATGAACCAAACATAACGTCCAAACTTTATGGGATCGAAGTTTAAAACAATATAGAACGTCGAACAAGTTGGGGTTAGACGTGATTGTCGTAATCACATAACGTCAGTAAGGAAGCAGTCGACGTCCAATACAAAATAAATAAATACTAAATATTGATTTAATTAATATAAGGTCAACCGTAACAAAAGAAGGACGTTGTATATTACAGCTAACAGTTATTCTTTTTTTCTATAAATACAGTTTCGGAGCCTTAGATAACCTGTAGACATCCATTTATAAAATTTTTGCTATGAACTCCATCTGTTAGTTTTTTTATTTGTGTTTTCTGTTATTTCCTTCAAGGACACAAAAAAGGTTGAAGGAGTATAGAAAACCAAAGGAAAAGGTTGATAGATATGGATTTCACATCCTTTCAAAATGCTACTCCTCCTTCACTAAACTACAAAACTTCCGTAAACAAATTCATGTTAACCTTTTTTCATTGGTTTGCTGTCATTTCCTCTTCTAAATGAAGAAAGTTCTTTGTTAACGATGAAGTCATGGTAGCAAACCAGAGGAAAATGTTATAACTTATGAATTTAAAACAAACTTTATTCAAAAAAGACAAAGGGTGAAAGATTTTGATTTTGCACCCTTTCAAAACGCTATAACCTCCATTCACAAAAATCCTTCTACATTTTAACAATCCTGCGGATCTTTTTGTGGTTTGATTTTCATTTTTTTTGTATGTTTAGTGTTATTATGTTTTTCCTTTGTTTCGTTTCCATCTATAACCTACGTAATAATGGATTTCTTTTAGAAATCCTTGAAATAATTTGACGTCGAATACTGAAGAAAAAATGACGTCCCTATGTAATTCCCAAATAACGTAGACGTCCCTTTGGTAACATCACAAAATTAATGCTCACAATGACTCCAATGCCTTTCACGTCGAACCCCCCTAGAGTTAGACGTTCTATGGGAATTTAAAAAGGAAAAGGAAAAAAGAATTAAACCAAAAAGACAATTTAGAAGTCTGAAGAAATTGACAACCTCTTCGTTTCTAGTAGCAAACTGCATTTTCCCATATATCATATTATTGAAGCCCATTTCAGGCCCATATCAGGCCTTTCGCAAAAGTAATTATCTCTGTAGACATCCATTTATGAAATTTCTTTTAACAACTCCAAGGTTTCTTTGTGTTAACTTGTAACAACTCCAAGGCCTTTCAAAACGCTACAACATTCATAAAATTCATAAACTCCTTCAAATAATTTCAAAAACAGACCCCATAGAGCACGTCCAATATTTTCAAAATAGACGTGTTATTGGAGGATAAAAGGAAAAATAAAAAAAGATAAAAATAAAAAAAAGGAGTGACCAACACCAGGCACATAACTACGCTTTTTTTGCAATTATGTTTTTAATTTTTTCTTTTAAACCATCCGATAAAATGAATTATTCAAAAACGATCAAACTGTGTAATTGTATAAGGGTAAGCATTATATTTATAGAGACAATTCAAAACCTCTGGTAACAGCACAAAATGAATTCTCACTAAACAAAGACATTTCTTCGTTAACGATGAAGGCATGGTAGAAAACCAGAGGAAAATGTTAACACTTATGAATTTAAAAAACAAACTCTATTGCGACGTCCAATTGAATATTAACGACGAACCACTTCCTATTCGACGTTTTATTATGTGCATAAAGTAACTCAATTACACGTCATATTCTTCTAAGGCTTCGACGTTTTATTGACCAGTCAGAAGCCAAAAGGTTAATCTCTTTTTTATTATTTTTCCTTTTTTCTTTTAAACCAACCACAAAACGTCTAACTCTTTTGGACAACGACGTGATTGCCACTGGAGTAGTTAGGCACATTAATTTGGCTCTAAGCAGTTATTCTTTTTTTTCTATAAATACATACTCAGAGCTTTGGATAACCTCTACACCTCCATTTATAAAATTTCTCGTAAGAACTCCTTCAAGGTTTCTTTGTGTTAGCTTTTTTTTGTGTTTGTATTAGCTCCTCCAAGTTGACAAAAACAAGTCATTTCATTGTGGTTTTAATTCTTTGTCATGTTGAAAATCTTGAAGGAGTGATACAAACACAAAAAAGAGGTTGATACATTTGGATTTCTCACCCTTTCAAAATTCTGCAACTTCCATTCATAAAATTTCTCGTAACAATCTGTTAACTTTTTTCTATCATCTCTATAAATATAGTCTCAGAGCCTTGGGTAAAATTTTAACACCCTACAAATCCTTCAAATAACTTTACGTCGAATACTGAAGGAAAAATGGCATCCCTATGTATTTCCCAAATAACGTGGACGTCGAGTGGTGTCAATATTGGATGTGCATCTCTTCGTTTTAACCTAGCATTTATCATGCCCTGCCAACAGTCTTTTCCCATATACCTTGATGGAATCCTATTTAACGTAGTCTTCCTTTTGTATTTTATCTTTCATAGCTTAGCTCCTAAGGAGCATGGGTTACTATAAATACCCAACTCCTCTCTTGTATTAGGACTTTTGAGATTAATGAGAATTGAATTTTCTGAAATCAGAAATTATTCTCTCTTGAAAGTGATAGGCTAGAGAGTCCAAAGACTCCCTCTAGCCACCTTCCAAGCACACTCTCATTCTTCCATTTCTCCAAAATTCCATGGTGCTTTCTCTCTCATCCTCCACGCTGACTTCTCACCGCCACATCTCGTGCACGCGTCAGTTCCTCGTTACATCAGCTTCTCGCGCCAACCACGTCTTCATTCCTTTCATCAGCACTTCGCATCCACACATTCTCCCAATCCGCATCCTCATTTTACACAACTACTGATCATTCTCTCTCGAGCAAGAGAGGCATCTCACTCGCTCTCGAGAGCTCTCTTCCTTGGCTCCAACCATCCTCCAACCACAGATCTACCTTTCTCCTCCATTTTCACCGATTGTAAGTCACTTTCCACCGATTATCCCTCTTTTCCTCCGTTTATTTCCTTGTTCCACCGATTAAATCAGTCAAGATAGAGTTCTTCGTCCTCATAGTGTTTCTCACCGAACAAACCATCTTCATCCTCCATACCTTCAACTTCCACCGATTAAACCCTAGATTCTAGGGTTTCGTTGTGTTCACTCTCGGTTTCCTTAGATTTCATTCGAGTCATTCTTCGATTTCGAGTTCCTCAACATTCTGCTGCATCCTTCTTCGTCGGAGAAGCTTCGAGGAGTCCGAATCGAGCTCTCAAAGCTTCTATCGTCATCTTCTCCAACAACCCCAAACTTGAACATTTATCAATACCACAGAATAATTTCAACTTAACTCAAGGTGAAGCTTTTCAAAAGGGGTTTTCAAATCATGTTCAAGGCTACGGGTTGAAAGGATAGAACACATAGTGGTCTCTTTTAGTGGGCTAAATTCATGTATTTGGCTAATAGAAGGGTACCAACAAATGGCCTTGATCATATGATGCAAACAAGCAAGTGATTCAATCATAGAAAACCTGGGCAAATTCATTCATGCTTTCAAAGTAATAATATTCAACAACTCTGGAGCTCAAAATCTCACATATCAGTTCATTCATATTCCACACAGACATCCTGCTTAGCATCATAATCACTATCATAACATCACGCATTTGTTCACATAGCTCGTGAACCACCTGTATAAGCATATAATATGCACATTCTCAATCATCAATCAATATCAAAACATCATCAAGCATTACTTATCACACAATAGTCACAAGCAAACCACCATAACAGACAAGTTTCAAATTGATTACATCAACCCTATTCTAAAAACAGAAGCAAATAAGTTCAAAATTACAAAACAAAAGATAGAAAAGATCTTGCTCTAGTGCTGATAGCATCCATCAGTAGATGTTATCTCAAATCCTCATCAACCTGTGTTGTCATCTGTATCTTCCTCCTCTTCATTGTCTTCAGCATCCTCAAATGCGTCATCATCGTCATCTTCATCTTCCTCCATGGCTGAATCTTCAGCGGCTCCAGCTTTGTTGCCTTGGATTTGCTCCTCTGGCCAGTCCACCACACTATGGAATTCATCCATAGTCCACCTGTGTGCTGGGGGTGTATCATATAACCCAATAATCATCTTAGCAGTTGTCACTTGTCCTCTGTGGATGGATTGCATCTGTGCACCTATAAGAGACATGTACATGTCTCTCATGTGGAATGGCTCTGCCTCATAAGTCTCTGCAGATGCTTGACTCGGTGCTGGTCTTCTTTCTCTGCGAGGACGTTATGGTGGAACTGGCTGAGCTGCCTCCTCTCCTCCACAATACTGCCTATAATAAGACTCATCAATGGATTTCCTTGGCCTTTCAAAGGGTGGAGTTGAAGTATCCACTCCAGCTATCTTGCACAGGTGTGTAATCAAGGAAGGATGCACTAAAGGTGCCTTGTTGTTCATCGTGTTGGCACACATTTATATTTCATTAGCAATCACTTGGCCAATGTTAATGCTCATATTTCTAAGCACACAGTAGAGAAGAAGTGCCTTGCTGAGAGTGATGTCTAAAACATGAGAGCACGGGTGAATGTTGGCATGGGAGAATGCCATCCAATATTTAGCAAGAGAAGTCAGATCACTCCTCCTGATATTCACCAACACCCATCAGTAGGAGCAAATCTTTCTTACCAACACCCATTAGTAGGTGTAACAAACCTAGTATCATTAAGTAGATACTTAACCACCTAGCATCCATCAGTAGATGCTATACCCTGTAAAAAATTTATAACTAAAACAAAAATAAGAAAAGTTCATAATTACATCACCAAACCAAAAACAAAAGTTCTTAAATCACTAGGTTGCCTCCCAACAAGCGCTCTTTTAATGTCATTAGCTTGACCCAATAAAGCTTAAGTTCCATCTTCTTTTTCTTCTTCTTTCTACTGAACTTCTTCAGAAATTTGATCAAACCAGGAACCTGTTACAATGTCTCAATCATAGGAACTTTAATCTCC
This sequence comes from Vigna reflexopilosa, assembly GCA_027742785.1. Lineage (NCBI taxonomy): Eukaryota > Viridiplantae > Streptophyta > Magnoliopsida > Fabales > Fabaceae > Vigna > Vigna reflexopilosa. The sequence continues at coordinate 19,843,571 of CM050916.1, read as the reverse complement.
AATTTCTTGAAGATTTCTATAAAGCACTTAAATTTCTTTTCCTTCCTATGATACTTCTTTGGATGAGGTAGGGGTTTTTCATATGATTCCTTCTTCTTTCCTCTCATCCTCTTTTTCTTGCTTTTCTTCTCTTTCAATTTTCTCCTTTTCTTTTCTCTTATTTTTTTCTTCCCTTCTCTTTTTCTACTCAACTTCTTTATTTTCACACACATTCTCTTTTTTTCTTGTCTCTCAACCACTTCTTTTTCTTTCTCTTCATCTTTATCTTTCTCACTCAACCTTTCTGTTTCTTTTTCCTCTATCGTTTCCTCATCTCTCTCTATCTTTTCATCATAAAAAATCTTGTCACTTTTAGTGACAATGGCTTGACCTTCCTCCCTAGGATTAACTTCAGTTTTAACCCTAAAATCATCCAATTTCTGAATTATGTGACCAATCTGCATCTCTATCCTTTTAAATGACGCTTCAATGTTTTTCTGAGTAGACATGGAATTTTGCAAAAATTGTTGAAAGGTGTGATCCAAATTTTCTGATAAAGAGCTTTGTTGCTGCCATTGTTGTTGTGGTTGGTTCTCAAATTGTCCGGAAGCTTACCCAAATAGGCTTTGATCCATGCTTGAGTGAGGTTCCCACCAGTGATTGAGATTACTTTGGTAGAATTGAGTGCCCATATAGTTAAATACTTGTCTGAATTGAATCCTGCAAGCATTACAAAACCCTAGAAAATATTTGTTGCACAAAAAGATAAAGAAGATAGAATATAAAAAATCAAAAGATATAATTGAAAAGATAGGAAGATAGGAAATAAAAACAAAAAATAAAAACAAAAAAATAAAAACAAAAAATAAAAACAAAATATAAAAACAAAAAATAAAAACCAAAAATAAAAACAAAAATTAAAAACTGAAAATAAAACTGAAAATAAAAACAAATAATAAAAATAGAAAATAAAAACAGAAAATAAAAAATAGAAAATAAAAACAGAAAAACAAAATTCAAAACAAGTCAAAAGTAATAAAAAATCACACAAATAGACTAGTTAAACCACGAGTCCTTGGCAACGGCGCCAAAAACCTGTTTACCTCTCGGCAAGTGTAACTGAATTGTAGCAAGTAATAATCCTGGTAAGACCAAGTATCGTTTCCCAAGACACGCAAGGCCTAGACACTTATGTGATTAATTGATTAATTAAGGCTTAAGTTTCAAATGCAAAAGACTGAAAAGTAAATATGTATGCATACGATGATCAACGGCAAGAAGAAACAAAAGCGTGAATTGAAATATATGGATCAATATGTTGTTGGGGTTTATCAAGTTCATCTTTTCCACTCTCTTTTATTTAGGAATTCATCATTCTTTTCATTAATGTTAAGGCCACTTTCTAAATTACTTTAAACCCGATTCCTCAGCGAAGAAAGCCTAATCATAATCACTAGTTTACAATCTCTTGTCTCCCTAGAAATTAATCATGCATTATAGTGAACAGAAGCTTAAAGGCAACCAACCATCATACTCCTATGTCTAGGTTGGTAATATACTGTTGGGAGAGATTCCCCAGATCTAGCTTTCCTCGTACGTTCCCGTATCGACAAAACCAATAATCATGACATCGAATGAGTTAATCTATGCATGCTTTGAGCAAAGAGGAAAAACCCTAACTATTAATGAAAGAAAGCATGTATCATATAAATGATCTTAAAGAACAAATGTCATACAAGAGAGTTTCTAAAGATTTACATTGATTCTCCAACAACAAAATAAGTTTAGTTCACCATATTCATGGTGAAACTAGATGAAATACAATGGAAAAATGAAAGATAGAACCCGAGAAAGTTGAGAAAGGAGCCTTAGCATCCAAAATCCTCCTCCAAGGGGTGAAAGAGAGTGTTTGTGCTTCGTCCCTGCCAAAGATACAAACCCTAGAACGTCCTAAAGCTTATATACTATTCTAAAAAATACAAAAAAGTAGGCCCAAGCCCAGAAAAGTGCCACTCAACGGTAGTATCGCAAGTCACTTCTGCCCCTCAGCGACTTTTCTCCCTTCAACGGTGCCAACGGTTCTTGTGAGTGCCGCTCAGCGGTAATTGGCGCTGAGCGGTACTTCTGTTTTCTCCTCTTTTGCACTTTTCTTGTCCTTTTCTGATTCCATCTCTATCCCTTTTCATTTCTTTCATCAATTTCATCTAAAAACCTGCAAAAACAAGGGAATCAAGCATAAAACTTGTCCAACTCTATTATTTCCAATAATTCAAGAATATCATGAGTTCAAGCTAATTTCTAAGTCATAAAGGTTGTAATTAAAGTCAATTTTAAGTATAAAAATAATAGTTTTTCAACTGTTATCACCTATCACTAGGACTTAAGCCTTCATAAAAGCTTAGAATAATATCCTCAATTTGGAGTTGAGGGCATGAAGCACATAGTTTCTTGAATCTTTCTCAATCCTTGAAGAGAGATAATACCACCAATCTTGAGCTGCTCCTTGAAGAGTAAAAGGAAAAACTCTCATTTTAAGGCTCTCTATTGTGATCTTGAGAGATCTAAAGTTTTCACACAACATGTGGAATTGTCTCAAGTGCTTCTGTGGATTCTCCCTTCATAACCCATTGAACTTTGGTAAGGCATTTAACAGGTCAGGTCTCAATTCCCACTCCTCATTAGGGTCTTATGCAAATTCCTTTCAACTTCCTAGTTAATTTGATAAAATTTTCTCGGGTTAGCTCTGGTCATGCACTACGCAATCTGCTTGAAGTTGTTTCTCTGTTATTGACTTCTCTTTTTCTTTTGTTCTTGCTTTATTAAAAGATTTCAAATAAGAGATAAGAGAGACTTTGTTTGGGTCCACTCCCAAGAAAGAGAGGTGCGTCACAATGCACAACTTAAGTACCAAGTCATTCCTAGCTAGAGTGTATTGAAACTAGCCTCAAGTATTTCTCAAGAGAAATTCTTAATCAAAACAAGAACAAAGATTTTTTCTAAAAACAAGAATAACTAAAGGCTACAAAATAACTTAAACTAAATTAATTGTATGTTCGTTAAATAAATAAAAACAAATAAAGGTAAAAAAAAATAAAAAATAAGAATCAAAATATTAAAAATACTAACCGTACTCCCTGACAACGGCGCCAAATTTGATACGTTGTCGTTGAAGCTATCAAATTAATACTACTTTTCAAGGCAAATTCAGTATTGCCAAGTAGTATTGAAGAAAGTAGATAAGGTTAAAGTAACCATGAGTCGTCTCCCAACGAATACAAAATTGTTATTTAATATTTGAATCTTATGAATGCAATGCAATGTTTAAGAATAAAAATGATGTTTGGAGGAGGTTTAAAGAACAAATAAGAAACTTAAAAATGATTATAATGAAATAGGCTAATTTCACTACTTTTCCAAGATAGATTCATCATCGGTTATTCAAAGATAACTGTTCAATTGATAATTATTTAAGTTTCAAATTAAATCAAAGTAGAATCTTAATTAATTTGAGGACGATCATGCACTTAACCAAAGTAAATTCTCAATCAAATGCAAAACCTTTCTAGATTATTCACAATGAATTCAGCCAAAGTACATTCTCAATCAAATCCTATTGTGTTTAATCATGTCTATTCTTAAATCGCCTAACCAAATTAAAAACTAATCAATCAAAGTAAATTCTCAATTGATTATAGTTGAAATTATTACTACCAATCAAAGCACATTCTCAATTGATAGTAAAAACCATTTAATCATATGAAAGTTCCTAAATTAAATCAAAGTAGATTCTCAATTAAACCTAGAAACCCTAGAACTCATATAATCAATATGCATGTAGATTCAAAAACATTATGATGAAAAAATCTTTCCTTTTAATTTGATAGAGAGATGAAAGACACAGAGAGAGAACAACTTAAATTAATAATCAAAATAAACAATCGCAGTAACTCAACCTAACCACAGAATCCATAATGGAATTACAGCAGACTAGCCCTAGATGTTTAGCTCTCCATGAATGGAGTTGAATACAAGATGAAATAAAAGTGAGAGAAGTGGTGAATGAATGAGTGGAGTCAAGTCCCCTTTTTGCCTCCCCTAGGTCTCTTTATATAGGGCTTGATTGGGCTTGGACTCTAAATATTCAGTTGACAGAATCTTTTATCTTATATCTTCCAAATAACTAAAATATTTAGATAATTATAACATTATTTGGAAGATATTTTATGTTGATATTCTAAAATTAAATTAATTAAACAACTGAATTTTATCTTTTAGCTTTTCTAACTTTCCAAAATTACACAAATGCCCTGAAATTTCCTCTATCTGCACTTTAGCCCCTTCAGAATTTTCCAAAATTGTACCAGAACCCCTTAGTTGACCAGAATCAATCTTTTTGACCAATTTTTCGCAGCCAATGGGGGCTCTCCACGTGTCATTCCCCCTTTCTCCCAAATTAGGGTTCAGATTTGGGGAAAGGGCTTGAACCTGCGCCGCGCTGCTCTTCACTATTTTGGCGCGATGCATGGTGAAGACGCGAGTGAAGGAAGAACATCGGCGTTGATGGAGGATTGCTTTGTGTGCGATTTATGATTCCTGAGTTCATTGCAGGTCTGGTTTTGATTCTTCGAGGATGAGGTGCGGCGTCCATGTAGTTTGGATAAGAACGAAGGCAGCGGCGAGGAGGCTTGCGAAGTGATGGTGGCTTTGGGTGGCATTCTCCAACGACGTGATGGTGATGATTTCATCGCTCGCTATTTGTTCGTGGTGAGACAAGTTGGACGAAGATGCAGATGGTGACCTGAAGATTCTCGCTACACAGCGAAGGCGAGCACGGTTGCATCAATGGCTGCCTCTGGTACTCTCCAGGCGCGTTAGTGGCGACGATTTCGGAGGAGGAGGCGTATAGTACTCCGACGCTGGTGGATGAAGAACTCGCATCAGGTCTCTTTATGGCGCGATGAAGGTGGATGTTGCGGCGGCTTCGAACTCTTGCGCGAAGGAGAGAGTTCTCTCGCGGCAATCATGGGGGTTCTGTTGGCGTCGCATGGTTGCGACAAGGTGGTGACTGGCGGCGGTTGTGCGTGACGGCGCAATGGTGCGGTAAAAAGGATGGTGGCGGCGGTCTTGCGGCGGCTAGGGTTTGGTTTGGGAATTCGGATTTCAGTGGGTGGAAGATGATGATGATGTGGCAGAGGGAGATGATGTGGCAACATGTGGTTGGCTAAATCTGTGTGTGGAGGATATGGACACGTGGCATGATCTGGTGAAGTCTGACTAGTTAGTGGTAAAAGGGGTATGGGTAGGAAAATTTACGGGTGTAGGAGAAAAGGCTTAGTGTTTGGGCTTACTTGTTGGGCCTGTTTCAGAAATAGAAGTGTATGTAGCGAAATTTAGGAGGTACAAGGGTAAAGTCGGTCTGTTTGACCCATTTGTATATTATTTTCCAAACAAAATCTGATTTTGGGGCTTGAATTTCCATTTGGACCAATAAAACTTATATTTCAGCTACAAAAATAAATGTAAGAATATCCAAGAATAATTTATGCGCTAAAATTCACCTTTTACGTCTCTTTTAATTCCCAAACCCAACAATTTCAATCATCACAAATTCATTTAAAATCAACCGTTTAAGCACAATTATCCCATCAAAAATTTGAATTTTAAAGCATAAATATGGGCATAAATATGCACTCATCAGTATATGACGTGGATCTCTTCGTTTCTAACACAACATTTATCAAGCCCAACCAACTACATTTTCCGATATAAAGTTGGACGTTTAATTTGAATTTAAAAAGGATAAAAAAAAAGGGAGCGACCTTTGGGTTTTGGTTAACGAATAATACGTCATATGCCCAAGAAATACGTCGAAGTATGAAGAATGACGTTCACCTCTTCGTTTCATAACTTTTCTATTAATATTACGTCGAGTAGCTTTACTAATCGACGTACTATTGGTGTTCTAAAAGAAAAAAAAACAAAAAGAGTGCAATGGTATATTCAATGTAATGATGTAACATTAAAAATTTCAATTACAATCATACAAGTGATTTAATCAATTTAAACAATTGAATCACCATTCACTAATGTTATTACCGAAACAAAATTTTATTAATATTCAAAAGATGATTACAATCAGCAAAACAAAAGATGGCTTAAGAAGACACTAATTACAATCCGGGGAACCTTCCATTTTCTTCTTGATGATGATGAAGAAGCCATTTCTGATCAGATTCTGGAATGTCTTTCACATTTCTAGGGTTTGTAACTCTTCAGTTTAGAAAACACTGAGTGCGTTTTGAAATCTAGTATTATAAAGTTGTGCATCACTTCTTATCAGTTTCAAGCCCAACTACAATTTTCAATTTTATATATCCCATTAAAAAAATTTCATCAACGATGAATGTCGAAAGGGTTCCACGTTTTATTATGCGGTTGAAGTTGAAATCTGACAATATAAGGATTGTCTTGATGGGCAACGCATTTCTAAAGGGTTCAACGTTTTATTATGCGGTTGAAATTGAACTCTAACAATATAAGAATTGACTAGATGGGCACTGGAGTAGTGGGGAGCATTAGTGGCTCCCAACATTTTCTTTAAATACAGTTTTGGATCCTTTGGATTTACCCTTTGAAAACGTACACTAAGGAGCTTCCATAAGTGATACAAGAAGGCCTAGCACCATTGGACCTATCACAAGAGGGATGATCAAGAAGGTACAAGATGAGTATTCTCCCAAAGGCCAAACCCTCTTTGCTATCTTTGGATGGAAGATTGGAGACCTAGAAGATGCTTTTAAGATGCCAAAACATGGAGAAGGGTAAAAGTGGACTTTGGCACATGGGGGGGGTGTGCGCATAGTAGTCTAAGGGGTAGTATTAGCTTACTTCAATTCCCTTATGCGCATATGTAATAAGCCACGTGAATAATATGGCTTCTAGAAAACCATCACATTTTGCACATGTGGGTGAGAGAGCATTTGATCCGTATTTTGTGGATTCTCCTTACCTCACATACATTGCATTGCATTGAGTTGAGAGTTAGCTATATAATCTCCTGGGATAAGCATGTATTTCACTTTTGGAAAATTATAGAAGATGAATTCTGCACTTTGCAATTTTCTCTCATCCGAAAGTCCTCTCTACTTGCTTGCTCTTCCATTGCTATCTTCTTCCATTGTGGAAGCCGCCTGAGATAGCCTACCATTCCCTCAAACCAACTTCCATTTCACTTCACATAATCACTTCAATCCGCTGCAAACATTGCACTCAGTCCAGCCAAAACAGAGAGCCTTCTCTGCTACAACTTTTCCAACACTGAACCATGCTTTCTTGACTGTTCCATGGCTTCTTCAGTTGCAGCAGAGCTGGTTGTTTCCTTCAGTCTCACGGATCTGCTCCTATGCATCCTCCTTGATGCATCAAGTGGTATCATGAGCCTTGGTTCAAGTTAGAACCGTGAGATAAGTCCAGATTTCTTTCATTTCTTTGCTGTCAAAAATTTCCTGGTTGTTCTTGATGTTTTCTGAAAATTCTGCACTGTTTTCATCAATCATTGCTGTGTCTAGGATCTACTCTTACTTTCATTGGCTACTAGTTGTCTTTGCTTGAGTGTTCCTTCATTTTATTCGGCTATTATTGATTGTTTGAGTCTATTTTACCATTTAAACATCATTTCTGGTTTTGTCTTAAGTCTTGTTAGTTACTTTGCTGTTTTTGTTATCAAATCTGGTTTTCAACCAAGTTTTACCAAAAATCTGAGTTGTTTGAATGTGGCTACACCAATTAAGAGCAATTAATACTTCAGAAATGAGCTCAGGTGTTTAGATTCTACCATTCAAACTCAAATCTATGCAGGTTGTTCAAATCTGACAGCATTTCAGTTTCTGTTTTCTTTTGTGCTGCATTGCCACTGTTCTTATGGTCATTTACTGTTCTATTGAACAGTAGCTGATTGATCCATTGTCTGAACCATTTGGAAGATGAAATGAGTTGATTCCAAATAGTTTGTCATGTGGCAAGAGTGTCCAAGCATTTGGCCGAGATGCATGTGTTTTCATTGAGTGAATTCTGCCTAATTGTGTGTGGTTAGTATTAGATCATTGCTAACCATCCTCAACACTGAATTTCTGCATTTGTGCAACTTTCAAATACCATTTCTAACTCCTTTTTGCTGTTTTCAAATCAGAATTACTTTTTAATCAAAATTTGACCATGCTAGTTGTTAAATTTAGCTGAAATATGGTAATGCAGTAGTGATTTTCTGTTTTATATAGTTTTGATGCATCCAATTAGTTTCAACAAGTCATAATTCATCATCAAAACATGTTTGAATCATTGGAAAATAACTAGGCGCAGTACTGTTCATTTGGTATATTTTACTGCATTGAAAAATTGACTCTACTGCTGGTTTTTTTGTCAATTTCTGCACTGTATTACTTTGCTTGATTCATCACATTTAGATGCAGTAAAAGCCATGGTCCATTTAGAATATCAAGATAACAATTCAAAAGAGATATTACATATGTTAAAAGGCCCTTAGGACCATTGCATCATTAGTTTCGAAAGTTTGAAGTGTATAGTAGTGTTGCTGTTAAAATCTGGTGCAGAAATCTGGTGCAAATCATTCAGACATTTCATCAAACAGTTTTGTCAATTTTCAATACATAGCCAATTCGTGTGTGATTCTGATCTAAAGTCTTTTCTTGTGTTTTAAATCTGATCTAGAACCATTCTTAGGATCTATTTGAGGTGCCACCGTGTTTGAAACTCCTTTCATTGCTTGATTTTCGATTTTTCTACATTCTGCACACCAACTGTTTGAAAAATTTCCTGGTGTTGCTGTCTTTTGGTTGTGAAAATTACAGCACTTGAGGTGATATTTTCAGTGATTAATTGGCTTGTTGGGTAGGTGGTTTATACCTCAGGAGGTGTATCACAATTGGAAGCATCAAAGAAGGTTCAATGAAGAGGAGCAAAGACAAGAAGATGGTACTTTGGATGGGAAATCTGTGACCATTCTGCACTTCCAAAGTGTGCTGCAGCAAGTGCTAAAGCTGCACTCTTGAGTGATCACTTGCAGCTGAGAGGATTGGTGTGAATTAAGCATAGTTCACTCTTTGTTTTTGAGAAGCCAAAGCTGCACACATCTTTTCCTTAGCCAATTTGCATTTTTTTTCTTACAATTTACCAAATTTCTTTTGTAATTTCCTTTGGTTTCTTTGGTTGTAAGTTCCAAATCCAAGCAAGTGAGGTGCTAGAGTTCACAAGTGCTCTTCCCTCATTTGTAACTAGACTCAAAAGAAGTCTTACAACCTAAAATTGAGTAGTCGGTGAGTGTGTCTTAGATCCAAAGTCTAAGCCTCACCTAGGAGACCTCACTTTAATTGCTTTTCCAATTCTCGCCTAGATAGTATATATCTTGTGCGAATAGGAAGCTCTCTTAGGGGTCCGAATTTAGAGTTAGGTTGTGTCTTTTTTTGGCTTTGTGTTTTCTTTGTTGTCTTTAAGACTTAAGTGGATTTAAGAGTAATTTTGATCTAAGGACTCTAGTAAGTAACTAGAAGCATATTTGGCAAGGATAAGGCTTGGTACTTAAGCATTCCTAGTGAATCACCTCCCTTACCTGGAATATTGCTTTCAAGTGAAAATCTCTAGTCTTTACTTCAAGAATAACATTTAAGTCCATCATAATGTCTAGAAGGCATTCTCCTAGGATTAGTGATAGTGAAAAAGAACATTTTTCTCTTCAAACTTTAGTTAATGAATTCAAGGAAATAAGAAGAGAAATGAATGAAGAGAAAGTCAATAGAGAGCTTCAAAATGCTGTTATTCAAGATGAGTTGAGAATGATAAGGAAAAGTAAGTCTAGGGGAAGTCAGAGTGAAAACTCTCAAGAGGGAGGGATGTCTATGAGTCTGGGTGATTATTACCCTCATCAGCCTTCTACTTCTAGAAGGCATAGGAGAAATTCTCATGCACCCCCACCCCCTAAAGAAGTCAATGTTGTGTTGCCTCACTTCCATGGGAAGGACAATGTAGAGGCTTATCTTGATTGGGAGATGAAGGTAGAACAATTGTTTGAATGCCACCAAGTGAGTGAAGAGAGGAAGGTCTCTCTAGCTACCCTAAGCTTTCAAGGGTATGCAATGTACTGGTGGACTGCCTTGGTCAAAGAGAGGCTTAGACATCAAGCCCCTCCCATCCACTATTGGAATGATCTCAAGTCTGCCCTTAGGAGGAGACACATTCCCTCCTACTACAATAGAGAACTCATGGATAAACTCCAAAGGTTACAACAAAGGTCTATGACAGTTGAGGAATATAGACAAAAGATGGAGTTGTATATGATGAGGGCAGGCATAGTGGAGGGTCCAGAAATTACTTTAGCTAGATTTTTAAGTGGGCTCAATTTTGACATAAGAGATAGGGTTGAACTTCTACCTTATAGAGATTTGAATGATCTTGTTCAAATGTGTATAAAGGTAGAACAACAAAACTTGAGAAAATCTTCTTCTAAAAGAATTCAAGTTCAACCTACTTTTGAAAAGAAAATTTTTAAAGAAAAAGAGCCATTTAAACCTCTAGCCAAAATAGAAGAGAGACCCAAGAAAGAGACACCCTCACACACCAGAACAAGTGAAATCAAATGCTTCAAATGTCTAGGAAGGGGTCATGTAGCTACTCAATGTCCTACAAAAAGAAACATTATTTTGAAAGGCAAGGACATTTATAGTAGTGAAAGTGACACCCCAACTAGTACAAGTGAGAGTGAGGAAGAAGAGAGGGAAGAGGAAATATATGCTGATGATGGGCAACTTCTCATGGTGAGAAGGATACTTAGCAACCAACCAAGTCTTGAACACATATCACAAAGAGAGAACATCTTTCACACAAGATGTAAAATTCAAGAAAATCATTGTTCTCTCATTGTTGATAGTGGATCTTGTTGCAATTGTTGTAGCACAAGGTTGGTTGAGAAGTTGAAGCTTGATATTATACCCCATCCAAAACCTTATAAACTTCATTGGCTAAATGAAGATGGGGATATAATAGTCAAGAATCAAGTGAAGTTGGCATTTTCCATTGGGAACTTCAAAGATGAAGTTTTATGTGATATAGTTCCCATGGAAGCATGTCATGTGTTATTGGGGAGACCATGGCAATTTGATCATCAAACTATCCATCATGGTCTAACCAATACCATCACTATCCATCAAAAGGACAAGAAGTTTGTGCTTCATCCTTTGACTCCTACCCAAGTGGCTAAGGATCAAGCACAAATGAAGTCTTTAAGAAAGCAAGAACATGATCAAAAGAAAAAGTCAAAAAGAAAGGAGGGTATAGAAACAAGTGTGCCACCTAAGGTCACTCAACATGAAGTCCTTTTAAACAAAAAGACTTTAATCAATACACTTCAAGTTGAGCAACCTTCATATCTTCTTCTTTGTCAAGGGACACTTACATGCACATCTAGTGATTCAAAGACTTCAACTCTTTCTCCATCCATTCAAAAACTTTTGAAAGAATTTGATGATCTATTCCCACAAGAAATTCCAAAAGGGCTTCCACCCATAAGAGGAATTGAACATCAAATTGATTTCATTCCAGGGGCAATTCTTCCTAATAGGCCAGCCTATAGGACAAACCCCCAAGAAACTAAGGAGATTGAGACACAAGTCCAAGAGTTGCTAGATAAAGGCTTAGTTCAAAAGAGTCTAAGTCCATGTGCTGTACCAGTGTTGCTTGTACCAAAAAAAGATGGGAAGTGGCGCATGTGTTGTGATTGTAGAGCTATCAACAACATCACAATCAAGTATAGACATCCCATTCCTAGGCTTGATGATATGTTGGATGAATTGCATGGAGCACAAATATTTTCAAAGGTAGATTTAAAAAGTGGCTATCACCAAATAAGAATTAAAGAAGGTGATGAATGGAAAACTGCCTTTAAGACCAAGTTTGGATTATATGAATGGCTAGTTATGCCTTTTGGTCTTACAAATGCTCCAAGCACATTCATGAGACTTATGAATCATGTCCTTAGGGATTGCATTGGGAAGTTTGTAGTTGTCTACTTTGATGACATCTTGGTATATAGTCAAAATTTGCAAACTCATGAAAATCATTTGAGAGTTGTTTTAACAATTCTTAGAACACACAAATTGTTTGCAAACTTTGACAAGTGTACCTTTTGTGTTGATAGTGTCATATTTCTTGGATTTGTGGTCACCAAAAATGGGGTTCATGTGGACCCAGAAAAAATAAAGGCCATCCAAGATTGGCCTCCTCCAAAGAATGTAGGAGAAGTAAGGAGCTTCCATGGGTTGGCAAGCTTTTATAGAAGATTTGTTCCTAACTTCTCTAGTCTTGCTTCACCCCTCAATGAGTTGGTGAAAAAAGATGTTACATTCCATTGGGGGGATAAACAACAAAAAGCTTTTGAGCTACTCAAAGAGAAGCTCACACAAGCACCCATTCTAGCTTTGCCAAATTTTTCCAAAACTTTTGAGCTAGAATGTGATGCTTCAGGATTTGGCATAGGTGCAGTATTATTACAAGAAGGACACCCAATTGCATACTTTAGTGAAAAACTTCATGGTGCCTCTTGTAATTACCCCACCTATGACAAAGAACTCTATGCACTTGTGAGGGCTCTTCAAACTTGGGAACATTACCTTGTTGCCAAGGAGTTTATCATTCATAGTGATCATGAATCACTTAAGTATTTGAAGAGTCAACACAAGTTACAAAAGAGGCATGCTAAGTGGTTGGAATTCATTGAACAATTCACTTATGTTATTAAATACAAGAAAGGAAAATCCAATGTGGTGGCTGATGCTTTGTCAAGAAAAATTAATCTATTAGCCACATTGGGAGCTCAAATTCTTGGATTTAATAACATTCTTGAATTGTATTCACAAGATCTTGATTTTGCTCATATCTATGAGGAATGTCTCAATAGGCCTCAAGGAGGATTCTATGTGAAAGAGGGGTATCTTTTTAAAGAAGGAAAAATTTGTATTCCTCAAGGTTCACATAGAAAACTCCTTGTTAAAGAGACACATGAGGGAGGATTAATGGGGCATTTTGGGGTAGAAAAGACCCTTGGCATGTTGAAAGAAAAATTCTTTTGGCCTCACATGAGAAGGGATGTTCAAAGGCATTGCTTTAAGTGTATAACTTGTTTAGAAGCTAAATCTAAATCAATGCCTCATGGACTTTATACTCCTTTGAATGTTGCTTCCACCCCTTGGGAAGAGATAAGTATGGATTTTGTGTTAGGTCTTCCCAAAACTTCTAGGGGTTTTGATTCTATCTTTGTGGTGGTAGATAGATTTAGCAAAATGGCTCATTTTATACCTTGCCACAAAGTAGATGATGCAAGCAACATTGCAAAGTTATTCTTTAGAGATGTGGTTAAACTTCATGGTCTACCTAAGGTAATAGTTTCGGATAGAGATACAAAATTTCTTAGTCACTTTTGGAGGACCTTATGGTCTAGATTAGGGACTAAGTTATCTTTTTCTACTACTTGCCATCCTCAAACAGATGGTCAAACTGAGGTAGTAAATAGATCTCTTTCCACTTTACTAAGGGTAGTTCTAAAAGGCAATCACAAATCTTGGGATGAGTATCTTCCTCATGTTGAGTTTGCCTACAATAGAGTAGTTCATGGAACTACTAAATTGTCTCCTTTTGAAGTTGTTTATGGTTTTAATCCTTTGACACCCATGGATTTAATACCCCTTCCAAATTCTATTGATTTTGTTCATCAAGATGGGGTATCTAAATCTAAGTTTATCAAAGAATTACATCACAAGGTTAAAAATCAAATTCAACAACAAAATGAGAAATATGCCAAGCAACACAACAAGGGCAAGAAAGAGTTAATCTTCAATGAAGGTGATCTAGTTTGGGTTCATCTTAGAAAGGAAAGATTTCCTCAACTAAGAAAATCCAAACTCAATCCTAGAGGAGATGGACCTTTTAGAGTGATAAGGAGGATAAATAACAATGCATATCAAATTGATCTTCCCCCTGAATATGGTGTTCATGCTACCTTCAATGTATCTGACCTTAAACCTTTTGCAGGTTATGCAAGTGAAGATGAAGACCCTATGGATTTGAGGGCAAATCCCTCTCAAGAGGGAGGGGATGATACAAGAAGGCCTAGCACCATTGGACCTATCACAAGAGGGATGATCAAGAAGCTACAAGATGAGTACTCTCCCAAAGGCCAAACCCTCTTTGCTATCTTTGGATGGAAGATTGGAGACCTAGAAGATGCTTTTAAGATGCCAAAACATGGAGAAGGGTAAAAGTGGACTTTGGCACATGGGGGGGTGTGCGCATAGTAGCCTAAGGGGTAGTATTAGCTTATTTCAATTCCCTTATGCGCATATGTAATAAGCCACGTGAATAATATGGCTTCTAGAAAACCATCACATTTTGCACATGTGGGTGAGGTGGCACTTGATCCGTATTTTGTGGATCTCCTTACCTCACATACATTGCATTGCATTGAGTTGAGAGTTAGCTATATAATCTCCTGGGATAAGCATGTATTTCACTTTTGGAAAATTATAGAAGATGAATTCTGCACTTTGCAATTTTCTCTCATCCGAAAGTCCTCTCTACTTGCTTGCTCTTCCATTGCTATCTTCTTCCATTGTGGAAGCCGCCTGAGATAGCCTACCATTCCCTCAAGCCAACTTCCATTTCACTTCACATAATCACTTCAATCCGCTGCAAACATTGCACTCAGTCCAGCCAAAACAGAGAGCCTTCTCTGCTACAACTTTTCCAGCACTGAACCATGCTTTCTTGACTGTTCCATGGCTTCTTCAGTTGCAGCAGAGCTGGTTGTTTCCTTCAGTCTCACGGATCTGCTCCTATGCATCCTCCTTGATGCATCAATAAGCAAATTCATGTTAACTTTTTCCATAGGGTCTCCATCAATACCTCTACTAAACGAAGACATTTCTTTGTTAACGATGAAGGCATGGTGGATACCCAGAGGAAAATGTTAACACTTATGAATTTCACAAACATTCTCCATTGTTTTTTTGGTTTTTTTATTTAATTCGTGTGTTTTTTTAATGTAGTTTCTTGTTCAAGTAAAAGATATAAGACGTCGAATAGAAATCGAATTCGACGACAAACTTCAAGGTTTAAAAATGAATACTTCTGTAGACAAATAAACCGTCATATAGTTTGATTAAATCTATCATGTATCATTGTCAGAAACAAAATTCTTAAACCCTTCCTTTAAATGTCTAAATCCTGTTCTCAGATGGCTTCTTCATCTTCACGGTGTGGAAAGAAGGCTGCACACCTTCTAAGAAATGCTAGTCCAAATGGGTGGATCAGTGATGGCGAAGAATGATACAAATTTGAATGTTATAGAAAACTCTTCAAGGTGGTCCCTCACAAGTTCTTGGATGTGGAATTATTCAGAAGGAAGGGGTTTATCTTTCAAGAATGGCTTGTAGATGTTGGTCTTCTAAAATTTGTAGAAATTATCGGTGATTACTATCCTGACCTGGTACAGGTCTTCTACCACAATATGAAGGTTGTCGATGGTGTTATATGCTCTCAAGTGGAAGGTGTCGATATTAAAATTGATGACGAGATATGGCTATCTTTTACTCGTCTCAAAGTAGAAGGCTTCATGTCTCATGAAAGAAATTCTGAACTCAACCAATGGACCAACAAGAAGAAAATTTATATGGAATATCTGAGAAGTCAAACAAGGCTAACGGTATACAAGTCGTATCTACTTGATGGTTTGAATATGGAAGAAAAAATGTGTGCTTTTGTACTTACTTGGGTAATACTACCTGGAAGATGTTTACGTGATCATTTAACTACTGCAGATTTATTTTTGGTTCATGCCATAAAAACCCGGATACCAACCACTTGGGTTGCTGTCACGAGTGAACACATGATTGAAATTACAAGTAGTCATGGACATATTCTGCCATATGGTGTTTTTATCAATCGTGTATTGAAGCATCATCAAGTTGATCTTACTGGTGAAAAAAAATTTAGTGCACTCATGACAAATTTATGAACACCGAAAAACGGCGCCAAAAACTTGTTTAACCCTCGGCAAGTGTGACTGAATCGTATCAAGTAATAAACTCGGTAAGACCAAGTATCGTTCTCCCAAAGGACTCACGACCTAGTTAGTTATATGATTTGTTGATTATTTAAGACTTGTGAACAAATTCTTGAGGTTTCAAATGCAAAAGACAATAAGTAAACATGTATGCATGAGTTTGATCAATGGAAAAGAGGAACACAAACACTTTAACGAATTAGATGGATGAGTATGTTGTTGGGGTAATCAATTTTATCTTATCCACTCTCATATACTTTAGGAATTCATCATTCTTTTCTTCAATGTTAATGCCACTCTCTAAATCACCTTGCAAGAAAGCCTATCCTTAATTACGAGTTCATACAATTCCTAGCATCCCTAATAATTAATTCTGAAGCACAGAAGCTTAAAGGCAACCACCCCTCATATTCCTATGTCTAGGCAATATGCTATTGGGAGAATTTCCCCGGATCTAGATTTCCCCGTACGTTCCCATATCGACAAAATCAATAATCATGACATCGAATGAGTTATACAATGCATGCTTTGAGCAAAGAGGAAAAATCCTAACTAATGATGAAAGAAAGCATGTATCTCAAATAAGATGTTTAAACACAAGTTCCACATATGAGAGCTTCAAAAGATTACATTTATTCCCCAACAACAATACAAAGTTTAGTTCACCATATTCATGGTGAAACTAGATGAACAATAATGAAAGAGTGAAAGAGATACAAAAACCATAGAAAGAGAAGAGGAGAGCCGTCACCATCTCCAATCCTACCCCCAAGGGGTGAAAAGTGTGTTTTGCGTCTTCAAAGATACAAACCCTAGGACGCTCTAAAGCTTATATACTATTCTAAAAAATACAAAAAATTAGGCCCAAGCCCATAAAAGTAACAGAAAACCGGTCCAAGCCTATTTAGAATGGCGCTCAGCGGTATTTTACCGCTGAGTGGTAATAGCACATGATCCATTTTGCCCCAGCTGCTATTTTTGCCCCTCAACGGTGATTTTGGCACCTGAAAAGTGGCGCTCAGCGGTATTTTACCGCTCAGCGGAACTTTTTCTGTATTCTGGTTGACTTCTCAGCATTCTGGTTGACTGTTGACTTTTCTGGTTGACTGGTTGACTTTTCTGGTTGACTAGTTGACTTTTCTGGTTTCTGATTGACTTTTCAGCACTCCAATCATTCGGTACTTCAATTCTTCTTTCAAATCATTCAATTAGCCTACAAAATCAAGAGAATCTTGCACAAAACCATTAAATTCACCTTCAACTCTCTTATTTACAAAACTAAAGGAAAAATATGAGTTCAAGCTAGTTTCTAAGTCTTAAAGGTTGCTTTTGGTATAAATTTTAAGCATAAAAATAACGGTTTTTCAACCGTTATCACAACCCCAAATTTAAAACTTTGCTTGTCCTCAAGCAAACAAGATGTAACTCAATCTTTCATCAATCCGTATAATGGTTCACCACATTCAAAACTCCTTTTTCAAGATAAGTAAGTACTCAATTAAGCTCATTGTAAAGATTTCAATCAAGACATGCACATGCTTTAGTGTTCACACAATCACATACTATCCAACAAATGCTACTTTTCATGAATGATCAATCAATTAAGCAAAGATGTTCTTATATGTTCATGGAATCTTTCCTCACTAGATAAACTGTTTCACTCAAACACACAAGTGTATAAGAGGTATTCACTCATTCACTCTACTATCACAATGTCACATGAATCAACTTTGCCTTTCATTTAACCACAATAAAAAACACTTACAAGTAAGCATCATCACAAGGACTTTTCAATGGCTTATAATGTGGTTGGGCTAACAAGAAAAATGGTTTTTCTAGATCACAAAACCCTTGAGTTAAGAGAATTATACAGACACAATCATTCTTATCTATTCCCAACTTTCTTTTGCATTGAGCTTTGCTTTTTCTTCTTTTCTTTCTCTATTCTTTTTCTTTCCTTTTTTTCTTCACAGATCTAAGCTCTTAGCTCAATGCTTTCAATTTCCCTTTCATAACTTCCCAAGAACCCCAAACTTGAAAATTTATCAATACCACAAAATATTTTCTACTTAACTCAAGGTAAAGCTTTTCACAAGGGGTTTTCAAATCATGTTCAAGGCTAAGGGTTCAAAGGATAGAACACATAGTGCTCTCTTTTGTGGGCTAAACATGCTTTTGGCTAATAAAAGGGTTACCAACAAATGGCCTTGATCATATGATGCAAACAAGCAATTGATTCAATCATAGAAAACCTGGGCAAAATCATTAATGCTTTCAAAGTAATAGCATTCAATCACAAAAACTTTGGAGCTCAAAACCTCACATATAAGCTCATTCACATTCCACATAGACATCCTGCTTAGTATCATAATCAAAATCACAACATCATGCATTTGTTCACAAAACTTGTGAATCACCTGTATAAGCATATAATGTGCACATCTCAACATCAATCAATATCAAAGCATCATCAAGCATTACTTATCACACAACAATCATAAGCAAACCATCATAACAAACAAAGTTTTCAATTGAGTACATCAAACCCTATTCTAAAAACAGAAGTGAATGATAAAACAAATCCTGCTCTAGTGTTTTGAAAAACTCAGCCCCATCAATGATGCTCTCTCCCAACCCCAAACTTAGATGGAAAACTAGTGAGAAAGTGAGTGGAAGGGAGATTTTCTAAAGAGGAATGAAAGGAAAAATGTAGAGAACCTTTGGAAAAGTGTTTAGGAGTGTGTGTGCAGAGAATAATCTGAAAATAGAGGCCAAAGCGTGACTTAGGGTATAAAAATACCCTAATGGGCTCGGGTTCCGCTAAGGGGCAACCTAAGCCCATTCTGCGACACTACCGCTCAGCGGCACTTCTTCCTAGCTTTCCCTAGGTGCCTTCTACTCATGCTCCTCACTTGCTCCCTACAATTTAGTTCTTAGATCACTCAAACATTCCATCCCTATCATGCAACTAAAGCAGAATCAAAACAAACAATACAGATAACATAAATCAACTGGGTTGCCTCCCAGGTAGCGCTTGTTTAATGTCACGAGCCTGACCCAAAATCCTCCAGCACCCTTCAGTAGATGCAAATCTTTCTTACCAACACCCATCAGTAGGTGTATACAAACATAGTATCCTTCAGTAGATACTCTTCCGCCTAACATCCATCAGTAGATGTAAACCTTGTAACAAACTTATAACAAAAACAAAAATACCCAAAAGTTCAAAATTACATCACCAAATCAAAAATTAAAAGTTCTTAAATCACTGGGTTGCCTCCCAGCAAGCGCTCTTTTAACGTCACTAGCTTGACCCAATAAAGCTCATGTTCTATCTTCTTTTTCTTCTTTCTACTGAACTTCTTCAGAAATTTGATCAAACTAGGAACCTGTTGCAATGTCTCAATCATAGGAACTTTAATCTCCAATTTCTTGAAGATTTCCATTAAGCACTTAAATTTCTTTTCCTTCCTATGATACTTCTTTGGATGACGAAAGGGTTTTTCATATGATTCTCTCTCTCTTCCTCTCGTCCTCTTTCTCTTTTCTCTCACTTTCTTTTTTTCTTTTCTTTTTTTACTTACTTTCTCAATCTTCACACAAATTTTCTCTTCTTCTTTCTCTTCTCTCTCTTTTCTCTCTTCCTTTTCCAACTCAACTTTTTCAACATTTACATTCACTAGCACTTTACACTCTTCCCTAGAATTAGCCTCAGTATTAGCCCTACAATTCTTGTCAGTCCTTTCTTCCAACTGCTTAGTAATTTGACCCATTTGAATCTCCAAGTTCTTAATAGCAGCTTCAGTGCTCTTTTGAGTGGATTCAATTGCTTGTATGAATTGTTGAAGAGTTTCTTCCATCCTTATTGATCTTTCATTAAGTGTAGACATTTGTTGCCATAAGGTTGGTTGTTGTTGTTGTTGCTTGTGAAATTGCCCTATTTGTCCAGCTTGCCCACTTTGTCCTTGACCAATACTTGGGTGTGGTTTCCACCCTTGATTGAAGTTCCCCTGACAGTATGGAAATTGATTGGCCATGAAGTTAACATCCTCTAAAGCTTCCACTGGAAAGGCACATTGACCATTTATATGGTCACCACCACATAATTCACACAGCTGTGGTTGAACCTGTGCAACAATCTTTAACTCTTTTGGCAGTTGTGCAAGTATCTTTGTGAGATTCTCTAATTGTTGAGTTAGTATCTTGTTCTAAGCTAGCAAGGCGTCATTGGATTGCAACTGTAGAACTCCTTTTTGTTGAATAAGAGTTCCTCTTATTCACACAGCTGTGGTTGAACTTGTGCAACAATCTTTAACTCTTTTGGCAGTTGTGCAAGTATCTTTGTGAGATTCTCCAATTGTTGAGTTAGTATCTTGTTCTAAGCTAGCAAGGCGTCATTGGATTGCAACTGTAGAACTCCTTTTTGTTGAATAAGAGCTCCTCTTTCATTGTTCAGCTCATTGTCATTAGTAGCCATGTTTTCAATTATTTCAGTTGCTTCCTCTAGAGTCTTCCATTTAATATTGCCTCCAGCTGAGGCATCTAGCATCATCTTGGTTTGTGAACCAAGACCTCCAAGGAAGATTAGGACTACTTATACTTCGTCAAATCCATGTGTGGGAGTCTTTCTTAATAGGCTTTTGTACCTATCCCATGCATGACCTAGTGATTCCTCCATGCCTTGCCTGAAAGAAGAGATCTCTTGCTTCCCTTTGTTGACCTTGGATTGTGGGAAGTATTTGTTCAAAACTTTGTCACCACAGCTTCCCACTCTATAAAGCTCCTTTATGGAAAAGAGTTCAACCAAAGCTTAGCGTTGCCTCCTAATGAGAATGGAAACAGGATAAGTTTGATTGCTTCGTTAGGCACCCCATTTATTTTCACTATATTGCAAATTTCATTAAAGGTTGTGAGGTGCTCATATGGGCTTTCATGAGACAACCCATTAAATTGATTACTCTTAACCAGCTGGATAAATCCCGGTTTCACCTCCATATTAGTTGCATTGACCGTTGGTTTTGCTATGCTATTGAAATGTTGAGGCCCAACTACATTAGTGTAATCTACAAGAGTCCGTCTGACATTATTATTCTCCATCTCCTTAGTGTTATGGTAAGAACCTTGTGGTGATGGTTGTAAGAGATCTTCCGGAGGAGGGAAAAGTTCTCTAGATGTACAGATTCCTCTCCTCCGTCTACTCTCGTCTAAGCCTTCAAGAAGAGGTTCCGAGGTTTTCTTGCTTCTAGTTCGAATTGTTTCCTGCATACACAAGAAAACAAGTCCCTAGAAATATTTGTTAGCACAAAAAGATAGATGAGAAGATATAAAATCAGAGATAAGAAGATAAAATAAAAATAGAAAAAATAAAAAGAGAAAATAAAAACAGAAAAAATAAAAAAAGAAAAATAAAATAAAATAAAATAATAACCTAAAAAAATAAAAACAGAAAATAAAATAAAAACCGAAAAATAAAAACAAAAAATAAAAACAGAAATTCAAATTTCAAAATTCAAAATTCAAGTCAAAGATAATCAATAATCACACAAATGAACTAGTTAAACCACGAGTCCCCGGCAGCGGCGCCAAAAACTTGATGACAAATTTATGAACACCGAAAAACAGCGCCAAAAACTTGTTTAACCCTCGGCAAGTGTGACTGAATCGTATTAAGTAATAAACTTTGTAAGACCAAGTATCGTTCTCCCAAAGGACTCACGGCCTACTTAGTTATATGATTTGTTGATTATTTAAGACTTGTGAACAAATTCTTGAGGTTTCAAATGCAAAAGACAATAAGTAAACATGTATGCATGAGTTTGATCAATGGAAAAGAGGAACACAAACACTTTAACGAATTAGATGGATGAGTATGTTGTTGGGGTAATCAATTTCATCATATCCACTCTCATATACTTTAGGAATTCATCATTCTTTTCATCAATGTTAATGCATCTCTCTAAATCACCTTGCAAGAAAGTCTATCCTTAATTACGAGTTCATACAATTCCTAGCATCCCTAATAATTAATTCTGACGCACAGAAGCTTAAAGGCAACCAACCCTCATATTCCTATGTCTAGGAAATATGCTATTGGGAGAATTTCCCCGGATCTAGATTTCCCCGTACGTTCCCATATCGACAAAATCAATAATCATGACATCGAATGAGTTAAATAATGCATGCTTTGAGCAAAGAGGAAAAACCCTAACTAATGATGAAAGGAAGCATGTATCTCAAATAAGATGTTTAAACACAAGTTCCGTATATGAGAGCTTCAAAAGATTACATTGATTCCCCAACAACAATACAAAGTTTAGTTCACCATATTCATGGTGAAACTAGATGAACAATAATGAAAGAGTGAAAGAGATAGAAAAACCCTAGAAAGAGAATAGGAGAGCCGTCACCATCTCCAATCCTACCCCCAAGGGGTGAAAAGTGTGTTTTGCGTCTTCTCTAGCCAAGGATACAAACCCTAGGATGCCCTAAAGCTTATATACTATTCTAAAAAATACAGAAAATTAGGCCCAAGCCCATAAAAGTAACAGAAAATCGGTCCAAGCCCATTTAGAATGGCGCTCAGCGGTATTTTACCGCTCAGCGGTAGTAGCGCATGATCCATTTTGCCCCCAACTGCTGTTTTTGCCCCTCAACGGTGATTTTGGCAACAGAAAAGTGGTGCCCAACGTTATTTTACCGCTCAGCGGAACTTTTTCTGTATTCTGGTTGACTTCTCAGCATTCTGGTTGACTGTTGACTTTTCTAGTTGACTGATTGACTTTTCTGGTTGACTAGTTGACTTTTCTGGTTTCGGATTGACTTTTCAGCACTCCAATCATTCGGTACTTCAATTCTTCTTTCAAATCATTCAATTAGCCTACAAAATCAAGGGAATCTTGCAAAAAACCATTAAATTCACCTTCTACTCTCTTATTCACAAAACTAAAGTAAAAATATGAGTTCAAGCTAGTTTCTAAGTCTTAAAGGTTGCTTTTGGTATCAGTTTTAAGTATAAAAATAACGATTTTTCAACCGTTATCATGCACCGAATCAAATGAAATAGGAAAAGCGGAATTGAGACATAATGGTCTAAAGAAAACAAAAGATGGCTGGGTGTTCAAGGATGTTGACGAAACTCCTTCTACCTTCACTCCACAGACTGAGTTTGAAAGATTTGTCGTGGATCAATTTCGAATGCTTTCAACAAGAATTTCAAAAGTTGAAAAATCTCTGATCATGATTCACGAGAAATCAGATGAAGATAATGCTCTCATAACTCCCTCAGCAAGTGAATATGATGGTGAAGACGACACAACAGAAGTTGAGTCTATGGAGACATCTGACTCAGATTAGGAAGAAGAGTCCATTTTAGTTTATTTTTCTGAAATTAATGTAATATTTTAATATATTTTTGTATATTTTTGTATGTTTGAACTCTGTTTGAAATTTTAATACATACTTTTTGTGGTGATATTTTCATATTTTTCCTTTATTTAATGTTATTATGGGTTTTTTTTTAAATAGGAAAAATGAATGTTACATCGCATATTGTAAAAGTCGACGTCAAAGATCAAGTCCATTTTTATAAATACACTTGCGCATCCTTGAGCTAGTCCTCCGCTTATAAAATTTAGTCGTAACTTGTCACTCTGATATCATATTTTTTATGTTTCCTCATAGCTCTTCCTAGATCATCACAAAAGTTAGGGTGAGTCATTGAATATTGTTAACACTTATGAATTTCAAGTAGACCCTTTGAAAACCTATCCTACATAACTTTGGTAATCAAATTCATGTTAACTTTTTTTGGTGTTTTCTTTCTTTTCCTTTACTAAACGAAGACATTTCTTTGTTAACCATGAAGGCATGGGGGAAAACACAGAAAAAGTTAACACTTATGAATTTCAAGTATACCCTTTCAAAACCTATCCTACATTATTTCCGCAACCAAAAGTCATGTTAACTTTTTCCTTTCAATTTTTATTTTTTTACTTCCTGGTTTTGGTTATAATGTCTTCCATCATCTTTGGTCTTCATTTTAGATTAAGTGTTTTGTAAGAGGAGATTTCCTTTTGAAATCCTCTAAGTTATAGGATGTCGGTGATCCCAAAAAGTAGACATCAATCACCAGGCCTTTGCGTCAATTCACCCAATATTTGACGTCAACTTTATAAATTTAACTTGTCTTGGAGTTGTTTCCACCATAGGAAATCAAATAGCTATGAAATCTAATGGTAGAAGACAACTCCAAGACAATTTAAAAAACGATTCATACATTATTGAATGATGAAGTTGAACATCTTCTTTATATAATTATTTTAGAGCATAAAACTATTTCAGCATTAAACATATTGTTAACCATTATTATTTTTCCTAAGCGTTTCCCTTTCAGTAAGATAACTTAATCATTTTTGTACTATAAAAAGCATTTTGTTGAATTGAATTTCAAAGGCCACCTTCATATGAACTAAGACCTGAATGCGACACTTTGAAATTCAAGTGAGCATATTGCAATTTGAGGAACAGAAATGATTCGAAATCTAAGGGAAAGAATACACCAAGGATATAAAAATCATGAATCCTAATATGTTCAAGAGAGAAGCAGGATGGCAGGGATTACACGAAATGTAAGCTATATTTATAGATGAAATGACGACCTTCAAACATCATTTAGTGGAAAGTACTACATCTCTTTGGATTCAACTAAGAACTAATTGACGTCCAGCCCCCAACAAAAGACGTTAAAAACATCGTTGGAAACATTGTCCCACTACTCCATAGAGTCGGACGTGGTATTGAATGATTAAAAATTAAAAAGAAAAAAATATTAAAAATTAGATGATCCACTGACGAAAATTAAATCATAACAAAAATAGTACATCGTGTAATTATGATTAGAAAATGCCACATCGTATGAACGTTGGAGCCCCGCACAATTCGACGTTCAAACATCATTCATTGAAAAAGTAAAAATCTCTTTGGATTGTGATATTGTATGAACATCAAAGTCCCTCCAAAATTCGACATTCAAACATCATTCACTGAAAAAGTAAAAAATCTCTTTGGATTCGATATTATCTCCTTACTGACGTTCTATAATAAATATTGGATTCCAAAATTCGACGTTCGAAGACATTCTATAATAAATAATGATATAGGAAGTCATTGAGCATAAATATTTGACCCAATCTCCAGACCTTTGCATCATTTGCAGTCAATACTCGACGTCAATAGTATAAATTTAATTTATATTTTAGTTGTTTCCACCATAAGAACTAATTGACGTCCAGCCCCCAACAAAAGACGTCAAGAATATCGTTGGAAAATGCACACCATTAATGTCCCACTGTTCCACAGAGTCGGACGTGCCACTGAATGATTAAAAATTAAAAAGAAAAAAATACTAAAAATTAGATGATCCGCATAGCAAAATTAAATCATTTTAAAATCATTACACATGATTAATAACCTTGACGTCGAAACCCCGCACAATTCGACGTTTACACATCCCTGAAAAAGTAAAAAATCTCTTTGGATTCTTAAGACTCCTTGCTGACTAAACGTAGACATTACTATGATGAATAATGATATAGCACATCCTCGAGTACAAATAATTGACATCAATGTCCTGAAAGTCGAAGCCCCGCACAATTCGACGTTCAAACATCATATAATTGAAAAAGTAAAAAATCTCTTTGGATTCTTAAGAACTCCTTGCTGACTAAACGTGGATATTTCTATGATGAATAATGATATAGCATGTCCTCGAGCACCAATGCTTGGCATTAACTTTCTGAACGTTGAAGACCCTACGAAATCGACGTTCAATCCTCATTCATTGAATAAGTAAAAAATCTCTTTGGATTCTTCTGAGCTCCTTCCTGACTAAACGTAGACATTTCATTGAGTAGTCTTTCGCATCCAATGCACTCAACATTCGACGTCAAATTTATAAATTTAATTTGTCTTGGAGTTGTTTCCACCATAAGAAATCAAATAGCTCTGAAATCTAATGGTAGAAGACAACTCCAAGACAATTTAAAAAATGATTCATACATAGTTGAATGTTGAAGTTGAACATCTTCTTTATATAATTATTTAAGATTATAAAATTGTTTCAGCATTAAACATATTGTGAACCATATTTGTTTTTCCCAAGCAATTTCCTTTCAGTAAGATAACTTAATCATTTATTTACTGTAAAAAGCATTTTGTTCACTTGAATATCAAAGGCCACCTTCATATGAACTGAGACATGAATGAGGAACTTTGACATTCAACCGAGCAAATTTCAATTTAAAGAACAAACATGTTTAGATATATAAGGATAAGAAAATGCAAAGGAGATAAAAAAACATGAATCCTAACATGTCAAATACGGAAACAGGAGACAAGGATTATGTGAAATGCAAGCTATATTTATAAATGAACTGATGACGTACATCGTGTAATTATGCTTAGTAACTGCCACACTCCACCTTCTTGTATGGACGTCGAAGCCCCGACGAATTCGACGTTCAAACATCATTCAGAAAAAAATCAATAAATTTTGTTTGATTCATTTAAAAATAAAATGACGTCCCGATCCCCATAAATTGTCTACTTTTCAATCACCCGCGAAGATTGGGAGATTTGGAGGGCTTGAAGTTAAAAAGTTTGATGTGCTACTCTATATTAATGTGCCTCTGCCGATCCAGCCCACACACCCACACAGCCTACTCCACTGGCGCAACCATCAACAACCCTCCCCAGATCCCCAAAAAGAAATTCCCCACACTAAAAACCCGAACTTTCATAATCACCGTGTCCCGCCGCTCCTCCAGCACACTTTCGCCGTGCTCTCGTCGCCTCCGCCACTAAGACACCTACTCCGTTGATTTCGCATCCTCTTCCCTACAACCAAAATAGAACTAGAAAGAGAAGAAGAAAGAAGATGAATGACTAATCACACCGCCACGAGCCACCACGAGCGCCACTACGATCCACCATGAACGTCGCTTGTCGCGCTATCTCCACACCTTCGTTGCAGATCATCCTTGCTCCAACGTGGTCTTCTGCGGTGAAGAGAAATGGAAGAAGGAGAAGAATTCTCCTTGGCTTGTGCGGGATGAGGATAAAGAGAGAAAAGTATTTTCGTGAGCTTTTTTAGGGTTGGATGTTCGAGAAGGAGAGGAATTCTCCCTGGTGGACGCGACCCATGGGCTGGTCCGTGAAGAAATGAGAAGTCTAGTGTTAGGCATGGAATTCAAAACGCTTTTTTAGGGTGTTAGGCCTCGGTTAGAATATTAACCGAGGTCATATGATGTGTATATGTCTCGGGTCCCCAATAAACTAAGGCAGTAGATCAAGATTAAAAAAGTTGTCAGGGCAAAAGTTAAATCAGCAAAAATTTTGCAGGATATTATGCATCAGTTGAATATTTAAGTGAGATCATATGATGTATATGCCTCGTTCTCCTTGAACCGAGGCAAAAATGTTCAACTAAACTACAAAAATGCAACTACATTCTGATAAGCTTCGATTGCTCCTAAACCAAAGCATATTGTGCGATTTTAAATCCTCTTTTTTTACTAGTGCTTGGAGGAGGATTTTTTATGCTCAAGCTCTATTCTTCAACTTCTAGAGTTCTATCTTTCATTCTTTCGTTGTTTTTCATCTATTTTCACCATGTCTATGTTGAACTAAACCTTCATTGTTGTTGGGGAACCGATGTAATCCTTTGAAACTCTCATGTATTGAATTTATTCTTTAATTTATATGCTTTCTTTCATTAATTGTTAGGGTTTTTCTTCTATACTCTATGCATGCTTTGTTTAACTCATTTAATTGCATGATCATTGATGTTATTTGTATGGACAAATATAAGTAAATCTAGAACTGAAGAAATTCTCCCAAGAGAAATATTGCCAAGACATAGGGATAGGAGGATTGGTTGCCTTTAAGCTTCTGTGCGAATGTAATGCATGAATAATTGCTAGGGAGACAAGACATTGTAAACTAGCGATTAAGAGTAGGCTTTCTTCACCGAGACATCGGGTTTAAGGTAAATTAGAAAGTGGCATTAACATTAATGAAGAAAGATGAATTCTTGAATACATGAGAGTGGATAGAATGAATCGGAAACCCCAACAACATAATCATTCATATTTTACATCAATCACTTTTGCTTCGTTTATTCCAATTGATCAGCATATGCATTCATATTTAATTTTCAGTATTTGCATCTAAACCTACAAGATTTCGTTTACAAGTCCAATTTAATAAACAAATCACATAACTGTTTAGGTCGTGAGTCCTTTGGGAAACGATACTTGGTCTAACCATTTTATATTACTTGATACGATTCGGTACACTTGCCGAGTGTTAACAGGCGCCCCATTAAGGGCGTTGAGCACCAGCCTTCAAGTGCCATGTTCACCAAGACTCTGTGCATGAAGGAGTTAAAGATATCAATGAGAATGGAAAGTTATTGAGATTGAGGGTCCTTATTCAAGGAGGGTAAAGATGCTGAATAGGAAGATACTGTAGATAAATTGGTGTGATGAAAGCAAAAGGAACACCAACATCATAGATGCGGATTGTGCTTAATGGTGTCATGCTCGTGATGTTAAACAAGCGCTTATTGGGAGGCAACCCAATTTCTGACTTTTTCTTTTTAATTTGATTTTGCTTTGCAGTTGACAACATCTACTGATGGATGCTAGGAGGACTTAGATGACAACATCTACTAATGGTTGTTGTTATGATGAGGATGATGATTGATAGAATCTACTGATGGATGCTATGTGATTAAGCGGCTACTGATGGATGCCACTGATGGCATCTACTGATGGATGCCAATGAAGATGAGAAAGATCAACATCTATTGATAGATGCTGATGAGAAAGATATGCATCTACTGATGGATTTTACTGAAAGCATCTACTGATGGATGTTATGATGATGAAGATTCAGATGACAGTGTCTACTGATGGATGTTGTTATAGCAGAGGTTGACGATGAGTGATAACATCTACTGATGGATGCTATGAGATGAGGATTTGTTTTACTTTATTTTTATGCTTGTTTGAACTTTGTTTATTATTTTTAATTGAGTCATGTACTTGTTTGAATGAATAGTTGCTGCAATGGTTTGGTGATAACCTGTCTTGTGATGAGTAATATTCTTGTGTTTGCTCTAGTGTTCTATGATGCATGTTGAGATAATGATTGTTTAGTTCTTAAGCATAGATGGTGGTTGCTCATAATTATTTGAAACAGATGCATGATTTCAATTGTGATAAATATGCTGGGCAAGATGTTTATCAAATTGTGGAACTTGAGTTAACCCGTGAGATATTGGACTCCATAGTTTTTGATTGATTGAATGCTATTACTTTGGAAGCATGATTGATTTTGCCTAATTTTCTATGATTGAACCACTTGCTTGCTTGTTACATATGATCAAGGTCATGTTTTCTTGTCCCTTAGAGCCAATGTTTAGAGGTGAACCCAATAAAGATCAATGTTTTCTCTAACCTTTTGATGGCTTGAGCACAAAAACACACTTTTCACCCCTTGAGGGTAGATTTGGGGATGTGGGAGTCTCGTCTTCTCTTTCTAGGGTTTTTCTATCTCTTTCATTCTTTCATTCCATTGTTCATCTAGTTTCTCCATGATAATGGGGAACTAAACCTTATTTGTTGTTGGCACTAGTGTAGAATTGGCTTTTAACGTCCCCCCTAGACGTCCGTCCACAAAAGCCCCAACATAAATAATTGACCGGTGGCATATTCGTAAATAAGTGAAACTCTAGACGTCCGTTGTGGAGGGGGCGGGGGGGGGGGGGGAGGGACGGACGTCTATAATATTATAGACGTCCGTGGGAGGGTCCCGGACGTCTAAGAAGTTGAACAAATGAACGCTTCAACTCCCCTATCAGCACATTGAACATCCGTTGGGGAGGGAGACGGGCGTCTATAATATTATAGACGTCCGGCCCCCCATATCGGGCGTTTAGGGTGTTGACAGGGTGGTTGAAGAATTAATTGTCTTCAGCCCCTTAAACGTCCGTCCCCCCGAGAGTTATTGGTAAATCTCGTGGTCAACTGGTTCAAATTTTGTATCCAAAGGTTGTAAGTCATTTATAATTTCTAATTCATTTTCTATGTTATTGAATGATCTAAATTCTTAAGTATTTAGTTTGTCATTTTAGTGTAACCAGCAGCTAGATTCATGGGAAGGTGGCTTCTACTTGATGTGTTGGATTAAGACCATCATTCGAGCTGTCATTACAGATGACTGGAATGAGGTAATGATGTATACCTTGAATACATTACAAATCAAATTCATCTTAAAACATATATGAAACCATAATGAATCTTTCTTGAATTTTGCAGCGCTTCAAGAGTACATCGCCTATTCCAGACGACACAATTAAACAGATAAGGTAGGAGTGGACCGCTTATCTTCTGCAAAGATGGAGTTAGGAATAGTTTTATTTGTTATTGAACATTGCTTAGTTTTAGTTTAAGTTTTATGTTGATAGTTTTGGTAGAGGATTATAGTTTACATTAAGTAGAACTTTGTTTATATGAAACGATTATTTATATCATTGCAAAATTGTTCTGGGACAATTTTCTACTTTTTCAGGTGTGGTTTTATTGCAAAAATAAATTAAATTTTTAAAAAAAACGCCCAGTAGACGTCGGTTAGTGCACTGTCAGGCAGTTAGGCGTCGGGGGAGCGAGGAGACGGACGTCTATGGGGACGTCAGACGGGCACGTGGGGACGTCTATATGGACGTCCGAGGGTGTACACCGGACGTCTATATACACTTCCGGCCTCACACACCGGACGTCTATATACACGTCTGGCCTGACACATCGGACGTCTATATAGACGTCCGATGTGAACCCCCCGACGTTTGAGTAACGTCACCCACAAAGACGTCGGGGGAACGTCGGACGTCAAAGGGCCAAAAGAACGGACGTCTAAAGGCCTTTCTGCACTAGTGTGGGAAAGATGTAACCTCTTAAACTCTCATGTATTGAATTGATTCTTATTATAAATATCTTTACATCGTTAATTGTTAGGTTTTTTCCTCTACACTCTATGCATGCTTTGTTTAACTCATTCAATTGCATGATTATTGGTTGAGAGGTTGCGTTCTAGCTATGAGTGATAATGAAGCAATGAAATGTGGTTTGGATCGTGCGTAGAGATGATGTTGCGCACTGGATTTCCTTTGGCAGTAGAAGTAATTAATTAAGTGAAGGTTGTTGGTGGAGGAAGGAGCTATCGGTGGAGACGAAGCTAGCTCAAATGGCCTTCCATCCTTGGAAGGAAGCTAGCGGAGAGAAAAGGGAAGCTTAAGGAGGGTGACTTTTGCATAAAGTATAAGGGGGCTGGTTTCAAGGCAGCAAAGGCTTACTCATATTCATTCAAAAGTCCTTTACAAAGAGGAGGTGAGTTGGATTTATAGAATCATCCAAGCTCACCCATGGTGATTACAATCGATTGAATCAGTTGTCACGTGGTGCAGGTGTGGAAAAACGTGGTTGAAGATCTGGGCTGCTAGCTGGAGGCGTCATGCGTATGGTGCATTCTAGAAGTGGCTCGCCAACGCTGAGCGGCGTGGGGAGGGTGCCCTCAGCGCCAGCCGGTCAGCTTCCTGGATTCAATGATGCACTACTGGCTGATTGATTGGCGCTCAGGCCCCGTCCAGTTGCGCTCAAGCTCACGACGTGCAGTCTCTCAAGTGTGCAAAGAGGTGTTGGCTTGTTTTTCAGGTCATTATGAAGCCTTCTGTGTTATTCTTCAAGTAAATGATTCTTTGACTAGTTGAGGGGCTTGGACCCCATCTATCATTGGTTTTCTCACTATGGACACATATGAGAAAATCTAGAACTGGGGAAATTCTCCCAAAAGCAATATTACCTAGACATAGGGATAGGAGGGTTGGTTGCCTTTAAGCTTATGTGAGAATGTAATGCATGATTAATTGCTAGGGAGATAAGACATTAGTAATTAGGAGTAGGCTTTCTTCATTGAGACATCGGGTTTAAGGTAAATTAGAAAGTGGCATTAACATTAATGAAGAAGATGAATTCATCTATGCATGAGAGTAAATTAAGTGAAATCTGAACCCCACAACAATATCATCAACTTCATTTATTCATTCTTGTGTTTAGACACAATTGATCAAATTGCTTCATGTTTATTTTATTGCATTTGCATTCAAAACCCCCAAAATTTGTTCTTTAGCGTCTTAATTAGTTGAGTAATCACATAACTATTTAGTGTCGTGAGTCTCTTGGGAAACAATACTTGGTCTTACCATTTATTATTACTTGATACGATTCGAATGTTAACACCTTTCGGTACTAAAGAATAAGTTAAACCAAGCAAGCATCACGCACAGAAGAATTATTGATGACAAATTTATGAACACCGAAAAACGGCGCCACAAAACTCTTGACCGAATTGCATCCTGCAAGCATTAGGCACAAAACTCTAGAAAATATTTGTTAGCACAAAAAGATAGAGAAGATATAAAGAATAAATGATAAGAAGATAAAAGATAGCAAGATAGAAGATAAAAACATAAAATAGAAAAATGAAAACAGAAAACAGAAAAAAAAAATAAAAACAGAAAACGAAAAAAAAATAAAAATAAAAATAAAAATAAAAACAGAAAACAAAATAAAATAAAATAAAATAAAATCTAATAAAATAAAATAAAATAAAATAAAATAAAATAAAATAAAATAAAACAAAAACAGAAAAAACAAAAACAGAAAAATAAAAACAGAAATTCAAAATTAAAGTCAAATATAATCAATAATCACACAAATTAACCAGTTAAACCACGAGTCCCCGACAACGGCGCCAAAAACTTGATGACAAATTTATGAACACCGAAAAGCGGCGCCACAAACTTGTTGAACAATCGGCAAGTGTGACCGAATCGTTTCAAGTAATAAACTCGGTAAGACCAAGTATCGTTCTCCCAAAGGACTCACGGCCTAGTTTAGTTATGTGATTCGTTGATTAGCTAAGACTTAAGAACGAAATAATTGGATTTTACTATGCAAAAGACGAAAATAAACATGTATGCATGAGTGTGATCAATGGCTAAAGCAAAATACAAACACTTTCAATGGAATATATGGGTGAGTATGTTGTTGGGGTTATCAATTTCATCTTATCCACTCTCATACACTTTAGGACTTCAACATTCAATTCATCATTGTTAATGCCACTCTCTAAATTACCTTTCAAGAAGGCTTCTCCCTAATTACAAGTTCATACGATTCCTAGCATTCCTAATAATTAGTTTTTTTAGCACAGGAGCTTAAGGCAACCAATATACTATTGGGAGAAATTCCCCGGATCTAGACTTCTCCGTACGTTCCCGTATCGACAAAATCAATAATCATGCATTGAATGAGTTAAACAAAGCAAGCATTGAGCAAAGAGGAAAAACCCTAGCTAATGATGAAAGAAAGCATAGGTCTTAGATTAAGATGTAAACACAAATTCCATATATGAGAGCTTCAAAAGATTACATTGATTCCCCAACAAACATACAAGGTTTAGTTCACCATATTCATGGTGAATCTAGATGAACAATAATGGAAGAATGGAAGAGATAGAAAAACCAGAGAAAAGAAGAGTAGAGCTGTCACCATCTCCCAATCTACCCCCAAGGGGTGAAAAGTGTGTTTCTGCTTCCTCCCAGCCAAAGATACAAACCCTAGGACGTGCAAGTCCTTAAAATAGGGCATAAAAATAACATAAAACAAGTCCAAGCCCATAAAAACAAAAGAAAACCGGTCCAAGCCCACTTAGAATGGCGCTCAGCAGTATTTTACCGCTGAGCGGTACTAGCGCATGATCCATTTTCCCCCCTAACTGCTGTTTTGCCCCTCAGCGGTGATTTCGGCACCCAAAAAGTGCCGCTCAGCGGTATTTTCCCGCTCAGCGCCACTCGGTCAGACTTTTTCTGCGTTCTGGTTGGTTTTTCAGCATTCTGGTTGACTGGTTGACTTTTCTGGTTGACTGGTTGACTTTTCTGGTTGACTAGTTGACTTTTCTGGTTTCTGGTTGACTTTTCAGCACTCCAATCATTCGGTATTTCAATTCTTCTTTCAAATCATTCAATTAGCCTACAAAATCAAGGGAATCTTGCACAAAACCATTAAATTCACTTTCAACTCTCTTATTCTCAAAACTAAAGCCAAAATATGAGTTCAAGCTAGTTTCTAAGTCTTAAAGGTTGCTTTTGGTATCAAATTTAAGCATAAAAATAACGGTTTTTCAACCGTTATCACAACCCCAAACTTAAAACTTTGCTTGTCCTCAAGCAAACAAGATGTAACTCAATCTTCCATCAATCCATATAATGGTTCACCACATTCAAAAATCCTTCTTTCAAGACAAGTAAATACTCAATTTAGCTCATCATCAAGACTTCAATCAAGATGTGCACATGCTTTTAGTGATCACTCAAACACATACTATCCAACAATGTTATTTTCATGAATGATCAATTAACTAAGCAAAGATGTTTTTATGTGTTCATGGAATCTATCCTCACTAGATAAAGTGTTTCACTCAAACACATAAGTGTATAGGAGATATTCACTCATTCACTTTACTATTACAATGTCACATGAATCAACTTTGCCTTTCATTTAACCACAATCAAAAACACTTACTAGCAAGCATCATCACAAGGACTTTTCTATGGCTTATAACGTGGCTGGGCTAACAAGAAAATTGGTTTTTCTAGATCACAAAAAACCCTTCAGTTAAGAGAAACATATAAACACAATCATTCTTATTTATTCCCAACTTTCTTTTGCATTGAGCTTTGCTTTTTCTTTTTCTTTTCACATACTTAATTATTAGTTCTTAGCTCAATGCTTTCAATTTCCCTTTCTATTTTCCAACAATCCCAAACTTGAACATTTGTCAATACCACAAAATATTTTCTACTTAACTCAAGGTAAAGCTTTTCAACAAGGGTTTTCAAATCATGTTCAAGGCTAGAGGTTCAAAGGATATAACAGATAGTGTTCTCTTTTAGTGGGCTCAATTTATGAATTTGGCTAATAGAAGGGTTATCAACAAATGGCCTTGATCATATGATACAAACAAGCAAGTAATTCAATCATAGAAAACCTGGGCAAAGTCATTCATGCTTTCACAGTAATAGTATTCAACAATAACAACTCTGAAGCTCAAAACCTCACATATAAGCTCATTCACATTCCACATATAACATCCTGCTTAGAATCATAATCACAATCACAACATCTTGCATTTGTTCACAATGCTTGTGAACCACCTGTATAAACATATAATGTGCACATTCTCAACATCAATCAATATCAAAGCATCATCAGGCATTACTTATCAAACAACAATCATAAGCAAACCATCATAACAAACAAAATTTCCAATTGAGTACATCAAATCCTATTCTAAAACCATAAGTGATTGATAAAACAAATCCTACTCTAGTGCTTTGAAAAACTCAGCCCCATCAATGATGCTCTCTCCCAACCCCAAACTTAGATGGAAAACTAGTGAGAAAGTGAGTGGAAGGGAGATTTTCTAAAGAGGAATGGAAGGAAAAATGTAGAGAACCTTTGGAAAAATGTTTAGGAGTGTGTGTGCAGAGAAGAATCTAAAAATAGAGGCCAAAGCGTGACTTAGGGTATAAAAATACCCTAATGGGCTCAGGTTCCGCTAAGGGGCAACCTAAGCCCCTTTTACGATACCACCGCTCAGCGGCAATTTTCCGCTCAGTGGCACTTTCGTGTTGTGCTTTTCTTCTTCCTAGCTTACCCTAGGTGCCTTCTACTCATGCCCCTCACTTGCTCCCTGCAATTAATTTCTCAAATCACTCAAACATTCAATCCCTATCATGCAACTAAAGCAGAATCAAAACAAACAATACAGATAAAATCAATCAACTGGGTTGCCTCCCAGGTAGCGCTTGTTTAACGTCACGAGCCTGACCCAAAATCCTCCATCACCCTTCAGTAGATGCAAATCTTTCTTACCAACACCCATCAGTAGGTGTATACAAACATAGTATCCTTCAGTAGATACTCTTCCGCCTAACATCCATTAGTAGATGTAAACCCTGTAACAAACTTATAACAAAAACAAAAATACCCAAAAGTTCAAAATTACATCACCAAACCAAAAATTAAAAGTTCTTAAATCACTCGGTTGCCTCCCAGCAAGCGCTCTTTTAACGTCACTAGCTTGACCCAATAAAGCTCATGTTTCATCTTCTTTTTCTTCTTTCTACTGAACTTCTTCAGAAATTTGATCAAACCATTCAAAATTACATCATAGATAATGGTTTTTTCAACCGTTATCACAAATAACGGTAAATTCAACCGTTATCACAACCCCAAACTTAGAACTTTGCTTGTCCTCAAGAAAACAAAATGTAATTTAGCTTTCAACCAATCCATACAATGGTTTCAATAAATTTCAAAACCTTTTCTTTCAAGACAAGTAATTGCTCAAATCAGCTTATCATCAAGAATATCAGTCAAGATGAATACATGCTTTGATTCAATTAAGCTTATTGTGGTGCTCATATAATCACAGAATATTCAACAGATGTTATGCTCATGAATGATCAACTAAGCAAAGATGAAATCATGCATACATGGAACAATGCCTCACCAAGAAAAGTGTTTCTCTCAAACACACAAGTGTATATAGAGGTAACTCATTCACTCTACTATCACAATGTCACATAAATCAACTTTGCCTTTGATTTAACTACCATCAAACATACCCATAAGCAAGTATAATCACAAGGGCTTTTCTATGGCTTGTAATGTGGCTGAGCTAAGAAGAAAAATTGGTTTTTTTGGATCACAAAATCCTTGAGTTAAGAGAGTCATTCAAAATTTCATCATTTAATCATAATCTCTCTTTCCAAGAAACCATTCTCACTTCTTCCCAACTTTCCCTTGCATTGAGCTTTTCTGTTTATTTCTTTTCTTTTCTTTTTCTTTTGTTTTCTCATTTGCTCAACACTTAGCTCAATGCTTATTTATTTTCCCTTTTCAAATTTCCCAACAACCCCAAACTTGAACCTTTATCAATACCACAAATATTCTCAACTTAACTCAAGGTAAAGATTTTCACAAAGGGTTTTCAAATCCTATATAAGGCTAAAGGTTCAAAGGATAGAACACATAGTGCTCTCTTTTATTGGGCTTAAAATCATGCATTAGCTAAAAGGGATAACAACAAATGGCCTTGATCATATGACACATGCAAGCAAGTGATTCAATCATAGAAACCTGGGCAAAATCATTCATGCTGTCAAAGTAATAGCAATCATTCACAAAAACTCTGGAGTTCAAACCTCACACAGGCTAATTCAAGTTCCACATTTAGATAAACATCCTGCTTAGTAACAAAATCACACATCATGCATTTGTTTCACACTATTATGAGAAACCACCTGTATATCAGCATCATACATCATCTCAACATCATGAAGCAACACTCATAAAAAACATCATAGCATCATCAACCATTGCATCACAAATAAAGTTCAAAGCCAAGTACATCACACAACAGAAGCAAATATAGTTAAGCAATCAATACAAAAAGTAAAATAAATCATGCTCTAGCAATAAAATAGCATCCATCAGTAGATGCTATATACAATGCTCAATCATAATCATCTGAATCCTCTTCATCTTCATTTTCCTCCTCCATGGCTGAAACTTCAGCTGATCCAGCTCCATCATTTGTCTATGGCACCACAGGCCATGCCACTCGTGCTGCAAAATCCTCCTGAGATATAAATTGTCTCTTAGGAAAGGTCGACGTCAGTGTCCTCAGCAGCTCCTGCTCATCCCTATATAACGCATTCATCCTTTCCTCCAACAAGCACATGTACATGTCCCTCATATGGAATTGGGCAGCCTCATGAGCTGTGTAACATCCCTAAATTTTGAACTCATTCATTCAATCTTAAACATACATTTCTACCAACAAGCCAACTCATCACATTTAAAAATATAACACATCACAAATTTAACTACCATACAATAACATGTTACACTTATATCAACAAAATATAAATAACATAGAACTTTATGTTTTACTCAAGACATGCACATCAACTTAGATACACAACACCTTGTGAACTCAAGCAGATTTTTAATAAAACATACTCAAGTCTTATTTATAAATTCTACATTTTTCTCGGGTCTTACATTCACCCATCTAAAAAGAATTTTCGTCCCTGTTTACCCCTCGGCAAGTGTAACCGAATCGTATCAAGTAATAATCCTGGTAAGACCAAGTATCGTTTCCCAAGAGACTCATGGCCTAGACAGTTATGTAAGTTATTGATTAATTAAGACTTGAGAACAAATTGTTGTAAGTTTCAAATGCAAAAGACTGAAAAGTAAATATGTATTCATGTGATGATCAATGGGCAAGAAGAAACAAAACACGTGAATTGAAATATACGATGAATATGTTGTTGGAGTTTATCAATTTCATCCTTTCCACTCTCTTGTATTTAGAAATTCATCATTCTTTTCATTAATGTTAATGCCACTTTCTAAATTACTTTAAACAACATGTCTCGGCGAAGAAAGCCTAATCATAATCACTAGTTTACAATGTCTTGTCTCCCTAGCAATTAATCATGCATTATAGTGAACAGAAGCTTAAAGGCAACCAACTATCATATTCCTATGTCTAGGGTGGTAATATACTAATGGGAGAGATTCCCAGATCTAGATTTCCCCGTATGTGTCCAAATCGACAAAACCAGTAATCATGACATCGAATGAGTTAAACAATGCATGCTATGAGCAAAGAGGAAAAACCCTAACTATTAATGAAAGAAAGCATGTATCATAAAAATGATCTTGAAGAACAGATTCCATACAAGAGAGTTTCTAAAGATTTACATTGATTCCCCAACAACAAAATAAGTTTAGTTCACCATATTCATGGTGAAACTAGATGAAATATAATGGAAAAATGAAGGATAGAACCCTAGAAAGTTGAGAAAGGAGCGTTAGCATCCAAAATCCTCCTCCAAGGGGTGAAAGAGTGTGTTTTTGCTTCGTCCCAGCCAAAGATACAAACCCTAGAACGTCCTAAAGCTTATATAATATTCTAAAAATTAGAAAAAATTTCCGCTCAGTGGTACTAACGCGTGACCACTTCTTCCCCTCAACGGCTTTTCTCCCCTCAACGGTGCCAACAGATTTTTGAGAGTGCCGCTCAGCGGTAATTGGCGCTGAGCGGTACTTGCGTTTTCTCTTCTTTTGCACTTTTTGTGTCATTTTCTGATTCCATGTCTATCCTTGTTCACTTCTTTCATCAATTTCATCTAAAAACATGCAAAAACAAGGAAATCAAGCATAAAACCTGTCCAACTCTGTTATTTCCAATAATTCAACAAAATCATGAGTTTAAGCTAATTTCTAAGTCATAAAGGTTGTAATTGAAGTCAGTTTGAAGTATAAAAATAACAGTTTTTCAACTGTTATGACAGCCCCAAACTTAAAACTTTGCTTGTCCTCAAGCAACTAAGATGTAAATCAATCTTCTACCAATCCATTCAATGGTTCACCACATTTAAAAATCCTTCTTTCAAGATAAATAAATACTCAATTTAGCTCATTAAGAAGACTATAATCAAGATGTGCACATGCTTTTATTGTTTACTAAAAAATATCCAACAAAGGCTATTTTCATGAATGATCAATCAACTAAGCAAAGATGTTCTTATGTGTTCATGGAATTTATTCTCACTAAATAAAGTGTTTCACTCAAACACACAAGTGTATAAGAGTTATTTACTCATTCACTTTACTATCACAATGTCACATGAATCAACTTTGCCTTTAATTTAACCAGAATAAAAAACATTTACAAGTAAGCATCATCACAAGGACTTTTCAATGGCTTATAATGTGGCTGGGTTAACAACAACAATTGGTTTTTCTGGATCACAAAACCCTTGAGTTAAGAGAATCATCTAAACACAACCATTCTTTAAGTATTCCCAACTTTCTTTTGCAATGAGCTTTTCTTTTCTTTTTCTTTTCCTTTTCACATCCTTAACTTTTGGCTCAATGCTTTTTATTTTCCATTTCTATTTTCCAACAACCCCAAACTTGAACATTTATCAATACCACAGAATATTTTCAACTTAACTCAAGGTAAAGCTTTTCAAAAAGGGTTTTCAAATCATGTTCAAGGCTAAGGCTTCAAAGGATAGCACACTTAGTGCTCTCTTTTAGTGGGCTAAATTCATGCATCTGGCTAATGAAAGGGTTACCAACAAATGGCCTTGATCATATGATGCAAACAAGCAAGTGATTCAATCATAGAAAACCTGGGCAAAGTCATTCATGCTTTCAAAGTAATGATATTTAATAACAACTCTGGAGCTCAAAATCTCACAAATAACCTCATTCACATTCCACATACACATCCTGCTTAGCATCATAATCACAATCATAACATCATGCATTTGTTCACAATGCTTGTGAACCACCTGTATAAGCATATAATGTGCACATTCTCAATCATCAATTAAGATCCAAACATCATCAGGCAATACTCATCATGCAATAAGTCATAAGCAAACCATCATAACAGACAAGTTTCAAATTGAGTACATCAACCCTATTCTAAAAATAAAAGCAAATAAGTTCAATATTACAAAACAAAAGATAGAAAAGATCCTGCTCTAATGCTGATAGCATCCATCAGTAGATGCTATCTCAGCTCCTCATCAGCCTGTGTTGTCATCTGTATCTTCCTCCTCTTCATTGTCTTCAGCATCCTCAAATGTGTCATCATCATCATCTTCATCTTCCTCCATAGTTGAAGCTTCAGCTGCTCCAGCTTTGTTGCCTTGGATTTGCACCTCTGGCCAATCCACCACACTATGGAACTCATCCATAGTCCACCTGTATGCTGGGGGTGTATCATATAACCCAATAATATCATCTCAGCAGTTTCCACTTGTCCTTTGTGGATGGATTACATCTGTTCACCTATAAGAGACATGTACATATCTCTCATCTGGAATGGCTCTACCTCATAAGTCTCTGTAGATGCCTAACTATGTGCTGGTCTTCTTTCTCTGCGAGGATGTTGTGGTGGGACTGGTTGAGCTGTCTCCTCTCCTCCACAATTCTACCTATAATAGGCCTCATCAATGAATTTCCTTGGTCTCTCTAATGGTGGAGCAGAAGTATCCACCCCAGCCATCTTGCACAGGTGTGTAATTAAGGAAGGATGCCCTAAAGGTGCCTTGTTGTTCATTGTGTTGGCACACATTTGCATTTCATTGGAAATCACTTGGCCAATGTTAATGCTCATATTTATGAGCACGCAGTAGAGGTGAAGTGTCCTGTTGAGAGTGATGTCTGAAACATGAGAACACGACTGAATGTTGGCATGGGAGAATTCCACCCAATATTTAGCAAGAGGAGTCAGATCAGTCCTCTTGATATTCACCACTGCACCATTTTTGTTCCTCTAGAAGTGTCCTCCAGGTACACATAGAACACTCTTCACATCATTAAAATTAGTGCCTTCCTCCATACAAAGAACAAATTGGCACTACTCTCTAAGCCATTCATTACCCAAAAAGTTGTTAATATAGTTAGGTTCATACCTAATAGCGTGGCCTCTAACATAGCTTAGGTAATCCTCAGCCGGATAATCATCCAACCTCCTTGCGTTGGTGTAAAATTCCTTTACCACTACTATATTGGCGTGCAGGGTATGTGGCCAATCTCCTCCAGTTTCTTCCCATCAGTTGCTCTCCAAACTGAGCAGCAAAGTTAGGTATCATTCTAGCTTTCCTCTCCATCAGGAGTCTCCTATCTTGAACAATCTTAAAATGCTTCTCATGTTTGCGAGATAGGAACCTACTAGAATAAGGTTTTCAGGTTCCTTGTCTTTCCTCTTGGAGGTTGTGGTCTTCAATCTTATTCTTGAAGAGGATGCCATCCCTACATCAAACACAAATTACAAAACCACAAAACATGTTGTTAATCATTAGTAACCATAAACAACACCCCAAATCCATGCTAAACCAACACTGAGGGTCACAAAAACCCCTCAGCGCAATCAGTGCACCAAGCTAGAGGGAAAAATAAGCCAAAAACCAAGTCTGACAGAATCGCGCTCAGGTGAAATTTCCGCTGAGCGGCGATTCTGCAGATTTTGAAAAATCCATTTTTAATGCTTCCTAACTCCACCCACATGCAATTTTCATAATTCCAATCCAAAATCAAGCATTTTAATCGGTTCAATCATCAATTAATTCATCAAATCATGCATAGAAATCAAAATCCCTAAAAAATCATGCTTTGAACATCCTAATTCATACCAATCCATGCTTTCAAGAACCCTAGAATGAAAAAATGCTTGACTTACTTGGGTGGAGATGCTAGATGAGTAGAAAATGCTCTACAATTATGAAGAACTCAGCCCCAAAACCAATGCTCTCTCCAAACCCCAAACTTAGATGGAAAACTAGTGAAAAAGTAAGTGAAAGAGGGATTTTGTAAAGAGGAATGAAGGGAAAAGATTTAGAGAACTCTTAGAAAAGTGTTTAGAAGTGTGTGAGAGGAAAGAGATCTGAAAATGAAACCAAAATCACACCCTAGGGTGTAAAAATACCCTAACGGGCTCGGGTCCCGCTAAGGGCAACCCGATGAGCGGCACTTGCGTGAGATGTTTTCTTTCTTCCTAGCTTACTCTAGGTGCCTTCCACTCATGCCTCTCACTCACTTCATGCATTTAGGTTCTCAAATCACTCATATGTTCAATCCCTAACATGCAACTAAAGCAGAATCAAAACAAACAAACAAAATATAGTAAATCAATTAGGTTGCCTCCTAGGTAGCGCTTGTTTAACGTCACGAGCCTGACCCAAAATCCACCAAAACCTATCAGTAGGTGCAAGTTTACCTTACCAACACCCATCAGTAGGTGCAACAAACCTGTTAATAAACCTAGTATCCTTCAGTAGATACTTAACCACCTACATCCATCAGTAGATGCTAACCCAAAAAGTTTCAACATAAAAGTAATGTCCAAAGTTTTTTAAAACATTAAAACCAATAAAATAATGTTCTTAAATTACTCGGGTGCCTCCCAGAAAAGCGCTCTTTTAACGTCACTAGCTTGACCTAGTAAAGCTCACGTTCCATCTTCAATGTTGGTATCTATCTTTCTATCATCACACCAACTCATTAGCTGCTTCCGGTCCACCTCTTTGACTCTTCTTGAATGTGGAGACTCAATTTCTATCACTCCATCTTCCTTATAGTCTTTTACAACCCACAACCTATTTTTGAATCTCACATGTTTACCAGGTTTGAGTTGTGCTTGCATTGAATCATCATGAACCGTCCTTCCTTTGCTATCTTGTTCTTCTTCCTTAAATAAAAAACAATTTTTACCTTTGAAGCTTGGCTTTGAATTTGTAGAACTAGTCATGGGTACATCCTGACATGTAGCTTTATAACTAGTCTTTGTCTACTGTTCCTCTTTAAAGACATCAATAACCTCATTTTTTCCTCGGTAAAATGCCCAAATTGTCTATTCAAATGCCCAAATTGTCTCTCTTTCTCTAATCTCTCATAATCTGTTGGAAAAGCAAGAATATCTTCAATTTTTATCTCTTCTCTCTCTTCTTTTTCTTTTCTCTCTACTCTCTTTTCTTTTTCCTCTACTCTCTTTTCTTTCTCTTCTTTTCTCTCTAACTCAACTCTTTCAACATCTACACTGACTAGAACTCTACACTCTTCTTTAGGCTTAACCTCAGTATTAGCCCCAAAACTCTGATCAGGCCTTTCTTCCAACTTCTTAGTTAACTGTCCGATTTGCATCTCCATACTTCTAAGGGATGCTTGAGTGCT
This sequence comes from Vigna reflexopilosa, assembly GCA_027742785.1. Lineage (NCBI taxonomy): Eukaryota > Viridiplantae > Streptophyta > Magnoliopsida > Fabales > Fabaceae > Vigna > Vigna reflexopilosa. The sequence continues at coordinate 19,799,522 of CM050916.1, read as the reverse complement.
GTTATGATTGGAGATGGTTACCTACATAAACTGGTTAAGAGTTTCTTCCAACTTTGTATGTTTTTCAGTGAGTGTAGACATCTGTTGCCATAATGATGGTTGTTGCTGTGGCCTATTACATTGTCCTGATTGCCCAGCTTGTCCAGATTGTCCCTGACTTTGGTTCATGCTTGGATGAGGTTTCCATCCTTGGTTGAAATTACCTTGGCGGTATGGATATTGATTGTTCATGAAATTTACATCTTCTAGGGCCTCCACTGGAAAAGCACATTGACCATTAATATGGTCACCACCACATAGTTCACACATCTGTTGTTGAACTTGAGTAATAGTTTTTAATTCCTTTGGCAATTGAGAAAGTGTCTTTGTTAGATTCTCCAACTGTTGAGTTATAATCTTATTTTGACCAAGCAAGGCATCACTTGACTGCAATTGTAGAACCCCTTTCGGTTGAACAGGGGCTCCTCTTTCACTAAGCATTTCATTGTCATTAGCAACCATGTTCTCTATCAATTCTATTGCTTCCTATGGAGTCTTACATTTAATATTACCTCCAACTGAGGCATCTAACATCAACTTGGTTTGTGAACCAATACTTCCAAGGAAAAGTAGAACTATTGCTGCTTCATCAAAACCGTGCATGGGAGTCTTTCTCAATAAGCTTTTGTACCTATCCCATGCTTGACCTAATGTCTCCTCCATGCCTTGTCTGAAAGAAGAGATTTCTTGCTTCCCTTTGCTAACTTTGGATTGTGGAAAGTATTTGTTCAAAAACTTTGCAACTACAGCTTCCCATTCTGTAAAACTTAGTTCTGGAAAAGAATTTAACCACAACTTAGCATTACCTCCCAATGAGAAAGGAAACAAGCTAAGCTTGATTGCTTCATCCGACACTCCATTTAACTTCACGGTGTTACAGATTTCATTGAAGGTAGTGAGATGTTCATACGGGCTTTCATGTGATAGCCCATTAAACTGATTGCTTTTCACCAACTGTATCAAAGTCGGTTTCACCTCCATGTTTGTAGCATTGACCCTCGGCCTTGCTATACTGTTAAAATGTTGAGGGCCAACCACAGTGGTGTAATCTGCAAGAGTCCGTCTACCATTATTCTCCTCTGCCATATTTTCAATGTTATGGTAAGACTTTGGTGGTGAAGGTTGTAAGAGTGTCTCAGGAGAAGGGAATAGTTCTCTTGAAGTTCGAACTCTCCTCCTCCTTCTACTTTCGTCCAGGCCTTCAAGAAGAGGTTCAGAAATTTTTTTGCTTCTAGTCCGAATATTCCCCTCCATACACAAGGAAACAAAACCCTAGAAAAATTTTGTTAGCACAAAAAGATAGAAAAGAGAAGAAATAATCAAAAGATATAATTGAAAAGATAAAAAGATACGAAATAAAAACCGAAAAATAAAAAAGAAAATAAAATAAAATAAAATAAAAACAGAAAAACAGAAAAATAAAAACAAAATTCACAAGTCAAAAATAATCAAAAATCACACAAATAGACTAGTTAAACCACGAGTCCCCGGCAACGGCGCCAAAAACTTGTTTACCCCTCGACAAGTGTAACCGAATCGTATCAACTAATAATCCTGGTAAGACCAAGTATCGTTTCCCAAGAGACTCACGGCCTAGACAATTATGTAATTTATTGATTAATTAAGACTTGAGAACAAATTGTTTTAAGTTTCAAATGCAAAAGACTAAAAAGTAAATATGTATGCATGTGATGATCAATGTGCAAGAAGAAACAAAACACATGAATTGAAATATATGATGAATATGTTGTTGGGGTTTATCAATTTCATCCTTTCCACTCTCTTGTATTTAGGAATTCATCATTCTTTTCATTAATGTTAATGCCACTTTCTAAATTATTTTAAACCCGATGTCTCGGCGAAGAAAGCCTAATCATAATCACTAGTTAGAATGTCTTGTCTCCCTAGCAATTAATAATGCATTATAGTGAACAGAAGCTTAAAGGCAACCAACTATCATACTCCTATGTCTAGGGTGGTAATATACTAATGGGAGAGATTCCCCAGATCTAGATTTCCCCGTATGTGTCCATATCGACAAAACCAATAATCATGACATCGAATGAGTTAAACAATGCATGCTTTGAGCAAAGAGGAAAAATGCTAACTATTAATGAAAGAAAGCGTGTATCATAAAAATGATCTTGAAGAACAGATTCCATACAAGAGAGTTTCTAAAGATTTACATTGATTCCCCAACAACAAAATAAGTTTAGTTCACCATATTCATGGTGAAACTAGATGAAATATAATGGAAAAGTGAAGGATGTAGAACCCTAGAAAATTGAGAAAGGAGCCTTAGCATCCAAAGTGCTCCTTCAAGGGGTGAAAGAGTGTGTTTTTGCTTCGTCCTAGCCGAAGATTATATAATATTCTAAAAATTACAAAAAAGTAGGCCCAAGCCTAGAAAAGTACCGCTCAGCGGTACTATCGCGTGACCACTTCTTCCCCTCAGCGGCTTTTCTCCCCTAAGCGGTGCCAACAGGTCTTTGAGAGTGCCGCTCAGCGGTAATTGGCGCTGAGCGGTACTTGCGTTTTCTCTTCTTTTGCACTTTTTGTGTCCTTTTCTGATTCCATCTCTATCCCTTTTCACTTCTTTCATCAATTTCATCTAACAACCTGCAAAAACAAGGAAATCAAGCATAAAACTTGTCTAACTCTGTTATTTCCAATAATTCAACAAAATCATGAGTTTAAGCTAATTTCTAAGTCATAAAGGTTGTAATTGAAGTCAATTTTAAGTATAAAAATAACAGTTTTTCAACTGTTGTCAGTCCCCGAAAATTGCAGTCATTAAACGATATATACCATGCAAACATTTATAACTTCCCAAAACTTGATGCAACAGATCCGATTATCACATCACTATGGCATAATAAATTACTTTTATTGCACCTATTATTTAATAAACTCAAATTATTTTGTACTTTCAAAATAAATAAAAAATTATAGTATTTAATATGACATCTAATATAATTTTATGAAACCACATACACTATCACTTATTATAAAATAAAGAAGGTAACAATTTCAACTTTTAATACCTATATATAACCACTTTGATATTAAAGTCCACCACATAAGGTTTATTTCAATAAAATAACATTTAATTATTATAATCACAATTCATACCCATTTTTATAAATGTATCACGTGTAGCAATACAATTATAATAATACAATTATCAAATAACATATAAACTCATACCACTCATAATTAAATTAAATTCATAACACAATAACACATTGTTAATCTAACTCCAACCCATACAAACCATGCCACCATTCTTGATCATTATAGTCATATGTTTTCTTTTGTACTCCAGCAAACACAACTTATTCACCTAAACAGGGCCTATCCATCAACGTAGGACTTTCCGGTTCACCAAAATCGGGCCTACCCACCAATGCAAGACTCTTCGGTTCACCAAAACCGAGCCTACGCACCAATGCAGGAATTTCCGATTCACCAAAATCGGGCAGTTCGAGTCGTCCTCCACCGCAGCTTTGGACCTATCTCCCCTGTTCCTTCAGGACTTATGAGTAAAAAACATTGTTGCTACTCACAACAGGCACTATACTCTGCACGAGTCAGAAACCTACGGGCGAGACATCCAACCCTTTCTACCCCCTCGAAAGAGGAAAGAGTGGCACTCAAACCTCATCTCTTCTACCGTCTTTCTAGATGAAGAGATTCACCTTTCTACCCTCTTGCAAGAGGAAAGGTACCACCTCAATTTCCAGCCTCTTCTACCGCCCATTAGGACGAAGAGACTCATCTCTTCCACCGCCTTTTAAAGACGAAGAGATTCAATTTTCTACCCTCCAACAAGAGGAAAAGTGTCAACCAAAGAAATATTAACCGAAACTTCCTCAATGATAAAACACCATAATTATAATTATCACACAAATTAAACCACTTCCATAAATACAAATAAGTTCACATAACTCTTACCAGTCATCTCTTTAATCATACAAACTATATGTCATCACTATCTTTTCGTGGGTGAACCCCACGTCACCCTCTCTTACCAATTTACTTCCCCTTTCTCATGACACAAAATCTCGTTAGATTTTACTCTCACCACCCTTCATGTTACTCATGACCCATAAAGGTTTTATACACTTGCCATTATATATATATAATGTTGATAACAGTTGAAAAACTGTTATTTTTAGACTTAATTTTGACCTTAAAGACAACCTTTATGACTTAGAAACTAGCTTGTTGTTAACCCTCGGCAAGTGTAACCGAATCGTATCAAGTAATAAAAATGGTAAGACCAAGTATCGTTTTCCTAGAGGACTCATGGCCTAGACAGTTATGTGATTTATTGATTATCTACGACTTATAAAACTAATTCTTTGATATTTTAAATGCAAATTACTAAAAAGTAAATATGAATGGATGTATTGATCAATGGAAAAGAAGAAGCAAAACACATGATTTGGAATATATGAATGATTATGTTGTTGGGGTTTATCAATTTCATCCTATCCACTCTCATGTATTCAAGAATTCATCTTTCTTCATTAATGTTAATGCCACTTTCTAATTTAACTTAAACCCGATGTCTCGGCAAAGAAAGCCTAATCCTAATCACTAGTTTACAATGTCTTGTCTCCCTAGCAATTATTCATGCATTACAAAGCACGGAAGCTTAAAGGCAACTAACCATCATATCCCTATGTCTAGGCAATACTACTATTGGGAGAGATTCCCCAAATCTAGATTTCCTCGTATGTGTCCATATCGACAAAATCAATAGTCATGCAATTGAATGAGTTAAACAAAGCATGCATAGAGCAAAGAGGAAAAACCCTAATAATTAATTAAAGAAAGCATATATATCAAAGAACCCATTCAATATATGAGAGTTTCAAAGGATTACATTGATTCCTCAACAACAATAAAGGTTTAGTTCACCCTATTCATAGTGAAACTAGATGAAAAACAATGAAAGATAGAACCTTAGAATTTGAAGAGTGGAGCTTGAACATCCAAAATCCTCCTCCAAGGGGTGAAAAAGTGTGTTTCTGCTTCGTTCCAGCCAAAGATGACTGACCTAGGTCGACTAAAACCTTATACATTAATCTAAAAATTACAGAAAAGTAAGCCCAAGCCCATAAAAATGGCGCTCAGCGGTAAGCGCGACACCTCAACGGAGACTACGGGATCAAGAACGCCGCTCAGCAGTAATTTCCGTTGAGCGGTACTCGCGTCTTCTCTTTTTGTGCACTTTTCACTTTCTTTTCTGGAAGAAGTGAAGTAGCCATAAGTTGGAGTCAGAAAAGGAAGAAAAAGAAAGTACCGCAGTTAAAAAACTTTTTACCGCTGAGCGGCACTCTAAAGTCCGGCAGTCACTACTGAGGGGCGAAATTGCAATTAAGCGTCAAATAGAAGAATTGCACTTACCATTGAGCGCCATTTTAATGGGCCTTGGGCCATTTTTCTGTAATCTTTAGGAGTCTAAATAAGGTTTTAGTCGACCTAGGGTTAGTATCTTTTGACAGAACGAAGCAAAATCACACTTTCTTCACCCCCTTGGAGGAGGATTTTGGATGCTCAAGCTCCACTATTCAAATTCTAAGGTTCTATCTTTCATTCTTTCATTACTTTTTGATGGAAGACCATCAAGGAATCACATTGGACCTCTTACTGGAGCCATGGCAAGGAAGATTCAAGAAGAAGAAGGATCACCTAACATTTTACTTCTATGAAAGGTTACTTATAAAAATCCTTTTTTTCTTAATCAAAGCACTTATACTTTGTTTTGCACGGACTAATAAAGCTTGGAGACCATGATTGAGCCATCGAACAAGTTAAATCCATAAAGGAAAGCAAAGGAGCCAAATCGGGAAGTGCTTGCAGAATGGAAATGCACAAACATTTTTCACCCGAGAGAAGACCATTCCACGTGACTTGGCTGATTTGGAATGAAGCATGCACCTTATTGGCTGAGCTGGAATGAGGCATGGACCTTACAGGATCAAAATGGACGTGCCTCCTATGCTAAATAATTTGAATTTATGAGGGAATTAAATCAGAAATTAGGCTCCTCTTCACCAATAAATAAGAGGGCCTCTTCTTTGTATTTTCTCACTTTTGAGCTTAATGATATTCTGTAGAATTTGCTTTCCAGCTTTTGTGCTCTTAAGTCACCTTTGATTTACTACTTCTTCCTCCTTCCTCAAACTTCCTTCCTCTATAGGAAGGCCTTCTGAGCTGTGAGGCTTGACCCATACACCTCTTCTCCATTAAAACACTTCAAACCACTACACTGTTTCATCAATCTGCTGCACCTTCAGTCACTATTGGTTTCTTCTGGTTTGGAGCTTCTGCTTGCTTGTTTCCAACTGGCATAGTCTCCATCAACTGGTATCATGAGCTTAGGTCGTCCACGCACCAAGAGCTAAGTTATTCCTCCATCTTTGCACTTCATTTTTGCATTCTGTTGTGCCTTTTGTTTCAGTTTTCCAGTTTCTGTTTTGAGTATTTTTGTTGCTTCTGTTTTACTTTTTTTTTTCAGTCATTAATTTCGTGTTTCCTATTGCTGGGTTGTGTTTCCAGTGTTCATACATGTTTGTTACTCATTTTAAACGGTGAATCATTCTTGCTTATGTCTCTTCCAGCTTTAGAATTCAATTCCAGTATGTTAAAGTCATGTGCTCAAAATTTTGATGCAGTGTTTTAATTTGTCATTAAATATGGTTTTTCTTCCTTTGGTTTTTTTATGTGCTTGAGTTCAGATGAAAGTGAATTCATATATCACCAAATAAGGCAATGAGAGCTTAATCTAGCCTTGGTGATATGAGCAGAATCACTAAAACTCTGGTTCAAGTTTCAAATCTGATTAAAAATTCATTTATGGTTTAAGTTTTCTTTGAATCGATTTTAAGTCTTTTAAGTCTGTTCTGATGCATTGTCCACCACTGTTTGGTGTTGTCTAAAGTGGTTAAAGGTATGGAAGATCATTAAAAGCAAGGAAATGCATCTAGCATAGCTTGGTTGCCTTAAAAACCAGTAGCCTTTGTTGTCCATTTTTTCTGTTCCAGCTTTTCACTATGCTGTCACATCTTGTTTGTTTATATTGAGCTTAATCATACTAAGCCCTATAATTCTACCTTAGTTATGTGTGTTGACACTTCTTTGAGTCATCTTTCTTTGTTGTCCAACTTTGAATCCAAGGACAACTGAATTTGGTTGGTTTATTTGATGTATTTTACTACATAAATTGATATAGCATGGGTGACTTTCAAAATTTGATGTTTCTATGCTTTTGGAAATCTTGAGCAAGTCTACATTGATGATTGAAAGTTGCTCACACTGTTCATTTGGTCAAAAATTAGTATATATGCATATTTACATTTTGAACCAACATCTTTTGAATTGAAATGGAAGTGAACCAGTGAATTTACATTGCCATCTGTTTTCCAGCTATTTCAATGTTTAAACATCTTTAAAATGATGATACAAAGTTGTTTGATGCATCAATTGAACTGATGAATCACTTCCAATCAATTTTGGGTTCAAAACCACCACTTTCAGTCACTTTTTTTGGTGCATACTGTTGTTACAGCCACTGTTTTGGTATTGTTGTGCAGAATTATTTTTGGATTGTAGCAAGAGCTTGTTCATTGTTTTAGATTGGAAATAAATGATCAAAATAAGTCAGAACAAGTGTTAAAAAGCCTGTTGAATCGTGCAATCCAGTTTCAAGCAGTTAAAAACCCCAAACACAAAATCTGGGTTTCATTGGGGCATTTTAACAAACACTTTGGTAAAATATCAAACAATTTGGTTTGGATGAGTTTGTGATCTGCTATTTTTGTTTTTGTTAGGTTTAATCATTCATGAAGTCCCTATTTTCGCGTGGAATCTCAATTTAGTCCCTTTGTTTCTGAAAATCTCAATTGGGTCCCAAATTTATAAAAATTACAACAATTGGATCCTTTCCGTTAAATTGTCTCCAACGGCGTTAGTGTGTGTTTGACGTGGCACGTTGTAGTCAGTTTCTTAACTGACGTGGCTGACTGAAGCAGGGGCAGTAAAGCACGTGAATAATAAAATTTTTTAAGTAAAAAGAAAATGAAAATTTTAAACCGAAATTCGACAAGACATCCAAAGTCGACATCGATTCAATTGCTCCTCCGATGCCAGGACTCACTAATGCAGCGACACTTGGAACAGAACCATACACAGTTGCTGCAGAGGGAACAACATACTTGTTTTGTTGAGCACTTTCCCCAACAGGAACATCAACTCTAGCAGACCCTTCATCCATTCTCTTCCCCAACCCTTTCCTGAACTGTTCTTCTTCCCACATCTTCTCCTCCTCCTCATCATCCTCCTCTTCCTCCTTAAACCTCACATACACTCTCCTCTCCTCCACCTCCTCAAAAACCCCCTTCTTCCCACCTTCGACCTTGTCACCCAAAATTGCAATCCGGCCCAGAATTTGCCTTCAACCTCTTTGTGATCTCCCTCGGAGTTCGATTCCCGACCCTAGGGCTCCGAAGCTACTGGTTTGACGAGGCCCTTGATGACGATGACAGGTTCGGCGGGGGGTTTGGGCTCGGGCCGAGAGGAGCTGCTGCTGGTGACCAAGGTTCGGGTGTTCTTCTGAAGCTCGCGAAGGGTTTCTTTTGTGTAGGTTCCAGCTTGGGGTTGAAAATTGGAAGGAACCGAAGGGGAAGAAGACGCTATTCGGTCTTTATGAGTGGTGATTTTGTGAGCGGAAGAGGGTTTCATGAAACCGCTTTCAAGACCAAGTTTGGTTTGTATGAATGGTTAGTCATGCCCTTTGGTTTGACCAATGCTCCAAGTACATTCATGAGTTTGATGAATCATGTCCTTAGGGAATGCATAGGGAGCTTTGTAGTGGTCTACTTTGATGACATCTTAATCTATAGTCAAGGTCTTCAAGAGCACCTTAGCCATGTTAAAAAAGTATTGTTTCTTCTTAGAGAACATCATCTCTTTGCCAACTTTGATAAATGTACTTTTTGTCAAGAAAGTGTAATTTTCCTTCGATTCAAAGTTGGAAAATAAGGTGTACATGTTGATCCTTTGAAGATCAAGGCTATACAAGAATGGCCAACCCCTAAAACAGTAGGAGAGGTGAGAAGTTTCCATGGATTAGCCAGTTTTTATAGAAGATTTGTAAAAGACTTCTCCACCTTAGCTGCTCCTTTGAATGAACTATTCAAGAAAGATGTTCCTTTTCTTTGGGGTGATAAACAAGCTTTCTCTTTTAAGACCTTGAAACATAAGTTAACTCATGCACCTATTCTAGCCTTGCCTGATTTTTCCAAAGCCTTTGAACTAGAATGTGATGGATCTAGGATAGGGATAGGAGCTGTTTTAATTCAAGAAGGTCATCCCGTAGCCTACTTTAGTGAAAAACTTAGGGGACCTACTTTAAACTATCCTACCTATGATAAAGAGTTATATGCCCTCATTAGCGCTTTAAAAACTTGGGAGCATTATTTAGTAATTCGAGAATTCATCATACATACTGACCATGAATCCCTCAAGTATATTAAAGGACAAGCAAAGCTAAACAAAAGACATGCCAAGTGGGTGGAATACTTTGAGCAATTTCCTTATGTCATCAAACACAAAAAGGGGAGTACTAATGTTGTTGCGGATGCTTTATCTAGAATACATGCATCATTAGTAACCCTAGGCTCACAAATATTAGGATTTGATGATATAAGAGAACTATATGAAAATGATGAAACATTTGCATCCACTTATTCTTCATGTCTTAAGAAGCCTTTTAATGGATTTTATCTTTCTGAGGGGTATCTTTTTAATAAAGGAAAACTTTGTAAACCCCAAGGATCCATTAGAAAACTTCTTATCAAAGAGAGTCATGGAGGAGGACTCATGGGCCATCATGGAGTTGATAAAACTCTAAACATTTTGAAAAGTAAATTCTATTGACCACACATGAGAGTAGATGTTCAAAGGCATTGTTCTAAATGCATAGCTTGTTTACAAGCTAAGTCAAAAATTATGCCTCATGGACTCTATACACCTCTTCTCATAGCTAATACCCCTTGGGAGGACATAACCATGGATTTTGTTCTAGGACTGCCAAGAACTCAAAAGGGGTATGATTTTATATTTGTGGTAGTAGATCGTTTTAGTAAAATGGCACATTTTATACCCTGCCACAAAGTAGATGATGCTAGCTATATATCTAGACTCTTCTTCAAAGAAATAGTGAGATTGCATGGCTTACCCAAAACCATAGTGTCTAATAGAGATGTTAAGTTCCTAAGCCATTTTTGGAAAATTTTATGGGAAAAGTTAGGAACTAAACTTCTATTTTCTACCACATGTCACCCACAAACTGATGGGCAAATTGAAGTAGTAAATATATCTCTATCTACTTTGTTAAGGGTAATATTAAGAGGTAATAATAAAAGTTGGGATGATCATCTACCTCATATTGAATTTGCTTATAATAGAGTAGTTCACAAGACTACTAATCTTTCTCCTTTTGAGGTTGTTTATGGTTTTAACCCTATTACACCTCTTGATTTACTACCTCTTCCAGAATCATCTTCTTTTCTTTATAAAGAAGGTGTATCTAAAGCGGAGTTTATCAAGAAATTACATGAGAAGGTTAAAACCCCAATTGAAAAACAAACCCAAAAATCTGCAGAGTATAACAACAAAGGGAGAAAGAAAATAGTTTTTGAAGAAGGAGACTTATTTTGACTTCATATGAGAAAGGAAAGATTTCCCTCTCAACGAAAGTCCAAACTTAGTCCAAGAGGAGATGGTCCTTTGAAAGTGGTCAAAAGGATAAATGATAATGCATACATATTAGACCTTCCTAAAAGTTATGGTGTCAGTCCTACTTTTAACATATGCGATTTAATTCCTTTCACAGGAGATGATGAACAGGATGAAGCAAATCTGAGGACAGATCCTTTTCAAGAGGGAGGGTCTGATCCAAGACCATCAAGGAATCACATTGGACCTCTTACTAGAGCCATGGCAAGGAAGATTCAAGAACAAGAAGGATCACCTAACATTTTACTTCTATGGAAGGTTACTTATAAAAATCCTTCTTTTCTTAACTAAAGCACTTATACTTTGTTTTGTAGGGACTAATAAAGCTTGGAGACCATGATTGAGTCATCCAAGAAGTTAAATCAATAAAGGAAAGCAAAGGAGCCAAAAGGGGAAGTGTTTGCGGAATGGAAATGCACAAACATTTTTCACCGGAGAGAAGACCATTCCACGTGACTTGGCTGATTTGGAATGAAGCATGCACCTTGCTGGCTGAGCTGGAATGAGGCATGGACCTTGCTGGATCAAAATGGGCGTGCCTCCTACGCTAAATAATTTGAATTTAGGAGGGCATTAAATCAGAAATTAGTCTCCTCTTCACCTATAAATAAGAGGGCCTCTTCTTTGTATTTTCTTACTTTTGAGCTTAATGATATGCTGCAGAATTTGCTTTCCATCTTTTGTGCTCTTAAGTCACCTTTGATTTACTACTTCTTCTTCCTTGCTCAAGCTTCCTTCCTCTGTAGGAAGGCCTTCTGAGCTGTAAGGCTTCACTCATACACCTCTTCTCCATTAAAACACTTCAAACCACTACATTGTTTCATCAATCCGCTGCACCTTCAGTCACTGCTGGTTTCTTCTGGTTTGGAGCTTCTGCCTACTTGTTTGCAGCTGGGACTAGTCTCCATCACTTTTCATCTAGTTTCACCATGATTATGGTGAACTAAACCTTCATTGTTGTTGGGGAATCAATGTAATCCTTTAAAACTTCATGTATTGAATTGGTTCTTTAATCTATTTGCTTTCTTTCATTAATTGTTAGAGTTTTTCTTCTATACTCTATGCATGCTTTGTTTAACTCATTCAATTGCATGATCATTGATTTTATTTGTATGGACACATATAGATAAATCTAGACATGAAGAAATTCTCCCAATAGTAATATTGCCTACACATAGGAATAGGAGGATTGGTTGCCTTTAAGCTTCTGTGACAATGTAATGCATGAATAATTGCTAGGGACACAAGACATTGTAAACTAGTGATTAGGAGTAGGCTTTCTTCACCAAGACATTGGGTTTAAGGTAAATTAGAAAGTGGTATTAACATTAATGAAGCCGATGAATTATTGAACACATGAGAATGGATAGGATGAATTGAAAACCCACAACAACATCCTCATTCCATATATTTCAATCACGTTTTGCTTCTTTTGATCCAATTGATCAATACATGCATTCATATTTACTTTTCGGCATTTGCATTCATATTTTACAAGTCTTATTTAATCAAGAAATCATACAATTGTTTAGGCTACGAGTCCTTTGGGAAACGATACATGGTCTTACCATTTATTATTGCATTCGGTCTTATCAAGATGTCAATTTCATGGCCAATAAATTTCCATACCGCCAAGGGAACTTCAACCAAGGGTGGAAACCACACCCAAGCATGGGTCAAGGTCAGAATGGACAAGCAGGACAATTCAATTGACCACAACAACAACCATCAATGGTTAAGAACCGAGGCAATAAACCTACCCCTTTTTGTCTCCTATATGTGTTTCGGTTTAGGAACCGCTGCCTATAAGAAAAAATAACTGCTATCGTTTCCCTTGACGGTAATAGTAAAACTCAATTACATTTTTCTAACCAGTAAAGCATACTCAATGTCTACAAACGATTTAAAACTTTTGTCAAATTGATTGATCATAGATTTAGATAACTTTGATATGTAATTGTTAATTTTAATAACTAAAATATGTTTTAATAGAAGTTAATGCTTTGTTGCAAATTTTAATCCATCAAAACATGATTTTAATATATTAAAATCTTTTTGATATACTGAAAGAACACGACTATTCAACTTGACATACTTAAGTGAAATTAGTAAATTAAAACAAAGTAATAAGCTATTAAAATGTTATTTTCTTCAAATCCAACAACTGCAGAACATTTTAGCATATTAAAAATATTTTTATTCCATTAAAATATAACTTAACATTTCAAATAACATTTAACGAAAGATAGCTAATAAAAGAATCACTCAGATACATTTAAACCATTAAAGTACAATACAATTTAAGATCAACATTTTCAATAATTATATCATTATCATCACTGTATCACTATAGCATATTGTGGTTGGAAGCATAAAATATTTAAACTTCACGCATCTGCCAAATAAGATACACACAAGACCTAGTCCTCTTGTGCAAATTACCGAGGCCTTTTATCTAACTTTATAACAAGTGTTATAGTTTCTTATGAGTATAATGCCATGTAAAACTACCTCTGTTAGTTTGAATCTCGAATAAGCAACCATCATCAAGAACTTGGGAAAAAATAACTATCCTTAAAAGCCCAGAAAAATGTAACTTCTTTGGTCTCCTTAGTACAAAGTTGGAAATTGCTTCATGCACTCCCTCAATTTCTACCTGCAACCCATCATTTTTGGGAAATTTGAAATGTTGATTTAGGAAATCCTTATTCGAACGTGTGGATGTGGTTTTCAATTGAAGCTTCAGATTCAGCCAGAACCTAAATCAAGCATGTTAACTGTAATGAGTGGATCCTGTAAGCCTTACAGTATTGCAGACACTTCTGAGGATCTCAAAACCTCTTGTTTTCAGTTATGCCATGCCAAAATCGTTGTGAGGGTGCTGAATGGGAGAACTGGTACGAGTTTAATGTCCAGCTAAAGAAGAAGAGGACTAAGTTGAGATTTAAAAACCCTATGAGATTATGTTTGACATTTTACATATTTGATAGGGTGCAGATTAAAATTTGAGGGGGTGAAGGAAGGAATTGCCTACAAAGTTTCATTAAATTATCCTCTGTAAGTGCCCAAAAGGAGACAATTTTTAAGAATAAAGGTCTGCATGTGTTGTTTCCCAATTTCACAGATGTTAAAAGTAATAGATGAATAATTAAAATCTCTATTCACTATCACATAATTTCCAATAACATGTCCAACAAAGCTATATTAAGATTCAGTGCATCTCAAACAATTCAATTTCACGCCACAAGCTTTTTCGTGACCCACTCATATTTTCAAAATAAACTGATGTTTATACATTAAAAAAGTTTTTAATATATTTTAAAACATTAAAATAAATATTATATTTTCTTCAAATTATTATATTTCCACTTATTATATGGGTTGATCATGGATTATGACTTCTTTTTTCATTTAAGAGAATTTCCTTGCTTTTATTTTCTTCTCCTTTAGTTTTATATCTCATTTACTTTTTTACCTTCAAAAGCGATTTTAAGAGACGGGGAAAGTTGCTAACTTTTATTCAATTATTTATTTTCTCCTTTTCCCAAATCCTCATCAATAATATTATCCTTTTCAACATTTATTGATGGACCCACATAATTCTCCATGTTCGTATGCTGAGCTATGGTTTCTTGTCTCTTGGAACCTTCTTTAGCAACTTCGGTTATTCATTGTTTCTGGTTTTTGATGTGGTCTCTCGAATAGTTTGGGACATATGAGTGTTAAAAATCCATGAAGAAAAAAAATACAAAATTCATGTTTTAAGAGAACTTTATCCACATTCAGTTAACTTTTATTTCAAATTGAATATAAAGAATCCAGTTCAAAACATTTATTATATTTAAATATAATATTATATAGTTCACTGTTAAATTAGTAAGTTACAATATATGTATGCATATATATATAAATACTTATTGAAAATTATTTTGTTGTTAATGAAATATGGTTAAGAGAGGTGGAAAGATTTCCAATAAAAACGCAGGACATTGTTGAAGACTAATAAGCCCAAGTGGAACCCAAAATACTTATTAAAAACAATAATTTAGTAATTAGTGATTAATGATCTGAGAGTTTTGGCGGTTAGGGTTTAGTTCGGGAACATAAGAGAGATAGAGAGAGTAAAAGGTTAAAAAAGCGCACACACACACACACTACAGAACAAGGAGTAAAATAACGTTATTTGAAGAGGCAGGCACGGGTTTGGTTTGGGGTTTCTTTGTTTCGTTTCGTTTCGTTTCCTCACACATTCTCTCTTTTTCGCGATTTCACCCTTCGTTTATGCACCCATTGGTACGCTTCCCTCACTTCTTCTCTTTCTTTCCTTCTTTTACCTTCTTTTTCTCAATTCGCGTTTTGCACCTGCTGTTCTTAGGTTTATCCTCCTCTTTCTCCTGAATTGGGGGTTTTCGTCTTCGGTTGCCCTAATCTCATCGCATTCTTCGCGAATCGGGCGGCTTTTTACCGATTTTTTTTAGGGTTTTTGTGGGTTTTGCGTTCTCAGATTTGCTTGTTATGCCAATGTTTTTGGTGATGCTAAACTTTTAGTTTTTAGTTTGGGTTTCGGTGACCCGTTTCGGTTTAGGGTTACTGGGTGACGGCGATTAGAGTGATGGATGTCGAGTCTAGGGTTTGTTAACTGTGTTTTGGTTCATGGTATATAATGTAACAGTTGGAATAGTCTTTTTGGGTACTTGTATGTGTCCAATGTTCTAAAATGGGATTTTCTTTTAAATAGAACTTGTGGTGGTGTTCTTTAACGTTATGAACTATTGGGTATGTTTGAGTTTCCTACTTGCTTCGTTATAATGAACTTTGATTCTGAACATGACTTGTATTGGCAGTTCAAGAATGACTGGGTAATATTCACATTGGGGGATTTAATGGTTCATTAGCAAGAAAAATCTTGAGGTGAAATTGCTCCGATTTTTTTGGTCGGGTTTAATATTTTTTGAAAATTAATAATTTATACAGGTCATTTTAGATTGGATAACTTTGTGGTGCAGTACATTCATATTAACTCTTTGTTACTCCCACCGAGCTAAGTTCCTTTTCATGTGTTCTGGGGGAGCCTGGATGAACGAAAGCCTTTCACCTAAAGAAGAGAGGCTTTCGGTGAAACCATCACCATGGCATGTAGGAATTGCTGTCTGAGGCTTTACTGCTCTTGGAAATATATGAAACAGCAGGTTAATGCTGTACGAATTTTGTTTATAATCATATTTTTTTGAACTTGATAATCATGATGCCATATAATGTGGAGTATTCAATTAAATTAACATTTGTCATCCAAAGAAGTACTCACCAAGCATTTCGGTTGTTTCCTTAAATTTGTTATGTATCTACTTCGTCTGATTGCACTCAAGATCTATATGTGCTTCTTCTGGAGTTTACAGAAATTGTGAGGATTCTTCCGGACTCAGCTGAAGAATGGAACCGTGGAGTGCTCATCATCGAGTCATGTTCATTAGTCAGCACGAGGAGGATGGAACTCCTTCTGATACTTCTAAGGGAGAGGAATCAAATGATGAAGAAGAAAAAATCGTCAAAGTTGAACCTGCCTTTGTGCCAGAAATTAAGAAAAGGAAACGCCTTAGCCTTAGTCAGCTTAAAGAAGTGAAAGGAGAATCATGTGGGAAGCAAAGCAGTAGCAAGCTTAAAAAGAAGAAGAATGAAAGTAGAGATAGATGGTCAGCTGAGAGGTAAAGAAAATGTGATATTCACTTTTTTGTTATCTTCCGTATTTCTGTCTTATATAAATGTAATACCATGTAATGTAGGTATCAGTTGGCTGAGCAAAACATGTGGGAAGTATTAAAGTCTGAAGGGGCGACATTTGAAAACCCAATAACCCGACCTGCACTAAGATTAGCTGCTCGCAAACACATTGGTGATACTGGACTTTTAGACCACTTACTGAAGCACATTGACGGTAAAGTGGCACCTGGAGGTACTGAGCGATTCCGAAGATGGTTCAACACCAATGGAATCATGGAGTATTGGTTAGAGAGTGCTGACTTGGACAAGGTGCGCCAGGAGGCTGGTGTGCAGGACCCTTACTGGATACCACCATCTACATATAGGGCAGGCGGTGCACCCTCTCAGAAAATTGATTCTTCTGTTGAACTGAAACAGCTTAAAATAGAATTGGCGCAAATGAAGAAGTATTGGGCTTGGAAGCTGAATATCTAAATAATCTTTTATGGATGCTATTTTATTTATTTTAACGGTTTTACTTGTATTGCAGAGATATGCATGAGCTCATTTCCATGAAGGAAGAAAAAAGTGATATTAATACGATGGAGGTGAATGTTAAATATTTTATTAATCCGATGGTTTGCTGTCTCTTAATGTACTGTAATGTTTAGTGTTGAGTTGCCATGGCAGGAGACCTACAAGGATTTTGTTAAGTGGAAAGCTATGACTGACCATCGCCTTACTGAAATCATTAATTCTTTGAAGGGTTTGCAGGTATCGAGGAAGTATATTACCATATCTGTCATCCTTTTAAGATTTAATGGGTTTTATGTCATACAATGTTTTTCTTTCAGTTGATTGATTTCTTCACTTGAGTGATCTCTCTAGATCACGTAAGTGTTTTAGCCCTGTGAAAAGGGGTGGTAGATAGAGCCTAAGAGGAAATTATGTAATGAGATCTCATGGTGAATAGTATGCATGATAATTTAGTTTTTAACGAAGCCCAATGTAATAAATCATGTAGTCGATCTCATCTAATGAGGTAAGGCTTTTGCTGTTTATGATGATGCTGAAGATGTGCTGGCTCACTTTAGTTGATATATTGACAGGGGAAATATGGTGAATTGATGATTTGGAAAACTAAAGTTGAGCAACAACTTGCAGAAATAACTAATAAATTGAATGATCTTCAAGCATCTAGGGAGTGCACCACTTTTAGTCCTCCTTCGGAAAGGTGGAAAGATTGGATAGAGAGCACTAACCTAGACAATATTCAGGAAGATGCATTTGCAACTTGGATTGGGAATCCAGAACTACTTAATGTCCCACCAGAGGTTATACCTGAAGATCTCAACACAGCCATACCAACACAGCCACCCAATGAGGAACTGACCAAGAAGAGGTAAGTCAATTTTATTAGTACCCTTCTCTTTCCACTCCTCTGAGGTGGAAGACCAAGGAGGTTAATTAGTACTTTTGTTCTAGTATTCCTCATTTTTTTTCCTCAAAATAATAGCGATATGCTGGAACTGGAACCTGTTAGACTAGAAGATCAACCCAATGTGACCCCCGATTCGTCTACAACTGTTAATTCGAAGTCAGACCTTGACAACTCATTGATTATGTTTCAGGTGATGGTGACAGTGTGTACAAGCACTTGCAATAGTTTTAGAACTATTTACTTGCACAATGTTTTTTAAATATATGTGTTTCTCACAGGAAATGCTTATGGATTTATACAAATGGAAAGAAAAAATGGAACAGCAGCTGATGGAGGTGTCAAATACTGTATATGGTATGCTGGCTATGAAGTAGGCATCATTTCAAAGGATGGAGGCTAGGATAGGATTATAACCACCGTTTGGTTCATGTTTTTCTGTTACTCTTAAAACTGGTAGAGTTTAGATATTGTACAGCATTAACAATCTGATCCTGAAAATCTGTGCCAACCACTAAGTTCACAGAAGAGGTTGAATCTCGCCCTGCTGGCTGAGCTGCAAATTGTTGATATGTCTGACTGGCCTTTTACAGTATACTTGGTTATGACTTAAGGTAGGTCTTCAGTGGAAATGAAATTGGTTGTTCTCTGGTCGTATTGGGTAAGATTATGAGTTCCTTTAGTATTATAGATCTTTTAGGTAGGCTTTACCCGCATTTAACAAATTAGCTGGAACTATTTTGTTAGAGAACCTGTACTTATTTGGGAACAAATTGCAATATTAATTAATATATAAAATTTCTACAATATCCTTGTTAATTTTAAAGATATACTTGTTTTGCTCTTGCTCGTCATGGAAAATATAGTGGATGTCTTAAGATAACAAAGAATCAACTTACTAATATCTTCTATCTAAAGAAAGAAAATTGTTTAAATCATTAAAAAATTATTCTTCGAAGTATAAATTTAAATAAAATTATATTTATAAACTTTTTTTATGAATGTCCAAAGCATTTAAGAAAAAATATTGTTATTAGGTGTTTTGGGTATGATGAGTGGTATATTATAGGTTTAATTATTTTCTTATTGGGTTTTTTCAAATTTTTAATTGAGTTTTTAGAAGTAAAAAATTGAAATAATTAAGTTTCTGCTATTAAATTAAATTAATGAAGTTAAATTTAAAATGATGTAGCAGCATATTCAAATAGAAATTAGGATAGAGAGTGTTCAAAATTTGGAGACTCGAGACCCAACAAATTGAAGACCGAACAATCCCTCAAAATAATATGGTTGAGAATTTTAATAGCCATATCAATCTCACTCAACTTACACAACCCAAAGATCAAAGAATTATAAATATAAACATCCAAATCACCATACCAAAACCCTTGCCCAACTAGAGACGGTAATAGATATCACTTTATCTTACTACGGTTCTCTCATTCTACCCTTACACATAAACTTCTAGGAAAGAGGAGAATATTGATATCTAAACATGCAACAAGACGATTTAACAGTTAACACCAAATTACAACAAAAAGATTAACTGGTATGGACGATTCTGCACCTGACATGGCCTACCTCCTACTTGAAGGTCGAGGTCTATCACCCCTCATACATTGTGATTGAACTGCATGCGGTGATTGGGTACCAACTCTTCTAATTGAAGGACAATCCCTAACCATGTGTCCCTCTCTTGACCACAGCTGAAACACTTCTTTATACCTCTCAATCGTGGACAAACACTCCTTAGATGCGTTCCACCACAGTTGAAGCACTGACACTACCCTGTTGAACTTTTCGAGGTGAAGAATTTCGACTAGATTCTTGAAGATGAGGCTTACAGTAAGGCTTTTTCCTTTCCTCCTAACCTACTCTGAACCCAGATGGTCCTCCCACTAATTGAAACTGTTCTTGCTGCTTCTCTACCTCACTCTCCATTTTCTCAAATACTTTTGGTTTCTCTACCATAAGAGGAAATTCCTTGATGCAAAGTGCAAAGATCATCAACTTAATATCTCCCTAAGTCATTCTCAAACTTCCTACATTGTCATTCTTCATCCATACTCAAGGTATGAGAAACCGAATGAAATGTTTAAATCTCTCAACATACTCCGATACTGACATACCTCTTTGAACTAACTGTAGGAACTCAACCTCTTTAGCAGATTTCATGCTAACTGGAAAATATTATGTATAAAACGTTTTCTTGAATATCTTCCAAGTGATAGCCTCTCTACTAATTTCTAAAAACATCTTAATATTATTCCACCAATGACTAGCTTCTCTAGAAAGCATGTACTCAGAAAAGGCCAATCTATAATATGTTGTGCACCTCTTAGCATCAAAAATTCTTTCCATATCTCTCATCCACTGATCTGCCTTTTCACGACTCGTCTTACCATTAAACTTGATTGGACCGTGTTGTAGAAAACTCTCCAGACTCCACTCTTGAACTTGAGACAATCCAACTGTTGCACGAGTTTCACTCAACTGATGCATAGCCACCATACACTAATGTTGCGATGTTTTTGCTGATATTCTAACAGCCTTCAACTGTTGTAAAACCATTTTGTTATGTTGAACTAATGAAGCATTTTGTTGTTGCATTGCTGCCATAAACGATTCCATCACCCTTACCATATTGGGTACCGTCGAATTCGTGGGTGAAGAAGAAGAAGAAGAAGGCTTGTGTGCCATACTCTGCCCACACAGACAAAAGCAATCAGTCTAACTCAAAGATTAACATACTAACCAAACTCAGCAAAGACCCCATAACCCTAACACCAAGACAAGAACATAACAAGAATCACTATAGAAACAAGACTCAGAACCACCATTCTTACTAGTTTTTCCACATTTAGAATTAAGAAAGGAAAACATCTCTTATATAGTCATGAGTGACCACCCTTATTACTCTTATCAAGATGTTTTCTGTTCTCAATAGTTCCAGTTAGATATACACACTCTACCATCTAGACTTGGAAATCATGGTAACCCATACCATTTAGACTCAATTCTTCACAAGGAAGACACAAAAAACCCACAACTTGCAGGTCATCCTAAGGACGAATTGCTCTTATACCATTAAGGTAACATCCCCTTTTTAATAGTAAAATTACTACTAAAATGAGTATTACATATATGATAATGGAACTACTATAGTAAAACAAACCTATGAAAGACAAGTTCTACACCTGTAGAATCATCTGACTTCCCATCCAGTTCACCCTCACCTCTCGCTAGAGCAACTATAAAGAATGTCTCCCTACGCTCACACAATTAAGGTGATCATCGCAAAAGAGAAAAACATACACAAAGATAGACAACACAAAAGCAAGGTTCAGCTAGAGTATCAAAAGATTATACATTTAAAACAATGACAATACACATGCATATTATGAATCAAAGAACACAGAAATTAGTCCCTTCCACTTGAAACCCTTTACTATCCGGATAGATGTATTCATGTAGGATTCTTGGGGAACTTGCACCCGTGTATGGTGGAGCAACCTTGCTCCGAAATAATAATAACCACATCCTCAACCACCACCAATAATGCCAAACATCAAGGTTAATCCATCAAACATCTATGGCCCTAACTAGTGACCATAGACTAGGACATCCTGCTACTCTCCACGTCATAATCACCCATCTCTACATGAAATGGTGTTATTGAGAGTGTTAGGATCATTCCCCAATCCAAGAGCCCCTACTTCAATACATAACACAACATAACCAACCTAGGATATTCCTCCTTGGAATTCCTTTCTCACATGATACTTGAAATCCACACCTCACATTATTTCAACATCATTATCACATCTCTCATAACGGTTGATTTCACCGTTATTTGGAATTAAATTTTGATAATAAATGAACCCTTTTTGACTTAGAAACTTGCTTGTTCTCTTGTTTTTAGTTTATTTTGGTGAATAAGAGAGTTGATGTTATACTTGAAGATTTTATCACTAAATTCCCTTGATTTTGTAGGAAACTGGGATGAATTGGAAGAGCAGTTAAATGTCAGAAAGGACAGAAATAACACCAGAAGAGAAGGCTGCTAAAGGTCGCAGGATGCTTGGGCGCCCTCCTCTAGGGCCCTCAGCGCATGAGTCTCGCATTCACACCTGAGCGCCCTTTTAGGGACGTTGAGCGCCAGTCTTCAAGTAACGTTTCACGCTTGGGAGCCCTTCATGGGGCGCTGAGCGGTGTCTATGTTGGCCCATGATCCAATTCAGTTGTATATAAAGATTTGGACGTCCTAGAGGAAGGATCTTTTGACAAAATTGACATAAATTCAGATTTTTCCAACTCTCTAGAGGCAGAAGTGGATGTAGAAGCTCTCCTCTTTGGTTTTTAGGGTTTACCTTTCATTCTCATTCCATTGTTCATCTAGTTTCTCCATGACAGGAGGGAAATAAATTCAATTTGTTTTTGGGGAATGATGTAACCTTGTGAACTCTCATGTATTTGAATTGATTCCAATTTATTTATGCTTCTTTCATTAATTGTTAGGGTTATTCTTCTTTGCTCTATGCTTGTTATGTTTAACTCATTCATGACATGATCATTGGTTTTTGTGATATGGACACATACGGGGAAACCTAGATCTGGAGAATTGCTCCCAAAAGCAGTATTGCCTAGACATAGGGATATGAGTTTTGGTTATCTTAAGCTTCTAATCGTAATGCAAAATTAATTATTAGGGATACAAGACATTATGATCTTGTAATTAAGGATAGGCTTTCTTTTCCGAGACATCGAGTTTTAAGTAATTTAGAAAGTGATATTAACATTAATGAAGAAGATGAATTCATATATGCATGAGAGTAAATTAGGTGAAATCTAAAACCCAACAACATATTCATCTCATATTTTCAATATCATCCATTCATTCTAGTGTTTGTCCTCAATTGATCAAATTGCATTCATGTTTATTTTTATTGCATTTGCATTCAAAACCCCAAAAATTGTTCTTCAAAGTCTTAATTAGTTAACTAATTACATGACTGTTTAGTGCCGTGAGTCTCTTGGGAAACGATACTTGATCTTACCAATTATTATTACATGATACAATTCAGTACACTTGTCGAAATCTTAACAATCTCATACATAATCATATTCATAACTTTATTTCCATACCACATTGCATACTATCACATTGAATTCCCACATATAACATCACTGATCATATAATCTCATAAATACTTATTCATCATTAACAACGAATCAAAACATAACTCAAAGTTATCAGGAAACAAGTATGGAAAGAACAAAACAAATCCTGAAGTAGCCGCTCATTCGACTAAGCTCGCTGGGCGACCACAGAATCCTTTCGCTCAGCGACCTCACTAGTTGTGCAAATACAAATACATTGATCCAGATCCCCTATCCTCTCACTCAGTGACCCAGCTCGTTGTGCGAACACAAAGATAATGGTCCAGACCCCTTAACCTCTCGCTTAACGATCCTAATCATTGTGCGAACACAAAAACAGTGGTCCAGACCCCCTATTAAGACTCCGAAAAGTGTACCGAATCATATCAAGTAATATAAAATGGTAAGACCAAGTATTGTATCCCAAAGGACTCACGACCTAAACAGTTATGTGATTTCTTGATTAAATCGGACTTGAAAATAAACTCTTTTGGGTTTAGAATGCAAATACTGAAAAGTAAATATGCATGCAATTTGATCAATTAGACAAAAGTGCAAAGATGAACAATTTTGATATTATGAGATGATTATGTTGTTGGGTTTAGATTTCACCCAGTTTACTGTATATACGAATTCTACTTCTTCATTAATTTCAACGTCACTCTTTAAAACACTTAGAACCCGATTCCTTGGTGAATAAAGTCTATCCTTAACTTGTATTCTAAATAGTTAGTTTTGAAGAACAAAACCTTAAGACAACCAGAATTCATATTCCCCATTCCTGAGCAATACTATTTCTGAGAATAATTCTCCGAATCATGAATTGTAAAATACCTTCCGGTACTAATGCAAATCATACATCATGCTAAAGAATGAGTTAAACAAAGCAAGCATTACGTAAAGAAGAATTATCCTAACAATTAATGAAAAAATCATATATAATAAAGAATCAATTCAATACATGAGAATTTACAAAGGTTACATCATCCCCAACAACAAATAGAGTTTTAGTTCACCATTGACATTGTCAAACTAGATGAACAATGAAGAAAGAATGAAAGATAAAACCCTAGAAATTGAAGATAGGAGCTTCCACATCCGATTCCACCTTCACGAGAGCAAGGAGTGTGTTTCTGAGCCTATTTCGTCCAAAGATATGAATCCTAGGACGTCCAAGTCCTTAAATAAAACATCAAAATAATAGAAAACAAGTCCAAGCCCACAATAGTTGCGCTCTGCGCCCCACTTATGGCACTCAGCGGTGTTCGGGGTCACAAGTTACGCTCAAGGTCAGCTCAAAAGGCAAGCAAGTGTGATGCGTCTCGTCAAAGTTGTGCTCAGCGTCGCTGAAAAGGGTGCCCGGGCGCGAGCCAAAAGCATCCTTACGCTGAGGGCTCCAAAAAAGGGCAGCCAAGCATGAGACAATGTACTTTGGCGTTGAGGACCCCCAAAGTGGCGCTTAGCGCTGTTGCGAGCTCCCTTCTTTGATGCTTTTCCATCTTTTCCTGAGTTCCAACTTCTTACTACTTTCGAATGTTCTTCCAAATCATCTCAATTCCTGTTGAAAACACTGAAATCTAGCACAAAGCCATCAAATTCACCTTCAACTCTCTTATTCATCAAAACAATGATTCTAAGCTAGTTTCTAAGTAAAAAAGGGTGTTTTTAGTATCAAAATTAAGTATCAAATAACAATAAATTCAACACATTTCACAACCTTTTCTTTCAAGACAAGTAATTTCTCAAATCAACTTATCACAAAGAATATCAGTCAAGATGAATACAGGCCTTGATTCAATTAAGCATATTGTGGTGCTCATATAATCACAAAATATTCAATAGATGCTATGCTCATGAATGATCAACCAAGCAAAGATGTAATCATGCATATATGGAACTATTCTTCACCAAGAAAGAGTGTTTCTCTCAAACACACAAGTGTATATAGAGGTAACTCATTCACTCTACTATCACAATGTCACATAGATCAACTTTGCCTTTCATTTAACCACAATCAAACACACTCGCAAGAAAGTATCATCACAAGGGCTTTTCTATGGCTTGTAATGTGGCTGGGCTAAGAAGAAAATTGATTTTTCCGGATCACAAAATCCTTGAGTTAAGAGAGTCATCATAATTTCATCATTTAAACACACTCTTTCACTACAACAAACCATTCTCACTTCTTCCCAACTTTCCCTTGCATTGAGTTTTTCTTTTCTTTCTCTTCTTTTCTTTTTTTTTTCTCTTTTGCTTTTCATTTGCTTAACACTTAGCTCAATCCTTATTTTCTTTTCCAAATTTCCCAACAACCCCAAACTTGAACCTTTATCAATACCACACAACATATTCTCAACTTAACTCAAGGTAAAGATTTTCAAAAAAGGTTTTCAAATCTTGTTTAAGGCTAAAGGTTCAAAGGATAAAACACTTTGTGCTCTCTTTTGTTGGGCTAAAATCAGGCATTGGCCAAAAGGGATAACTGATAACAATTGAAAAACTATTATTTTTAGACTAAATTTTGACCTTAAAGACAACCTTTATGACTTAGAAACTAGCTTGTAATCATGCTTTTGCTTATGTTTTTGAAATAAGAGAGTTGGATGAGTTTTATGCTTGGTTTCCCTTGTTTTTGCAGGTTTTAAGATGAATTGAATGGAAGAATTGAAGTAGCCATAAGTTGGAGTCAGAAAAGGAAGAAAAAGTGCATAAAAGAAGACCCGCAAGTACCGCTCAACCGAAATTACCGCTGAGCGACACTCTGAAGTCCCGCAGTCACCGCTGAGGGGCAAAACTACAGTTGAGCGTCACATAGAAGAACCGCACTTACGGCTGAGCGGTAATTACCGCTGAGCGCCATTTTAATGGGCCTTGGGCAATATTTCTATAATCTTTAGGAGTCTATATAAGGTTTTAGTCGACCTAGGGTTAGTATCTTTTGGCAGAACGAAAAAAAAATCACACTTTCTTCACCCCTTGGAGGAGGATTTTGGATGCTCAAGCTCCACTCTTCAAATTCTAGGGTTTTATCTTTCATTCTTTCATTATTTTTCATCTAGTTTCACCATGATCATGGTGAACTAAACCTTTATTGTTGTTGAGGAATCAATGTAATCCTTTGAAACTCTCATGTATTGAATTGGTTCTTTAATCCATATGCTTTCTTTCATTAATTGTTAGGGTTTTTCTTCTATACTCTATGCATGCTTTGTTTAACTAATTCAATTGCATGATCATTGATTTTATTTGTATGGACACATATAGATAAATCTAGACATGAAGAAATTCTCCCAATAGTAATATTTCCTAGACATAGGGATAAGGGAATTGGTTGCCTTTAAGCTTCTGTGCGAATGTAATGCATGAATAATTGCTAGGGAGACAAGACATTGTAAACTAGTGATTAGGAGTAGGCTTTCTTCACCAAGACATTAGGTTTAAGGTAAATTAGAAAGTGACATTAATATTAATGAAGAAGATGAATTCTTGAATACATGAGAGTGGATAGGATGAATTGAAAACCCCCAACAACATCGTCATTCCATATATTTCAATCACGTTTTGCTTCTTTTGATCCAATTGATCAATACATGCGTTCATATTTACTTTTCGGTATTTGCATTTAAACCTACAAGAATTTGTTTTACAAGTGTTATTTAATCAAGAAATCATACAACTGTTTAGGCATGAGTCCTTTGGGAAACGATACTTGGTCTTACCATTTATTATTACTTGATACGATTCGGTTACACTTGCCGATGGTTAACAATAACAATAGATGGTCTTGATCATATGAACCATTCAAGCAAGTCATTCAATCATAGAAACCTGGGCAAAGTCATTCATGCTTTCAAACTAATAGTAATCATTCAAAAAAACTCTGGAGTTCAATCCTGACACAGGCTAATTCAAGTTCCAATATTTAGATAAACATCCTGCTTAGTAACACAATCACACATTATGCATATGTTTCAGAATATCATGAGCAACCTCCTTTATATCAGGATCATTCATTATCTCAACATCAATCAATATCATCAACATCATGAAACAATTCTCATCACAAACATCATTATCAAACCATTGCACAAAAATAAAGTATCAAGCCAAGTACACAACACAACAGAAGCAAATATAGTTCAGCAACCAATACAACCAGTAAAATAAATTCTGTTCTAGCAACAAAATAGCATCCATCAGTAGATGCTATATACAATGTCAATGCTCAATATGAATCCTCTTCCTCTTCATCTTCATCTCCAGCTTCCTCTTCCATAGCTGAAGCTTCAGCTGCTTCAGCTCCATCATCTGTCTGTTGCGCCACAGGCCATGCCACCCTAGCTGCAAAGTCCTCCTGAGATATGAACTGTTTCTCAGGAAAGGTGGACGTTAGTGTCCTCAGCAGCTCCTGCTCTCCTCTGTATAAACAATTCATCCTCTCCTCCATCAAGAACATGTACATGTCCCTCTTCTAGAATGAGGCATCCTCATGAGCTTGCTCCTAGGCTGGCTGTGGTGCTCTCCTATGGGCCCTAGGAGGCTGTGGTGGTGGCACTAGGTGTCCTGCCTCATCAAAAAATATTTTCTTACCCCTTATGTAGCTCATGTACGTCTCCTTCTCTCCGCCCATTGCCCTTGCATATGTGTAAAATTCTTTAACCACGACAATATTGGCAAGAGTAGGGTAAGAGGCCACATTCTTCCAATTCCTTCTATCCATCTCTCTTCCAAATTGTGGAGCCAAAGATGGTATAATATCCACCTTACGCTCCATCAGCAATCTACTGCCATCCACTATTGGGAAATATTTTTCATGAGCAACAGTGAGAAATTTGTTGGAGTAGATGGGTTCTTTCTCCTTCCTCTTATGCCCCATGGTCTTCACCCTTTTCCCTGATGAAGAAGCCATTCCTACACCAAACACATTCACAAAATAGCAAATATCATCAAGCATCACTACTTGAATTTAAAACAACTCAGAACACCGTTTCTAAACAGCGTTGAGGGATAAACAGTAGGCCCTCGGCGTCACTTGCACTGAACCAAAATCATGCAAACAGTGAAGAACCACAAAAACCAAACCTGCAGAATCGCGCTGAGCGCCCCTTAGAAGGTCCCCAGCGCCAACTAGTTTAAACCCTAAAAATGCCCCTTTTTGGCCTTAAACATTATCCAATCACTTCCTACTCGGTCCCAACCATCACTATTGACATTCAATCAGTTCAAACAATAGTAAATCCAACAAAACATGCATAAGCATCAATACTCATCAAGAATCAACTTTCAAATGCTTTTAAATCACAAAATGCATGAACTTACTTGGTTGGGACTACAAAATCAATGAAGAATGCTTAGAGAAATTATAGAGATCAAAACCCTAATAGCACCACAAGCAAAAACCCCAAACTTTGATGGAAGAATGATGCAAAGTGAGTGAGAAATAGGATTTTTTTTGGTGAGAAAAATGGAGGGGAAGTGAAGAAGGTGCTTAGGAAAAGTGTTTCGAGTGTTTAGAAAGAGCAAAATCTGAAAGAAGGGGCTTGGGCGAACCCTAGAAAGTAAAAAGAGTGGAATGGGCTGCACCCTACGTTGCGCCCAACTTGTCCAAACCCTAACAGCAAAAACTCGCGCTCAGCGCCCCTCAAAAGGGCGCTGAGTAGGATGCGTGACATATGTCGTCTCTCTTTTTGGCTTGTCTTGGGTGTTCCTAGTTAAGGTCCCTCGACTTTCACTCCAAATTCTCACAATTCCATGCATTTTTACCCAACTCACACATCAAAAGTCACCCAAAACATTAAATCTCTCTACCACTCTTAAACATTCAACAATCAGTACAAAGATATGAGTTTAGAAAGATGGGTTGCCTCCCAACAAACGCTTGTTTAACGTCATGAGCCTGACCTAATAACTCTTCAAACACCCATCAGTAAGTGTTTGGTAGCATAGTATCCTTCAGTAGATACTCAATCACCATAAGGCCTTTTAGTAGATCCATCTACCAATTGTAAAGTAACATTTGTAGGCTTCACTTTAAGACCACCAATCCTCTCAAGCACAGATAAGGGCATCAAATTAATGCTTGACCCTAAATCAATTAGGGCTTTCCCTATCTTAACATTTCCTATGACACAAGAAATAGTAAAGCTTCCTGGATCTTTAACTTTTGAAGGAAGTGACTTTTGTAAAATCACACTGCAATTGCCCTGTACATCAATGGTTTCCTCATCTAAATATCTCTTCTTTTTGAGGATTCCCTTCATGTGCTTCGAATAAGCAGGGATTTGCTGCAGTGCTTCAGTCAAATGCATAGTAATCTCCAATATCTTGAAGATCTCCATGAAACGCACATACTGCTTCTTTTTTTCAATCTTTGAACACTCCATAGGATAAGGAAGAATCTTTTCAACTTTTTCAAATTTTTCTCTCCCCTCTCATTTTCTTTTTCTTCTATCTCAACCTCACCTACTTTCTCTTCTTTTTCTTCTTTTAACTCCACTCTTTCTTTTTTCTCCTTTACTCTCTCATCACTTATGCTCACAATTACTTTACATTCTTCCTTGGGGTTAACCTCAGTATTAGCCCCAAATTGCCTCTCAACTTTATCCTCCAACTTCTTGGTTAGTTGGCCCACCTGCATCTCCAAATTCCTTATAACAGCTTAAGTGCTCTTGTGGTTGGAGATAGTCACCTACATAAATTGTTGAAAGGTTTCTTCAAGCTTTGAAGTTCTGTCAGATAATGCAGATATCTATTGCCATTGGGATTGTTGTTGCGGTGGTCTATAAAATTGTCCTGCTTGCCTAAGTTGCCCAAATTGGCCTTTTCCCATACTTGGGTGAGGTTTCCAGCCTTGGTTGAAATTACCTTGGCTGAATTGATTGCCCATATAGTTGAAATCTTCTTGGACCTCCACTGGAAAAACACATTGACCATTGATATGATCACCACCACATAACTCACAAAGTTTCTGTTGAACCTGTGAAACATTCTACAGCTCCTTTGGCAATTGAGAAAGTTTCTTCATCAAATTCTCCAATTGTTGAGTGATAATTATTTTGTGCAAGCAAGGCATCATGAGATTGTAACTATAGGACTCCCTTTTGTTGAGATGAAGCTCCTCTTTCATTATGCATCTCATTGTCATTAGTTGCCATGTTGTTAATCAACTTATAAGCTTCCTCTAGAGTCTTGCATTTGATATATAGTACCTCCAACTGAGGCATCTAGCATCAATTTGGTTTGTGAACCAAGACCTCCAAGGAAAAGAATGACTACTATGGCTTCATCAAAGCCATGTGTGGGCGTCTTTCTCAACAAACTCTTGTATCTATCCCATGCTTGACCTAAATGAAGAATTTTCCTACTTCCCTTTGTTGATTTTTGACTGTGGGAAGTATTTGTTCAAGAACTTTGCAACCAAATCTTCCCATTCAGTGAAACTCTCTTCCGGGAAAGAATTCAACCATAACTTAGCATTGCCTCCCAATGAGAAAGGAAACAAACTAAGCTTTATAGCATCATCCGACACTCCATTGATCTTTACAGTGTTGCAAATCTCATTGAAAGTTGTCAGATGCTCATATGGACTTTCATGAGACAATCCATTAAATTGGTTGCTTTTCACCAATTGTATCAACGCAGGCTTTACCTCCATGTTTGCAGCATTAACCCTCGGCCTTGCTATACTTTTAAAGTGATGAGGGCTAACAACTGTTGAGTAATTTGCCAGAGTGCGTCTGCCATTATTATCTTCGGACATCTCTTCAGCTCTCTAGTAAGAGCTTTGTAGTGAAGGTCGTAAAAGTGTCTCCGGAGAAGAGAATAATTCTCTAGATGTTCGAATTCTCCTCCTCCTTCTACTCTCGTCCAATCCTTCAAGAAGAGGTTCCGAGGTTTTCTTACTTCTAGTTCTAATTGTATCCTACATACATAAGAAAACAAAACCCTAGAAAGCACTGTTAGACAAAACAAAGATAAAAAGATAAAGAGATAAAAAGATAATAAAAAAAATCAAGTCAAAGCTAATCAATAATCACACAAGTAGAATAGTTAAACTACGAGACCCCGGCAACGGCGCCAAAAACTTGTTAAGACTCCAACAAGTGTACCAAATCGTATCAAGTAATATAAAATGGTAAGACCAAGTATCGTATACCAAAGGACTCACGACCTAAACAATTATGTGATTTCTTGATTAAATAAGACTTAAAAATAAACTTTTTTGGGTTTAGAATGCAAATACTGAAAAGTAAATATGCATGCAATTTGATCAACAAAAGTGCAAAGATGAACGGTTTTGATATTATTAGATGATAATGTTGTTGGGGTTAGATTTCACCTAGTTTACTCTCATGTATATACGAATTCTACTTCTTCATTAATGTCAACATCACTATCTAAAATAGTTAAAACCCGATTCCTTGGTGAATAAAGTCTATCCTTAACTTGTATTCCAAATAGTTAATTCTGAAGAACAAAAGCTTAAGAAAACCAGAATTCATATTCCCCATTCCTGAGCAATACTAATTCAAATCATACATCATGCTAAAGAATGAGTTAAACGAAGCAAGCATTAGGTAAAGAAGAATTATCCTAACAATTAATGAAAAAAGCATATATAATAAAGAATCAATTCAATACATGAGAGTTTACAAAGGTTACATCATCCCCAACAACAAATAGAGTTTAGTTCACCATTGACATGGTGAAACTAGATGAACAATGAAGAAAGAATGAAAGATAAAACCCTAGAAATTGAAGATAGGAGCTTTCGCATCTAATTTCGTCTTCAAGGGAGCAAGGAGTGTGTTTCTGAGCCTATTTCGTCCAAAGATCTAAACCCTAAGACTTCCAAATCCTTATATAAAAGATCAAAATTAAAGAAAACGGGTCCAAGCCCACAAGAGTTGTGCTCAACGCCCCACTTATGGCGCTCAGTGGTGTACGGGTCAAAAGTTACGCTCAGGCTTAGCTTAGAAGGCAAGCAAGTGTTGTACGTCTCGTCAAAGTTGCACTTAGCGCCACTAAAAAGGGTGCCCGAGTGCGAGCCAAAATCATCCTGCGCTGAGGGCTCCAGAAATGGGCAACCAAGCGTGAGACAATGTACTTTGGCGCTGAGGGCCCCCAAAGTGGCGCTCAGCGTTGTTGCGATCTCCCTTCTTCGATTCTTTTCCTTCTTTTCCTGAGTTCCAACGCCTTACTATTTTCAAATCTTCTTGCAAATCATCTCAATTCCTGTTGAAAACACTGAAATCTAGCACAAAGCCATCAAATTCACCTTCAACTCTCTTATTCATAAAAACAATGATTCCAAGCTAGTTTCTAAGTCAAAAAGGGTGCTTTTAGTATCAAAATTAAGTATCAAATAACGATATATTCAACCGTTATCACCCCCTAACCTCTCGCTTGGTGACCCTACTCGTTGTGCGAACACAAAGACAATGGTCTAGACCCTTTAACGTCTCGCTCAGCGACCCAGTTCGTTGTGTAAACACAAAGACATTGGTCTAGACCCTTAGCCTGTCGCTCGGTGACTCCACTCCCTAAGCGAGTCTCCATAATTTTACCACACCAAAACTGTAGAATTTGCACCATGCATCACCCTTGACCTATTAGATACATTTTTCCCAACTTCTAACACTTGTAGATCGTGTTAGACATTGAATTAGACTTAAACAACTTCCTCTAAACCATCATAGACTCATTTAAAGTGATTACTTGTAAGATTCAACTCTAAAATCTACCAAACCTTACTTTATGAACTGATAACAGTTGAAAAACTGTTATTTTCATGCTTAAAATTGATACTAAAAGCGACCTTTAACACTTAGAAACTAGCTTGGAATCATACTTTTGTCATATTTTGTGAAATAAGAGAGCTGGAAAGGTTTATGCTTGATTTCAGTGTTTTATGCAAGTTTTAAGGTGATTTTGGTGAAAGAAGTGAAGAAGGATAGAGAGGGAATCAGAAAAGACATAAAAAAGTGCAAAAGGAGAAGTCGCAACTACCGCTCAGCGGCAGTTTACCGCTGAGCGGCACTCAGAAACCCACGTTGGCTCCGCTGAGGGGTGAAAATGACGCTGAGGGAAAGAATCAACTTCACGCACTTACCGCTGAGCGGCACTATTTTGGGCTTGGGCCTACTTTTCTGTAATTTTACGAATAGTATATAAGCTTTAGGTGTTCCTAGGGTTTGTATCTTTGGATGAGACGAAGCAAACACTCACTTTTTCCACCCCTTGAAGGAAGATCTTGGATGCTCAGGCTACTGATGGACAATTTTATGAACACCAAAATATGATGTCACAAACTTGTTTTTCAATCGGCAAGTATGACCGAATCGTTCAAGTAATAAACTTGGTAAGACCAAGTATCGTTCTTCCCAAAGGACTCACGACCTAGTTTAGTTGTGTGGTTTATTGATTAGCTAAGACTTAAAGACGAAATATTTGGATTTTTATATGCAAAAGACGAAAATTAAATATGTACGCATGAAGTTTTGATCAATGGCAAAAGCACAAGATAAACACTTTCAATGAAATATATGTATGGATATGTTGTTGGGGGTCAATTTCATCTTATCCACTCTCATATATTTTAGGAATTCAACATTCAAATCATCATTGTTAATGCCACTCTCTAAAGTACCTTTCAAGAAGGCTTCTCCCTAATTACGAGTTCATACAATTCCTAGCATTCCTAATAATTAGTTCATAAGTGCAGGAGCTTAACGACAACCAATATACTATTGGGAGAAATTCCCCGGATCTAGACTTCCCCGTACGTTCCCGTATCGACAAAATCAATAATCATGCATCGAATGAGTTAAACAACGCAAGCATTAAGCCAAGAGGAAAAACCCTAACTAATGATGAAAGAAAGCATAAATCTTAAATATAAGATGTAAAAACAAATTCCATATATGAGAGCTTCAAAAGATTACATTGATTCCCCAACAAACATACAAGGTTTAGTTCACCATATTCATGGTGAACCTAGATGAATAACAATGAAAGAATGAAAGATAAAACCCTAGAAAGGTGAAGAGGAAGCCTGAGCATCCAAGATCCTCCTTCAAAGGGGTGGAAGAGAGAGTGTTTGCTTCGTTCCAGCCAAAGACCACTAACCCTAGGAAACCCTAAAGCTTATATATTATTCGTAAATTACAGAAAATTAGATCCAAGCCCATAAAAGTGCCGCTCAGCGGTAAAGTACCGCTCAGCGGTAAGTGCGTGAGTCGTTTCTTCCCCTCAGCGGCCATTTTGCCCCTCAGCGAACCTCCCGTGACTTCCTGAGTGCCGCTCAGCGATAAACTGCCGCTGAGCGGTGACTTCGGCTTCTCCTTTTGCACTTTTTGATGTCTTTTCTGATTTCATCTCTCTCCTTCTTCACTTCTTTCACCAAATTCACCTTAAAACCTGCACAAAAACACTGAAATCAAACATAAACCTGTCCAACTCTCTTATTTATGAAAATATCAATAAAAGCATGATTTCAAGCTAGTTTCTAAGTATAAAGGTTGCTTTTAGTATCAATTTTAAGCATGAAAATAACAGTTTTTCAACTGTTATCACAACCCCAAACTTAGAACTTTGCTTGTCCTCAAGCAAACAAGATGTAACTCCATCTTTAACCAATTCATATGATGGTTCACTCATTCAAAAATCTTCTTTTCAATGATAAGTAAAAACTTCAATCAAACTTATGACCAAGATTTCAATCAAGATGTGCACATGCTTTAGTATTCACAAAGTCATTTAAATTCCAACAAATGCTATTTTTCATGAATGATCACTAAATTAAGCATGGATGTTCATGTGTTCATGGAATATTTCCTCACTAGGTAAAGTGTTTCACTCACACACAAGTGTATAAGAGGTAATCACTCATTCACTCTACTATCACAATGTCACATGAATCAAATTTGCCTTTCATTTTACCACAATCAAAAACATTCACAAGCATGCATCATCACAAGGACTTTTCAATGGCTTATAATGTGGCTGGGCTAACAAGAAAATTGGTTTTTCTGGATCACAAAATCCTTGAGTTAAGAGAATCATAACAACACAATTATTCTTATTTTTCCCAACTTTGCCTTTGCATTTGCATTGAGCTTTGCTTCTTTTTCTTTTCTTTTCTTTTTCTTTACATATTCTTACTTTTTAACTCTTAGCTCAATGCTTTTCCTTTTCTATATTTTCCCAACAACCCCAAACTTGAACATTTAACAATACCACACAAGATCTTCTACTTAACTCAAGGTAAAGATTTTCAATCAAGGGTTTTCAGTGTATGTTCAAGGCTAAGGGTTCAAAGGATAGAACACAAAGTGTTCTCTTTTAGTGGGCTAGCTTTATGAATTTGGCCAATAAAAAAGGTTCCAACAAACGGCCTTGATCAAATGATGCAAAACAAGTAATTGATTCAATCATAGAAAACCTGGGCAAATTCATTCATGTTTCCAAAGTAATAACATTCAATCAATAACAACTCTGGAGTTCAAAACCTCACATATAAACTCCTTCACATTTGACACACACATCCTGCTTAATTTCACAATCACAATCATGATCTCATGCATTTGTTCACAAAGCTTGTGAATCACCTATATAAACATTTTAATGTGCACATCTATCTCATCATCAATCAATCAATAAGCATCATCAAGCATTACTTATCAAACAATCATAGTTAATAGCAACCACCATCACAAACCAGGTTTCCAATAAAGTACATCAAACTCTAATCTAAAAACATAAAATACTTACAGAATATTGGGTTGCCTCCCAGTAAGCGCTTGTTTAACGTCACGAGCCTGACCCAAACTTTCAAGGATCAACCAACAACATCATTATGGAAAATTGTTGCACCTCTCCCCCTAGATAGGGTTTGAGACGTTGACCATTCACCACCCAACTTCTCTGTGGATCATCAGCAGCTGGATTAAATATTTCAATTGCTCCATGCGGATGCACCTCTTTTATCACAAATGGTCCTGACCATTTTGACTTCAGCTTCCCAGGAAATATCTTCAATCTTGAATTGAACAATAGTACCTGTTGTCCTGGATTGAAAACTCTATTCACCAACTTCCTATCATGATAAAATTTAATCTTGTCTTTGTAAGCCTTGGATGAATCATATGCATGTAATCTCATTTCTTCAAGCTCCAAAATCTGCCTTCTGCGTGTGGATTGAGTTTCATAAGGATCAAAATTCAAGAATTTCAAAGCCCATAATGCTTTATGCTCCAATTCTACTGGCAAATGGCATGCTTTCCCATAGACTAATTGAAACGGTGATAATCCCATAGAAGTTTTCATTGCTGTCCTATAAGCCCAAAGAGCATCATCCAATTTGAGAGACCAATCCTTTCTTGATGAAGTCACTGTTTTTTCCAGGATCCTTTTTATCTCCCTGTTAGACACCTCAGCTTGTCCATTGGTTTGTGGATGATAAGGTGCAACTACCTTATGTTTTACTCCATAGTGTTTGAGTACTTTCTCTAGCTGATAATTGCAAAAATGAGATCCTCCATCACTGATCAACACTCTTGGAGTGCCAAAACGTGAGAATATCTGCCTCTTTAGGAATTTAATTACCGTGCTAGCATCATTTTTAGGACAAGCTAATGCTTCCACCCATTTACTCACATAATCCACTGCTACCAGAATATATTCATTGTTGAAAGATGGAGGGAAAGGTCCAACAAAGTCAATACCCCAACAATCAAAAACCTCAACCTCTAAAATACCTTGTAAAGGCATCTCATGACGTTTAGTGATTGTCCCTGCTCTTTGACATTTATCACAATTTCTAGCATGATTATGGGCATCTTTAAATAAAGTTGGCCAATAAAACCCTGATTGAAGGACTTTTGCTGCTGTTCTTTCTCCATTGAAATGTCCTCCATAAGGTGAATCATGACAATGCCAGAGAATTCCTTCTGCTTCTTCATTCGTAACACATCTCCTCAGAAGATTATCTGCTCCAATCTTGAACAAATAAGGATCATCCCAAACAAACTGCTTGTCATCATGCAAAAATTTCTTTCTTTGTTGCCAAGTTAAGTCTTCCGGCATGACCCTTGCAGCTTTGAAATTAGCCATATCAGCAAACCAGGGCCTCTGCTGAATATACATGAGTGATTCATCTGAAAAAGATTCCCAGATTTCAGACTCCTTGTTAGTGACCTCATTGTTGACTAACCGTGACAAATGATCCGCAATCAAGTTCTCACTTCCTTTCTTATCACAGATTTCTACATCAAATTCTTGCAACAGTAATACCCATCTAATCAGACGTGGCTTAGAATCTGGTTTTGTCAACAAATATTTAATAGCTGCATGATCTGTATAGACAGTCACCTTAGACCCAATAAGATAAGGTCTAAATTTCTCTAAAGCATATACAATGGCCAGAAATTCTTTCTCTATGGTAGCATAATTCAATTGAGCATCATTCAGAACTTTGCTAGCATAATAAATTGGGTGAAACTTTTGTTCTTTTCTCTGGCCAAGGACAACTCCTATTGCATAATCACTTGCATCACACATTAATTCGAAATTCTGAGTCCAATCTGGCGCTACAATTATTGGCGCTGACACTAGCTTATTCTTCAATGTGTCAAAAGCTTTCAAACAATCTTCATTCATCACAAAAGGAACATCCTTCATCAAAAGATTACTCAATGGTTTAGCAATTTTTGAGAAATCTTTGATGAATCTTCTATAGAACCCAGCATGACCAAGAAAACTCCTAATCCCCCTTACATTTGTTGGTGGAGGCAGTTTCTCAATGACTTCTACTTTAGCTTTGTCTACCTCAATTCCTTTAGCAGAGATTTTATGCCCCAATACAATTCCTTCAGTTACCATGAAATGACATTTCTCCCAATTAAGAACAAGATTTGTCTGAACACATCTTTTGAGGACAATGTTTAAATTAGCCAAACATCTTTGGAAAGAATTTCCAAAAACTGAGAAATCATCCATGAATACTTCAATGCATTTTTCTAAGAGATCTGCAAAAATTGCCTGCATACACCTCTGAAACGTAGCTGGAGCATTACATAATCCAAAAGGCATCTTTCTATATGCAAAGATACCAAAAGGACAAGTAAAAGTCGTCTTCTCCTGGTCTTTTGGATCTACCACAATTTGATTGTATCCAGAATATCCATCTAGAAAACAATAGAAAGCCTGCCCTGATAACCTTTCTAACATCTGATCCATGAAAGGAAGAGGAAAATGATCTTTCCTAGTAGCTTTATTCAGCTTCCTGTAATCAATGCACATACGCCAGCCAGTAACTGTCCGAGTAGGAATAAGTTCATTCTTATCATTATAAATTACGGTCATCCCCCCTTTCTTTGGAACCACCTGTACTGGACTCACCCATTCACTGTCAGAGATTGGATAGATGATACCCGCTTCTAGCAGTTTCAACACTTCTTTTCTGACCACCTCCTTCATAACAGGATTCAACCTTCTCTGTGGTTGAGCACTTGGTTTATAATCTTCTTCCATAAAAATCTTGTGCATGCAATAAGTTGGGCTAATACCTTTGAGATCTGATATTGACCACCCAATTGCTTCTTTGTTGGCTCTCAGAATTTCTATCAACTGCTCTTCTTCTTGTAGAGATAAAGAGTTATTGATGATGACTGGCTTTGTTCCATCTTCTTCTAGAAAAACATATTTCAGATGTGATGGCAATCTTTTTAATTCTGGTGTCTGTGCTTTGACTGCTTCTTCCTTATTAATTATTTCGAATATTGGATCTTCCTCCGGACTCTTTTTCAATGTTTCCAAGTCCATCAAACATTCATCAATCAATTTCTCTTCTTCTTCATCTAAATCTTCACATGCATCAATGAGAGTTTTTTCCAGTGGAGAAATATTTCGCACCATCCTTTCTTGCACCATACAAACTTCATCAAGTTCATCAAATTGAAAACATGCTTTGTCATCATTTGGATATGTCATTGCCTTGGATACGTCAAAAGTGACTTCTTCATCATCAACTCTCAATTTAAGCTTACCATTCTCTACATCAATCAAAATTCTAGCAGTCTTCATAAAAGGTCTCCCAAGAATAAGAGGAACATCACTATTCCCTTCCATCTCCATCACAATAAAATCCACTGGGAATACAAATTTGTCAACCTTTACTAGAACATCTTCAACCACTCCATATGGATATTTAAGAGACCTGTCCGCCAATTGAAGAGCCATTCTGGTTGGTTTAATTTCCAACCCCTGAATTGTTCTGCACATGGATAGCGGCATTAGATTAATGCTAGCTCCCAAATCAATCAATGCTCTTCCAACTTTCACATCTCCTATGGTGCATGGAATAATGAAGCTTCCTGGATCTTTTAGTTTAGGAGGTAGTTTCTGTATGATTGCACTGCAGTTCCCCTGTACATTGATAGTTTCCTTTTCAATGTACTTGTGTTTCTTTGTGAGGAGTTCCTTCAAAAATTTTGCATATGCTGGCATCTGTTGCAATGCTTCAGAGAATGGTATAGTGATCTCCAGCTTCTTAAACAACTCCATGAATCTTTCCAACTGCTTTTCTTTCTCCTTCCTTGAATAACTCTTTGGATAAGGAAGCGGCTTTTCATACTCTTTTTCTTTTTGTCTCTCCTCTCTCTCTTCTCTCTCTTTTTTTTCTCTCCTCTCCTCTTCTTCTTTTTTCTTTTTCTCTCTATCAACTCTTTCTTTCCACTCACATGTTTCTTTTTCACTCTCACTCTCATTTTCTTTTTCCTCTCTTTCTTTTTTTCTCTCCTCTAACACTCTACCACTTCTGGTTACAACAGTTTTACACTCCTTTTGAGATTATCATGTTTCATCTTGTCAACTATTCTCTTAACATAAACCTCCATATTTTTAAATGCAGCCTTCACATTCTGACAATAAGACGCATTCGTCTTCAAGAATCTTTGGAAAGTCTCTTCAAGGTTTGTTGTTTTCTCAACTAGAGTAGATTGCATTTGCCATTTTTGTTGTTGCACTTGAACCATTGAGACCTGTTGTATTTCCTGTGATATTTGAGAAAGCTTCATAATTACCTCTTCAAGCTGTTGAGATATAATTCTATTTTGAATAAGCAAAGCATCATTTGATTGTAACAACTCCTTTTGACTAAGATATCCTCTTTCAATGTTGAGTTCGTTGTCACTAGTAGCCATATTTTCAATAATTTCAGTTGCTTCCTCTGGAGTTTTCCATTTAATGTTTCCTCCTGCTGAGGCATGAAGCATCATCTTAGTTTGTGAACCAAGACCTCCAAGGAAAGTTAGGACTACTTCTTCTTCTTTGAAACCATGCATGGGAGTTTTTCGTAGCAAGCTTTTGTATCTATCCCATGCATGACCCAGTGATTCTTCCATGCCCTGCTTGAATGAAGAAATCTCTTGCTTACCTTTTATCCTCTTAGATTGTGGAAAGTACTTGTTTAAAAACTTTGTTACCACTGCTTCCCACTCTGTGAAACTTTCTTCTGGGTACGAATTCAACCACAGTTTAGCATTGCCTCCCAATGAGAAAGGAAACAAGTTAAGTTTGATCGCTTCATCTGGCACCCCATTGATTTTCACCGTGTTGCAGATCTCATTAAATGTAGTGAGGTGCTCATATGGGCTTTCATGAGATAACCCATTAAATTGATTACTTTTCACCAGTTGGATCAGTGCTGGTTTGACCTCCATGTTAGCTGCATTGACTCTAGGTCTAGCTATACTGTTAAAGTGCTGAGGTCCAGCTGTATTGGTGTAATCAGCAAGAGTTCTTCTGATATTATTGTGCTCCATATTTTCTGTGCTATGGTCAGAACCTTGTGGTGATGGTTGCAACAGAGTTTCCGGAGGAGGGAAAAGTTCTCTAGATGTTCGGATTCTTCTCCTGCGTCTACTCTCGTCTAGACCTTCAAGAAGAGGTTCTGTTGTTTTCTTGCTCCTTGTTCTAATTGCTTCCTGCATGCACAAGAAAACAAACCCTAGAAAAGATTTGTTAGCACAAAAAGATATAGGAGAAGATATAAGATCAGAGATAAGAAGATAAAATAAAAACAGAAAAAATAAAAACAGAAAACAGAAAAAATAAAAACAGAAAATAAAATAAAATAAAAACAAAAATTCAAATTTCAAAATTCAAAATTCAAGTCAAAGATATGGAGGAGAAGAATCCGTACATCTAGAGAACTTTTTCCTTCTCCGGAAACTCTGTTACAACCATCACCACAAGGTTCTGACCATAGCACTAAAGAGATGGAGAATAATAATGCCAGAAGAACTCTTGCAAATTATACCAATATAGCTGGACCTCAACATTTCAATAGCATAGTGATGAGTTGTTATTTCTTGAACTATATTTAGTTTATTGCACTTAAATAAACCAGGGAATTGTATTTAATTGTCTGTTATTTCCCCGTTTTCCGAATTCTGCTTAATTTGGTCAGAAATTCGTAATTGTGCTAATTTGGGTTTTCTGAGCTGATTAAGTGCATTTCTGGTTGTAGGGAAGTTGTGGAAACATCATCTGGAGCATTGGGATATGGCGTGACACACTCAAAGGCTCAACATTTAGTCATTTAGATTCTAATTAAAGTTGTAATTTCGTTTTCTAGAAGCCCTTAATTAGGATTAGGTGTTTTGGACCCTTTTAGGGGCAATTTTGTAAAAAGACCCATTTGTAGGACATGTGCCTTTTTGGTTAGGGTTTTTAATTAATTGTGGACCCCATTTGGAAGAAAACACTCGACATTTTAGAGAGCCTTAGCCAACCACACAAAGGAGACTCTTACACACTTCATTTTTTCATGTTTTGAGCTTTTCTCTCTTAAGGTTTCTTGTATGAACACTCTTATGGAGAGCTTGACTTGGGTGTCTCGTTTTTGGCCATTTCAATGAGCAAGATGCAGATTTTCTTCTTCTCTTAATTTACTCTTGGTTGTCTTAGCTTATTGGTGGTGAAAAACTATTCATTTCCACTTTCATTTGCTTGTTCTTGATGCTTGGAGTTTGAGTTTTGGAGCTTGTCTTTGCATTTCCATGGTGGATGTTGGGTTTGAGTAACTTTATATTTCGTTTTCCTCTCCCTTTGCTGCTGTTCCTCTCGGTTTTTATCTCATTCTATATGGTTGGATGATAAAAATGAAGTTCTATGTAGTTTTAGGTTGAAGAGAGCTTAAGATGATGTGTGGGTGTTGTGGGTTTAACTCTTTTCTTGCATTTTTCGGTTTTGATGCTTGAGACAAGGTTGGGATCAGATCTTGGTGATGTTATGGAGGCTGGACAGAACTGGAATTGATGGTCTAAGTATTATTTTCGTTTTTGCAAAGAAACTTGAAGAAATGGTAGTGTTGAAGATGGGTTGATGAGTAGAAGTTTGGGTTTATTGTTCTTGTGTTCATTTGCAACTTTAACTTTGGTTTCTTGAAGTTGTTCTCTGTATTAAAGAGTGGAAGAAAGCTCTTGGATGCATA
Organism: Vigna reflexopilosa; assembly: GCA_027742785.1. Taxonomy (NCBI): domain Eukaryota; kingdom Viridiplantae; phylum Streptophyta; class Magnoliopsida; order Fabales; family Fabaceae; genus Vigna; species Vigna reflexopilosa. The sequence continues at coordinate 19,756,884 of CM050916.1, read as the reverse complement.
ATTCTTGAAGAAAAACCGTTTGGAGTTTGTAGGAGAGAGGAAATTGCTTCATTTAATTTTTACCACTTTTGGACCAACACAAAAGATGCTTGTTTTGACCAAAGGAATGTTTCCACTTTGAGATTTGGCCTTTGCTTGTTCCAGCCATGAATTGCAATGAGACATGGAGGTTTTTGGAGTTTGTTTTCATTTGATTTAGCTTACTTGGCACATTGGTAGGAGCACCCATGGTATCTTCCATTTGCACATTAGTTTTTGAAGCATTCTTTGGCATTTCCACTTGGTGGTTCACGTAAATTGTGTGCTTTGGTGTATAAAATCATTTCTTTGCTGCATGGAAGGAGAGAGGGAACGGTCTTGGAGAGTGTGGAAGGCACATGCTTAATTTCTTGAAAAATGGTGCACATGGGAGAAGAAGTCAACACATTTTGTGGCTTATTTAAGGTGAAATTGAAGTTTGACTTGGGTGCATGGTGACTCACGGCCATGTGCTCTTTCTTTGGCCAATTGGACTTTTAAATTCATTTGTTAATTTCCATTATGACAAGTAATTTGCTAGGATTAAATTAGGCTTGTTGGTTTCTTTGGTTTTTAATTAATTTAATTAATAGGTTGAGTTTATGTGTTTAAGTTAGTGTTGCATTTAATTATTTTTAACTGTGTTTGTTAATCAGTTTGTAACAGTGTTTGATATTTGAATGTTGTCTAAGGCTTTTAATAGTGCTAGTTTAATTACCATGCTAGCTTAAATTAGTTTGTTTGCATCTGTGTCTTTATTGAGTTCTTTAATTTTTGCAAAACCTTTTCAAAACCCCCCTATTTTTGTGTTAGACTCGATTTTTGAACCGCAAAATTGGTCCTTGAGAGACGACCTAGGAGTCAATTCCTAGCTATACTCCATTCCTTATATGCAATCAAATTTGTATGGGTCGCGACAGCCCACATCACATAGCAAGACCAAGAGTCAATGCAGCTAATATGGAGGTGAAACCAGCATTAATCCAACTAGTGAAGAGTAATCAATTTAATGGGTTGTCTCACGAAAGCCCATATGAGCACCTTACAACTTTTAATGAGATCTGCAACACAGTAAAGATAAATGGGGTGCCGGACGAAGCAATCAAACTTAGCTTGTTTCCATTCTCATTAGGAGGCAACGCTAAGCTTTGGTTGAATTCTTTTCCAGAAGGAAGCTTTACAGAATGGGAAGTAGTGGTGACAAAGTTCCTAAACAAATACTTTCCACAATCAAAGGTTAATAAAGGAAAGCAAGAGATTTCATCATTCAGGCAAGGCATGGAGGAATCACTAGGTCATGCATGGGACAGATATAAAAGCTTCTTAAGAAAGACTCCCATGCATGGATTTGATGAAGTGGAAGTAGTCCTGATCTTCCTTGGAGGTCTTGGTTCACAAACCAAGATGATGCTTGACGCCTCAGCAGGAGGAAATATCAAATGGAAAACTCCAGAGGAAGCTACAGAAATCATTGAAAATATGGCTACAAGTGATAATGAACTAAATAGTGAAAGAGGAGCTCCTATTCAACAAAAAGGAGTTCTACAGTTACAAACCAATGATGCCTTGCTAGCATAGAACAAGATACTAACTCAACAACTGGAGACTCTCACAAAAACGCTTGCACAACTGCCAAAAGAGTTAAAGACTGTTGCACAGGTTCAACCACAATTGTGTGAATTATGTGGGGGTGACCATATCAATGGTCAATGCGCTTTTCCAGCAGATGCTTTAGAGGATGTTAACTTCATGGCCAATCAATTTTCATACCGTCAGGGAAATTTCAATCAAGGGTGGAAACCACACCCAAGCATTGGTCAAGGACAAAGTGGGCAATCTGGACAAACTAGGCAATTTAACAAGCAACAGCAACAACCAACCTTATGGTAACAGATTTCTATACTTAATGAAAGATCAATAAGGATGGAAGAAACTCTTCATCAGTTCATACAGAAAACTGAATCTACTCAAAAGAGCACTGAAGTTGTTATTAAGAATTTTTTGATTCAAATGGGTCAGATTACCAAGCAGTTGGAAGAAAGGCCTGACAAAAATTTTGGGGCTAATACTGAGGTTAACCCCAGGGAAGAATGTAAAGTGTTGGAGAGTACAAATGATGAGATAGTTGAGTTAGAAAAAGGAGAGACAGAAAAAGAAGAGAGAGAAAAGAGAGGAAAAGAAAAAGAAGAGAGAAAAGAGAAAGGAGAGAGAAGAGAGATAAAGAGTAAAGATTTTTTTTCTTTTCCAATAAATCAAGAGAAACAATTTGATTTTACAGAATTATTCAAGATGGTGGACAATGATGTACCTTGGAAGGAGATATTACAGCAAATTGCAGTTTATACTAAAGCTGAGGAAGAAGTCTCTATAAAGAAAAGACGTAGAGATGATGATACAAAGAAGTATAAAGTTGTTAAAAAGGAGCCATTCCCTCCAAAAGCAAAAGATCTAGGAGGCTTTTCCATTCCATGCACAATAGGGAAGAAAAGGATAAAAAAAGCTTTACTTGATTTAGGATCAAGTGTTAACTTGATACCTTATTCATTACTTGAGCAGATTGGTGATGTTGATGTGAAGCCTATAAAGGTTAACTTAGTAATGGCAGATGGATCCTCAAAGGAACCCTATGGAGTAGCAGAGGATATTATAGTTTGTGTAGGCAAACTACAGTTCTTGGCAGACTTTGTGGTGATGAAGATGGAGACTGAAAAGATACCCATTATTCTTGGAAGATCGTTTATGAAAATGGCCAAAGCCATCATTAATGTGAACAAAGGTATAGTGGTGCTCCAAGACCGAGAAGAAAGAGTTGTTGTAGATGTCTTCAAAGAAGAGAGGCATATGCAGGAGGAAGAAGCTACTCATAAAGCTGCATTTCAAGATGTACTCATGACTAGCCCTGAAGATGAAAAGCCCAAGGTTAAAGGTAAACATTGTTTGTTGTTTCAGGTACAGGAAGAAGAAAAGATTGGAAGAGGAAGAAAAGTTCATGATGACTGGATGAAAGAACGACTCCAACTTGGTACACCTGTGAGATTCAAAAACAAGTTGTGGGTTGTGAAAGGCTACAAAGAAAATGAGATGATAGAGATAGAGTCTCCACATTCTAGAAGAGTCAAAAAAGTGTACCAGAAGTAGTTGAAGAGTTGGTGGGATATGAACATCAACCATGAAGAAGGAACTTGAACTTTATTGGGTCAAGCTAATGACGTTAAAAGAGCGCTTGCTGGAAGGCATTCCAGTGATTTGAGGATAATTTTTCTTTTGATTTTATTTTTGTTTAATCAGTTGGACATTATTTCTGTAAAATTTTTGGATATAGCATCTACTGAAGGATGCTAGGCAGAAGAGTATCTACTGAAGGATACTATGTTTGTATACACCTACTGAAGGGTGTTGGTAAGAAAGATTTACCCATCTAATGAAGGGTGCTGGAGGACTTTGGGTCAGGCTCGTGACGTTAAACAAGCGCTACCTGGGAGGCAACCCAGTTGATTGATTATATTTTTGTTTGTTCTGCTTTAGTTGCATGATAGGGATTTGCATAAGTGATCTGAGAATTTAATTGCAAGGAGCATGTGAGGGGCATGAGTAGGAGGCACGTAGGTTAAGTTAGGGAGAAGAAGAGCACTTCCCGAAAGTGGCGCTGAGCGGTAGTATCGCAAACTGGGCTTAGGTTGCCCTTTAGCGGAACCCGAGCCCATTAGGGTACTTTTATATCCTAAGCTGCGCTTTGGCTTCTCTTCTCTGCACATACACTCCTACTTACCTTTTCAAAGGTTTTCTACAATTCTTCCCTCATCCATTTTAAGAAAATCTCTTCTCCACTCACTTTCTCACTAGTTTTCCATCTAAGTTTGGGGTTGGAAGAGAGCATTGATGACAAATTTATGAACACCGAAAAATGGCGCCACAAACTTGTTGAACAATCGGCAAGTGTGACCGAATCGTTTCAAGTAATAAACTTGGTAAGACCAAGTATCGTTCTCCCAAAGGACTCACGGCCTAGTTTAGTTATGTGATTTGTTGATTATTTAAGACTTAAGAACGAAATAAGTGAAGTTTAATATGCAAAACAGAAAATAAACATGTATGCATGAATGTGATCAATGGCTAAAACAAAATACAAACACTTCAATGGAATATATGGATGAGTATGTTGTTGGGGTTATCAATTTCATCTTATCCACTCTCATATACTTTAGGAATTCAACATTCTTTTCATCATTGTTAATGCCACTCTCTAAATTACCTTGCAAGAAGGCCTATCCCTAATTACGAGTTCATACGATTCCTAGCATTTCTAATAATTAGTTCTTTTAGTGCAGGAGCTTAACGGCAACCAATATACTATTGGGAGAAATTCCCCGGATCTAGACTTCCCCGTACATTCCCGTATCGACAAAATCAATAATCATGCATTGAATGAGTTAAACAAAGCAAGCATTAAGCAAAGAGGAAAAACCCTAACTAATGATGAAAGAAAGCATGTATCTCAAATAAGATGTTTAAACACAAATTCCATATATGAGAGGTTCACAAGACTACATTGATTCCCCAACAACAATACAAGGTTTAGTTCACCATATTCATGGTGAAACTAGATGAATAATAATGAAAGAATGAAAGATAAAACCCTAGAAAGGTGAAGAGGTAGCCTGAGCATCCAAGATCCTCCTTCAAAGGGGTGGAAGAGAGAGTGTTTGCTTCGTTTCTGCCAAAGATACAAACCCTAGGACGTCCTAAAGCTTATATACTATTCTAAAATTATAGAAAATTTAGGCCCAAGCCCATAAGTGTGCCGCTGAGCGGTAAAGTACCGCTTAGCGGTAAGTGCGTGAGTTGGTTTCTTCCCCTCAGCGGCCATTTTGCCCCTCAGCGGATCCCCCGTGAGCTTGTGAGTGCCGCTCAGCGGTAAACTACCGCTGAGCGACAATTGCGGCTTCTCTTTTTGCACTTTTTTATGTCTTTTCTGATTTCATCTCTCTCCTTCTTCACTTCTTTCACCAAATTCACCTTAAAACCTGCACAAAAACACTGAAATCAAGCATAAACCTGTCCAGCTCTCTTATTTTTGAAAATATGAATAAAAGCATGATTTCAAGCTAGTTTCTAAGTGTTAAAGGTTGCTTTTAGTATCAATTTCAAGCATGAAAATAACAGTTTTTCAACTGTTATCAAGCATCATAGCTTGAAAACATTCTCCATTCATCTAGCATCTCCACCCAAGTAAGTCAAGGATTTTTCATTCTAGGGTTCTTGAGTTTGAATTTGATTGTTAAAGCATGAATTTTTAGGGGTTTTGATTTATATGCATCATTTGATGATTTAATTGATGTTTGAATCGATTGAACTAGATTATTTTGATCTGGAAAACTGAAAATTGCATGTGGGTGGAGTTAGGACAGGTTAAAGCATTAATTTGATTGTTAAAGGATGAATTTTTAGGGGTTTTGATTTCTATGCATGATTTGATGATTTAATTGATGTTTGAACCGATTGAACTGGATTATTTTGATCTGGAAAACTGAAAATTGCATGTGGGTGGAGTTAGGACAGGTTAAAAATGAATTTTTCAAAAATCTGCAGAGTCACTGCTCAGGGGTAAATTGCTGCTGAGCGGCACTCTGACAGACATGCTGTTTTTGCTGAGTTGCGTTCTGGATTGCTGCACTGGTGGCACTGAGGGGTGATTTTAACCCTCAGCGGTGGTTTAGCTTCGAAATAAGGTGTTGTCTGTGTTTTACTAATGCTTAACAACATGTTTTGTGGTTTTGTATCTGTGTTTGATGTAGGAATGACATCTTCTTCAGGCAAAAGAATGAAGACCATGGCATCCAAAAGAAAAGAAAAGGAACTAGAACAACCTCATTCTAGTAGGTTCCTATCTCACAAACATGAGAAGCACTTTAAGGTGGTCCAAGATAGGAGACTCCTTATGGAGAGAAAGGTTGGAATGATACCTAACTTTGCTCCTCAATTTGGAGAGCAATTGTTAGGGAATCATTGGGGGAAGCTAGCTACATACTCTACACCTGCCAATATAGCCATGGTGAAAGAATTCTACACCAATGCAAGGAAGATTGGTGATTATCCGGCTGAGAATTACCTAGGTTATGTCAGAGGCCATGCTATTAGGTATGATCCTGATTCCATCAACAACTTCTTGGATATTGTGTGGGCTGGTGAGCAGTGCCAGTTTGCTCTTTGTATGGAAGAAGGCGCTGATTTTGATGATGTGAAGAGAGTTTTATGTGTACCTGGAGGACATTTTCAGAGGAATAGAACTGGCTCTGTGGTGAACATTAGGAGGACTGACTTGACTCCTCTTGCAAAGTATTGGATGGCGTTTTCTCATGCCAACATTCAGCCATGTTCTCATGTGTCAGACATCACTCTTAGCAGGGCACTCCTCCTTTACTGTGCAATGAGGAACTTGAATGTCAATATTGGACAGGTAATAGCTGATGAGATAAGGGTGTGTACTAACACAACAAATAGCAAAGCACCCTTAGGACATCCTTCTTTAATTACACACCTTTGCAAGATAGCTGGGGTGGATACTTCTGCTCCACCATTTGAAAGGCCAAGGAAAGCAATTGATGAGGCCTATTATAGATAATACTGTGGAGGTTAGGAGGCAGCTCAGCCAGTTCCACCACGTCGTACTCATAGAGAAAGAGGGCAAGCACAGAGTCAGGCATCTGCTGAAACACATGAAGCAGAACCTTTCCAAATGAGGGACATGTACATGTCTCTTATAGGTGCACAGTTACAGTCTATCCATAGAGGGAAGGTGGCCACTGTTGAGATGATCGTTGGAATGTATGATACACCTCCAGCACACAGGTGGACTATGGAGGAGTTTCATAATGTGGTAGCTTGGCCAGAAGAGCAGGTACAAGGAGGCAGAGCTGAAGCTTCAGCTATGGAGATGGATGAAGATGATGCTGATGATGATGAGGATGATGCATTTGAGGATACTGAAGATGAGGAAGAAGAGGAGGATACAGATGACAGCTCAGATTGATGAGGAGCTGAGATAGCATTTACTGATGAATGTTATCATAACTAGAGCAGGACTTAGGCTTGTGTTTGGTTTTATGTTCTGAACTTATTTATTTGTGTTTTTAGTTTGATGTACTCAATTGGAAACTTTGTCTGTTATGATGGTTTGCTTAAGATTGTTGTTTGATAAGTAATGCCTGATGATGCTTTGATATTGATTGATGTTAAGATGTGAACATTATATGCTTATACAGGTGGTTCACAAGCTTTGTGAACAAATGCATGAGGTTATGATTGTGATTATGATACTAAGCAGGATGTGTACATGTGGAATGTGAATGAGCTTATATGTGAGGTTTTGAACTCCAGAATTTTGTGATTGAATGCTATTACTTTGAAAGCATGAATGACTTTGCCCAGGTTTTCTATGATTGAATTATTTACTTGTTTGCATCATATGATCAAGGCCATTTGTTGGTAACCCTTTTGTTAGCCAAATTCATGAAATTAGCCACTAAAAGAGAACACTTTGTGTTCTATCCTTTGAACCCTTAGTCTTGAACATGATTTGAAAACCCTTGTTGAAAAGCTTTACCTTGAGTTAAGTAGAAAATATTTTGTGGTATTGACAAATGTTCAAGTTTAGGGTTGTTGGAAAATAAAAAGGGAAATTGAAAGCATTGAGCTAAGAGCTAAGAATTAAATATGTGAAAAAGAGAAAGAAAAGAAAGGAAAAAGCAAAGCTCAATGCAAAAGAAAGTTGGGGAAAAGTAAGAATGATTGTGTTTATATGATTCTCTTAACTCAAGGGTTTTGTGATCTAGAAAAACCAATTTTCTTGTTAGCCCAGCCACGTTATAAGCCATTGAAAAGTCCTTGTGATGATGCATGCTTGTGAATTTATTTGATTGTGGTTAAATGAAAGGCAAAGTCAATTCATGTGACATTGTGATAGTAGAGTGAATGAGTGATTACCTCTTATACACTTGTGTTTGAGTGAAACACTTTACCTAGTGAGGAAAGATTCCATGAGCACATGAACATCCATGCTTAGTTGATTGATCATTCATGAAAAATAGCATTTGTTGGATATTAAGTGACTTTGTGAAAACTAAAGCATGTGCATGTCTTGATTGAAGTCTTTGTCATGAGCTTAATTGAAGTACTTACTTATCTTGAAAAGAGGATTTGTGAATAGAGTGAACCATTGTATTGATTGGTAGAAGATTGAGTTACATCTTGTTTGCTTGAGGACAAGCAAAGTTCTAAGTTTGGGGTTGTGATAACAGCTGAAAAACTGTTATTTTCATGCTTAAAATTGATACTAAAAGCAACCTTTAACACTTAGAAACTAGCTTGGAATCATACTTTTGTCATATTTTGTGAAATAAGAGAGCTGGAAAGGTTTATGCTTGATTTCAGTGTTTTATGCAGGTTTTAAGGTGAATTTGGTGAAAGAAGTGAAGAAGGATAGAGAGGGAATAAGAAAAGACATAAAAAAGTGCAAAAGGAGAAGTCGCAAGTACCGCTCAGCGGCAGTTTACCGCTGAGCGGCACTCAGAAACCCACGTTGGCTCCGCTGAGGGAAAGAATCAACTTCACGCACTTACCGCTGAGCGGCACTATTTTGGGCTTGGGCCTACTTTTCTGTAATTTTATGAATAGTATATAAGCTTTAGGTGTTCCTAGGGTTTGTATCTTTGGCTGAGACGAAGCAAACACTCACTTTTTCCACCCCTTGAAGGAAGATCTTGGATGCTCAGGCTACCTCCTCATCTTTCTAGGGTTCTATCTTTCATTCTTTCATTATTGTTCATCTAGTTTCACCATGAATATGGTGAACTAAACTTTGTATTGTTGTTGGGGAATCAATGTAGTCTTGTGAAACTCTCATATATGGAATTTGTGTTTTAACATCTTATTTTAAGATACATGCTTTCTTTCATCATTAGTTAGGGTTTTTCCTCTTTGCTTAAAGCTTGCATTGTTTAACTCATTCAATGCCATGATTATTGATTTTGTCGATATGGGAACGTACGGGGAAATCTAGATCCGGGAAATTTCTCCCAATAGCATATTTCCTAGACATAGGAATATGAGGGTTGGTTGCCGTTAAGCTTCTGCACTTCAGAATTAATTATTAGGGATGCTAGGAATTGTATGAACTCGTAATTAAGGATAGGCCTTCTTGCAAGGTGATTTAGAGAGTGGCATTAGCAATTGATGAAAAGAATGATGAATTCCTAAAAGTATATGAGAGTGGATAAGATGAAATTGATAACCCCAACAACATACTCATCCATCTAATTCATTAAAGTGTTTGTATTCCTCTTTTCCATTGATCAAATTCATGCATACATATTTAATTATTGTCTTTTGCATTTAAACCTACAATCAATTGTTCACAAGTCTTAAATTATCAAAAAATCATATAACTAACTAGGCCGTGAGTCCTTTGGGAGAACGATACTTGGTCTTACCGAGTTTTATTACTTGATACGATTCGGTCACACTTGCCGAGGGTTAAACAAGTTTTTGGCGTCGTTTTTTCGGTGTTCATAAATTTGTCATCATGAACTCAGATTGAATTGTACTAGTTTTAACTTGGTTTTAAACAAGTTAGGGACCCCAACATATCCCAAAATGACTTAATAAGCACTGTATTCTCAACTCAAGTTTTCACTACTCCAAACCTCCAAAATTTGGTTCTAAATCAAGCTAAACTCTACCTAATAACTACCACCTACTCATACTTCATATTCCTTCCATTTTAAATTTCTAAACATGTCCCAAAACAGTTCATAAGCAACCCCAACTGCATCAAGTTAGTTTACCATCCCTTTTTCACTACTTCACTACCTAAGATGTCATCTTTTTTCTTCAAAACACCATTAAAACTTCTTCATCTTCAACTCTTTAATCCTTACACTTCATGATACACATTCCAAACAGAATTGCAAAGCATTACCATTCAATTTTAGAACCAACATCTTTCAATACACTTCACAATAGCATTCCAACAAAAACATTCATGCAATTAAATCAATTCCAACGAAACAGCAAGGTACTCTACCTCATTCAATCAATCTCCGTCATTTTAAATACTAACTTAATAACAATCATCTTTAACACAACCAACAACATACATTAGTTATACACATCATTAGATACGAATTCATACATCGTAATTTTAACTAAGATAAAACACTGGCATCCCTTACCTTACACCGACGAGACAAAACTCTAAGAACACCCTACCCTTCCTTAGGCTGAGATGTCTTCGGCCTCTTCGAATGTCTTAATCTTGTAGGATGAGATGTTCACGACCTTCTTCTTGTACACTAGTTTTTAACTGTATACTTTCCCTGTTTTTCTATCATAAAAACTCCTTTTTATTTTCTTTTAGTGTATAAATCTTTAGAATTATGTTAAAATTTAGTTAAGATGTGATAAACAAATTTTTAATCCCCGAAAATGGAGTCAAAAACTTGTTAAGACCTCGACAAGTGTACCGAATCGTATCAAGTAATAATAAATGGTAAGACCAACTATCGTTTCCCAAGAGACTCACGACACTAAACAGTTATGTGATTACTCAACTAATTAAGACTTTAAAGAACAAATTTTTGGGTTTTTGGATGCGAATGCAGTAAAAGAAAAATGAATTGATGGACGAGCGCCCGAGGATATGACGATAGAAGTTATGCGAACACGATTCGGAGTCCTCGAGGCTTCCTCTAGAGATGAACGTAGCGGAAAAAATGACAAACACTCGAAGAAGAACAAGAAACAGAGGGTTAAACTCGATAGAAACCCTAGAAATGGAAGGAAACCCAGTATGGATCGATTAATCGGTTCAAAATGAAGATTGAACGGTGGAAAAATGTTTGATCAGAGCAAAGGGGGGTTTAATCGGTGGGAATCGAAAACAAATGGTGAGAATGACAGGAAAAGACAAAATGATGAAGAAACCCTAGGTTTTGATGTGGTCAAGAGATGCGGAAAGAGAAAATGCAAATCTGAGAAGAAAATGTGTGTGGTGAATGTTACTATAATGAAAGTGGAAGGCTCGCGAGGATGAGCTCTCGAGAGAAAAATGCTTTCGAGGAAGACGCGAGACGTGGTTCTGTTAGAGAGAATTGGTGAAAAATGAAATTTTTTGTCGTGGTAGTGAAATGAAGAGGTGGTGATGTTGTGCGCGGGAACGAAAATGAAGCACTGCTGATGTGGGATGCTTGTGACGCGTGGCTGCTGAAGGTGTAGGCAGCTTGTAGCGCTAATGTGCGCTAGAGGTGACAACGAAGAAATGGATCAGCGTGGATGAGAGAGAAGCACCATGATAATTGGAGAAAATGAAAATGAAGGAAAATGTGCTTGGAAGGTGGCTAGAGGTAGTCTTTGGACTCTCTAGCATGTTACTTTCAAGAGAGAATAATTTCTGATTCAGAAAACCTAATTCTCATTAATCTCAAAAGTGAAAATTCCAATAGAGGAGCTGGGTATGTATAGTAACCCATGCTCCTTACAAGCTAAGCTATGAAAGGTAAAAATACAAAAGGAGGACTACGTCGGGCAGGATTGCATCATGAATGCAATTTGATCAATTGAGGCTAAACACAAGAATGAATGGATGAAGTTGACGATATTTTTGTTGGGTTTAGATTTCACCTAGTTTACTCTCATGCATATATGAATTCATCTTCTTCATTAATGTTAATCTCACTTTCTAATTTACCTTAAACCCGATGTCTCGGTGAAGAAAGCCTAATCCTAATTACTAGTTTACAATGTCTTCTCTCCCTAGCAATTAATCATGCATTACCTTCGTAAAGAAGCTTAAAGGCAATCGATCCTCCTTTTCCTATGTCTAGGTAATATTTCTTCCGGGAGAATTTCCCAGTTCTAGATTTCCCCATATGTGTCCATATCGAAAAAATCAATGATCATGCAATTGAATGGGTTAAGCAAAGCATGCAAAGAGTAAAGAGGAAAAACCTTAACAATTAATGAAGTAAAGCATACATAATCAAGTAAAGCATGAGAGTTTAAGAGGTTACATCTTTCCCAACAACAAATAAGGTTTAGTTCTCCATCGTCATGGAAGAACTAGATGAACAATGGAATGAAAGAATGGAAGAGATAGAAAAACCCTAGAAAGAGAAGAGGAGATCCATCACCATCTCTAAATCTACCCAGAGGGGTGAAAAGTGTGTTTATGTGCTGAAGCCATCAAAAGATACAATCCCTAGGATGTGCAAGTCCTTAAATAGAACAAAAAAATAACAGAAAAACAGGTCCAAGCCCATAAAAATAACAGAAAACAAGTCAAAGCCCACTTAAATGGCGCTCAACGACACTTTTTGCGCTCAGTTGCAATTTTTGCAAGCGTGAGACAACAAAAATTAGCGCTCAGCGCCCCCTGCCGCTCAGCGCAACTTTTTCTGCACTCTGGTTGACTGGTTGACTTTTCTGGATTCTGGTTGACTTTTCTGCACTTTGGTTGTCTTTTCTGCATTCTGGTTGACTTTTCTGCATTCCAACCATTCGGTACTTTAACTCTTGTTTCAAATCATTCCAATAGCCTACAAAATCAAGGGAATCTAGCACAAAACCATTAAATTCATCTTCAACTCTCTTATTCACAAAACTAAAACAAAAACATGAGTTCAAGCAAGTTTCTAAGTCAGAAAGGGTGTTTTTAATATCAAAATTAAGTATAAATAACGGTTTTTGAACCGTTATCAAGATGTAAAAATAGTAATTTTGTAAAAATGTGGTTAATTTTATGTTTTTATATACTGATGAGTGCATATTTATGCCATATTTTAGATTTAATTTCAAAACTTTAGTGGAATAATTGTGCTTAAATGGATTATTTAAATATGATTTGCGATAGTTGGATTTATCGGGTTTGGAAATTAAGGAGGCTTAAAATGTGATTTTTAGTTGCATAAATTATTCTTGGATATTCTTATGTTTATTTGTGCAACGTAAATTAAAGTGTTATTTGTCCAAAGTTACAAAAATAAGGCCCAAAATCTCTAACAACAGAAACCCTAATCCAGCCAAACCTTAGCCTCCTTGTGTTGTCACCGTGAAACCCTAGCCGTTGTCATTTCCCAACCATCCTCGCCACTACGGCTAACCACCCGCACCGTGAAACCCATCCACCACCATGAACCATGTTGCGCCGCCACCATGACCACCATCCACAACCGCAATTGCCACCGTTGCGCAACCCCCACCTCACGAACGCTACCACTGCAAGGCCACCACCCTCTATCGCGCACAACACCGTCATAGAGAAGCTACCACTATCTCCTCATTGCGACACAAACTCTTCTCATACCACCACAAAGAAATCTCCAGCTACCACCCAACAACCTTCACGCCGCCGTTAGCACAAAATCACCACACAAATCTGTAGAAGAAAACACATAAAAACCCAAAAACAGAAGAACCCAGAATAGTGCCACTGGAATTTGTGATTTCTTCACGAGTTCATCCTCCTCCATTGACGCAACCAGAAACGCAAATCGTCGTTGTTCGAAACATCTTCCTCAAGAACCACCTCTATGCGCCCCATGGAAATTCTACTTCACGGCGAAACAGGTCGAGCTTCCACCATCTCCACAACAATGCAAAAGCCCCTTTTCCCCAATCTGAAACCCTAATTTTGGGTGGGGAAGGGGTGGACACGCAACATCACCTCATAGGCTGCGTCCCCCCTTAGTCAAAGCTTGTCAAACAAGTCTCCCCTGGTTAAAGCTAATTAAAGCTGGTCAAATATGAACTGTTGTGCAATATTTAAAGAAACAAAGGGGGCTGAAGTGTACATAAAGGAATTTTTAGGAACTTTTATGTAATTTTAAAAACTTAAGAAGGACATTAATGAAATTTAAGAGATAATTCAGTTGATATTTTAAGATAATTGATTAAATATAAAAATATATCAATAGGAAATATCTTATCAACAAAATACTCGGAGTCCAAGTCCAATTAAGCCTATATAAAGAGACCCAAGGAAGAGATCATATCTCATTCATTCTCTCAGACTCCTTCACTGAAAGCAATCATCCACCATTCCTCTTCCTTTTATTTTACCATGTATTCATGGAGGACTAAGCTTCTAGGGCTATTCCATAATAATTTCATTATGGATTCTCAAGTTAAGTTGAATTAATGAATTTGATTCTTTTGGTTATTGATTTGAATTATTCTTCTTCCATGTCTTTCATCTCTCAACCATATTAAAATAATGACTTTTTCATCATAAGGAATTTGAATCTACATGCTTATTAATCATATGAGTTCAAATGTTTCTAGGTTTGATTGAGAATTTATTTTGATTGAGTTTAGAAACTTTCATATGACTAAACAAGTTCTTGCTAGTAATTGAGAATGTACTTTGATTGGTGATAAGAATTTCAACTATAATTAATTGAGAATTTACTTTGATTAATTGGCTTTTAATTTGGTTAGGGGATTTAAGTATGGACATGGAAAAAGATTTACCGTCCCAACACCATGAGATACCCTAGACTCATAAACCATTGTAACTGAACATAAATTATCTAGAGAGGATAAAGAATGTTAAAATAGAATGGCTTAATTTCTCACACCAAGAGGAGGGGGCGTGTTGATGAATCGACAAGTGTACCGAATCGCACAAGTAATATAAAATGGAAAGACCAAGTATCGTGTCCCAAAGGACTCTTGGAACTAGACAGTCGTGTGATAACTCGATTAATTAAGACTTAAAGAAAACGAGATCATTGGTTTTAAATGCAAAGACAGAAAATCAAATATGAATGCAATTTGATCAATAGCAAAATAGCACAATGATGAACGAATGTTGTTTAATATGAGATGAGTGTGTTGTTGGGGTTAGATTTCACCAAGTTTCCTCTCATGTATGTAAGAATTCTTCTTTATGCATTAATGTTAACGTCACTCACTAAATCACTTAAACCCGATCCCTCGACGAAATAAGCCTGTCCTCAATCACCAATTCATGCAATTCCTAGCATTCCTAGTAATTAAATGTGAAGATCAAGAGCTTTAAGACGACCAAGACTCATACCCTCATCCTTGTGAAATATTACTCTAGGAGTAATTCAACAAGAATCTGAATTGTAAGGAACCTCCCGTCACTCATGAAATTCATACATCACACTATGAATGAGTTAAACAAAGCATGTAATAAGCACAAATGAATTACTCTAACAATTAGTGAAAAAGCATATGTTGTTAAGAATCAATTCAAATACATGAGAGTTCACAAGGTTACATCATCCCTCAACAACAAATAGAGTTTAGTTCACCATAGACATGATGAAGCTAGATGAATAATGGAAAAGCATGAGATAACAAAACCCTAAAAGTAGAGGATGGAATCTCCCACATCCAAATCCGCCTTCAGAAAGTGGA
The DNA here is from genome assembly GCA_027742785.1 of Vigna reflexopilosa. NCBI lineage: Eukaryota > Viridiplantae > Streptophyta > Magnoliopsida > Fabales > Fabaceae > Vigna > Vigna reflexopilosa. The sequence goes on along the minus strand of CM050916.1, from coordinate 19,741,428 downwards.
AGAGTGTGCTGTTGTGCTGCTCTAGCCAGAGATAAAAAAGATAGGACGCTTGGGTCCTTTAAATAGAGCGAAGACAGAACAGAAACAAGCCCAAGCCTGTGTCACTGGCGCTCAAGCGCCCCACTTAGGGCGCTTGGGCGGTGTGCAGTGGTGTTCCACGCTCAAGCCTCAGAGAGGACGCACAAGCTTCGTGCTTCTAGCGCTCAAGCGCCCCAAAAAGGGTGCCCGGGCGGTGAACGGTGATCTTCTTCACTTAAGCCTTAGAGAGGTTGCCCAAGCTTTGTGCTTCCGGTGCTCAAGCGCCCCAAAAGGGGCGCCCGAGCGGTAAGCGGTGGTTTCCTGGGCTCAAGGCTCAAAAAAGGGCGCGCAAGCTTCGAGCACTGCTCCCTTATGGTGCTTTTCTAGGCCTTTATAAGCTCCATCTCCACGGCACTTCATCCCTGCATTCCATATTATCTCATTTTCTACCAAAACAAGGAGAATTAGTCATAAAATCATCACATTCAACCTCAACTCTCTTATTCACACAACTTAACCGAAAAACATGATTCCAAGCAAGTTTCTTAGCAGAAAAGGTTGCATTTAGTATCAAAATTACATCACAAATAATGGTATTTCAATCGTTATCGGGGGGGTTGAATTGGTGAAGTGTAAAAACAAAAGCTTTTAAAACCTTTTTTCACAAAATGTGATGCCTTTACCATTTTCTTGAATCGCAAGGTAAATGATTTGCAATGCAGCAAAAACTTAATCGAATATGCAAAGACCTTAATCGAACGAATAAAAGAGAGTAGGGATCAGAAAATTCAAACATTGTGTTTTTATACCGGTTCGGCCAAGCCTACATCCAGTGTCCTTCCAACCATAAGAAGCCAATGCATTATAAAGATCAAGGTTTTTACAACATGGATTTTTATAGAGACCTCACGTCAAAAATATAAAACACCTATCTAACCTTCTAATAAAGACTAGCAACAAGAACACCCTATTTTGTTGTCTAATCCCTTTGAGGCACCCTCAAAGTCAAGAACACCATCGTTCTTCTTCCTATAATCACAACAGGGAAACCAAGCCAATCTTCATAAGATTGCAAATCCTAATCACATAGTAAACACCCAAATGTGCTGATTAATCAGATGTTTGAAACACAGCTAGTCTTGCTCCTCAACAAATCTCAAAATCCTTGATCACCACGGTCAATCTTGATTCTTGGAGCTTTTCCCTTCTCTGTAAGATCACAAAGCTTTTCTATAAAGAATATGAAAGCGTTAGAATCACAAAAGTTCTTACAGAATTCAAATCAATGTCAATTTATAGTTAAACACATATCAGACACATTTTAATCGACTTTGCAACTAACGTAATTGAATGCACCATTCAGTTATAACAATTTAGCAACAATCACAATAATTAATTGAATGTACAATTTAGGCAATCGACTATCATTTAATGCTTGGTCAACACAATTAAAAATATGACCGTTATGTTAGTTGTGACAAGCATTTAACAATTTTTCAAAACATCAACGAACTTAGTCGAATACAAATCACATGTAATAGATTAAGCAACAATACATAGCACAGTTTTGAAAACTTTTCTTCTTGAAAAATCTCACAGCACACTTAAAAAGATTTTGTGCAAACACACTAGTTTTAATCGATTCACCCCATAATGTAATCGACTTAAAACTGTTGTTTTGCCACATATTTAAAGTTCAACTAAAGTGCATGTGGTTTTCCTTTTCCAAAAACATATGTCATGCATTCACATATAAAATCACATATTTAACACAGTGATATGCAATGACCAACACAATGATGTTCTCATATATGCTCATACAAATTTAACACATTAAAGAACAACATATAATATGTAAACATAGAACATGTAATACAAAATATACATGTGTTATTAATTATGTGTTGTCATCATAAAAAACACAGATATTTCTGAGATTAGCTTAAGCAACAACTGTGCTCCCCCTATCAACAATCTCAACAATCTCCCCCTTTTTTTGATGATGCACAACCATGATTAATAAACAACCATGTTACAGAAATCATAAATATTATCTTCAATTACAAAAATCATCATAATTCTCCCCCTTTGGGAATTAGCAGAAAAGATAAGCACATTGTAATTGATACACAGATAATCAACAATCTTAAGATGCATCAGATATAATAATCAAAACAAATTATGATGCTCCCCATGTTATTAATATCCACATGATTTTAAGATTTTCTCCCCTTAAATGAAAACATTTGAGATATATGAATAAAATGCAATGCTCCCTGATAACAGTTGAAAAACTGTTATTTTTATGCTTAAAATTGATACCAAAAGCAACCTTTAAGACTTAGAAACTAGCTTGGAATCATGCTTTTGCTTATATTTTTGGAAATAAGAGAGTTGGACAGGTTTATGATTGATTTCCTTGTTTTATGAAGGTTTTAGGATGATTTTGATGAAAGAAGTGAAGTAGGACAGAGATGGAATCAGAAAAGAACTCAAAAAGTGCAAAAGAAGAGAAGCCACGAGTATCCCTCAACGCCAATTACCGCTGAGCGGCACTTCTGAAGACCCGTTGGCACCACTGAGGGGTAAAAATGCATCTGAGGGAAAGAATTGATGACGCGCTGGTGCCGCTGAGCGGTATTTACCGCTGAGCGCCATTATTTTGGGCCTAGGCCTACTTTTCTGTAATTTTTAGAACTCTATATAAGGTTTTAGGTGACCTAGGGTTAGTATCTTTGGCAGAGAACGAAGCAAACACACACCTCTCCACCCCTTTAAGGAATATTTTGGATGCTAAGGCTACCTACTCAACTTTCTAAGGTTCTATCCTTCACTCTTTCATTATTTTTCATCTAGTTTCACCATGAATATGGTGAACTAAACTTGTATTGTTGTTGGGGAATCAATGTAATCTTTTGAAGCTCTCATATATGGAATTTGTGTTTAAACATCCTATTTGTGATACATGCTTTCTTTCATTAATAGTTAGGGTTTTTCCTCTTTGCTCAAAGCATGCATTGTTTAACTCATTCGATGTCATGATTATTGGTTTTGTCGATATGGACACATACGGGGAAATCTAGATCCGGGGAAACTCTCCCAACAGTAGTATAAACCTAGACATAGGAGTATGATGGTTGGTTGCCTTTAGGCTTCTGTTCATTATAATGCATGATTAATTGATAGGGAGACAAGACATTGTAAACTAGTGATTATGATTAGGCTTTCTTCGCCGAGACATCGGGTTTAAGGTAATTTAGAGAGTGGCATTAACATTGATGAAAAGAATGATGAATTGCTAAATATATGAGAGTGGATAAGATGAAATTGATAAACCCCAACAACATACTCATCCATATAATTTCTTACAAGTGTTTTGTTCTTCTTTTCCATTTATCAAATTCATGCATACATGTTTACTTTTTGTATTTTGCATTAGAAACCCCAAAGTAATTGTTTTTACAAGTCTTAAATAATCAAACAATCATATAACTAACTAAACTGTGAGTCCTTTGGGAGAACGATACTTGGTCTTACCAAGTTTATTACTTGATACGATTCGGTCACACTTGTCGAGGTTTAACCAGTTTTTGGAGTTGTTTTCGGTGTTAAAAATATTGTCATCACTCCCACTGTCATTATGTATGTATTAATCTCAAATCAGATATGCACAATGGAATACAATCAAAGTATATATTAGAGTATGTAATATCATATTCCAGCATTGTATTAGAGCTCGTGTATAGCATTTTTAACATAGCATAGTTGATACAATTTCAATCATCAAACACAGTTTAATCTCTTATTATATTAGAACATAGATACAGTGGATAAGCATAGAGATATAAGCAGAATAAACATTCAATCAGAATATAAAACAAGGTTTATAGATAACAGATATTCCAAGTTGGATAATCGATTTGATTACAGTCATAATCGATTTCTTGCTATAACACTTGATTTCTCAGATTCACACAGCCAACAAGCAATGTTCCTGCAAAACCTTTCATGGTCCTTCCAGATCAAGCATTTTAGAATCAATGTATTACAAGAAATATCAAATGTAATGTATGAGTATGCAAAGATATGAATGTAATAGTAAAATTTAACACATTGCATACATACACAGTGTAATCGATTTCCAATCTGATTAATTCATCATTCACAACAAGTTATCCACACATAGATTGAAAAACAAAAAATTTGATTTCATTGTTTATCAATCCATAAGGTACAATCAGTTGATAACAAAAGCAAAGTGGCATATAATGCCAACCATTAAAAAATAAGAAATCAAAACAGCATGACAATTACAATAGAAACTACATTATTAGACTTTAAAATAATGACCCCAAAACCCTTATTCTGATTTAGATGACTCTACAATCTTCTTATCTGCATTATTCTCTTCACTTTCAGAATCATCTACAGATGTGTCACCAAATGCATTTATCCTCAATGCATGATCCATTTGTCTATGCAGTTCAGTGAAGGATCTTTGAAGCATTGACATCTTACCATCAAGCCTTTTAAAACTTTCATCCACAAATTTCCCAAATCCTGGTTGAGGTTTGAATTTGTACCTTGATGAGTCAATATTTACAGTGTCAGCTTCAACAGTACCAAGACAATACTCATCCTTAAATATCCAACCTTCTACACTCTTTCTAAGACCCATGTGATCTAAAAATAAATTTTCAATGACATTCTTCTTGTTGCAGCAGATTGTTACTTCATTGGTGAGGTCCACATTATGAAACCTTAAAATCCTGCTTATGAACACAACATATGGTAAGTGGGATTCTTTCTGTTTGATAACTTTCATCATATGATCACGTATTACTAAAGACCAATCTGTTTGAATCTTGTGTCAATACCAAATTTCGTCCGGATCGTTTTTGGCTTTATTGTAATCTATTATTTATTTCTTTGTATCTTAATTTTTATTCTCGTTTTTGTCTTGTATTTATTTATTGTTACTTGTTTATTTGTTTTTTATTATTATCTATTATTATTTGTTTTTTTGTTTTATTTATTATTATCATCATTTTTGTTTTATCTATTTTTATATGTTATCTTATTTTTCTCCATATATATGTATATATATTTTTCTTACGTTATTTTTATTTTAAAATTTTACTATTTAGTTATTGCTTTTATTTTTTTATTCTATTTTCATTTTAGTGTTAAGTTTTACCTATTTTAAATATTTTGTTTAATACAGCTAAAAAAAAAAGAAAGGAAAAATATAAGAAAAAGATTTGAAAAAGAAAGAGAGGTTGGCTGTGGAGGTTGGAACGTGGGGAGCAAAAAAAAGGAAGAAAAGGATTTTCTGCAGAGAGCAAGGTGGTGGCAGAGCGTTGGGGCGTCGTACGGATTTGGTACAATTTGGTTTGGGCATACGGAATCAGCACAGAGGTTTGAGCACAAGGTGGGAGCAGACCGAAAAAAACAGAAAAAGGAGAAAAAAGGGGATTTGGAGAGCAGGGGGACAAGAAAGAGAGACTGGGGAGAGCCTTCAGAAAAGGATCACTAATTCCTAGTGGGAGCATCCAGATTTTTCACCGGCAAAAAGAAAGACAGAGGTTGGCTAGGAAGAAGGACAAGGGATCACCGACTTCACGCACCAAGCAATAACACAGGAGCTCCAAGAGGTAAGGAACTCCTTCACTGGTTCATACTGTCATATATACTGGAATAAGCGCCTTGCTCACACCCTGTTCATATAAGCTGGCGGCATTGTATGACATTTTATGCTTGATTTCGCTCTGTTTGAGTATGATATCATGGTGAGAATGTTTTCCTTTCTCTGGTCCAACGCATAAGCACACTTCCACTTTAACCTGAAACATGCTTGATCCATTCCTTGATTCCTATTCCATCTTTGCCACCAAAATCATCACCATCGCCATTTTCATCCTTCTTGATACACCTATTCACAGTTCCCTTGCATTGAAAAACAACAACAAAACAATGAACGGAAGAAACCAAATCCATCCCAACTCACGCGTTACATCTATCATCCTCCCCAGCCACCACTGATCTCAGTTTCTCTGCTCTTGAAATCCATCCCATTCGGTCAACATGACCACCTCCAACACCATCATCCTCAACCTGCATTGCACAATGCCACAACCAACCAAGAATAATGACCAATTTCCAGCACCCAAACACAAGCTCGTACTTTACCTTCACTGAATCAAAGCCAGAATTGGCCACTGTACCATCCACCATCGCCATCAACCATTCAACACCGATCTCCACTTCCATTCATTCTCTGTTTCACCACGCTCCCTCTTTCCTTCCTAACTCCCACGCTCACGGCCAATCCCAACAAACCAAACCCAAAACCCACTCGATGCCTAGTCTCAATCATGTTTTCCCATCACCATACACACACACACCCGCAAGAACCAGAAAACAACATTCACACACATGGCACCCATTACACAATCAAAGAAATGACGGTAGAAAGAGAGGGAGAGATCGGGGTGGTCGCTGGCAACGACCTTGACGGCGACGCCCTGGCTCGTGGCTTACGGCGGCCAACTTCAGTGGAGGCAGCGGCGTCGACGTTGCAGTGCGTAGAGGAGCAACTCCTTTTGGTCAGAGAGAAGGAGACATTGGTCTCATTTGAGAGGAACGACGTGAATGAGTGAATGAGAATGGGAAGGCAGAACCCCTAAGGGAATTCTAGGTTAGAAACTACCCCGGTGGGCCAAGCCCATAAATAAACGCACGTTAAGCCTTTTTCGAACGTTCGTCGTCTACATCCTCACCGAACGTCCGTCCGGCCACTTCTTGGACGGACCGTTTGGTGACCATCACCCCAATGAACGCTCGTCCCCAACGAGCGCTCGTCATTCAGCGCGTTTCCCAGCGTCCGTTCGCCAGTTCCCAAACGAACGCTCGTCCCCCAACGAGCGCTCGTCATTTAGCCCGTTTCCCAACGCCCGTTCGCCAATTCCCCAACTAACGCTCGTCCCCAACGAACGCTTGTCCCCCAACGAGCGCTCGTCATTTAGCCCGTTTCCCAGCATCCGTTCGTCATCGCCCAACGAACGCTCGTCCCCAACGAGCGCTCGTCATTCAGCCCCTTTCCCAGCATCAGTTCGTCATCGTCCAACAAACGCTCGTCCCCAACGAGCGCTCGTCATTCAGCCCCTTTCCCAGCGTCCGTTTAACCTTCTCACGAACGAACGCTCGTTATCCAAACGAACGAGCGCTCGTTAACCTTAAGCTTTTCTCGACTCACCGTTCAACCTTCTCACCAACGAGCGCTCGTTATCCAAACGAACGAGCGCTCGTTAACCTTAAGCCTTTCTCGACTAACCATTCAACCTTCTCACCAACGAACGCTCGTTATCCAAACGAACGAGCGCTCGTTAACCTTAAGCCTTTCTCGACTGACCGTTCAACCTTCTCACCAACGAGCGCTCGTTATCCAAACGAACGAGCACTCGTTAACCTTAAGCCTTTCTCGACTGACCATTCAACCTTCTCACCAACGAACGCTCGTTATCCAAACGAACGAGCGCTCGTTAACCTTAAGCCTTTCTCGACTGACCATTCAGCCTTCTCACTAATGAACGCTCGTTATCCAAACGAACGAGCGCTCGTTAACCTTAAGCCTTTCTCGACTGACCTTTCAACCTTCTCACCAACGAGTGCTCGTTATCCAAACGAACGAGCGCTCGTTATCCAAACTTTTCGACCGACCGTTCGGCAGCCTTAGCCTTCTCCCCAACGTCCGCACGATGGCCTCCGCTTTCTTCCACGAACGAGCGCTAGTTATCCAAACTTTTCGACCGACCATTCTACACCCCTTTTTATTTATTTTGGCACCCCCATTTTGTTGTTTTTTTTATTATTTATTTATTTATTTGCCTTTTTATTCATCTTATTTCATTTCATTTTATTTTATTTTATTTTATTTATTTTTTTAAATATCCACTTATTTCAAAATATATATATAATAATTTTACTTATATACACATAACAAATAAAATTTACAAAAATATGTTATAAAAGGTTAAGCACATGTGTGATCGCCACGCATCGTCCTTGTGCTAAAACCTTTTCTTCTTCTCAAATAATAACAAAAATATTTTAAAAGGTTTAGGCACATGTGTGATCGCACGCATCGTCCTTGTGCTAAAACCTTTTCTTCTTCTTTCCTAAAATTATAAAAAATATATTTTAAAGGTTTAGGCACATGTGTGATCGCACGCATCGTCCTTGTGCTAAAAACCTTTTCCCTTTCTTAAGTAAAATTACAAAAAATATATTTTCAAGGTTTAGGCACATGTGCGATCGCACGCATCGTCCGTGTGCTAAACACCTTTTCCCTTTCTTAAATAAAATTACAAAAATATATTTTGAAGGTTTAGGCACATGTGTGATCGCACGCATCGTCCTTGTGCTAAAAACCTTTTCCCTTTCTTAAATAAAATTACAAAAATATATTTTAAAGGTTTAGGCACATGTGTGATCGCACGCATCGTCCTTGTGCTAAAAACCTTTTCCCTTTCTTAAGTAAAATTACAAAAATATATTTTAAAGGTTTAGGCACATGTGATCGCACGCATCGTCCTTGTGCTAAAAAACCTTTTCTCTTTATTTTAGAAATCTACAAAAAAAAACTAAAAATATCTACAATTTCAAACAACAAACAAATGGCTCGCCAGAACTACGTGATCCTTGATTCTCCATCGAAAGTGGAGATACGTAGGAGCAAGGCTAGCCCTTGTCAGGTTCACTTTCCCAAAAATCCAAAATCATTTCTAAGCGAAATTCTCAAACCATTTTCTAAACAAAATTTCCAACAAAATTTCAAAAGAACTGCGTAACCCTGATTTCTCATTTTGAATGAGAATACGTAGGAGCAAGGTCAATCCTTTTCGGGCCCAAAAAAAACTAAAAAATATGTTTTGTTTATTTTAGAATTTTATTTTAGGGGATAGTTAAACATTTTGAAAATCACATCATATTCGTGCATTTAGTTAAAGGTACTGCCTTAGGGCAGGCGTTGTGGGGTGCTAACACCTTCCCCATGCGTAACCGACTCCCGAACCCAGAATCTGGTTTTCGTGGACCGTGCTTTATCCTTTTTATGGTTTTTCCGTAGTTTCCCAGAATAAACTATGGTGGCGACTCCAAATCTCTTTTTCGAAACCTAATTTCTTTTTTGGATCGTCGTCCCGTCGCGATTCCGGTTGCGACAGATGGCGACTCCACTGGGGACTGCTAGAGAGTCAGGCCATTTAATTAGATGCGCGAATTTGACATGATGTTTCTTTATGTTTTTCTTCCCCTGTTTTTTTCTTTATCTGTGTTTGATAGTTGGAATAACTGCATGTGAATTGTTGAATATGGAACCCTAGGGTAAAAAACATGTTTATATCTGCTTGGGAATTTTTCTGGTTGTTTTGCAGGTGAGGGTTTGGGTATGCATTGCATTCTCCCTTCACACACACACTTTGTGCATATCATGAGTGGGGCCCTATACCCAGGTCTGAGCGTAACTTAGAATTAGAGGAGTTGTGTAGCGGTGTCATTCTGGGATGTACTTCCTGTCTGGCTATCGTGAGAACTCCAGCTAGAGTCTGTTCTCTTCACTTGTGTCTCCTCATCTAGTTGATTACTCGACTGTTGTGGAGATGCTATGAAGGGGGCCATAACTCTAGTGACCATTGACCTCTAGGTTCAGGAGACCATCCTTGTGAAATTGCATATACTTGACCTCGGATCCAAGCCATTGAACCTTTATTAGGGCACAAAGGGAGAAACGTGTATTCTTGTAATCCTCACGCTGTTCGTTCTCTTTCGAAAATTATATTATTGCATTTTCATGCCATGCATGCATTTGATTCATCGTGTTGTTTTATTATCATGCATCATATTCATGCATCATTTAGTAACATGTTGGTTTTAGGGGAAATCACAGGTATACACTTGACTTCACACGAGATGGATGTTGACGCCAGATCTGATGCTACACTGCATACCAACTCCGCCATTTTAAGAAAGAAGTGTTGCCTAAGGACACATGTTGGAAATTTGACCGGGTTGATAAATTTAGGCTGAAGACTCAAGACCATACAGAGAGAAGCCTTCGGGAGGAAATATGGGAGTTTGTTGAGTTTAATGGAGGTGAAAGTACAGTTGCCCGCTATTACAGCTCTAGCTCAGTATTATGATCCTCTACTGAGATGTTTCACCTTCCAGGACTTCCAGTTGGCGCCAACTGTAGAAGAATTTGAGCATATTCTGGGCTTGCCATTAGAGGGTACCAAGCCATATCAGCACTTGGAGCATCATGCCTCCGTTTCTACCCTTGCTGCTATAATGAAACTACAGCCCAATGAATTGGAGAACCGATTGATAACGAGACATCAAATTCAGGGGCTGACACAAGGTTTCCTTGAACAATATTTGCACGACCTGGGCGATAGGGAAGAATGGGAGACCTTCATGGATGTACTAGCCCTCACTGTGTTTGGCATTGTCCTGTTTCCCAAACTGGAAGACTTTGTAGATTACACTGCTATTGATGTCTTCGTGGCAAAAAAGACGAGATCAGAAAACCCTGTAACAGCAGTCCTCGCAGATGTGTATGGGACTATGAGTTTTTGCCATGAGAGAAAAGGGAAGAGGATTCTTTGTTGCTTGCCGGCGTTATATGCGTGGATGACGGCACGAGTATTTAAGGGGGTAATCGATGTTAGAAGTTCACCTGAGAATCTGTCGCATCAAGGAGGTAATGGGTGGGCTCTTTTCTTTGCCGGTTTGAGAGAAGGAAACGTAAAATGGCGCCTTCCTTGGCTTGAGACTAAACCATCTATCCAACATTGTGGCAACTTCCCTAACATACCTCTCATAGGCGCTAGGTATTGTATTAACTACAACCCTGTTTTGGTCCAAAGACAGTTCGGATATCCTATGAAGGGAGCGCCTTCACTAGATTATCTCACAGCCTTCTTCATCTACTATGAGGACGGACATTGTACTGAAATGTTGAGGAGAGTCAGAAGTGCCTGGGAAAATGTGGTGCGAGCAGAGAAGGACCTGAGGAGTGGAGTGATGGATAGCAGGGTTAGTTATCATACCTGGATTCTGGAGAGGGTAAGAGAAGTCAAGTTGCCTTTTAAGCCCATCAATGATCAATCGGCAAGTGAAGGAACATCCCAAGCCCCAGAAAGCGAAGAGGTGAAACAGCTGAAGGCTGAGGTGGAGAAATTGAGGGCGAGGAATGCTAGGTTGGAAAATGAATTACAGAAGGCTCGCAATGATTTTGTGGATATGAGGAATGATAACGAAGAAAAGTCACGGGCTTATGAAAACATTGTCAAAAGCTAGAAGGCAGAGAGAGATTATACATTCCGAGTAAAACAGGATCTTGCGGCTGCAAGTAAGGAGTTATCCATGAGGGTGAATGAGAAGAATGTGGCTTTAGAAGAGGGCAGACAATGGAAACAACTCTATGAAGAAGCCAAGAGGGATAAAAGAGAAGCCCTAAAAAGACTAAGGGAAGCGCAAGTCCAAGTACAAGAATCGGGGCATCAAATGAAGGAAATGGCTACATCATTTGAAGCGGAGTTGAATCAGGAGCGCTGGAAGCTGGCAGAGGCTGAAGAGGAGTATCGAGCCATGTTAAAGCAGATGGAGGATTACATCGAGGAGTAGGAGGAGCGATGGAGGTCGATGGAATTTGAAGAAAGGCATCAGGCCTTGATAAAGCGAATGAAAGAGCACATCGCAGAGCAAGAAACGGCCGTAAAGCATTGGAAGGAAAGCTTCTCTCAGTTGGCTGCTTTGGCAAATGGGGCAATTGAAGACATCCCCAGAATGGTGTCGGAAGCTGATGCGAGTACCCACTTTTACAGCCCACCAGTAGAAATAGAGCTTTTTATTAATCACTGTAAACGGTTGATAGACGAGATGAAATCCCTCATCACTCGGGCTAGGAATTGATGTATTTTGAGATCTTTATGATTTGTTTCCTGTAAGAAATGTAATGAACTTGTTTCCCTTTAAATGAAAGGTGTGGGATGTTGTTTAGCATCTGCTTGTGTTAATTTCCATCAGTGATGTCATTACAATCTTGTGATTTCCCCCTATTACTAGCATGCATCATCTTTTCTTTTGTTCAGCATGTTTCATTCCCATCTAATTAATTAAAATAATAAAACAGTACGCGTGAGAAAAAACGACGACCAAATTTCCACGACATCCCTACCGGACCCGGGCAAATTCAAAAGCCATGGCAAGCTGGGAGGAGTCACAGGAGTCTCTCAAAACGGATGTTGGCCAGTTGAAGGACCAGATCGGCCAGATCTTGGCGACGCTTGAATCCATGAAGACTACTGGAGAGTCTTCATCTGCGCATGTTGGGGGGAATGCTCACCCTTATCCCCCAATGTTCAACGCTGCGAGCCAATCTGTTCCTTTCCCACTGTATGGTTTACCTCCGGGTTACGCTCCTCCTGTAGGAGAGTACTCAGAAGCTGAGCACGCTTCATTCTCGTTCCCCGCGACTGTCAATATACCACCAATCGGCACTCAGGGACCTGTCTTAGTGTCGGCTCCCATGGTGGGCACGGGAATGAATGAGACCAACACAACTGATGGAATTCGGGTGACCCCAGTACCGCGTGTGGTTGCTAGGGAGGATTCTTCAGCCGAAGCTGCACAGCACGCCACGATGGTTGGGGGATTCGGTAGCCTCGTTGGAGCTACGGGTAGGTTGGAAAGTCTGGAGGCGAGGTTGAGAGCTGTTGAGGGAGTTGAGAGCTACGGGTTTGGAGATGCGGCCAGATTGAGTTTGGTTCCGGGCTTGAAAATCCCGCCTAAGTTCAAGGCGCCGGAGTTTGAAAAATATAGGGGTAACACTTGCCCTAAAAGCCATGTGACCATGTACTGCAGAAAGATGGCTGCGTATGCTCATGATGAGCAGCTACTCATCCACGTTTTCCAGGAAAGTTTGGCTGGGGTGGCATTGAACTGGTACACCCACCTGGAGCCATACCGAATTCGTTGTTGGGCGGATCTAGCTGACGCCTTCGTAAAACAATATGTATACAATACTCATGTTGCTCCGGACCGTCTGCAGCTGCAGAATATGACAAAAAAGGACAATGAAACTTTCAAAGAGTACGCCCAACGATGGAGAGAGTTGGCTGCGCAAGTTGAGCCGCCGTTGTTTGATAAGGAGATGGTGTCGATGTTCGTAAACACACTCCAGCCGCCATTTTATGAGCATATGGTGGGAATGTATCTGTCAATTTTGCTGACACCATCATCATTGGTGAGAGGATAGAAATTGGATTGAAAAACGGGAAGATAGCATATGGCCCACCTGCAGCTACAAACTACAAAAAGCCCAGCTTCAATCAGGGGAAGAAAAAAGAGGGGGAGGTACATGCTGCGTCGGTAATGCCTGTGTGGAGAGGACGAGCTCCCGATCCTAATTATCGACCATACTTAAACCCACCTCCTTATGCTGCTAACACCACGTTTGCTCACCAAGCTAGGCCTCAACAACAACAAGCGTATTATCCACCGCAGCGTATCCCAACCGAAGCTTCAAGACCGGCCGCAAACATGGGCCCAAATCTGAATGTGGGTCACAACAACAACCCAAGGGGAAATCAATTTGTTAGGTTCACCCCAATCCCTATGACCTACACTGAATTGTTACCTAACCTAGTCAAAAAGGGCCTGGTCGCCATTTGCCCGATGAAGCCTGTACAGCCGCCGTACCCTAGGGGTTATGACGCAAATGCCAGGTGTAGTTATCATGCAGGAGGCGTTGGCCACTCGACCGAAGGATGTATGGCCCTCAAATACAAAGTTCAGGCTCTGATAGATTCGGGTTGGTTAAAGTTTCAAGAGGACCAGCCCAGCGTCGATACTAATCCATTGTCCGGGCACGGGAGTTCCTCGACGAACGCCGTCGAGGTTGGAAACCATGATCTGATAAGAGATGTGGGCGAAATCCGAAGTTCTAGGAGGTTTATCTTTGAAGCTTTGTTGAAGAAGGGCCTAGTGAAGGGCGATTATGATCTGGGTATAGCGTGCGCACTCCATCCGGAGGCCGGGCACTCTATTGAGGAATGTATGGAATTCAAGATTTTGCTACAAGACTTACTTGATAGAAATCTGATGCAAGTGTGCCGCAAGGTCAGAGAGGAAGAAGTATTTGCACAAATTGGTGGAGAATCTGATGTGACTCTACCCGAACCTTTGGTGATCCATTTTACTAGGACCACCCCTGCACTGGTAACTGAAGGAAATCCGTCTGTGGTCATCCGAGTGCCAACTCCTTTCCCTTATAAGAACGAGAAAGCCGTCCCATGGAGATATGGGGCAACTGCATTAGATGAGGAAGAATATGCAAATCCGACTGTGGAAAACATATCAGGCATTGGTGGAATGACCAGAAGTGGTCGAATCTTTACACCACCAGAATTGGCGAGAGAAAGAACCAATGATAGGGAAGCAACAATGGCTGCAAAAGCAAAGGAGTTCTTGAGGGGGAAGAACGTGGAGGCCGAGGAGACCCCCGACAAAGAGGAGAAGAGGGAAATATCTGAAGAAGAAGTTGGTGAATTCCTAAAGTTCATACAACAGAGTGAGTACAAAGTGGTGGAACAGTTGAACCGCATGCCTGCCCGGATCTCCTTGCTAGAATTACTCATGCACTCTGCCTCCCACCGAAAGTTGTTGATGAAGATACTCAGTGAGGCTCATGTGGAGCAGGATATTTCTCTGAACAAGTTCGAGGGCATTGTTGGCAACATCGTTGCTAATAATTACCTCACCTTCACTGATGAAGAGATACCTGTTGAGGGGAGAGGTCATAACAAAGCCCTTCATGTCTCTGTGAAATGCCTGGATCATGTGATGGCACGTGTCTTAGTGGATAATGGATCCTCCCTGAACGTCATGCCAAAAGCAACCTTGGAGAAGCTACCCAGTGACGGAACGCATATGAAACCAAGTTCTATGATTGTGAGAGCCTTTGATGGTAGTAAGAGGGAAGTGATGGGAGAGGTAGAACTACCAGTCCAAGTCGGTCCGTGTGTCTTTCAAGTGACATTCCAAGTCATGGACATCCTCCCGGCCTATAGTTGTCTGTTGGGTCGCCCATGGATCCATTCTGCAGGGGTTGTGCCTTCTACACTACATCAAAAGTTGAAGTATGTTATGGGAGACAAGCTGGTGATAGTGGCAGGAGAGGAGGATTTCCTGGTGAGTGGACCATCATCCTCCCGTTATATTGAAGTAGCCGAGGAAGCTCTCGAGACAGCTTTCCAATCTCTGGAGATCGTGGGAAACACCTATGTGGAGCCATTCGCGGTCAACCCGCATCTGTCGCGTGCTTCTATCATGATGGCCAAAGTCATGCTAAAAGAAGGTTATACGCCTGGTAAAGGTTTAGGCAAGTATGGACAGGGGCGAGCATTCCCTCTGGAGGTCGTCGAGAACAAGAATAGGTATGGCCTGGGATACAAGCCCACCAAGGAGGATAGGAGAAGGCTGATAGAAGAAAGGAGAGAGCGCAGTCTGGCTCGGATGGAAAGACGGGAGCCCAAAGTGGGAGGAGTTCGTATCTGTGACCTCAAGGAGAGCTTTCGCAGCGCTGGTTGGGTTAACGTCGGCCACATAGCAGCTGTGGGAGATGAAGATGGATCGGAAGGCTCCAGTTTCGTGTGGGCCTGCTCCCCGGATGCACGACTCGACAACTGGAAGATGCTGGATTTGCCCGTGATGCTTAATTTGAATAAGATGTAATAACTTTAATTAATCCTATAGCTTTACCCGGGGCTTTAGGATTCATGACTTACGGGTTGACGCTTTTAGTTTGTTATGCTCAGCGCGATAATCAAAGTGTGTTTGTTTGTGTTTTATCATCATTTTGCATTCCTCGTCGTTTTTCCGTTTATTTATTTCCTTTTCATAAACTCAAATAATGCAGATATGACAATGAATGTTTTGAAAGTAATTATGTCGATATTCCTGATTTTGGGCGCCCTGTCAATAATACGGAAGATGATTGTGATGATGACCCGGAACCCCCTCCTGAACTGTTGAGACTAGTGGAACAAGAGTGTAAGGAGATGAAACCTCACCAGGAAGATGTTGAAGTACTCAATTTAGGGAATGAGGATGAGGTAAAGGAGGTGAAGATCGGTACAGCCATGAAAGCAGAAGTGAAAGAAAAATTGCGTGTCTTATTGAGGGAGTTCAGGGATGTGTTTGCTTGGTCTTACAATGACATGCCAGGCCTCGATACAGATATTGTACAACACAAGCTCCCACTCAAGCCGGAATGCCCACCGGTAAAGCAAAAGCTAAGAAGAATGAAACCGGAAATGTCCTTGAAGATCAAGGAGGAGGTACAGAAGCAATTCGATGCAGGGTTTCTAGCTGTGGCGAGATACCCAGAATGGGTAGCAAACATTGTACCGGTGCCTAAGAAGGATGGTAAAGTTCGGATGTGTGTCGATTATCGAGATTTGAATCGCGCAAGCCCAAAGGACAATTTCCCATTACCACACATCGACACCCTAGTTGATAATACAGCCAAGTATTCACTGTTTTCGTTCATGGATGGTTTTTCGGGGTATAACCAGATCAAGATGGCGCCAGAAGATATGGAAAAGACGACTTTTATTACATTGTGGGGCACATTTTGTTATAAAGTGATGTCTTTTGGACTCAAGAATGCTGGGGCAACATATCAAAGGGCGATGGTGGCACTTTTCCATGATATGATGCACAAGGAGATTGAAGTTTATGTGGACGACATGATCGCGAAGTCCGAATCAGAAGAAGAACACGTCCTCAACTTGAGAAAGTTATTCGAGAGATTGAGGAAGTATAAGCTTAGGCTGAATCCCGCCAAATGTACATTTGGAGTGAAATCCGGGAAATTGTTGGGCTTTATTGTCAGCCAGAGGGGGATAGAAGTGGATCCAGACAAAGTGCGAGCGATAATGGAAATGCCTGCGCCTAAAACGGAAAAAGAAGTTCGAGGGTTTTTGGGTAGATTGAATTACATTGCTAGATTCATCTCCCACTTAACTGCTACTTGTGAACCACTGTTCAAGTTGTTACGAAAGAATCAGGCTGTGGTGTGGAATGAGGATTGTCAGGCCGCTTTTGAGAGAGTCAAACAATATTTACAAGACCCTCCTGTATTACGTCCACCAGAACCAGGAAGGCCACTCATTTTGTATTTGACTGTATTGGACAAGTCAATGGGTTGTGTATTGGGTCAGCATGATGAGTCGGCAAAAGAGAGCACGCTATATATTACTTGAGCAAGAAGTTCACAGACTGCGAACAACGATATTCATCGTTAGAGCGGACTTGCTGCGCATTGGCATGGGCCGCTCATCGTTTAAGGCAATACATGTTGAGTCATTCCACATGGTTGATATCTAAGATGGATCCTATCAAGTATATTTTTGAAAAGCCTGCTCTTACTGGAAGGATAGCTCGATGGCAGATGCTATTGTCAGAATACGACATCGTATATGTCACTCAAAAATCTGTCAAGGGTAGCGCGCTAGCAGAATACCTGGCTCATCAACCCCTTTGTGATTATCAACCAATGCAACCTGAATTTCCCGATGAGGATATCATGGCTTTATTCGAAGAGAACAAAGAAGACCGAAACGAAAAAGCATGGACAGTGTTATTCGACGGAGCTTCGAATGTGATGGGACATGGAATAGGGGCAGTGCTTATCTCCCCAGAGCGTCAGTATATACCAATGACGGCAAGGTTGTGTTTTAGCTGCACAAATAACATCGCTGAATATGAAGCCTGTGCCATGGGTATTCGAGCAGCAATTGAGTCTAAGGCAAAAATTCTGGATGTGTATGGAGATTCAGCTTTGGTCATCCATCAATTGAAAGGAGAATGGGAAACTAGGGATACGAAATTAATTCCCTACCAAGCTTATATCAGGGGACTAATGGAGTATTTCGATTCCATCACATTTAACCATATACCGCGAGAAGATAATCAATTAGCAGACTCACTGGCTACCTTGTCGTCAATGTTTGAGGTTGATCAAGGTGCAGAATTACCAAGAATCAAAATGAAAAGCCATGCAGAGCCAGCATATTGCCACTTCATCGAGGAGGAGTTAGACGGTAAACCTTGGTACTTTGATATCAAGCGTTATCTTAAAACCCGAGAATACCCTGAGGATGCGTCTGAAAACGATAAAAGAGCACTAAGAAGGTTGGCCGGCAGTTTCATCTTAAGTGGGGATATTTTATACAAGAGAAACCATGACATGGTTCTCCTCAGATGTGTGGATGCAAAGGAAGCCGAGTTGATATTGAAAGAAGTGCACGAAGGTACATTTGGTACACACATGAATGGACATTCGATGGCTAGGAAGATCTTAAGAGCT